>SCHM01000002.1:2400000-3000000 GCA_004123355.1 Amphirosellinia nigrospora | reverse complement strand
TATGACTTAGGTAGCACCACTATAATTCGCATTTTACCATTCAAGATCAGCCCATTACCCTTACCCTTAACTATTAGTATTTTGACGGCCCCATCCGATGAGTAATACGATGAAAGAACAAAGATTACCAACAGACTAAGATTCTATGATATAGACTCAAGGAACGCAAAAATTGGTATTCTTGGTATCAATGCAGCAATCTTACCGTTACACGGCCCAACTGGCCACGACATTTACTCACTCTAGCTCGCAGAACCGAGCCTGTCAGCTTACGATGAACGTAATGTCACTTCCTATCACGAAGAGCCGGGACTGTGATTGTATATGATCAAACCAGTCTTTTCTGTTCTTTATACACCTGCTTATATAAGCCCCTGAGTTTATATATAAGGAATAACTGTCGAAATCAACCACAGGTGATGGCTACTGTTGTAGACGACGCCAATATACTTAGCATTCGTGGGTGTGTGCCCCGTTCTATCTTTCAACACTAAGGGGGGAGGGGGGGCAGCTTTCACGAGTCATTAGATGATAAGGCGAAATACAATTCTTGGTTATTGTAACCGACTATCGTCTACATAAGCTAGCCGCATTCCTCAACGATAGATTTTGATTGGCTAAAGTTATCCCATAAGATGAAATTTCCAAGAGCTTCCGTAGACATTGATCTAGCTTAACCATCAGCGGAGATAGCCAAGCTATATTGGGTGGCGAGCAGCTACATGTGTTCTACAGGGCGAAAAAAGGAAGGGGATATTAAGTGGTGTTGTTTCACCAAGGATAAAGAGCGAGAAAATGTTTGTTGAGGCGTACTCACCTAACGGTAGTATTTGGGTTTTGGTCTCCCATAAATATTTCTGTACCCTACCGTAACGTAGAATTCTTACAACAAGTCTTAGATAAGCTTATTTGTAGACATAGGATTAGTCGGCTCAATGTAAGAGGAGAAGGGTATACGCCTGTATCCACGTTCTCAGGGGCTAAGGCAGATTGCCTTGCGCTGGAAGAGCACCACGATACTGGGAAGTTATCATTGGGAGAGCATAGAAGACATCGTGACGTTGAGGACTCTTCGAGCAACTATGGAATCATAACGTATATCTGTATATATGCTGCCAACTCATAAATCACTGTCAACCGCGTTTCCATCCGGTGTTCATATTACCAACAGATCGATCCTACCAGCCCTTTGTTGAGCCGCCACCACAGGTTAAGTCATGAATGCTGTCGTTGTACAAGGCCTATATAAAACACATACAATGAATAAATTGGCTATTTACATACCACTTCATTTATCAGTCAATAAAGACTGCATGGAGTGGGATGGGCATTGTTTCTGCAGAGTTTATTGATCTTTATATTCATATGTCCGAACTTGCGGCCTCGAACATCGATCCATGCATCTCCCGTCAAGACTTGATATCATCATGTACAAGCGGAACCTAACTGTGTTGACTAGGCCTTGGCCTCCCTCACCGGCGTTAAATATACGCGAGGGGAACCCTATCCCAAAGCGTGTACGCCTTTTGTCTCTCGATCCAGCCTGCCGAACCGGCATCCAACTTCAGGTCGAAGTCAAAGATGAGGCGGGCTAGAATGATTCGCATCTCAGCGTAGGCAAGACTATAAAGGGGTAAGCAAGTTAGTCAGCTGATACTTTAAGAGGAGGAGAAGGAGGAGGAGAGGTAAGTCTTACTTGCGCCCAATACAGTTTCTGGGGCCGACATTGAAAGCCTGGAGGGCCTCGAGCTTATTGCCAGCTTGGAGAGCCTCTTCGTTGGTACGAGGAATCTCTCGGGCCTGAACTCCCACGGGTCGGCCCAGTTGTCCTTGCTGTGGTTCGCCGCCCAGTGCTGCACTTCCACGAGCGTCTAAGTGTCGTATTAGTATCAAATAGCCCCGCTTGTTGAGATGTGAAGTTACTCACGCCTTCTGGTGCGAAGTGACCTGCAATCTCGGCACCTCCCTTCGGCACATTACGAACCAGCCCTGCTGTAACAGGGGGTACAGACGCAGTGATTCGTTGAGGATCGCAAGCATGTACTTGAGATTGCCTACGGTGTTGATATTGATTTGGCCGGCATCCTGGAAGGTCGATCGGACTTCATGCTTTAGCTTTTCCAAAATCTCAGGATGGGTCAGCAAAAGGTAAGTAGCACCAGCCAAGGTCGTCGCCGTAGTTTCAGACCCGGCTAAAACGAGAATGAATGCGTTAGACGATAGTTTTTTAAACGATAAATTCTGTGTGATATTTATCGAGTTAGAAAAGTCTCATTGGACAGTAATGTGTGAACTTCGAGAACGCCTACCCAGTCATCACGCCTCTTCACGAGGCCTTCAAATAGGTCTTCACGGGATTTCTCCATAGACAGACGTGATTCCACCATCGCGTCGGTGTATCTCTGCACTCGGTTGATGGAAAAACTGCCCAACTTGAATAGGACCTGTACCAATTCATTGAAACCAACATAGGTCATCGCCACTATCATAGCACCGCCCTTAATACTCTTGAAGATGAATTCAATCCAGGGGTGAGTTTTGCTGTTCTCGAGGCAGTTGAACGACTGCCCGAAAACGAGGTTGCCTACGACGTCGAACGTGGTCCAGTTAAACCAGGCTTCAAGATTCAGCTTCTTTTTTCCCTGGTCGCATTCTTGGTGCAGACGCTCAATCAAGAGGTCTACGTATTTAACAATCTCGGGCTCCTGCTGGCGCATCGCGGCATCGGAGAAGCCATGAGACAACGCACGGCGGAACCGTGAGTGTTCCTCACGATCAGCATTGATGATGGAGGTAGGGATGTCTCGGATGGTTTTGACGAATGTGGCAGACTTGCTCATCTCATTTGCTGTGAGGCGTGAGTGTTAGCTTATGTGATGGGGTTATCGAGATGAGCACACGAGTCAGTGTGAGACACCGAACAGCCTGGAGTCACTTAGATAGGACCTACAATGAAGATCATGCCCAACGCGATGTCCGTATATATCTTTCCATGCTTTCGTATCTGTAAACGAAAGATGATTTGGGCCAATTCTTACAACAGGACCATAATGATCATGAAGCTTTTGCGTCCTGTGAGCCTGTACTCCGAATGTGTGCTGAATAGCCCACGGAAGCCCGGACGCTCTTTGCAAGAGTGGCCCGGGGAACTTCCGTAGAGGATGGAAGTAGACGTTGTAGATGATAGTAGATGTTTGCCATATAAGTGCCTATTTTATCAGCCGTTAGAGAGCCCATATTTCATGATAACCCTCCCTGCGGGAGCCATACCGACACTAGGCAACTAGCGCGCGACCCGAAGCTGGGGCGCTCCGCCCACGCGGTGCCCATTTCCCGGCCATGGTTTTGGTTTGGCCGTTAGATAAGGACGTAGCTTGATTATGATCACACAAACACGAATATGCCAAACAATAGGCTGCCACCGCTTATTAAAAAGAAGCAAAGCTCAGAAGTCTCAAGCAGCGGGTCCTCGGGATGATACTGGAACCCGCGAAACCCACCAGCTGGGCTGAAGGTGGTGAACGGAATTCGGATTGACGTCGCCGATCGTCTATCTGGGCGTTTAATTGGTAATCCACGAAGATGCCTGTCTTGGGTATACATGGTAGCCCTCTTTTATACGTCTGGATATCATATGGTTGTCCAGAAGCGGGGAGGAGGAGTAAGTCTAGATTGGTTAGGGCTGGTGACGTTGACATATTTTTAACGGCGAATACGGTTACTGTGCAACTTTACCTATCATATCGGTTACATTACCTACCAAGTTACGGCATACCCGAAAGGGGTTCTAGTGTACTGTGGTATCCTTTTAAATACCGCCTCAGCTTCGCGGTCTTGAGATTATACGTATATGTTCTATGCGCAGATCTTATCTGAAAGGGCCTGTGCATATCTAAGCGCCGTTGTGGTTGGGGTAAGACTCGAGATGGTGTTGTATAACTTACACAGTACCTTAGGTATCATTCTACCGTATCATAGCATGCTGTTGAGGGCATAATGGGCAGGTTTCGGAAGCTGGATAGCCGGTGCAGAAAAAATACCGTATACATACCTACTTATGTATCCAAATACGGGAGGCGCCTAAAGTGATATACTAGATCCGAGCTGTCTATCCACTTTAAACGGAAAACTTGATCACATCCGCCTGCTGTAACATAGTATTAGTAATTACCGACGTACGTCGTATAGGTACATCCAATAGGAGGGGAGCCGATGGGATGTGGGCAGATAGATATCTAACCGAGTGAAATAAGATCAAAGAAGGATAAAAGTCTGGCTTGGGGCTATGTGCATCTCATTACGTATGGGGACCTTGACAGCTCCACGGAAACCTTCCTCGTAAGGGTTCCTACGTGCGTACCTCAAACGCGAACTACAACTCAACTCGAGAAGGAGAATATAAACCTCAGACCTGGGACCCCTTGCTTCATATCACGATGGTAATGAGGGAAACACGACTTGACTGAACAAAACTTTGTCGATCGACAGTACGACCTTCATCCTGAGACATTATGAATTTACAACGGGGTACACTACTCTTTCTTGCTGTCGGTGGCCTTGGTCGAAGAGCTGACTAGACTATCCGCCATAGCGTCAGCAGTTGCTGCTTTCAATCTCTCACTATCTCCAACTTAATTTCCTTACTGCCGCCTTTTGAATCCTTCTCATCCTCACTGTCTCCCAGCTGAAGGGATCGTTCTCGGCGATTGGACTAGGCTCGATAGTTGATAACGGCTGCCACTTACTCTGCTTACCGGCTGGGCCAGCAGCACTATCTTTTGCAGGATTTTTGGCGACGCATCGTAAAGACCAATGTCTTCTACATTGTCCTTGAAGGCAACCTTGCGGCTATCAGTCTTGCCGTAGGTGGCAGTTGGAAGTGGTTTATTTAGGTCTGGGTTGGTAGACTGTGTGTCTTGGGCCGTTCCTACAATTTTATTAGTCGTAGATCTCAAAGGACATAATGAAGTGACATACTACCGTCTTGATTAAGCCTCATTCCCGCGAAGTCATCGCCCAGGACCTGCGGATCCGCATCGTACCGGTGATAATCCGTACTTTGGCGGCTGCCTTCTCCGCTCCTTCTACTTGGGCCGCCGTGGTGGTGATGTTTGGAAGGTTGAGATTCGTCTTCGTCCGAATCATATTCGCCATCGATCTTCTTCTTTAGATTGGTGAACCAAGAATTGACTTTGGTTTGGGTTTCCATGAACCCTTTGCGGATATTTTCTGTAATGACGGGGAGGTCGTCGTCGATAAGTTGTGCTCGCGATATAATCTCGTTGGGCTTCAAGCCTGTCGCTTGGCGTCGGGGCTGGCACCAGGGCCACCAGGGCACGATTCATAGTCCTTGCTTCGTAGGCGCCGACATTATCATAGTGCTCGGCGAGTTGGCGAGCATAGAGCTCGTCGGCCTCCATCTGAAAGGGGGGCACGATTGGTCGGGCGCGGTGGTTTCGGGGGGGAGCTGGCTCCTCGGAGGGTCGTTTTGCACAGCATCAGGGTCACTCATGCCTTGTCATCTGATTAGCTGGGGCTCGAGGTCGTCATGGTCATGGTCATGGCTAGATCCCTTACCGAGGAGCGCATTGAAGGCAGGGTCGATCTGACCACCGCTCGCGGCGAGCACAGCCTTGATGACGGTGGCATCTATGCTCGGAAAGGCCTCCTTGAGAATCTGTTCATTCTTCTGTTGTGCCGTAAGCTGCCGGGGCGGCTGCGTGGACGGCGCGTCCCTGCAAGAGAAGTTGTCGCGGCAGCTGTGGGCGCCGTTGTGTTGTGTTGCGTTACGAGCACGCCAGTCTCGGGGACGTCGTCGTCATCCATCTCGAAGGGCCGCACGGTGGTGGGAGACTCGGGCGCGTCGACGACTGATGGCGAAATTGGGTTGTCTTTGGGTTTGGTCTGAGAACAATGCGTGTCGGTCAGTATAGGTATCTCTAGGAATACTGTAGTACATGTAGCACAGTTGTATTGTTGTATAAGGGGCGGGTGGGATTTATGCTTAAGGCGGCATAATCCCCAGCCGCTAATTTGGGGACTTACTGGGTCGGGAGAAGGGAACATCATGGCCGACGTGGACAGAGTTGATGTGATAATAAATATATTTTAGGGCCCGTCTACGAAGCGAAGGTGGTATGGTATGGCGCCTATTCTGCAGCAATTCCCAAGGTTGTTGGATGACGAGTCAACGTTCAAAGGTTGCATGCAATGAGGCGTCATGCATATATGTATATGTATGGATCAGTGCTGCCTAGGGTAGTGTACCTAGTTAAGGTAGGTACCTCCTCCTACTGCAGCCGAAGGAGGGGCGGCGACCCTGAGATCAATGCCACTGCCGGTG
Source organism: Amphirosellinia nigrospora (assembly GCA_004123355.1). Classification (NCBI taxonomy): domain Eukaryota; kingdom Fungi; phylum Ascomycota; class Sordariomycetes; order Xylariales; family Xylariaceae; genus Amphirosellinia; species Amphirosellinia nigrospora. The sequence continues at coordinate 2,993,657 of SCHM01000002.1, read as the reverse complement.
ACGCAAATCGTTGCTGCGCCACACAACTGACATATCTATAACACGCCTAGGGTGTGTATAACGTTCGCCACTAACTTTGACCCTGAGCCTTAGATAATCATTATTTTGAGGCTGTCTCAAGTGAAATACTTGCCTCTACTATGAGTATTATGCAACATAAAAAAGTGCCGAAGAGGAACAAACACCCATCCTGAGGAGCCCGCAACGCCATAATAGTAACCCAGTCTGGGCCTCTGGCCATGCAGACTTCGACCTCGGCTCGAGCTTCATTCCAGCTCTGCATAAACCCGCTGCTCTCCTGCCCATCCAAACACCACGACAGCTTGCTCTACCTCGTCGAGTCATATCCCGTCACCATTGTTGTTGGCCAGACCGGCTCGGGAAAGACCACGCAAATCCCCCAGTTCCTTGAACATGCTGGCTGGTGTGCAGAGGGAAAATTAATAGCCGTTACTCAGGTACATTTGCCCCTCTACTCTGGTCCGATCGTGCTCTAATAGTATTAGCCACGACGGGTAGCTGCCACCACTGTTGCTATCAGGGTCGCTGAGGAGTTTGGCTGCGAGCTAGGCAAGGAAGTGGGTACTCTATCCGATTTGAAGATGTCACATCTGCTGCTACGCGCATCAAGTTCTTAACCGATGGACTTCTGATTCGCGAGGCACTAGTTGATCCTTTGCTCTCCAGGTACTCCGTCATTATGGTGGATGAAGCTCATGAGAGGTCTATCAGTACGACATCCTACTCGGACTCTTAAAGAAAATCCGGCGGCGCAGGCCAGATCTCCGCATAATCATCAGCAGTGCCACACTTCAGGCTGAAGATTTCTCAACTTCTTCTCAGTACCCTCTGAGAACCTGAGCCCGCAGACGCGAAGCGAACCAAACCGGCTCAATCATCAGCTCCAAGGTAGGACGTATCCAATCGATGTGCTATATCTAGAGTCACCGGCCGAGGATTATGTTGAAAAAGTCGTCTCCACTGTCTTCGATATTCATAATACCGAGCCAGATGGTGACATCCTTGTTTTCCTCACCGGTCGGGAGGAGATTGACTCCGCTGTTCAGACTATTGCTGAACGGGCAATCAATCTCCCGTCCGGGGCACCACTCATGCCTCTACCCCTTTATGCGGGCCTGACAACAGAGGAGCAGATGTACGTGTTTGATCCACCAGAAAAGACGCGAAAAGTTGTACTTTCTACCAATATAGCCGAGGCGTCTGTGACAATCGATGGCATCGTTTATGTTATTGACTCGGGATTTGTAAAACTCAAAGCCTTTGATCCCCGAACTGGCATAGAATCCTTGACTGTCACTTCAATATCCAAAGCGTCAGCTGCACAGAGAGCCGGCAGAGCCGGCCGCACTAAGCCCGGAAAGTGTTTTCGACTCTTCACTGAAGATGCTTATCAAAGTCTCCCTGATACAAATCCGCCAGAAATACAGAGGTCGAATCTTGCACCATTTATACTTCAACTTAAAGCCTTGGCATCGATAATGTGATTCGATTCGATTATCTCACACCACCACCTGCGGAGCTCATGATTAAAGCAATAGAGTTGCTATATGCTCTGGGTGCCCTTGATGAATACGCCAAACTTACACGGCCACTGGGCATCCGGATGGCAGAACTCGCCGTGGAGCCGATGATGGCAAAGACACTCTTGAGTGCACCTTCTTTTGACTGTATAAATGAGGTTCTCACAATAGCGGCCATGACGAGCCTTGGTGTACTGTGTGGGTTCAACAAGAAGGAACCAAGAAGCAAATGGAGTCTTCGAGGCGTAAGTTTGCTGCCGAAGAGGGAGATCATCTGACACTTCTGAATGTCTATCAAGCTTTCGTGACAAAGGGGAAAAAAGAATCAAGATTCTGTCACGACAACCACCTCAATTTCAAGGCATTAACTCGGGCTGTGAGTATTCGTGGGCAATTGAAACGCTATCTAGAACGTTTTGGGCTCAGTGTAGATGAAAGCGCCCGAGTACACCATGAAGGAACAGCAGACAGAGTACGTAGGTGTTTGACGACTGGCTATTTTGCCCACCGCGAAAATGCAACCCGATGGAGTTACCGAAACGTGGAAGGTGGAACGGTCCTTCATGCTCACCCTAGCTCCCTGATGTTCAATCGCAAAGCTGATTGGGTCATTTTCCACGAGGTAATGGAGACAAGCAACAAGACATTTATCCGGGATATCACCAAAATTGAGAAGAGTTGGCTTGTCGAATACTCATCAGGTTTTTACCAGACAAACTCACGATAAAAGTCTTTTTGATCTGGCCAACGCAATCAGGTGGTGCTCACTTCTGACCCGAATAATTACATGAATGGTAATAACAATAATGATACTGGTAGAAAATGCGAACTAACTTCCTAGGTCAGGGCTAGATCGGGTTAATGACAAAAGGCATAATTCTTGCGCACTGCATTGCAGCAGCTATAGCTGCAGCTACCATGATCAACATTAGTCAGATCGGAAGTGAATGTAAAGACGAAAATTTGTTCGCCATCATTAGTATTGCATTGTGTTATCAGGCCTGAACTTAGCAAGTTTTCTTTCTTACCTACTTCCCTGATTTGACTAGGACCGCTAGTTGAGGTACAAGGCTGACCTAGTTCTATTTTAATGTCCACAGCACTTACATATAGGCAGTGAGTGCTACGACGTGGCATCCGGGCTTGCGCGGTTGGTGACATGATGAACTCCACAACAGAAATCAGTCTAAATCGTTTCAATAGACCAAAGCTGCTCTATATTGGTTCAGAGGCTTTAAGTAGGGGGTCTCACAACTCTACGACTTGTCAAGGTGGTTCATCTCGATCAGTTCAATATTACGGATTCGGAATCGCCCGACAATAGTTGCACAGAAGAGCTCATTATAACGAGCGAAAATTGTAAAAAGGGGCGTCATTCAGCCTCCCAACGAAATCGAATCCAGGGCTAGCACCCAGAGAAACAAACCTCCTTCGAATCTCCGGAACAGAATCCATGATCCATGTCCACATACAGTAGGATCGTGCACAGTTCCTGCATTAGTTCCCTTCCAACGTTGCAAATCTTCCAGGGCTTTGGTGCTGATTCGACCACATATTAAGACACAGTGCTTGAGGCACCGGGACACTCGCTCGACTGCACCTCTTTGTGATCGTTCACTGTGCAGAGGGTTGGAAAGGCCAGGATGTAAGGACAGTGCACATGATACTGTGTGGTCCTGGAATCTTGTTTCATTCGCCCACCGACCTTCAAGCCTCCACACCCCTTCACTCATTTCCCCTATATTGAATTTTCATTCGCTGGCTGTCTTCTTGAACCTCCCCCTGGTGAAAGCGGATTAAGGGATTGGGTCTTAGTTACATGGTACCTGCAGTAACTCCGTCAGTTACCCTCTCTTGGGTCTCGTTCACCTTTCCTTTCTTCCTTCGTCCTTTTCTTCCATTACCTCGTCCTTAGGAAGTCAAGCAGTCCTTCGACAATAGCCCAAACTGCCTGCCAGCGGGCGTGCCATTCTTTCAATCCAACTTTCAAGTCATTCTTTTCCAAAATTCGCCCAAGTCCCTCTTTCGTACCAGCCATTGGTGTTTGGACCCTGCTGATCTAGCCCGATACGTTCGAGACATTGAAAAGTGATTTTTCGTGATCATCATCCTGCTCATAACGACCATAACGAATCCTGTCAACCAAACTAGAATGCGTCTTTAACCCTGGCACAACTCCCGGCCTTGTATATCTCTAATATCCCTCTAATCCGGTTTTGCGTCCAATAAGATCTGTTTCGTTGGTTAGCTAGATAAGGAGCTTCAGTGCTGCTGGAACGATGATTCATAGACATGCTCATGGCCAGGGCCATAGTGCCTATCACTCGCATTCCCGGCGGTCACGTGTTGATTCGGAAGGGCCAAATCCAGTGGAGGCTCTGAATATAGGCATCGACGAACCGGTAGAGCTGGGAAGTAATGTTGGTCAGATTGTGGCTCGAGCAAACGACGAGGCCCCGTCGGGGGTGACTCTAACACAACGACGATCGCTATCAGTGTGGTGTTAGTATTCTGAAAACCGGGTTATAGTTCGTGTTGACTGATTCATCCCTAGAATTCCTCTGGTTGCCGCCATCGTTGGGCTGGCATATTTCTGGCGAAAGGGGTAATGAGACGAAGACGCGAAGAAGCGGCAAACAAGTTCAAATCTATGGATTTTGGTCTGCAGGATACGATGCAGCCGAAGGGCGGCAAGAGAAAAAGCGCCTTTTTTGGTAAAGAGAAGGATCACACTCACAAACCCCAGTTGTCGATGGATATGAACCTCTCCAGCCCTTATCTTCTCCCTCCTGAACTACACACTTCTCGAGAGTCATTCAATTCTCTCGCCAAGACTCTCCATCAGAGCGATGATCCTTATCGGCCTGTCGCCGACTATGCTAGTAGTGATGTTGGTTCAATGCGATCCTTCAAACGAGGACCCGGCAATAGGGCATCATCGATCTACACGGCCAGAACCCGTCCCAGTGCCGATATTCCCCGTCAACCACCTCTGCCAACATCTCCTTTGACGTCACCGCTTCCTGTTGCTCACCCTCGTCATCTTAATGGCCGCCAGGAAGAAATACCTGTGATTCCTTCCAATAATGATTTCCGATTTGTGGATGATGGACCTGGAATAGCTCAAGTCCCTGAGGTCCAAGAGCCGGCAGCTGTCGCTTCCGCCAATCGCAAGTCACCCCCGCACAACTCACGTCCCTCGTCGATGGAACCAAAGGAAGGGCCTCAGCCGATGGTGGCTGAGTTTGTCAACGAGAGAGACTCTTTGCCCCCGGTTGAATCTGACCGTCAAGTTCCTGACGGCCTGGGTATCATGAACCGCCATATGTCTCAAGCCTCATCAGCTTCTCAGTCTTCCGAGCCTAGGGCTATGCCTACTGCAGTCCGGCCGCCACGCAAAGAGTCGATGCCAGTTATAAACGCCCCAAGTGTTATCGCAGAATATCAAAGTTATGCCGACCACTTGAATTTGAAGATGACCGGTTCAGCTCCCAACGAGATGAGGATGAACTTCATATGTCGTTCAACCATGAGCAGGCGCATCCACATTCGGCTGGCTTGGGCGTACCCAATCAAGACAATCGGAGGCTATCTGTTGGCCTTCGACCTTTGCCCCCTGACGATTTTCTTGAATCAGAAGATCCTGAATTCCGAGCCAACCGCATTCGTTCATTCTAACAAGGAATATTCGAAGACAGCAAGGCGGACCAGAACCGGCCCCCAATGCCACAACAAGGCGGATACTACGAAGATTATAACTCAGGTTACGCGGGTGGCGAGGCGCCTACTTTGATCCTGACACGATGCTTTCGTCATGCCATACGCTCAACCAGTTACTCGCCGTGCTATGACTCCACCATCCCACCAACCGACCCCCATGCCCGGACCCGGAGCTGGACCACGTGGACATCCAGGACACGACCACGGGTCCTCCCATGGGCCATCCTATGCATGGTGGTCCGTCAGGAAGACCAAGGGCTGGATCAACTACCTCAGGTCGCGGTTGGGGCCCTAGGAGCCCGCGACCAGGTTCATCAGCTTCAAACCCTCGCTTTGGTGGACAGCCAAAGAAACCCATGCCCCCTCCTTCTGCTCTGAACTCCTTGCCAACTCCTTCCAAGCTTAAAGATGATTCTTTTGCTATCACGGGTGCTATCGACTTCGCGCCTCCTCCCACATTCAGAGAGTACGCAACTGGCCGATCCCAAAGTCCCCTTGGTGAACGTGTACCATACAGGGTAAACACGCCTGTCCATTCGCCTTTGGTCAGCGCATTCGATGACACGCCAGCACTCCCTAGCCCGTAAGTTCTCCTAATCAACCTAGAAGAGTTATCACGCTAATGTTACATAGACACCTGCTACGTAAATCTAGTACCTTTACTGGTCTCGACTTTGCTCCACCGCGTCGGTTTAAGGACCCCGAGGCGATGAGCGAGACGGGTAGTGTACGCAGCATGCACAGTGGCATATCAGGCGTAGGCCTCAATGCGCTCCGTGCTGGCGCTGGGCGAATCAGTCGCTTGCCAGGCGACACAGTCTTCACCCAGGCGTCCCTCAACTCCACGTTGAAGCCCAACTGGGGCATGCGTGATTATTAGTCAGTTCTCTCTATTTCGTTTCATGACACGCACGACAACACCATCTCGGCACATTTGATGTCACAATCTCGGTATATATACATAACATCATGGCATGGGAGTTGACAATAGATGGGATCGGCTATACCTGGGAACTATATCTGTCAGAATTTCGCCAACCGGCCCGACAGATTTTCGATATACTGTATTTGTTAATGCCTTTTTTTTTTCTTTTACTACCTTTCCAATCATCGGGGTCAGGCGTTGTTCCTCTCTACCTGGACACCATTTACGAACCGGTTACCATTCCAGCTCTGGCGGTACTTTATCTTTTTTGGCACGACGGGCTCATTCGGTCACGTATATAGAAAGGAATATAGGACCCAGCAAATACCTACCTGCCTACCTGTTATTTACAAGATTGGACATATTCTGCCTGTTTATAGTCAGCCGCCTGTCACGCTCGCACCACGGGTTAGGCTACGATGGAAGATGACTTGCATACACCGAATAAATATATTTACGATGCTTAGGTTAAGCAGCGATCAAAGTATTCTTGTAATCCAGTCTATTGTTATACCGAACTGAGAAGCAAAGTTGTACCATAGGTGAATTGCACCCTCGGATCATTCGGATACTTATCTTTTTCTTCGACCGTGGAGAATACGAGCGATTTACGTAAACGTGGGCCGAATTTTGCGCCGTCTTAAGTGATGGAGTAAGACCAGCTCTACACGACGGCGACACTGATGAAACTAGGTTACACTCCCTAACTCTGTAACATCGTTGCCTGATAGCTTTTGATCTCTAAGTCTTGGTCTGAAAAATAGTGCTCTGCAACTCTAGTGTGCCGTACAGTTCAACACGGCGTAGCTATTATGGGCTTGGCTATGAAAAGGCTCCGCCGTATCTGGTTTAGAACAGGGAACGCACAGAATGATCACTACCAGGGCGTAACCCTGCAAATAGGTAATAATAGAAGGTACCGTCTTTTGGCCATTATAGACGGGGAATAAACCACGCATCGACGTAAGATTACGTTAGGTTCCGTGTTTTTGCTCCGGTTGATCTTGAACATGCCTGAAGAGAATCATGATGTCAGCCATTGACTCTTTTCTTGCCTGCGTTGCGATTCATACGTTACAGTAGACTGTTCTGGTGACATGAGCTTATAGTACGTGGTCTCACCACCTCTCCAGTCCCTTTTCGTCTCTCCAAGGGGGCAAAACAGAGCGCGGGCCATACATAGCCTGGATTTTATTTACTGAAATATCCAATCTTATATGCCATAGACGGCGGAACGTCCGAGTTTCGCTGCTATCTTCTTGCGGTAGAAAAGCAAGCTAAATACTCCGTTTTAGTTTTCAATCTAGAAGACGCCCAGAAAGAAATCCGATCGAATCCGTTTTTTGCGTAGCAGCTGGGTAGCTACTATAGGAAGCTACCTGGAACGCCGGCGCAGGCTTTACCTCGGTGAACCATTTCCGAGTTCAAGTTTAGTACTAGGCCCCAGATGTTCCCCCATCCCGTTTTTCATCGCCATTACCATTTGTGGGCCGCAGATCTCCGTGTTAATGTCGTCATTTGTCAATGGGGGTAAATTGCACTAAACAAGTTACTGAACTACTGGTGTACTTATTTGATCTGATCTGTTCAGAGGAGGCGTTTGATAAGCTCAACAGGTCGAGATAAGAATAGGTCAATTGTGATAAAACCTCTGAAACAAATCAGCCTGACACACTCGACAGTATAGGGCTACCAATCCAACATCCACGTGTGATAAAGATCCAAGGCCAAGACGTGCTACCAACATAAAACTTTTGTTCTTCGAAGGAACAGTGTATTTTACATAGGATGGGTTAGTACCAGTCTTAGTACCCGAGCCGGCATGCAAACCTTGGAGGCCGCTCGTCAACTCCTGTGCTTATTGGTAACGAATTACGGTGGAGCCTGGCGCGATTAAAAGAATGGGAAAATAGGGTGAAATCTTGAAGCAGGCTGCATGCGTGCGGGCAAGTTTATGCTGGGGCTCGATTGGTTTCGGCTGCTGTTCATATACCATTATTGGCTTTCTCGGTAACTGCACCATCGTCAAAGTACATTGCAGCGTAGCAGTAGTAGTGAGCTTGCTGATGTTTTAGGTGATGTTTGGGGCTCAACTACTGGCTGCGTTGAGTTGACCTATCGGGCTCTGACGGAGTCGGGGAGATGGTAAGCAACCGTACAGGTGGTTGTTTGGTAAAGTAGCAGCCCCCAATATGCGGGGTTTAGAATAATAGGAAGACGCAAGAAGCTCGTTTCAAATATGCTCATGAAGCAATAGCCCCTCCCAGTGTGTCGACCCAAGACAACCTTGGAAGTAGGCCATTGTGCTAAGGAGAGAAGGTGGGCGGCGTCCGTCAAATATATAGTAAACAGTACGCAGAATCTGTGTTGACCCGATTTCTATAAATCGTGGGGTTCAAGTTTAGAGGTATGTACAGCGCGGGACCTGCAACGTACCGTCCACGGCGAGCATATAAAACAACAGGTGAAAAGAAGCTGAATGAATACTTGTAATGAGTCAGTAATTACAGCAACGGATTGTGGAGGATGTTACGAAACTGACAAGCATGCTTGTCATGGCATGCAGAGCACCTAACTTGATTGTTGTTGTCGTTACTTGGGATATATCATCTTTGGTCATGGTGGTGCCGTCATCCGCATCATCCAAGACAGTTGGAAGTTTGATGACACCTACCTAGGTCGGCAGAGCTGATTGCTGTTGCGCTGCCTATCCCAAGCCATGATAGCGGGCGGCTTTTGCCATCTGGCACGCGCAACAAGGAATGCAGAATGCGGTGCGGTGCGACACGAAGACGGGGGTTGTCGATGGCAGTGCCTAGCACCAAAGCGGACGGTGGATAGAAGTGGAGTCTTAAGTACATAGTAGAAATCTGATCGGGGCAAATTTCACCTGAGCCAATCGAAGATTGGTCGCAGTTGATTCGCTGCCGTTCCTGACGGGCCCTGTTGCTACGGCTAGCTGTGCCTCTGCCGCCTCAATCTATTTCCCAACTTATCTCTGTCTCACAGTAAGATGACCTCTCCTCTCTTCCCTCTCTCATTCTCTCAGAGTATCTCTCAAGCAAAGCACTTTTCATTTGGTTTGCTCTTTAGACATGTTCATCCATCTCACTAAAGCTTTCAATTGTGTTGAGGGCACACTATCACTAACCCTCCGGTTTGATCAGTGTGCAAGTTGATCTTCCTCATCCTATCATCTGCTGAACGCTAGTAAATACGGGCCGAGCGACACATCAACAGAAACACGAGGGCTCCGCCACAATACAGCTGTACTTACATTGCATTAGTTCTGGTGGTCTGGGTCGCCTCGCTGCTTGCTTAGCCGGGTCTCGCTCACTTGCTCACTCCCAATTGCCATCCTATCCTGTCCAATCCCGTCCACTCACATCCGTGGTACCGCACTCTGTTGCAACCCTCGGGCAACAACATCTCTAGTTGGCCAACAACTTGAAGCACCTAAATTCTTTTTTCACCCTGCTCTTACATCTACTTTTCTTGGTTGGCTGGTCTTTTGCATATCTTTTGAACTCTATCGACTACTTTAGCTCTCCTCGTCTCACCCCATCTCGTCTCACACTCACTCCGGCCGCGTCACTCGTCCCTGATCGCTCACACCGATCGACTCGAGACTCTCAATCGTCGATTTATCCTGGTCTACTGGCATACAAGCCGTCTCCCTTCGCCGGGCCCACCCCTTCAAACAAGGTATGATGCGCCGTCGTCCCCGTTGAACTGCCCGCCATGCCGACGCCACGAGCTTGTGCTTCTGTGCATCAGTGCATCTGCGCACAATTACCTCGTTCCACAGTCTGGCTCGCCTGTGGTCGAGACAGTTCCACCCCGACCGTTGTGCAGATACATTCTACTCCCTCCGGGTCCCGTCATATGTGTGCCCATGTTACTCTCTATTAGAGATGCCTGTTTCCAGAATTACTCTGCCTTGCGAATTCTTTGGCACACGGTTTTTTTTTTTTTTTTTTTTCGTGCTAACAATATGCCTCTAGACAGGCGGCGCTTGACGTTCAGAGTCCAACAAAGGGGTCAGGTCATCATGTCGGGAAATCCCACCAACTCCTCTACACCCGTCGTCGACACTTCGTCGTCGACGGCGACTCCGTCTCCAACCAAGAGCACCAGTAACCCGCCTTCCTCTTCCTCTACGCCCCCTCCAGACACTACTAGCACTCCGCCTTCAACATCGTCGTCGTCAACACCACCTCCAACTACGAGCTCAACTACGAGTAACCCGCCTACGTCCACGTCAACACCACCGACCTCTACATCTTCAACACCCACCAACGACCTCTTCGACTCCACCACCCCAACTTCGAGTAGCAGCGAGTCTTCGTCATCAAGCGAGACACCACCTCCTTCATCATCCACGCCCCCGAGCACCACGGAGTCGAATAGTACGCCCCCCTCGTCGACACCGGCTCCCACTAGCAGCGATTCGACAGCAACAACTACCGTTACCTCCTTCGCGACCGGATCTGGAAACCCTGCCACCACTTCCAGCACCTCGGCATCTGGCACCCCAACCTTGATCTCAGGAGGCAAAGACCACTCGACGGTTTGAACCAGAATAGCAAGATTGCCGTTGCTGTCGTTGTCCCTATCGTGGGTGTAGCTTTGATAGTCCTGGCCGGGTTATTTTTCTGGAGAAAGCGTAAACAGCGCATGCATGCCGAAGAGGAAAGGAGAAAGGAAGTAGAAGACTATGCATACAACCCAAATGACCCTACCCTTCCGAACGTAGGCGCTGCGGGTGCATACGAAATGAAGGAAGATGGATCTTCAGGATATCGCGGTTGGGGATCTACCACACTTGCGGGCTCTACAGGGCGCAAGGCCTCCACTACCATGTCCGGAGCAGGTGCGGCTCATTCCGATGGAACCTCCCCGCCACTAGGAAACTTTTCTGACACGAGATCAGGCGAACCTTTGATGAGCGACGGATCACATACACCCGAAGGCGAGATCCTTGGTGCCATGGGCCCTAATTCGGCCGATAACCGTAGCAATGTCCACCGCGGCCCTTCGAATGCCTCGTCTTCTTACAGTGCGGCGGGAAGATCTGATGGTTCTGGTGAAAACCCAGCCTATGGAGGCGCTGCTTATTATGATCAGTATGGTTCTAGTAACCCTTACAGTGATCCATACACCGATAATCCGAACGGCGGCCAGGTTCAACCCGTAATTCGTGACAACCCTGCCGAAGAAACACGCAGATTCAAAACCCTTCTCCCTACCCCAACAAAGCGCTGGCATCTCTCAGAACTTCTAATGGTACGGGACGATATCTTGGGCCAAGATTCTGGCACGACAAAAGGGAACGAAAATGAAAAACAAACTGTCACCATGCACGCCTTCGTGCTTCTATCATACTGATACCCAAATTTTTATTTAACTCTTCAGCACTCTTCACGCCATTACATCACGAAACCGCAATAATTGCCTAGCAGCTCGTCATCTGACAACTGTGCTCGCGAACTTTTGTGAGACATATACACGGTATATACAGGTTATAATATTGCTTCTCGATCTCACCAGGAATCTCGGCAATTGGACGTTGGCTCACAACACAATATTCTACCTGTCATTTTTATTGCATATTTAGCCTACATATTCTTCAATTTTGGATCATGCTATCGAATCCAATCCACTCACCACGTACAGTAATTTTTGGATTTCTTGTTTATTCAAGGGTTCTTGGGGAAAAGCATTCTTGGGCAACAGGCTTTTTTTTGGGTTGGTTAAGACGTTCCAAGTTGTGGGGTATATGTGGTTTTGGGGAGAGACTTTATGGTTCTGAGTCAAATATGATAGAAATCATAAGACTTTGACCCAATAGTGATTGAATATGACAGGCGCGAGCCTGTCAACTTGTTACCTATTTTGGTAATGTACTGTACATACAAATCTAAAGCTTCTATTATATGTTAATTTTGAAACTTGCGCAATGCTTGAGCATTAATCTTTTGAACCGTCAATTCATTGGTGGTACTGAATCCCCGTGAGAGGTTGCATTTCATGGTTTTTAGTCGTACATGCATGTCGATTCGCGAAATCTACGATGAATGAGTTCTCACTTCATAAATTTTTATAAATCGGTATTACTTCGTCTACGGAGAGAATTTAGATTTCGGGATATTCTGGTTGCAGAGATGTATTCAAGTGAAAAATGTGTCGCTATGCTAAATCATGCGCAGAGGCGCTCTGAGTCTATATATACAATACAATTCGTTCCTCCAATCCAGGACCGTCTCTATAAGTACAGGTCTATGTGTATGTACATCTATGTTGTTTGTACCTTGGGTCGTTTGTTATCCAGGTCTTGCAAAAGCGGGATATCCAACTACGTAAACAAAGGAAGAATGCAAGGGTCATTCCGAGACATTCGGGCACAGCTGTCTTTCATGAGTCTTGCTCCTAAAAGGGCTGGGGTTGTGGTGTTCCTCTCTCCCGTAGGTATATTAAAGCTCGTCATCCAAGCAGCGAACAATTGTCTGGATGGAGAGAGGTTCGGAGTCGCCAAGACCGTCTTCTCAGCGCTCCATCTTCTTATTTCTGTAGTAGGTAGGGCCGTCTGCGTCGACGAAATCACGAACGCTCTGCGATTCTTAATGTAGTCCAGCTACCGCCGAGTCCGAGTTCGAGTCGAAGCTGCAACTCTTTCGATTTGAGCTTCTGCGGTAATTCGTAAAGCAAGTGACCCTTCGTAACGGGCATATAACATTCTCTTTTCTGGAGACCTATCCTCCAAGGTCTCCCCCTTAACACAAAGTCGCGAAGCGGTGTCCTCTGCCCCGCAACAGCATTGTATAATATAAGCAGAAGGCCTCACAGCTTTGCCTTAGGTTGGGACTTCACCGACGATATGCTCAAGGAGCCATTTGCCCACCCTTCGCTATATACTACGCGCGGCCACCAGTACCGACATTCTGATTTATTACGCTCGGTAAGCGGGACATCTTGCACAGGTGTGCCAGTGCTGTGTGTGCCAGCGCCGTCCATCGCCTCGTCGTTGCCGTCGCCGAAAAGCGCGATACGCCCGGCATCGGCGTCATCGGAGTCAGCGTCATTCTCGTCGAATGGGCTATAGTACCGCGGCCAGGTAAACTCGGACTTCTCGCCCGAGTGGGAGAGGTTCGGATCCCCTGTCACCGCAAACCGCGTCCACGCCCCCGTCATGGCGTCCGCGACGGCGGTCAGACCGGGTACTGCCCGATGCGGCTCATGTCATGTGTCACGATGGGCGCCTCATCCGCATGGTCGGCGGCCCCGAAAGCTGCTGACCGTGCCGCATAATGGTATACGTACACAGGGCGGCATTGTGGGCGGACGATGCCAACGACGCGGTCTGCAGCACGGGCAGATATAGGCGTAATGTGCGTACGAGTCGTCAAGGCGCCAGAACTGGGTACCAAAGCGCGTCGACTGCCCCGCGTTGGCATACAGCGCCTTGCCCTGGGTCGTGCTAGTGTTAGGGTATAACTGGTCGAGCTGATCGAGATCGGTTGCGTTGAGCGCAGGGATAATGGAACCCAGGAGACTACGCACGGCGGTGGGTTGGTTCTCATGCTGCGGGACGAACACGGCCCCTTCGTTGGTGTTAAAGCCTGTTAGTGTCGGGATGCGGAGTACGTTGCCCTTCCGCCACGAGTTGATGGGTAAGTCTGGGACCACGCCCCGGGGCCATCGATGACGGGCTGGAAGGGCCACCGGAGGGTGCCGGACCAGGCATTCCACATCGCTTGTCCGGCGTTCACAAGGGTGTTATACGGTAGGTCGCGCAACATATCGAAGAGCTTATCCTCGTCATAGCCATCGGCGATACCGCATTGCATTAAGAATTCTTTAAATTGTTCCTCATGGAGAGGGTGGTCTGGGACAAACACCGCCCGCTGTTGCACCGCCAGATTCGATTATAGCTTTTTGGAATGGAGGTGGTTTCTTATTGAGTTTGTTCGCTGGCGCGTAGGATATTAATTGGTGCCCGATCTATATATGCTCTATTAGTTGCACGCTCTTGGTAACTGTATCGCACGCAGGTGCAGGTCTGGAATGATTGGGAGTATGTCTTACCGAGTGAGACCCAGCACTCAGCCCCATTATCGTGACATTATTAGGGTCACCACCAATATCAGGGAGGTTGGTCCTCATCCACTCGAAGAAGAACTGTTGGTCCTTCAAGCCCAGGTTCAGCAGACCCTGCTTCGCCGTCACGGCACTCGGCAAGAATCCGAGAGGGCCGACACGGTAGTTGAAGCTGATAGCGACGATAGGCGAGTCAGCAAACGCTGCAAAGCTGGCCATGTTCCTTTCCTTGCCACTGCCCATGTTGAATCCGCCACCGTGCACATACGCCACGACGGGGAGCTTCTTGCCATTCACGCCAAGACGCTTCTCCTCTGCCGCAATCGACTTCGCGTCATCGCCAAAGTGAGGACGGAAGATGTTCACGTTGAGGCAGTCCTCGCCATGTCCGGACGCAGGCTTGCCCTGTGTGCAGATTTGTCCCCACTGGAGGGCGTGGTAGGTAGTGTCCGAATGGGCCTTGATTTCGAGAGCTTGTGGTGGTCGGAAGCGGTTCTGTCCTGCGGTCGACTGAGCGTACGGGACGCCCAGGAAAGCCTGAATGGCGCGCGGTGAGGATGTGCTGGCGCTGATGACCTGACCTAAGTAGTTGCCCTGTTTTAAAGTGAGGGTGGTTGTTGTCTGTACCATTTTGTCAGCTTGTGAATCGCGTGGAAGATCGTAGACAGCTAGTTCGTTCAAGAGCGATGAGCGATGATGAAAGAAGGGAGACGCAGTGACATGAAAAAAAATGGTGAGGGTCCACGGTTGAGGGTGGTAGCCCGAGTTGAGTAATTTATCGGCAGTCCCAAACAATCGGCAATTCGTCCCGCAACACACTTTGGTTGCTGGGAAGGTAAACTGGCAATAAAATTCGCAGGATGTTCTCAACCAATATTTTCCATGCCTGCCCGCGACGAAAGATTCAAATTCACGCAAAGCAATGAAATCAATTAAATTCACCCATACCTTGAAGAGAGTGTCAAGTCCGGCCATTGTATGGCGAGTGAGCAGCGTGGAGAGTAATATGATGGTTATGGTGCCGAAGACTAGAACGCCGGATAAAGTCCAGCGGATGCGCCGTTGCCTCAACTTAAGCAACAACTTAGACTTGAATGTCGCCTCGGGCGACTGTAGCCTGTGGTAAGCAGGCTCCGATGATCCCAGCATCTCGGGGGTTTTAATATGATTAGCTTCCGGGTCGGACTCGTAGGTACTGCTGTCGCTGCCACTACCGCTAGTGCTACCTCTGTTCTTCTCGTCGTCGTTGTGGTGAATGGCACGTTCGCGACCGCGATTGAAGAGGTGAACTCGTGGTGGCCATGATGGCAGTTTGAACCGCGCCGCATCCCCCATGCCGACTCGCCCGTGCGGCTAGCCCCCCTAAAATGTGCTTGGACTTGGGTGATTCTCCTTGGCGTTTGGAGTATGGGTCTTGGCAGGGCGCCTTGCTCGGGGGATAAGGAATTCGGGCCTAGAGGGGCAGGACGCTTGGCGTGCACCCAGTCGGGTATGCTGTGGACAAAGAGATCTCTTGGCCGGGCTGAGATAGATAGATAGATAGCTATTATCTACCATAATCTCTCTTGGCTCTTGAAAGGACTCGACAACTTTATATGTGTATGCGTGAAAGACTCACACCCATATTGTTTTGGTATTGTAATTGATGGGCTAGTTTCTTTGTCAATGCTCTATTCGTGTCTTCGTTTGTTGTCCTTGTAATGGAAGTGTCTGCTGATGAGATGGGTAGTTGGTCCTCAAAGACAAATGTGTAAAAGGTAAACCGTCGGGTGAGCGGCAAGGACACCTGCGATGGGAGAGTATGTAGTGATATACTTACTCACACCATCCCGTGCCTGCCTTACCAACAAATAAGGTTTGGATCGAGGACTAGAACTGATAGGCAGGGACGATGCAAGAGGGGGGCGTCGACCTGTAACATGTTACATATATGGGCATATATGGGCATGTATGGGCATTTTCGGGTAGCATCAGGTACTCCCTAAGTAGGTCCATAAGTACTAGGTAGGTCCTTTGCCGCAGTGCTCAACCTTAAATTCAGACTGATGGAGCCAACCGAAGCTTGCTATCGGTGCTACTATACCTGGTCTCTCCCTGGTCTGTATCCGTCAGGTTGCAAGGGTAGACTGACTAGCTAGCTAACTATTTACATTACTTATACCTAAACAATGACTGATGCTAATTACAGAACACAGCGATGCGGTGCCTAGTTTGACGGCTCGCTGCGTATAGCGCGAATGGTAGAGTGCTATCACTTCTGTCCTGGGAATAGAACTCGATCTCGTCCTTGCTCCGCGTCCATCTCTATCTACACAGCCAACGAATTACCTATGATGTAGAGGCAGTTGATATGATGCCATGGTACATACTACATAGTATGTAGCCGTAGTTTGGGCCCTGGATTTGTTGATTTGTTGATTTGTTGTCGGCTCCTTTACACAGTATTTCGTATCGCTGGTTTAGTGTATTGTAGTGTGAGGTAGTGTGGTGTTAGTCTCAGTGCGTGAATGCGCTCATCTCACCATGAGGATTTCCCCTAGATACATGTCAGACCTAGTAAGTCTACAGCGTAGCGTGCGGGCGCACTACTAAGGGTATCTATTCCCTCAATTTCGCGCTGTTGGGTTGGTGCTGACCCTACTTCTGACCCATGTTTGTATTCTGCTGCCTGTCCACAGAAGCTTATTTCTTTCTCCCTTCCCCGGTCAGACGTGACCCAAACTTCTATAGTAGCATGAGACGGTACCCACTCCCCAACCAATAAATGAGCCAAGGGAGCTGAGAACCATTCGACGTGAGATCGGTGACCTATCGCGCGTATGGAAGAGATTGACAGTCGAACAAGACTACCACGCACAGATACGCAGGTGGCTGAGCTCGGCGTTAAGAAATTTGGAAGCGGTTACCATGACGCGATTTCCGATGGCTTTCCATCAGTCGGCTTTAGTGAACCGTGAGATTTTACGTTTTTACTTACCCACACGTCAAGATCTCGTATCGTGTAGGTAGTCCTCACCCACCTTCTGCATTGAGTATACTCGCAGTGAGAAGTAGCGTGCTTAAATGTAGGTACCCGCGATTTGGAAACAGCCGGACTGGAAGTTTTTCTATTAATGATCTAGACCACCGGCGCCATGCCGTGAGCAACCCCACCAGGCAGTCAGCCCTATCTGTACTAAGGGACCATGTTCGCAAGATGCTTCCGCTTTTAGGTTGTGAAGACATCGTCAAGTGTGTTTGTTTGTGTGTAAGTGTGTATATTGTGTGGTTTACATACGGCGTATCCACCATTCAGAAGCCGAGATGGTAGTGGATTATTAGGGACCATGCCTGTCAATCGTCCTGTATCACCCAATAATCCATGCATGCCCCTGTCCCCACGTGCAAGCACTGAAAATAACCTGCGCCGAGAATACTGAAGGTGGTAAACAACATGCTCAATTAATAATCAACATAACTCAAATTCTTGGCAGTAGTCGAGGAAGACTAGGAAGCATATCCCCGAGCCAGGCGGCCGTAGTGTAGGACTATTATCTTGTAAGAAAGTTGTGTGACTTTGTGATGTTTTTGTGTTTAACCGGCTTCCGTGCGACGCTGACCTGTCGCGAAGAAGGTAAGCCGCCTCAATATTTCCATCTCACGATGTGACCACGATAGCAACGCATAGTCGCATAGATACGCCGTATAGATAGATAAGCTTCGGCTGTGCAAACACGCCTGCCTGCTTGCCCGCCTGCCTGACTACTTATCATCTCGGTTAAGATTAATCGCTCACAAATGGACATTTTGATTCGAAGAAAATGCACAAATCACCCCTACACCGACAACGCATCGCGTCTGCACACAGCCACTCCGTTCGCCCATCAGGCGGCTGCCCGGAGGGCTCGCCGAGCACTATAGAGCCAGCTCAATATTTAAGCCAAGAGCATCAACCAGCGAGTGTCTCTTGGCGACGAGTATACTCACCTTCGAGCGCCTGCGTAAGTATGATCAGGTATCTCGAAGTACCACCGCCTCGGCAGGAATAATAAACTTGGCCTAGGCAGGCAATTCAAAGTTTTCCCCCACATGATTTGCAAAGCCGCGATGGACACGGGCATCAAGTTCACCGTCCGAATCTGCGAGGACAGGCACCTTACGTCGGCGGACTTGACGGCGCGCTCGCCGATGGGAGCAGATGCCATAAGACAGCGACAAAGCTTAGCTCTTCTCGCAGCGTCTCCATCAAGCCGTGCGGTTCATCACATTGACTAACGCCCCGCGTATGAGTCCCCGTGTGGACGCAGTGGGCGGTGTAGTATCTATTTGTGGCAAGTGTCGCAGTCGTGGAAGCCGGCCGTTTGTGCGTTCTAACCTTATAGCCCTACGGGCACGGGATCCCTGTATCGCGTTTGCTATGGTCCTAACGTAGTCTATGCCGCCCTAGCATAGGACTCTATGAGACCCGATCAGGAAAACCGACAACGACCAACTCTAGTGATGGGATTGATCATCAAATTTTTAATTTTTTTTCAACACGAGGGCCAGCGGGGCCCAAGTCCACTTCGCGTGTCTCAGTGTCGATTACCATCTCCTATCCTTTGGGATATGTTCGGTATAGGTATCGTAAGCTCGGAAGTAATAACAACAAACGGATCACGAGTTGAAAATAGCAGCGTGGTTCCACGCCGCGTACATAGTAGGTCCAGCCATCCCTCAAAGACGATGAGGTGTGATCTCGGTAGTTGATGAGCCCGCCTAATCGTCGATTGTCTATTCTATTAGTTCGTCTGATCAACTTATAGTTAGTCCCAATAGTTCTTTGTTGATAGGCGTGGCATATGCTGCATATCGATCTTCGCTCGCCTATCTCGATAATGTCAGCGATCTGCCAGATCTACATACGGAACGATTTGCGTTGCAGACCGCAACATAGAAATCCTTACGTTAAACGTAGTATGAATGCCCCGAAAACCTTTTGACCGAGGCTCACCATAGGTTGAAATTAGCTAGAGTCCTGGAGCGGCTGACTGTGGATATTGGTGTTGTCACGAGAGTATGGAATCAGTCGTAGACAGTCCGACGTAACTAGTGTAAATCAGGGTAGGGTCTCGTGCTTACACGAGGCAAGCTAATACATTCCAACTAAGTTGGCGTCTATTTGTAGATTAACCCGAATTTCTCCGGCAAAGACAATCCGGCAATCTGGCAAGCCCAGATTCGCTCCAACTATCAGTTTGAGATATCGCATCGAGCTGCGTGTCAATCTCCATGTGTTTCGATTCCAGCAGGTATCCATCAGTTCTTTGAAACGAGCTTACCTAGGTACCTTGTGCAGAGCTTACAATTTCAGATGATTAAATATTTCCAAAATCGCAGAAGCATGCGTCGCGGACCAAAGATTCAGATAAGACGGCAATTAAACATGGAATAGATGGAGTGTCTGAAAGTTTAGCTATACAGCTGCAGCTAAGACACTACCCGCCCATATTTTGTTCTGATCCCTCGAAACTGACTGATTCCTTGTTGCTAAAGCTTGCCGGGTATAAGGAGACGCCGACCAACGCCATGACATGCAACCCGCCATGTCCCTTATACTCAACAAATGGAATTTGTATAGAAAACGAATACAATTTCACCTAAAAATATTTTGCCGCCTAGAGGTAGGATAATGACGCTTTATACTATCACGTCTCGTAGGGACCCAACCGTCATTCGCTTTTTCGCCTGTTTGCCGCCCATTCGCGGCTCTTCTGTCTTGATTTCTCAGCAGCCTCTTCACGCGCAAGCTTGGCCAGTGCTTCACGTTCGTATTTTTCCCGCATCCGGGTATCGGTCCAAGAATTGTCTCGTTGATATATCTCATGGCCTCGGAGTCTTTGCATGTGTACGTCTTCTATTGACAAGGAGCTGCGTTTCCCGCTCAAACTGTTCGTGGACGTGGAAGTCGCCCTACTGGTTTGAATATTTGGGGATGTTTCCGCCTTTGGTCCACGGCCACGCTGTTGTACCTGGTTGATGGTGCTGGAAAGCGCGGGGCGTGACTGAGGACCCACGGTTGTGAACGGACGTCTATTGGGGGTAGATCCTCGCACCGAATTTTCTGTCAAAGTTGCTGTATTCTGTCGAGCCCGACTAGCGACAGTTCCACGGGGCGCGGTAGTTGGCACGGAGGGGAGTGGCCGTGCTTTGAACATTCGCCTCTTCCGTTCTTCTTCCTCCTGAGCTTTTAACTGGGCTTGATGTTCCTCTCGTTTGCGACGCGAGATGGCTTCGCCAGGCAGTTCAAATGCAGGCCGTGTTGGCAATTTGGCCGACTTGGATCGGCGCAGGCTTGCTGCAGTAGGCTGAGTTGCACGCAGCGAAGCTAGCCGGGCCTCTTTCTTTTCTTTCAAATGACGAGCCACAGCCTCACCTGGAAGTTCAAATGTTGGAACGGTAGGCTTCTTCGTCGATTTGGTGATTGGTCTATGCGGAGACAGTTTGCTGGCTTTGTTTATAGATGAAGGCGAGGATTGAATTAAATCCTTTTCCTCGGCCTTGAACTTAGGTGAGTCCAAGATCATAGAGGTCACCTTACGTAGTGTAGTCCTTCGCGGTTCTGAGGCCGGTTTCACCCGCAGTGATGCAGAACCTGGCCCAGCGAAAGTGCGCTGTGGCTGAGGTGTTGCGAATCTTACTGATAGGCTTGGTGTTGCAAGCTCGGTCTTTATCAGAGGCTTTTTGGTTGAGTGAGGGGTCTCCGTGGGAATGAGCTGGCTAAAACGGGCATCTTGGTCAAAGGCTTCGAGCTCATCCTCTAGTATGTCCAATGCTTCGAAAGAATCTTCAATCCTTGTCATGTAATCCCCCAATGAGGAACCAATCATCAACGGCGGAGGGGTCTCATCGCCTCTGGTACATAATGTAGAATTGGGGGTTTCCTCGTCAACGCCACGTAGCGAACCGTGATTTGATGTCCGTACTGGCGTACTGTGACCCGAATTTGCCTCTGGGAGCGCCATACCTGGCTCATGAACCGGTTCACGGAAGACCTCGAGAACGTCCTTTGTTACTTCCAATGACGTGACAAGTAGCAAGTAACTACTCGCTGGACCGGCTGTCTTTAGAGCCCCGTTTTTCCTAGGAGAGGGGTCTGGCAAGAGATTGCAACCGAAGTACACTTTGCGGACCTCCGTCGAGTCACGCACGTTGGAGCTGTTATCGCGCTGTGACTTGTCATCACTCGGAAGCGTAACAGCTAAGATCCACTCAAACAAGCCGTCGCGATGCTTCGCAAGCTGCTCTTCGAGTGGCGGAATATTGCGGGCGGCTATTGATAGAGGATGACTTAAGTATCGGTTAACTACAAACAAGAAAGCAGGTTAGCGAATACAGCGGCTGGATGTCTGATTTTCTGACTAGAAATCCAAGGCCCCTGTACCTGGAAGCTGCAGAATTCGCTGGGCATCATCTGAAGGTTGAGAAGCAGCATCCACACTTTGGGTTTGTGATTCGGACTCGGCAACAGTGTCGAGCACCTCAAAAGTGTTGGGCGTGATGGACGGTCTTGTCAGCCGGCCACCCACGCGTTTCTCATTCTTTTGAATGACACCCCAGCGTGGGCTGCAGGAGACTTGTTTGAGCTCGTGATTACCCTGAAGGCTAGTATCTACACAGTCCTTTTCAAGTTGGCGATTTTGGGATTGGGATACAGAAAGATGGCGAAGGGGGTGGGACTGGGGAGAGACGGGTTCTCGACGATCTCGAAGGGGTTGGTTCCCCGCTGCCGCATGCGAGTCGCAGAGGATCTCAAAGCTCTGGGGTTTGTGAGACATCATTTCAAAGTAGTAGTATAAGTGGTCTAGTGTCGATAGACTATCTAACCGGACCAAGACAAGCCAGGGTCCAATGGAAGTTAGTGTAGCAATCTCAGAGCCCTTGTTGTCTTCGATGGGTCACAGCAAGGGGTCCTACAGGATGAACGGTATTGTTAACGAGGGTTGGCAAGAATAGTTGGTAGCCAATGGCTAAGATGATCAATTGATGAAAAGCAATCGATTAAACTGTTGATGCACGAAAACCCGAGATGTTTTGATTGATGCACAAACTACTAATTGTTGCAAGGGGAGACAACAAGAGCTTGAGCTGCTCGATTGTTTATTTTACCCTGCCACACTCATGGTAACAGTGCTACATTTATAAACGGGTAGTAGCGCCTACCTAGTACGCGTGAGCGCCACCTTCCCAGACGCGATCGGTTTCCCCGCCTTCCACTTAGGTACCTCACTAAAGTTAGGTAGGTGCCCATCTAGGTATAAGTAGGTAATAACTTGCTTCGTGGCAAGTTGTCCGCAATCAGAAGCCTCTATCATAGCATCTCTACATCTACATGCAAGTAAGTATACTGCTTCCGTAGTCGGCTTTTGTCTAGAGGTAGCAGTACACGATACCTAGGTATGTGCCTGCATAGATATGTAGAAAAGGGCCCCGAAACGAGATGCTTATGACCAGTTGACTCAAGGCACTGGAGCAGATATCAACTCGTACTAACAAGATTGGCTATCGCTACATCTTGGGCACAGTAAATGATGTGACTGTGTACCCCTTAGCAAATATCAAGGCTGGCGATTGTGATCATGATGCATCAGGTAGGTAGGTTCATACACTCCGGCAAATGCTCACGTCATTTTGGACATCGCGTACTCTATGCGCCATGTAGGCTGCCGCTGCTGTTGTCGAACAGACTTTAGGACTGAGTACAGCCTCTAGCCTCACGACGCAGTAGTAAGTGTACCCTGCTCGTTTTCGTTCTCCATTGCGAGTTCTGCCTGTGCTTGAAGTGCAGGCGCATGCTCTGTTGGGATACGCACGAGAGTTTGCGGTAGTGGCACCTCGGATTGTTTAGTGGCGGGTTGACCATTCTCCGCTACCCGTGGATTGGGAATTTTAGCTAGAAAAGTTAATATGACCGGGCGGAATAGCATGCATGCGGTATATTGGGCTATTGCCATCATCATACCTGATGCCATATTGATGGCTTGTAAGACGTTATGCCAGTTTCCTACGACAGTCGCGATTGCTAGGTGCACAAAGACATTAGGCTCTTCGATACCGCGCTGTAGTCCGACATAGGCTTCACTCACCTTCCGTCCCGTCAGATAATGTTGCTAACTTCAGTTGTAGAGCTTCCATCTGATCTGCAACAGCTGCACTGAGTTCTCGAAGCTCCTGTAGGTTCTCCAACTCGGCTTTCTTTTCATTCACTCGGGCTAATAGCGCTGCCGACTGTCCCGTGGACTGAGCATTGGGGTTACTATTAGTAGACCCCTGGCGTATGTGGCCTGGTAGCGTTCTGGTCGAAAATGCCATCCCGAATCAAGGCTCACCTCTATGGCTAAGACTCGGTTCAATCTAGGTTGTCAAAGCCCCCGAGATGGAGATGGTCCGCAACAGTGGGTGGTTTGGAAACTGAAAGTGGCGTAGAGAGAATGAAATGGCGATATGTAGATAGAAATTGGGATGCAACATATCTCTCGAGCTTCTGATATATCTGGGTGGGTTGAGCTGAGTTAAGCTTGTCGCGAACAGTCAATGTAGCTCATGAGCCCCTTCTGAGTCTGCCCCACGTCCCTGAAAACCAAACGCCGCTTTTTATGGGCACTGGCCTATGAGGAACTTGAGTGAATGCTAAATTATGTGGTCACTTTAGGATGGCTTATATAAGGAATATAGTTGTCCTGACAACGGCCCTTATTGAGTTCAAAAAGGTGGGGATACACTACTTTCGCCTTAGTTAACCAACTGCAACCAGCAAAATCTTAAACATATCTCCTCAGGCTACGTAATATCTTTCATCCCTACTGCTCAAACACATTACTACCCACATACGCGTCACATACAACCGCGATCTTCGTCCAACATACTTACAGACTAGCTAAACTACTGCGAGCCCATCCCACGAGGTTCGAGGACCTGCTATAGGTACCTAACAAATCTATTTACACCATGGCACGACTCAACGAGCCCCCCGTGTCAACAGACAGCCTAGAAACCTGTATGTATCACACCTCTTCTTCGCAATCTTGCCTGATGCTAATTAGGATCGTTACTGTAGTGCGCCGAAAGTTCCTTCGCCAGAACAGGGACATTGCCCGCATCAATTCAACCCAATCGCTTAAAATTCGGAATCTCGAGAACGAATGCGCACGACTCCTATCCGAGAACCTCCAGCTCCGAAGTGAAGTCCTTCGACTGAAATCAGATCTCGAAGGCAGTCACGCTCGCAGAGTGGCTGATCATGCGCTCGAAATTAAAGAGAAGATGGAGGCCCAATTAATCGAATGGGGTGCCATGCTGGCCAGTCTTGGTCACGAGCCAGTGCCTAAGAATCGCTCGCCCAGAGCTGTGAAGAAGCAAAAGATCCACAGAGATAGCATTGGTCGCGCACGAACATCAGATTGGAGGAGGCGAGAAACCATAGGTTCAATGCAAGACTTGGAAGCAGCAGCACTTCAGGAAGGCCGGCTACCACCCCTCTGGGAAAACAAAACGTATCCTCGGGAAACACTCAAGTAAGATACATGCAGCAGATATGGTGAGTCAATGTTAACATTAGATAGCCAAACCGAGATTCTAGCTCTGTGTTCGGAAGCAGAAGAAAGTACCGGGTCCCCTGACCTTGGCCCTCCGCCAGTGTCTCGATTTGTCGATGGAGATCCTGTCAAGCTCGATCTATCTACACTCTCGAAGTCTCTTAAACCCGCCCTCGGTGAATCGGAGAACAATAGTTTGGAAGGCACGTGTAAGAAGCCAATGTTGTTACCCAGTTCGCCTACGACATCTATAAAAATGCAAGATTTCATCGACGAAGAGCTCGAACGCCAACGGATAGAGAGCGTTGATGAAGCTACGGAACCCGAACCTCAGTCAACGACTCAAGTTGTCAAAGCCAATTTGAAGAGGGAAGATCAGAGAGATGACAAAGAAAACGCCCCCTTGTCAAAACCACCCCAACTAGCGGGCATGGTAACCAAAAGCCAACCGGAGAAAGCCACGAGCGAGAAGCCGAAACCCAGCAATAGACTGGTAAAAGAACTACCCCTACATAAGAGGGATAATCGCGAGAAACCTTCACATGTAACGCAGAGAAAGCCGCTGGGGGCCAAGAGCTCGAACGAGGCTCTCGGTTCTCCGAAGAAGTTCGCCAAGCCCCCGATTGAAGGAAAAGGGGCGAAGCCGAAAGCAGAAAGTAGAAACGAGGAACAAGCCAAAGATCACTTGAAACATCAACAGGAGGCGAAAAAGAAAGAAGTAGAACTAGTAGAAATACTCCGGCCCAGCTCACCAGAACAGTAACTCGCATGGATATCGAACCTGAAAGCCTCTCAGCTGAGCCAAACTTCACCGTCCCAGATACTCCCGAACCATCTACGCAAAGGGAAGAGGTCAACGATACACCACCCCAGTCGACATCTCGTCGAGGGGAGAGACGACGCGAGGCAATCGGCGCGCTCGAGCTGCCGTCAGTTACGCCGAGCCAAATCTTCGAGACAAGATGCGAAGGCCTAACACAAAGCAACTCTTCGATGCAGTGGCCGGCGAAGGCAAGAACGTTCGTCGCATCAGTCAGTGTCAAAAAGAGGAGGCCCCGTCAGTCCTTCGTCCGTGGCCAAATCAGGGGCCCGGTCAGAGCCTTCTCGCAAAGATGTATCATCTCAACGGGTTTCTGATGAAGTTGATATCATGGCAAGCCCTCTAGTTCAGAAAACCAATCGCACATCCATCATCGAAGAATTACACCATCCGTCACAACGGACAGGAAGAAGAAGGATTCAACGACAACACAAGATCACGAGATCGATACAGCTACTATCAAGCCGCTCATGAAGGGAGCAAACCGTCGCCTTGAAAAGATCGCGGCCCGGGAGGCTGAAGTGGCCAAGTTCTTTGACGACGGTGAGGCCGATGTCTACGAGTTTACCGAGTCATCGCCGATTGATGTCTCTTCGAAAGAGCCAACAAATGAAGAAAAGAGTAGCAAAACAACAAAGAATGGTCGCCAACAACGGTCACGAAGGTTGTTGTCCATGGCTCGCGAGGATTTGCAAATGGACGATTCAAATTTTAGTAAGCCCACGAGGTCACAGAAACGAGCCTCGATGGCCGCGATCAAATCCACTCGAGGCGAGCTGGAGAGCAACATAAGGGAGGAGAGTTTCTCTTCTGTTGATGGCGATAGTAGCGTCTCAACAATAGAGGGAGGGGAGGGAACCACAATACGTGAAAAGACCACGAGCTCTCGCAGGAGGACTACGATGACATGACGAACGGCGCATCAAGGATGGAACACTTTGTTTTACTCTGTGTTTCTTTTTGGAATTTGGCCGCGATCGATGGATTGGTTATTAGCATGGTGTTTCTAGAGTCGGGAAAGGGAAAGGGAAATACAGAAATGCGGCTGATTTGAATAATGCTTGAATACCTCAACATGGCGGGCAAACTTCTAGATATGCTCCTACCTACATATTCTCTACTACTGCCCCATTCATAGCGTTGGAGTACTACGCGCGGTTTTATGTATCATGATACCAATTCCGTTCCGAAATTTACGAAATCATTCTTGTTGAAGTTCGTTATCATACTTAGGCCTACGGGCTGTGATGTTTCTCAGATGTGTTCTATGGTGCCGACCCATGCCCAGACAATAAATGATGCGCTTGAGGTCGCTGATACATAAACGCTTACGTGTGGGTGTCCTTTACGAGATATCTACCACTAACCGACCAGCTTGATCCCATCATTTAATCGCAATTCGTAGATTAGCTATTCTTCGTTATCTCGGGACATCTCGCGTGTTTCATTAGGACTCTGGTCTGGTCGTCTGATCATGACGAACCTCCTGTTGGTTCTACTGGTTTTGTGTACGTCACCTTCTCAACAGCCACGTTTCCCACGCCATTCGCATCTTTCCTCAGCTGATATACATAAAGCGTAAGTGATATCCCTTGCACCTGTGAAGTAGTTGTTAGCCCCGCTCAGCGCCCCAATGACTCTCATGGTGACCGGAACCCAAATCACACGACCGTTGGATCGCGGTAGAGATAAGAGACTTACATCCATGAGGCAGAAGCTCGGCACCATCTCCTCGCCCTCCTTGGTCCAGCCCGTCGTGTAGGCCCGTGGCGCTCCCGGGGTTGACGAAGAACTTGTCCATGTACTCGAAGGCGTCGAAGCGGTGGGTGCCGCCCCAGCACAGGACGTCGACGTCGAGCTTGTTCGCCTCGGCGAGGAGCAGGTCCGGCTCGGTGGACACGAGCGTGAAGCCCTCGATGAAGCCGATCCGCAGCGACCCGTGCGTGACCACCTGCGACAGCGGCAGCGACGTCGCCTCCACGTCGAACCGCCCCTTGACGATCTTCAGGTCCGGCGCGATCGACCGTAGGTACTCGTACGTGTGCTTGTCCGTTAGATTGCCCAGGCACAGCGTCTGCCCGATCTTGCCCGGTGACAGGAGCTTCTTGAACTATCCCGTCGTGTTAGCCGCGACGCTACCTGCAATTAGAGGGGTGGTCTGAACCTTTTGCGGTATGTCGAGCGCTCGATCTGGTATGTGTAGGTCCCCAATTACGAGGATTAGGAAGGCCATTGTGTACGGGTTGCGCCCGAGGGGCCTTTACTCTACGCTTTCGATAAGGGTTGGTGAGGAAGACGGGAACGGACGGCTCGGTGCGGTGGTTATCACAGCTTAGGAGGTTCGCTTTCGATTCGCAGGTTGTGGCGATTTCTTCGTTAATGTGAATCTGTAAACAGCTTAAACGACGGGCTATTATTTGAAGTGTGTTAGATTGTCAATTGGCGCTGAACGACCGTTCCTTTCCTGCCCGAGGTTTGCTCGAAATAACTAGACTGCCTACTGGAGGTTGTATCATGAGGTAGGCGGCGCTAGCTGCCTACTTACGCACTAAAGGTTGCGCAAGCCACAGGAGATGGAGAGCTCAAGCCCCTCAATCTGAGCTGCATGCTGCATAGTCCCTGCGCATGGGGCACTGGTTACCGCATGCCCTATTACAGTACCTAGGAGGCTGTTTCTAGTCCATCAACTTTGCACAATGTTTGAATAATAAGGCCCGTTAGGCTCTTTAATATCTTGAAATTTGTCTCTCTTGTCCTTTCGAGGTCGCCTATCCCGCATGATGTAGTCCTTATATTCACAGAACAGACAGGGATCCTTATAAGACCACCTACTAAGTACTTACTTATCGTGAGCCCCTGCCGAAGACGGAGCTCTAATAGTACTACGATCAATTAGCAACGCAATTACTGCGTAATTGCTGACACATATCCCCGATGTTAATGGAATGATTATCATTCTACCGAAGACCGGGTTGAAGAGGACTTTTCTCGGTGTTGATTTTTATAAGTCATAGATGAGTATGACTGAAAACTTCAGTATCACAACACAAACAAACTAAAAGAACAACTACAAGCTACCTAAGGTAGGGCCACTTACAGGATACCTATAGCCGTAGAACATCTTAGTCGCTCCCGATCTACCTATCAACGACGTCTTTCCGCACGCCCGACTCACTTAATTCCCCGTTTAGGTATACTCCCTACCCCTCACAACCCGATCCCGAGCACGACCCTCTAACATAGGTAACATGGCTTATTCAAAGTTTCCTAGAGCGGTGTTCGGCGGAATGACCCGCATCGGTGGGAGCCTCCGAAGGTGGCGTCCAACAACCCGCGTCGCGGCTAGCTATTATATCACAGCACCTTGCTGGGCAGCCCCAAGTCTCTCCTGGCATTTCATCTTCCCAGAGCCGTAGTGTCTCTTCGTCGCCGCCCTCGAAAATGTCGTCGCAGCCGAGCCATCCCGCACTGCTCATCCCGGGCCCATCGAATTCGACGATGCGGTGCTCCAGTCTATGAGCCACTATAGGTCCGCCCTCGTCCTACCTGTCCAGCTATTGTTGGCATAGCCGAGGTAATCTGACTTGTGATTAGTGAGTCCCACGTCGGACCGGGTTTTGTAGCTACCTTTGGGGAGACTCTTTCTATGCTTCGCAAGCTTTTCCAGACAACCTCACCGTCATCGCAACCATTCGTCATCTCGGGATCCGGAACTCTGGGCTGGGATCTAGTAGGAGCCAATTTGGTCGAGCCTGGTGAGAATGCCCTGGTTCTCAGCACCGGCTACTTCGGTGACAACTTTGGCGACTGTCTCAAAGTTTATGGGGCCAATGTCGACATATTAAAGGAGTCCGTCGGAAGCCGGCCACAGCTACCTGAAATCGAGAAAGCTTTGAAGAGCAAGAAGTACAAGCTGGTCACTGTTACACACGTGGATACGTCCACCGGCGTTTTGAGCGAACTAAAGAACCTTTCCGAAACTGTCAAGAGGGTCTCTCCTGACACTCTTCTTATCGTGGATGGCGTCTGCAGCGTGGCTAGTGAAGATATCGAATTCGATGCTTGGAAGTTGGATGGTGTTGTCACAGCAAGCCAGAAGGCTATTGGATGCCCAGCTGGTCTTTCGATATCCATGTTTAGCGGCAAGGCCATGGAGGCTTTGGAGGCACGAAAGAGTCCGCCAGCGTCTTATTTCGCATCAATGAAGAACTGGAGGCCAAGTAGGACACATCACCCTAGTTCATTCCTGACCTTTTGGCGATATGCTGACTTGACATTAGTTATGCAAAATTATGAGGCAAAGAAGCCATCGTACTTTGCTACACCGTCACCCCAGCTTGTCCATGCTCTGCACACTGCTCTATCTCAGATCCTAACAAAGCCCCTTTCCGAGAGGTTTGCGAAACATAAGGAAGTCTCAGACAAGATTAAGAAGGCCGTTACAGACCTTGGCCTTCAGCAAGTTGCTGGCAATCCCGACGACCAAGCCCATGGTATGACCGCCATGTATCTACCCGAGGTCGTCAAGGCTACGGATCTGCTGCCCAAACTCGCCAACAGCGGCGTTATCTTCGCTGGCGGTATTCACAAAGAGATCGCAACGAAATATGTTCGCTTCGGACACATGGGTGTTAGCGTAGTAAGTTCAAATCGTAACCTGTGTAAATAGCTACAAACTTAAGTTTGAGGAACTGATACAATCCAGACCGATCCCGGCCGGGGTGATATCGACAAGGCAATCAATGCCCTGAAGAGCGGCCTCACGGAATGTGGTTATCAAAAATCATAAATTGTGCCACCGGTCACAAGTTAAAGACATCTACTTGCTCCCTCGCAACTTTTAATCTATCCCGTACGCTAGATAAAGGGTCGTGAAATAGGGAGCGATGAGGGAAATACTTGTCGATCTAGGGATAAAGGAGTCGGTTAGATTCCACTGTACTTTATCTCAAAGTGATAGAGAAATAGAAATTGTAACATTTCCCAATATGATCACATGATATTTTTATTTTTGTTCCGACTAATTCGAATTCGATGTTTTATCAACCAGTTGTCAGTCACGTCGAAATCGTGAGCATGGCGATTATTAACTTACTAAAAGTACCAAAATAAGAGCAAACAACGAAATACTGTCTTTTTAGACGAGACTATATCAGTACAGTTGTATCAAAAGTAAATATTAGGAAACATATTAAAGTTTCGAATTAATTGATAAACAAATGTTCCTCACACAATTCTTAGTTTCAGTGTATCGATTCATTAATATATAATGTATTTATTAAGAATTGACATGTAGGGATGGCCTAGTAACATTTGAACCTATCAAAACTCGGAGGTACCAAGGACTTGGTACGGGTTGCGTAATTGCCCGACGATGAAGAAGCTAAAAATGTTGACGAAGTGCCTGCATGTGTGTGCTACTGAATCCCGCAGGTCTTGTGCATACAACATGGAATATATGCCAATGTCAGCCGGCGTCAAAGTAAGAGCTGATCGTCATTAAAATACGTTAGAGCAGCCCATAAGCGAGAATAGATGACTTGCATAAACACGTCTGATCTTGCTAAGTCTGGTACACTCCTACAATATAATTTGTCGACTGGGATCTCTCGGTTCGGCCTGTTGCTGTCACATCGGGCAGAGAAACTAATGAACGGCGAATGCGACTTAGAGAAAGAATAGGCCAGCACCATCGATGAAGTAAGCAAGTCTCGGCGCATCTTTTTCCTTCAGCGACAAATCGTTAGCAAAAAAAAAAAGCTGTTTGAGATATCTACCTAGGTAGGTAGCTATCTTGACGCATAATTAAATGGTTGATATAATCAAGTTTGGCGTCATATCTTGATATATTGGGAGCTTCCGGGTTTACTCAGGCTACTTCCATCGGCGATTGTGATGTTAGGTTCGCTGTAGAGGGGTTTCACTTCTACGCGCCAGTCGATAGGTAGCCCAATGATACCTGTTCTGGCTTGTACAAAATAGCTTTTCCCTTAGACACGAAGTACCTGAACTACCCATCTACCGCACCCCGGTACAGCACAGTTGTTCCAGATACCTCGCTGTACCTAGCGTGCTTAAGGTTCCCTCCCCCACCTGCGCACACCTACAAAGTACCTACCTTAGTACACAGCCGCCTCTTGTTTTACCAACCATCCAACCAACCATCCTCCATTTTATCTATCCCTCTTCGCCGACCGCTGCCAGCCTCGACTATCTTCCTACTCCTCAGGTTTTGGTTTCTTTTCCGGTGATCCCACGTTCCCGAGTCACCGCATCCTTCGTGGGTATCCGAGTAGCGGCATATCATTCTAGCTACCCCCGCCCGTCTGCTTTGTCACTGCACGTCCGTCGTGACCGTGAGGCGTCTGAGCCTTCTTGCCGCGAACACCTGGACCCCCTTCGACCATGGCGCCCAGCATCGAGGAACTGGACCTCATGGTCCAGTCTTTCTATGAAGACCGGGGCGAGCAGGTAAGTCATTCCGCCCTTCCTACGGCGCCGGCCCGGGTCGTGAGGCGCCTGATTTTGTCGCGCCAGAGCTGCTAACGCCGTTCTCTTCCCCGCCTTAGCAAAAAGCTGCCCAAACCGCATTAAATCAGGTCAGTGATGCGCCAGCAACCCCAACACGCCCGACGCCGCTACTGACACGCGTGCACACAGTTCAAGGAAGATCCCGACGCCTGGCTTCTCGTTGACAAAATCCTCAGCGATTCGAAACACCCGCAGACCAAATGTGCGCCTCCAATCTTGATGTATATGCAGATGCACGGTTGTGCCGCCATCTCGTTCAATGCTGACAAGATGCAGATCTCGGTCTGCAGATATTGGACAACGTGATCATGACAAGATGGAAGGTCCTCCCCGCGAACAATGTTTGGGTGTGTTACGGCTCTGTTGGTTTTGGGTATGCGCATGGCTGACCGTAGTCCTAGGCATTCGCAACTTCGTCGTGAATTTCATCATCCAAGCCTCGAATACAGAGGAGTCTCTCAAGACACACCGGACGCTCCTAAACAAGCTCAATCTTGTTCTTGTATCTATTCTCAAGCAAGAATGGCCACACAACTGGCCAACCTTTATCAACGAAATCATTGCCGCCTGTCGGTCGAACCTGTCCATCTGTGAGAACAACATGATCATTCTCCGCCTTCTTTCTGAAGAAGTATTCGACTACTCGGCCGACCAGATGACCTCGGCCAAGACAAGAAACCTAAAAACGACTATGTGTAACGAGTTCTCGCAAATATTCCAGCTGTGCCAGGAGATTCTGACCTCCGCCAACCAACCTAGCTTAGTCAAGGCAACGCTGGAGACACTTCTGCGCTTTTGCAATTGGATCCCCTCGGATATATCTTTGAAACTACTTTGATAGAAACACTACGGACCCGATTCCTGGAAGTCCCGGAATTTCGCAATGTTACGCTTCAAGTGTTTACAGAGATCGGTGGCTTGGTGACTAATGGCCCTGGGCAACCGAATACCTACAGTGAAAATTTGGTCAAAATGTTTGTTGAAGTCCTAACAACTATATCCGGAATCATCCCGCTAGATCTCGATCTTAAGACGACATATCCGCAGAGTAACTCTAGGGATCAAGAGTTTCTCCAGGATCTTGCCCTTTTCCTTTGCAACTTCTTTGGACAACATGTTGATGTAATGTCTTCCGGCCCCTTCTAAATGGGGCAGCTTGCTAATGTTGATCTTCAGCTCGTTGAAAAGCTCCCGAATCGCGATTTCCTTACCCATGGCCACTTCTACCTCATCCGAATATCACAAATTGAGGACCGTGAGATCTTCAAGATTTGTTTGGACTATTGGCTGAAACTTGTGCAAGAACTGTATGAGGAGATGCAGACCCTGCCTATGCAGGAGCTAAACCCTTTGACACTGGCGGCGACTGGGGCTGGCAGTGGCGCCGTCAATCCCGCGTTACTCGAGAGCTTACCGCTGCGGATGCACAAATACAAGGAAGTTCTATCCAACCTTCGCGTGGTCATGATAGAAAAGATGGTCCGGCCCGAAGAAGTTCTGATCGTTGAGAACGACGAGGGCGAAATTGTCCGTGAATTCGTTAAGGAGAGTGACACTGTGCAGCTTTATAAGACGATTCGAGAGTGTCTAGTCTACTTAACGCATCTGGATGTTGTAGACACAGAAACGATCATGACGAGAAGCTTCAGAAGCAGGTAGACGGAACCGAATGGTCATGGCACAACTGCAACGTTCTATGCTGGGCCATTGGATCTATCTCTCTGGCTATGAATGAAGAGACGGAGAAGCGCTTCTTGGTCACAGTTATAAAAGATCTCTTGGGACTTACGGAAATGAAGCGTGGAAAAGACAACAAGGCTGTCGTCGCGAGCAACATCATGTATATCGTGGGCCAGTACCCGCGATTCTTGAAAGCTCATTGGAAGTTCCTCAAGACGGTCGTCAACAAACTCTTCGAGTTTATGCACGAATCGCACGAAGGTTTGTCATACGCCGTATCCTAGGAGATCCATACTAACAGAGTGATAGGTGTTCAGGATATGGCTTGCGATACATTTATCAAAATAGCGCGACAATGCCGAAGACATTTCGTGGCTTTACAGCCTAGTGAGAGTGAAGCCTTTATTGATGAGATTGTCCGGAGCCTTCAGCGTATTACATGTGACCTTACCCCACAACAAGTCCACACATTTTACGAGGCTTGTGGCTATATGGTAGCTGCCCAGGGCAATAAACACCAGCAGGAAAGGCTCTTGGGCGAGCTGATGCAAGCCCCAAATGCTGCATGGGATGAAATCATTCGACTTGCGGCTCAGGACCCCAAATCTTGCAGGATGCTGACACGATTAAGATTATTGGCAACATTATGAAGACAAACGTGTCGGCGTGTTCCTCGATCGGGCCGTATTTCGGTCCTCAGATCGGTAGAATTTACATGGACATGCTTCAAATGTATCGTGCAACGAGTGAGCTTATTTCTGAAGCTATCGCTCGCGATGGTAAGACGAGATAACCAACAATTGAAAAGGTATCATAACTAAATTTCTGCCTAGGAGAGATTGCACCAAGAATGCCCAAAGTTAGAGGGCTGCGGACAATTAAAAAAGAGATTCTCAAATTGATCGAGAGCTACGTGGACAAAGCTGAGGACCTTCAGGCAGTACAGCAACAGATGGTCCCCCAACTCCTGGATTCTGTCCTGGTTGACTACAACCGTAATGTTCCAGGTGCTCGGGATGCTGAAGTCCTCAAGGCCATGTCGACAATCATCACTAGACTAACGGTAAGCCGAACCGGTTTGTATCTCGGCGAGCAAATAGCTGACTACTCACTAGGGTCTCATGGAAGGCCAAGTACCTGTCATCATGCAGAACGTCTTCGAATGTACACTTGAGATGATTAACAAGGATTTCTCTGAATTTCCTGAACATAGGGTTGAGTTCTTCAACCTACTCAGGGCCATCAACCTTCACTGTTTCCCTGCTCTCCTAAAACTTGATAATCGTCAATTCAAGTTTGTCATTGATGCTTGCATGTGGGCAAGCAAGCACGACAACCGGGACGTCGAAGGCGCAGGGCTGAACATGTGCCTGGAACTCGTCATCAACATTGCCGAGAAAACTGATGTCCAAACTGCCAACGCTTTCTTCCAACAGTTTTCATCACCATTCTGCAGGACGTGTTCTTCGTTTTGACAGACCCCGATCATAAAGCCGGTTTCAAGACCCAGTCACTACTGCTCATGAGGATGTTTTATTTTGCAGTCCCAGCCGATGGGACAACCCCGAAGATACAGGGGCCTGTGTATATCGACCAGGCACCTGCTGGAACTAGCAACAAAGATTTCCTTGCAGAATTTGTCGCTAGGCTCCTGCGCAATGCCTTTCCTAATCTTCAAGCGTACGTTTCCCAATCAGTCTGGCCGATAACTTCCTAACCGAGCTAACGTGGCGTATAGTGTGCAAATTAATGCATTCGTAGAGTGTTTGTTCACATTGAACAACTCATATGAGAAATTCCGTCTTCAAGTCCGCGACTTCCTTATCTCACTGAAGGAATTTGCTGGAGATAATGCCGACCTCTTCGTGGTCGAGAAAGAGCAAGAGGCAAGAGACAAGCTAACAGCCGATCACGAGCGACGCGCCAAAGTCGGCGGTCTTCTGAAGCCATCAGAAATTGAAGATGATGAGCTATGACTGGATCAAGAATTGAGGAACGAGTATGCGCCGCCTCAAACCCTCAGCAAACATTCGTCGAAACATCAATCAAGCAATGATATGGACGGCTGGGACATCTATGGGTTATGACGCGCCCGACTTGACGAAGAGATGATGGAGCGCGGCCCCGCCTTCGTGGCCCAGTCACGTCCCATACATACCTGTTTAAAGTGTACGTGATACCAAAAAGATAGAAGAATGCGTCTGCCTGGCAGGACAGACTGCTTGGACGATTCGGTTGAGAGAGGCCCTGTGGGAGTTTACCCCTTTTCTCGTTTGTCTAGAGGAAAAGGTGGATGGAGAGACAGTGCCATTGATTCTGTGTAGACAGGAAGAGGACAGCGAGTCTCCCTAATCGTGCTACACAGTAGAGAGACAGTAGTTAGTTAGTTGAAACGGGAAAAGGGTGTCATTTTAGGAGGGCGAAAGAGCTTACTCGTCTAATGGGGCTACCCAGAACGGCCGAGGGAGTTGCTCAAGTGCTATGGACTAGTCTAGGTATAGCTCCTTTAAGGCGAAAATGCCGACGAATAATTAGTGAAATCCATCACTCATTATAGATTTCGATACGTGATTACGCGCTGTGATAATATCTAATTAACTTTGTGAAGTGACCTGCGTCGTCGATATAGGTAAGCTGACCGAGTCAGATTGCGATAATCGCTGCTTGAGTTCTCTTGCTGATTCTTAACTTTCTTATGAGGGGAGGATAATAGATAGATACCTGACCCTGATATAAGCTTTAGAGCTAGAGCTGTCTAGTAACGTAAGTTTATTTGTATTGTATTCTACTATATAATAGAGTAGCCCCGACCACTTACCACAGAAATCTCGATGGAGTGTAAGTGAGCAGCTTCATTCATACCACAAGTGGGTCAATCTCATCCGACCCCCCAAGAGAGCGAGAATGAGCCTACTGCTTTGTTAAGGGTACCCTGCTCGACTGGCCCTGTTGATTCCCATGGCTTTAGCTCCACGAAACACGACGATAGGGCGATTCTCTATTCGCAAGATCTTATCGGAGTCGTGTAGCGAATGCGCATGTCTGGGTTCGTGATCTTCATCCTATTTTATTTGCTAGGAGCCTGAATAGATGCCGGTATAGTTATTGTGAAAGGGGTCAGAAAAATTTACTAGATAAATTCACTAATCTAAGCCATATAGACATAAATAATAGTTGTATTAATTTCCAATTACGCCCTCCTCTCTTTAATGTGTATTTCCTCTGTTAATTCCTCAACGTCCTCACTCTTTCATTTTCTCAGTTTGTGACATTTCAATCATTTTCACGGCACCATCAGAGAATTTTAATAAGTAAAAGAAACATTAATTTATTGTGTAGTAGTAGAAGCACCTTTAGGAATCGTGCCCACTTTAGTAACTGTAAAGTTGAAAAGGAAACCACATGTCAGGGGTATAGCGTCATGCTCTCTGATCCACAGCGGATCGCATCCAATCCACACAAAGGGAATATCCGTGGAGCAATCCAAAGTCGACTCCGTTTCCTATCAACTACATGGAGAAGCCACAGCTATCATTGAATGCGCAAGGGTATAGTGCAGGGAAAGAGAACAAAAAGACAAGCATGAAAATATAATACCGCGAGATGTCGCTAACGCGCGTCCTCGTCTGTAGAGCCTCAGACGTAACGGGAACGAAAACGCTTGCGGCGGATTTGACGGCGAAAGGCGTCATAGATGAGATGGGGGTGCTACCGCCCATCCAGATGCTTAGGACATATTGTAGGTGAAGAGCATCGACACATCATGTCCAATCTGACTCGTGAAAAGGCGGATGCGCTAGAGCGTCAAGAGATGCGTCCTAAGTCTTCTTTTTCTGCCTCGTCTGGTGCTTTTTCCATTCGACTTGCACGACTTCCAAGAACCTCTGCTCGTCCTTAATAGGAACCCAAGAAGTGAGGGATTTCATAGCGTTCTCGAAGTCGGAGTCAATGAGCGACGCGTGTAGCGTATCGATAATCGCAAGACTGGTTGCGTGTAATATTTCTAGCCCCTTAGATGAGGGATGCCCTCCACTTCCTTGCCGGCCCCTGAGCTATTCTCTGACGGCTCGGGGGGCGATGAGCCAAGAAGCATGAAGACGTCCCAAATGCGGAGCTGAACTGGGAACGGGATTGAGAGGTTAAATAGAGTCAAATACCATCTGGTGGCATACGCAGTGGGGTCAATACAAAGCTCTTTCTGTAGAACGTTAGATTGGTG
The DNA here is from genome assembly GCA_004123355.1 of Amphirosellinia nigrospora. Classification (NCBI taxonomy): domain Eukaryota; kingdom Fungi; phylum Ascomycota; class Sordariomycetes; order Xylariales; family Xylariaceae; genus Amphirosellinia; species Amphirosellinia nigrospora. Next base: position 2,955,571 of record SCHM01000002.1, on the reverse strand, counting down.
GCTTCTTATAAGGTCGGTATCAACTTACAAGCATTTCTGCCACGTCCTTTTCGTTCAACCAATATGTTTCAAAATCCTTCAGAGCGCCTATCAGTTCGACAAACCCGGCTTGATATATCCGGTTAAGGCCACGAAATTGCCAAAGTCGAACGAGCATTATAAAGCATCGTTCTTCGTCGTAATAGCTGAGCAACGTGGCTGCTAAGGGCGCCATGCCTTGGACATAGCCTGTCTCGGGAAAGTACACGGACAAGGCATGCAGAACTCTGAACAAGAGTCGTTGTCCACCTCGATATCTCCTACGAAACATGATATGCTGATTAATCGTTCTGGGTACATCCAGGTCGATTTGAATGTCATCTGGTGAAGGCTCTTCCACAAGACGGCGGAAGGCGTCCGTAAGCTCTTCATCGGAAACATAGTTAATTGGATCGGCTTTTGCGCTCGAGGCCAAAAAGGAATACCAAGCGGCGGACCTCCAGCAATCCGGTATGCCTTTCCATGTACGCTCTATGAGCTTGGGATTCTTGTTGTCGAAATGAAAACTGTACCCTGTCCTTCTGAGCCGGGCTTCACTATCTTGGCCATCTTGCGCCACTTGTCGGTGCGCTTTACCTCCTTGCGCCTCAACTCGGCTGTTAATTTCTCGACCTCTTCATATTCGGCAATGTGCGAAAGACCGGGTTGCAAGGAGAGAAGATCACCAGCCTCATCTACCAATCTCCTATTCTTATTGTGGGGAAGCTTATTGGTAGCTTGGCGGATCGTGGAACGGACAGATCGGCGCGATAACGCAGAAACCTCAGACGTATGCGTGTTGAGGGATCGAGCCGATAGCTTTTTGCTAGGGCCACGCTTAGCACCTAGCGAGAGTGTTGTGATATCCCTTCGGGTCAAAACATTTCTTTGTTTGCGTGAAGAAAATCGGATAGGCGACGAGCCGGTCCCAGTAGCTGTTTGAGGCGGCGAGCTTGGATTAGGCTGCCGAGGCACAATAAAACCGTAGCGGTCAACATGATGACCTTCTACTCCCTCCCAGTCTTCGATACCTCCAGCGAGTATGTGGTTACCTTGTGGCACTGGCGAGGACGTAGAAGCCGACGTTTGAGTAAGGTGTCCATGTAGTTGGTCGTTTGGTCTGTCACGGTCGTGGCTGGTCAGTATGATCAATGGCAAGGGAGGGTTGGAGAGTCAAGGAAATCATACGCGTCATTGCCATCCACATCTGACGGAACATCGGGGGGAGACTCAAGAGTCCCGCCGAGTGGCCATGGCACGTCGCCGTCTCCCAACTGGAGAGCGTCCCCGGATTCATAGAGAGATCTCACCTTTTGAGATTCCTTCTCCGCCTCTGCAGAGATGACCCGGATGCTGGGAGGCAGCTTGTGCGATGTGGATGTGTTATCGTTCACGGAGTCGAGCTGGGTGGTCTGGGTGGTCTGGTGGAGGTGTGGCGGCTCGGGGATCTTGAAGGGCTTCGGGATCATGGCGGCAACGCCCATGTCGTCCTCGCGCGGCGGTCGCACAGGCGGGGGCCCGGCATGGTCCTTCTTGGAGGCGGTCGGGACGAGTGGGAAGACGCGAGCTTTGTGATTGGCGCTGGTGGAGGGCGGCTGTTCAAGGATAACGTCTTTGTCGGCCATCTTGTGGCTGCTAGTGCTGCCACTTCTCCACGGACGCTTACCGCCAAAAATGAGGCTACCGCGGATGGAAAAGGAGAGCTTGCTCAGGTCATCCTCTTCGAAGAAGCTCTCGCAGGGGATGGCAGTGGAGATGACTGGCGATGCCGGGCCAACATTACCATAAGCGGCGGCAGACGGATTGGCATATTTATTATTAGAGGGATCAATTGCGTAAATCGGGTTAGGCGCTCTCCGGGAATGGGTACGAGAGAGGGCAGGGGTGACGAGGTGGAGGTGGAGGCAGAAGAGGAAGCGGACAAGGAACGAGAGTGAGAGTGGGAGTGGGCCATGGCCAAGTTGGTGTTGGTGTTGGTCAGGGTGTTGGTGTGAATAGTATTGGAGCCATTGGAGGAGCCATTGCGCTCCACTCGCTGCTGTGCTTGTGCTTGTGCCTGTGTTAGTTGGGCCGGGTTCGGGTGCCCACTCCTGCCGCTGTCCCCTCCATCACCTTCCTTTGCATTTGCCTTCTCCTTTTTGCCGTCCGCAGAGGCAGTCTGCGACTTTTTGCGCAGGCGCTTCATTGATTGAGATCGTGATGATTTGTGGGAGCCGGATCGCAGGCTGAAGCTTCGTGCGAAGCGCTTGGAGAATTGGGGGTGGTGGGGTGGCGGGCGATGCAGGCAGTCCTGGAGATGCTGTACTGCTAATAGAAAGAGCAGGCGATAACGATACGTCGCTTGGTCTGCTATCGGCCTCGCTAACTCGTCCGCTGCCGCCTTCCACTGTACTTGCTCTTTCCGTCTCTTCTTCGCGGTCCCCGTCACTCTCCCTTTCCCTTCCCCTTTGAATTTGACTCTGTGGAAAGTAACCCCGATTCTGCGCTGAGTTGAAGATGCGTTCCCGCTCGTGCAGCGAGTATATAGAGGAGCCAGTTGAATTCGATCTCAATTGAAGTGGTCGCACGTTCTGAACTGCGCCGATCTTCTCATCATACTCAAAAGGGTCGTCTTCTTCGTCGCTACTGTTCGCCTCGTAGTAGGCATATGTGTACGAATCGTACGAGCGATAAGATACCGTTGATGTGTGAACCGAGTCTCTCCTTCCGTCATCAAAGCTTCGAGGGGTACTGATAGTGCGCAGAGCAGGATGTTGCTCGGTGGGTGGAGGTGGACGGGGAGGCGGGACAAGAGGGACAGGAGGAGCCACGACGACGGGCAAATGTGCGGCCAAATTGAACGAGGAAGCGCGAGGAGGTGGCCGCAGGGGCGAACGAGGGGGAGGTAGAGGAATGGGAGGTTCTAAGGCGACGGTGTTGTCATACCGTAGCGCTACCAACCTTGTGTCGTCTCTGAACGGCGCCAGCGTCGTGTGCTGCTTGTTTTTGCTGCGTGGCACGTTGTTCTGACTTTTTGGTGCCATGGACCGTGACGGTTGCGAAGGAGGATTCGCAAAGGGCGCCGCTACCCCGGCTCCTGGGACGGCTCCTTGCACGACTCCGAACATGATTTCGTAGTAAGTAATATAAAATGCCTGACGGGTGCTATTTTTATGTAGTGTAACGCAACTGTGCCTCAAGCCTCTCTAGGCTCGGTGAAGGCGGGCAAAGCTGATGCTGCTCCGGTATCACAGCGTTGTCTGAAGCCCGATGCCTCCAATTCCGGCGTATACAGTAAAGTAGAGGCCAGCCGTCTTGATCAATGCTTACGCACAATCCACGAGCGTCAACTGGATTATAGGATGTGATCTATGCCCGCTTATGTCGTCTTCCCTTTATCTAGAAGTCCGATGGGGGCCAGAATCACAGTCTTACACGATCATCTGTCATGCATCAATAAATGCAGGCTAGCCTCGGTCACCACCACGATGGTGTGTGGCAAGTCTGCGTAATGACTCGCTCCCAAACACTGGTATCGACCTTACCAGTATGGAGCAGGGTTATTTTCAAGCTGGTTACGTTAGCATTTGGTGATAAGTAAGATGGATGGGAAGAGGAAGTCGTCAGTTGTCGTATAAGGTGAAAACTGTGAGGAAGATACAGCCAATTGAGTTAAGACGTACCAGCTAGGAAAGACAGAATAAGTAACAGACGAGATCGATGCCTGTTAGGACGGATTGTAAATGCGCCGAGGTCGTCGGTATTGGAGTTGCCTGCTTCATTCATGAGATGTGGTCTGGGTATAATAATATTCCATCAACTAACCGATAGCACGCTAGCAAATAATATGCTAGGATGTGACTCGATGTGGGATCTACGTCCAACGGTCTTTCTCTTCGAGGAAGGGATCGAACGGGGGGAATGCGACGGCGTTTCTACAATGTTATCTAGACGGTGGCGGCTCTTCCTTTTTCTCTAGTTTCCTGAACAACGTTGGCCTACATCGGGAAGACGGTCCCAACACGCGTCCACCCTCACACCGCCGACATACCACAACCCAAGTTTACGTAGCACCAACCACTTACACACAAAGTGCCTACCTCATGTAGTGATGACCTACATGTATCTATCTCTCCCCAACTGGGCCGGCCCAGCCTAAGCGGCCGACATATGCAACATCTTTTTTTAGTCAGGCGTGGGCAGGGGTTCTCAGCCGAGACTGGCGTGGGATACCTAATCGATGGCATCGCTAGTCAAGCCATGGCAAACCACATGATATGCCCGGGTCTGCTGTGCGGTCCGATTTCGACAGCACGCCAGTACCGCCGTGCACCACTTAGAATGCCGAGAAATCCCAGTGGGCCGGGGTTAACGGCTGGGGACGCATCCACCTCACCCTCACCCCAGCTTTGTAAGAGCTCGTCACGCTCTACATGTCGGCATTGGTCGAGGCGCGGCACTTACTACTTCAAGGCATACAGCACCTTTGTAGGGTCACGCTCACTCGTGGCCTCCGGGGTATCGACGTCGCTGGTGTGTAGGGGATGTGTTACGTATCATTCCCAGCACCTATTTCCTATTATCAGGTATCGTCGACCCGGTGCTATGTCTACGCGGCATCGAAGAGGCCATCTGTCACTTACACATGGCAATGGTGCGCCACCACGTAGCCGACCCAGTGGCGGAGGGTGAGTCTTCCCTAATGACACCTATTACTATTACTGTCCCGGGCTCTCCTGTGGCGGTATGCCACGGAATTATCAACTAATCCTCAGATATGTTTAGCATAGTAATGAAGTGAGACTACGTCCAATAGATTAGTAGTAAGCTAAACTAGTCCACAGGTCTTGATCGCCGTGGCCGTTCCCCATCCTCATACGGGTACCTGTCAAGATCCCATTGATCTACAGGCTGTATTGTCCTGCTTCTTTGGCTTTGATATCGCACTCTCTACTTACCTACCTAATCAAGGATAAACATGTGCTAGGCTAGTCTATAGACAGCGAGCAACGTGCCGCCGCAAGAGTGACCGTAGGAAATGATCCGCACGTCCGCAACGTTTCGCAGATCATAGCATGTGGTGCGAGAGGGCATTGACGAATGAACCAACGATTCAGTTTACACACCTGTTCGTTTTACTCAGTTTGGCCTGTTTCAAGTGTCTCCGCAATTGTCTGTTTCTCCGGAGGGGTTGGTCTGCCACACCCTTCAAAGTCGAATTATCTACTTGCCTACCTAATTAGACAATGAGAGGGGTAGAGTGAGTGCCCCCAAGCCGCAAACTCCCCGAATTGGCTTAATCATCCGTTTCTATATCTCTTCACCCCATGAAAAAACTTGGCCATCTACCGGATAGCTAGGTCGGGACCGGAAGGTAGCATAAAAACGCCGGCCAAGCCCAGGTCAAACGTATCTATAGTATGTCACTTACGTTTGACTCACGGCAACCTTGACGAAGGGTTAATCGTCACGAGTATGCTCACTATACTCAGACGGCGGGGTAGCAGTCGTGAAAAGACGAAAAAAAACAAGTTAAAGGAAAATAGATAAAAAGACACCACGTAGTATTTGAGTATATTATCAACAACCGGGGACGTGGCGCAATTAATCCAGCTCAGGTTTAGATAGAAAACCCCGCGGGTCGGTGGTTCCGATTGCCACTTGGAATTATTGCCGCCAATCTGGAGCTGGTATTTAGCCAGCGTATCCCAATGCCACCACCAGTAGTCAAGTCATTTAAACCAATGAACAAAGGACTACAGTAAAAAGGTATTCCGTAGTATCGAATGTAGAGCCGGGACTTGATGGTTTTAGCTGTCAGTACTTTATAATTTTTACAAACCGGGATAGTATTCCGTGTCGTCGAGAAATGGCGCCCGAGGGAACTAAATTAGACTAAGACGACATAGTGTTAGTCGGCCTTGCGCTGTTTTTAGCTAAGTACAATCATTGCGTTCAATCTTTCTCAGCCACGAGACGCGGTTCAGCGGTACCAGGTCGATGGATTTAAGTTGATTAATGATCAAATCCGAGAGAAGACACGTGCCTCGGTCTAGTCCAATTCAACGGATCTCTAGCTAGTCTATTTCCCCAGTTGTTATTCTCAACTTCCAAGATGGTGTATGTGGCCCTTTTGATAATGATAAACAGCCTAGTCTAGCTGCCTTCGGGCAACCCGGGGCGCCGTCCCTTGATTCATCCCAACACCCGCTTGAAGATACAAGGAACCTGTCCCAGCCGAAAAGAGTCCAATGACTGGGTTAACAACGCCATTCGCTGGAAGTCAGCACCTGTTGGCCCTACAAGTCATCCTGGTGGAAAAGTATACATGCAAAACTAACTGGCCAATAAAATTAGTGGATGCCCTGGGCTAACCGTCAACGCTACTACCCCGTGTATCATATTTCAAGCTCCTCGTTTTCCCAATCTTTCTCTCCGAACATCGGTCTGTTTGAATTCCCACTCACTTCGAGTTTTTCAAGGAATTCGGGAGGAATGGTAGGAATATACTTCCTTTCCCTTTCTCGATTAACTCCACCGAAGCCTGCGCCGAAAGAGACAAGCATGTCTGTGACTGAAGGGAGGGTGAAGGGTAGCATGACTGACGGATCAAGGTTGATGCCATGAGGTAAGTCATCGTCATCATCTGGATCGAAACGGGGCGTGCCATGTGCACTTCCGGCAATATCCACGTCGTGGCTATTGAATGCGCCTCTTATTGGAGTGGATGGTGCTGCTAGGTAGCATTGGCGACACTGTCTTCCGCATATCTCTTCGTATGGCTGCTTCCTTTTGTATCACATCGAGATACTTTAACGCACTTTTTGGGAGTCCCTTTTCACCGACTTCCAATCGATAGTTCTTGGCGGCGTATATCAACTGCTGAGGACTCAGACGTTTAAGTTGTTGTAGTGTCCCAACCAATGCTTCCAGGTCATCTGGATCGAGTGATGAGAAACACTGTAACCATTGAAGGAGCTGGACGATAGGGGCGAGATGCCGCCGTGCAACTTCCATAGTCGTCTCGCCTGAAGCGTGAGTCTCGCCATTTTCATAATGCTCTGGTTTGCGGTTATTCGCTCTAGCCCAGTCCTCCAGGACCGAAACATTCATTCGGATTTGCATTGCCTTTGTCCTTGCCAAGTATTTCCGGTTATTCATGACCCGATTGAAGAGCTCGGCCCCTAGCCAATATAGTAGTTGAGAGATAATTTGGGACGTGATGACTGAGTGTATGTCATAGAGGTCGAGAACGAATAACGTTGACGAGAGGAGTGAAGTTACATTGCGAGGCGCGGGTTTTGCGCGCTGCTTGGGTGATGGAGGTCGGAATCGCTTCTCCAGGGGTTCAGCCTTCACCTCCTTTTTCCTCTTGAAAATCTTCCATTCATGTTGAAATGTAACATCTTCGAGTCCCGGAATTGTCTCGTGATCCAGCATTGCTGGATCTAATACTTTGTCCATCCGTCTTTCGGCGTCTCGGACGATGAGGATGAATATCTCATTGATTAGTTCGGAAAGTTGTGCTTGAAACTCGGTAGTTGCCTCTAATAGACCCCTGTCTTTCCTCAAATAATGTAGTAATAGTGTCGCATTTGACATCCAAAAAGCTAGTATAGTCATATCCCACTGATATTGTTCCACGACATAGTTTATTTTATCTTGGGCGGTGACGAGTAGTTTTCCCAAGAGCTCGTGACTGGCATGGTAATGCGCATAGCGAGCACTGAGGAATATCATGTTCGCAGGCACGGGCTTTTGAGATGGTGACCGCGTTGGGCGCATGTTTGTGATGACAATGTCAAGTATTCTATCGAGTTCGCTCTCCTGGAAAACAAACATTTGATCATGCAAGCACCGGTTCCAGTCGAACTCTTGTTGTTCCTCTTCGAACTCGTCCACAACCTTCATAGATTAGTCAAGTAATACATTACTAGTTGGGTCTGGAGACTTGCCTCAGGCTGATCATCAAATCCCATGTTCCCAAGGTCGACTTCAAGGTCCCTCGCACTTTCCATCATCATCCGGCGTCGAATTTCGTTTTCGGCCATCTCTTCCTCGAATCTGTCCTGAGAGAAACCGGGGTTATAGAAATCGTCCGTTACTCCGGCACTACCGATTGCGTAGCCATTGTCATGTAAATAAAAAGACATTTCACTGTCAGGGGGGACAAAGTCGAACGCGGTTCTACCAGACGACGTCTTCGCCTCGGGAGATGCTCCATTATCGAGAAGTACCTTCGCGATGCCCTTGTGTCGATTCGTCATGGCCCACATCAAGGCGCTCCACTGGTTTCGGTCCTGCTTGTCCACATCCACGCCAGCATCCACCAGAGCCTGAACCACGCTTTCGTGTCCCTATAATCGCACTATCAGCATCGAATAGACAGTTAAACCGCACGAGCAGCATCACTCACAAAGCAGCTGGCATAGATCAGCGGAGGTGTGCCGTCTTCGTCTGGAGCATTCACATCGACAAAGACCTTGGCCTTGCCGAGGAGGATCTTGGATACTTGTCCAATATCACCATTACTCGAGGCCATATTCAGGGCCTTCTGTAACATGGCCTTCTTCTCATCATCCGACAGCTTATCATCTTCGGCGACGGCATCGACATCGTCAAACGTCTGCCCACCATGATGTTGGGCCTGTGCTTGCAACATCTCCAGAAGCCGCGTGTCGCTATCGGTAATCTCCCGTGTCAGGTGCCGGTCGTAGTCCGGGTCGTCAAGCGTCAGGTTGCTAAACTCTAAGGGCTTCGCAGGGATCGGGCTAGTCAGGAATTGTGATTGGCCTGTCGAAGAGGTCGGTTAGCTGCCGGACAGAGGAAATCCAGCGCAGCAAGCGGTGCACACCTTGCCAGCCATCGTACATTTCCGTCTCAGATACGAATTCTGTCCGAACGACCTTGCGATCGTCGAGCGACTTGGGGAGGTCGGCCGGGAGTTCGCCAGGAGGGGCCCGCGGCTGCTTGGGCTCGTCTTCCCCGAAGCCCCCGCCATCAAGATCCCCGAAATTCATGTTTCGTTACCGGCGGCATGGAAGGCTTGCTAATTAGGGGGTGATCGCAGCTGAAGGAAACACCCTACGTCATGCTTCTTTGCATGGAGAAGAGAGGGTAGGATTAAAAGTCAAGGCCAATGACCAGTCGTGGAACGAGTATATGACTCAAGGACTTGTTGGGGCGCTAATCAGCCGCACGGTGCGTGAATGATTGCTGGTGAGATGCGTCGTAATAAAGATAAAAAGTATATGATGCAGGTGGATCGAGGTTGAGGCGCTGAGGGGCTCTACAGTAGTCCACCTAGGTTACATGTAGATAGGCAGGCAGGTGGGCAGTATGCAAGTTGAGTCTACAAGTACTTGTATTCCAAGGGTTGTACACCAATTGGATAAAGTGGAGACACTGGCCCGTGCATTCTAGAAACCAATACATATTTCTGTGAAACATCTTCAAAGCTTTGGAGGTATCTACGCCTACCAATAACTGATTCTTTAGTGTATTGAACTATAACCACCATGGCGGCGGAGGCCCTGCATTTTCGGCACCATCTGTCTATATGAACACTTTTATCCTTTTCTAAATATGCTTAGTGTTACAACAAATCCTAGACGGCTCTCTTGGCCAATACCCGGAGCCGCTTTACACCTCCGTCTGGTATGATCGTAAGTTTCACATGAGTGAAGGGCTTGTCTTTGATCAGACAATCAAAGGCATGCTCCTGGTCGGGGCCGCATTTGTTCGGCTCGAGTACCGCGGTCCACCCGTCGGCATCGGCTCCTGGCTCTCCGTCGTCTGTCCACTCAATCGCATCAAGCTTTGCCGACTGAGGAAAGTTTCCTCTGAAGAAGGCTGTATCGATGACGAAGTTCTGTATGTGGGCAGGAGCCCCAAGGCGGATAATGGCCCAATCAACGTGTCCTTTAGTTCGCGAGCGAGCTGTTTCCCATCCGTCCCCCATATCTTTACCACGCCCTGGGAGGATCAAGTTGTCCTTGGTCCCAAAGTGTTGATCGCTACATGAGATGGCCACCGCGCCATTCTGAGCTGCAGCGAGATCAAAAATAGCCTCTTTATCATCAGGGAAGACAGGCACAGCATGCCCAAAGAGTCTAAATCGGGCAATGCCACCATCAGGATACATGTTAAGGCGCACATGGGTATACTGCTTCCCCGTAGGGTTGGCTAGCTTCCATCCAAATCGTTGAGAAGGTCCGCATTCTTCAATGCCCAAGATGGGTTCCCAGCCTCCCTTTTGCCCTTTCCACGAGAGAACTTCATCATCACTTGAATTAAAGCAGCCCTCGACGGAGATGAAGGGAGCGTGGTTACCCGAGAAGAATGCCGTGTCAACTTCAACGCTTCTACAGTTCCCGAAGCAACGCCAAGGCGGATGACAACAGTGAAGGCTGCTGAGTTGTGTCGCTCGTCTCCCATCCGTGTACAAGCGCCGGTGTACACATCTTACCAGGCTGCTAATGGGGCCGTCGGGGTCAGTAGGTTGCTGGCCTCGGCGAACATTCGTCCGAGAAGCGGACTTTTCGCCAAGGCGCGGAGATAAGATCTACAAATGACGAGTTAGCCTAGTGAAGTCAGAGATCAATTGCATGAATCCGCCACTCAGCCCTTTTCGCGTCTCTGATCCTTTTTCATGCACTCTTTTCGTTATTGGCTTACCAATGCAACCGGATCGGAATGTACTATCGATATCTTCCGAAGCAACCCTAGTTGCGCTGACAGGCTCCAGCTTATAGTCGATATCCTCCATGGTTGAACCAGTATTACAACGTGTCATCGATGAGTGTGCTGTAAATAAGGGTTGAAGCAGCGAACTAACTTTGCAACTTAATTTCATCATACAGTACTTATTTTCTAACAAATCGGCGGGGTAATCGGAACACGGCTTTGGCGATAGCCACCATCTCCGATTGTCGCTTTGATTTCGTGCTATTAGTGTGTCATTAACAAATGCACGTAACCTGAAGCTATCGAACACTAATAAGATGCATGGTATTCACACGAGTCCTAGTCGTAGTGCAAGGTAATCGTCTTACAAGATCCAATGTATCATGTCTAAGACATACACCTGCAAACGTTCTTCAGTGGCATCCTTCCCGTACCCCCAGCTGTACGTACTGGTCTACGCGGCTAGCCGGGTTCCTCCGTCCGTTGCCAACCCCGCTCCTGCCCGCATGCGGTTTATCAGCATTATGAGGACCGGTCGCTACTACTGCTGTATAGTTTAGTGTGCGTCACCTGGTTCAAATAGTCTTCGGGTTTGATGATAGATCTGTTTTGATTGGCAGAAGTCAGAGCTAGCTCAATCGAAGCTTCTCCAAACATTCATCATTGCCACGAGGGTAAGAATTCGCTGAGCAAGAGACCCATCACTTTGAACTTGACTCTCAAATCTTCTACCATCTAAACTCTACCCTTCCTGGCACCAGAGATACTTTGTCATTAACCGCATAGAGCTGTTCATTTTACTTCAGGGCATTCTTGTTGATATTCCGTCATTGGCAATGGGCTTCGGCGACGGAATCCCCAACATACCCGATCGATCCGGACCTGGATGGGCGAGTCGGCGACACGGAACTCTGCTAGGACGACCAGGAGACGCATCTCAAAGGGATGAGGCTCCAATCATAAAAAACCTCGTCCTTGGTATGTCCCTATCCTTCTATTATACTATCTATCCCGGCCCTCTACGCAAGCCCCGTTGTTTTCCTTTAGTTCCGTAAGGTGGTCTCTAAATTTTGGATATTGTATCGCTTCCCACACGTTCCTCGAATGCTGTCCTCTTCTACCTTAGACCATCTACGAACCTATATTCGATCAAGTATAGTGCTTAGCAATATCCCTTGCTTCAACCTCACGTCTGTCCCTGTCGCATGGCCAAGCTTATACAGTCTTCAGGCACCGGTGTCATCGCCGAGGGCGCCGCTCTCTGCTCGTTGCCTCTGTTTGGGCGTCCGTGTTTCTACACCCGCTTATTCTGTTCTCCGTACACCCACTCGCTCAATCTCTAGGAGTACTCGTACTGCTACAGTCGATCCTAGTCCTGCACCAACACCCGGGGTCCAGAAGCAGGTGGGGCAAAAGATTCATGCAGGGCTGAATCTGCTGGCATTTGCTATCTTCGTCGTCGGCGTCGTGGTCATCGAAGTTAATAAATTCAAAACAATGGCGCGCACTTCCATTCCGTACACGGCTATCTCGGAGTCATTACGTCCTCTGGATTCTCATCCAGTACTTTGTTGGCTTCACATGTTTGGTGTAACCCGCCCTCTATGGTGGCGAGGCGAAAGCCAAAAAGATTGGAAATACACACCGTATCAGCGGCTACGTATTCTGCTCCTCATGCTCGCACTGTTACAAGCGCCGTGAAGACCGATACAATCAGAATGTCTCGGACTCAAGCTCTGGGCAATGATTGTCATATCCTTTTAACAATCGTTGGCGTATATCCTCGCATCAAGAAACAGAAGCTAGGTTTCTAACGGCCTGTGAATGAAAAGTTGGGAGTATAGTTAAAGAATAAGGAAGGATGAAGGGAGAGCAGGATGGAATGAGTTGGGCAAGCATTTCGATAGTAGCACGGTATCAAAATCGCTGTGGACGTTTCTTCCTTCGTGGATAACGCGATTTCATCGCGTTTGATTCTTAGTGTTGTGTTTAGATCTTAGCAGCAGGCGTCGGTAGTTATTTGGGGACTTAAGGGATGATTAGGAGGCGATAGAGCCTGACCAACCACTGAAGAGCTATTATCATATTTCTCACGAGAACTTCCAATTGGTGCTACAGAATAACTCTTGTCGACTTAGCTTATCCGGAATAAGGAAATTCAATGTTGAATTTGGTAGGATGCAATAACGAAAGTCTCATACGATGGATAGTTTACGATTGAACTAGATAGCCATATAGATAGCTACGAGCTGTTATAAAGGCCCATGATTTGTTTACAAGATTACATGATAGTGCTAGATCGAGAGGTATAATTTAAAGATTCCAACATTATACATATTCATACAGCACATCTCATAGCCCAGATCTGTAGTCACAGGCACTTATCCTGGACTCGTAATCCTAACTAGATCCCGAGTTCCAACAAGGGCATATTTATAATACAAAGTTGGGTTATCTACAAGATTTCCTACTATATTTCTAGAGAACATTTTATTACCAAGCACTACTAAACCACCTCTGAATTGAGTTATGCTTGTCAAGTGGTGACATCAATCTTGAAGCGTCAGGTGGGCGCTAGCAACCCGCATTCACAACCCCAGCGTGTCTACTCGTACATTGCAGCTAATTAAGTATTGTCCGTATGTGGCTAGTCAAAGAAGGCTAGACTGCCTACTAGCGCACGGGCGGTTGCATGAAGGGGGCTGGAGTTGACAGGCAGCGACCTCTGACACGCATTGAGCCGTGACGCCGCTTAACCTTCAACCGAACACTTCTAAATCAATATCCAGCAATATACACGACTAATAAGGCAGTTTATCCAACGGATAACCCTACCGCGCAGTGTGTTCTACACACCTGTATTTTACCAACGGCTCAATAATTATAGCGATTGGATACGTTAGATACACGGCCAAGCTGTCACGGCGAACGCCGTTTCACCACTCTACGTGTCATTCCGGCACACTTGGTTACATCAGTACGATTACGATCTCGCCGTCGTTATTGATTAACATACCATGGCCGACCAACCGCAGCCGGGCCAAGCGGCGGGGGCCATGAGAGGACTCCTCTTCTCCGTAGTACAAGTACTCCCAGACGCATGCCACCGCCACAGAGGGCAGAGGCGATAGTTCTGTAGAGGACGCCGATGATGTCAAATCGTGGCTCGCCGTCGCTGGATATCACTGATTGCCAGTATCTCCTCATCGCCATATTCGTTGTGATATTAATCCTAAGTGGAGGTATGTGCTTACACGTTTTAATGGAATGTTCACCTCAAGGGAGATCTTGGTGCTACGACATGAATCAACATTATTTTGCCGTTTCTGCCTCTCTCTATTTCACTTCTTCTCCTGCCTTCTCGCCCACGATATTCCTAATATCACACAAATGCTCAACTGCGCATTATACCCCCTTCTCCCCTTCCCCCAAACTGCACGACCGATGTCTTAAAACCAATTATCATCTTCACTTATACCCATCACAACGACATAAGCTACCAAGACATGAGTCCTTCTCATGACCGCATCCGCTAAATGAATTTACTGCAGTGTTATCACGCAATCGGACGAAACCCCCAAAGATGGATACGTCTGTTTGTACATCACCAACATGCATCCATGCCGCTTCCGAAATCCTTTGTAAGTCTCTAACCTTAAAATGAGTTGTTTATTACCTTCAGTATATGAACTCATACTTGACTAGATAACCTATCTCCCGATTACAAGAATCTTGATCCCTGTACTCAATTCGACACTCGTGTGTGATGGCTTCAAGAATCGTTATGACATTCCCGAAGATCGATCCTCCTACTCAACAGCCTCCATCATGTCCGACAACGGCCGCACTACTCTAAGGCATATTCTAGAATCCCGTACCCAGGTGACTCTAAGGTGCGTAGAACCACTTTTCTCTAGCCAATGTTCGCTGGTATATTCGCCTCGGAAAGTTCGTGTAAATGTTGCACAAATTAGATATAAGCGGAGTTTCTTATGATGTATCATCGTGAGACGATCTTTCAGTTGGGTGAGGATCACAGCAATGAATCGTTGAGCTTCAAGCAACTGGATAATCTAAGCGTCTGAGCTTGTTCATCCTACGCTGTGTTGAGCTGACAACTTACCATCTCATATTTCACCATTAGATGTCCTTGGCCATATTAACCAATATCACAACTTCGGCAAACCGTTCTCTTGTTTAATGACCTCATTAGTAGTTTGATTACTAATTCAACTCAGCACTCTTCATTCTCGCCTATGAATCTTCGAAAGCTCGCAGCATCGACCGACGAAGAGAATTTCCTTACCATGCAAGAATCTTACAACGCATGCATGAATGAGACAACGTTGAAAGCAATCGGTGTTGGGCCTCTGACTGAGCTTATTAGCATCACCCAATCATTCCGGTAGGCGATGAGTCTTATGACACCGAGGAGCTTTTGCAACCAGAAGATTACGCGCAACTTAGCGATACGATTTTGCTCCTCGAAAGGCTCGAAGTCACATCATTCGAAGCTCTATACACCGGTGCGGATGATAAGAACCCAGTATGTTTCATTACCCACCTAGTCTAATTCCTTGTTCTGACCAGCATAGGATGTCGTGATCATCCAGGCTATGCCAGCTGGATTTAATCTTCCATCGCCTGAGTACTACGGGGAGGATGATACTGTAAAGAAGTATCAAGAAATGCTAGGACAGGTCTTTTCTTCGCTTCCCGACTGCTGCTTCCAGAAATTCTGCGACCAAACTTGCGGAAGCGGTAGTTGGGCTTGAGAAAAAGATTGCAGCTTTAACTCCTCTCCGGAGACTAGGCAAGATGTTACGGTAAGCGTTACTAGAGCAATGCGAGTGATAAGATGTAGCTAATGGGAATAGGAATACTACAATATCGTCCGGTTGCTGAGGTAGGGAAAATTGGCCCAGCACTAGGATTAGATAAAGTAGTGAGAGGATTAGCTCCCGCAGACTACACGCCAGATACGATGCTATTAGCTTTTCCTGAATTTTTAGGAATGTTTCTCAGATCGTATCCGAGTCTCCTAAGTCAACAATACAAGCCTTCTTCATCTGGAACCTGATCGCCACTTATTCGTCTTACGTCGAAGCTCCTGAGGTTGAGCCTATCAGTCGCTTTAATAACGTCTTGGCTGGACGAGTGAGTCTACGCTCGTGTCACCAGAAACCATGGCCTTATGCTTACTATCACTAGGATCCCGAGACCAAGTCAGAACGATGGAAAACATGCTTGAGTTATGTAGACGGAACGCTCGGCTGGGTCCTCAGCCGTTTTTATATCGAAGCTACATTTTCAGAAGCCGCTAAGAAGTACGGAGACCAGATTATCTTAGACATAAAGCAACAGTTCACTACTAGGCTACGCGATCTTGAATGGATGGATGAGTCGGTAAAGAAACTAGCGGCGAATAAGGTGTCCAACATTGACCAAAAAATTGGATATCCGACTAAGAGTCCAGATATTTTAAATCCCGAAGCATTACGCAACTACTACAAGGGCCTAGTGATCACGGGCTCTTTCTTCAACAACACACTATCTAGCAGCAAATTCTCCGCAAATCAGACATGGTCGGCCCTAGGAAAACCAGTGGATCGAGGCGAATGGGGAATGCAGGCTGATATCGTCAACGCCTACTACAACCCCGCGGGTAACGAGATTGTCAGTATTTTTTACTTTTGAAGCTATATATTTATCTTTTCGTATTAGACCATACTAACTCTGCTTCAAGGTTTTCCCGGCTGGCATTATGCAATTCCCAGTCTTCTCGGTGGATTTGCCAGGCTATGTCTCGTATGGCGCTTTTGCATCAGTCGCTGGTCATGAACTTTCACATGCTTTTGACAACTCTGGTCGTCATTACGATGAGAATGGCAGTAAGTGATCCGCTTGCCCCTTAACCAGTCCAATCTCTTTCATTGGAAATATTCTCGATTAGGTGACGTCGAGTCTTCCAAGAAGTCACATGGTTCTAATGCCGAGGATTCCATCACAAATTAGTACAATTACTGATGTAATCGCCACAGACTTTACAGATTGGTGGACAAATCGCACCGTCGAGGAATTTAATAAACGGGCAGATTGTTTCGTCGATCAGTACAATAACTTCACTATTGAGAGCAACAACGGCCCGCTGCACGTCAACGGTAGATTAACACTAGGCGAAAACATTGCAGACGCGGGCGGCGTCTCAGCGGCCTTCGCATCGTGGAAAGGACGACAGGCGGCCACTCCGGACCAGAGCTTGCCGGGGCTCGATCATTTCACCCATGACCAACTATTTTTCGTTTTTTATGCTAACTGGTGGTGTGGGAAGATTCGCAAGGAGCAAGCTGTCAACTATATCTATGTCGACCCCCATTCGCCCGCTTTCGCGCGGATACTGGGTACTACGGCAAATTCTAAGGCATTCAGAGAAAGTTTCAGTTGTCCGGTCAAGGAGCCCACTTGCGAGCTTTGGTGAGAAGAATCTGCTCATGTGGAGAATGTTGGGAAATAATGGGGTTCAGGGTAGGAACCCATACCGTTGGAAATTGTACTACTTGCAAGATTGTCGTTCGTTTTTCTTTCTATCTCTCAGGATGTCTCTATCGGATTTCTTCTAAGGCCTCAGGCTCCTCTTTCTTTATGTCTGTAGTCAATAGGGCATGTATAACATAATAAGTACACAGGTAACGCATAATACGAGGTTATCATCATACAACGATTATAGGTAGCTTACTTATTGTGAACATATTAGGTACCCACCTACTTATTGCCATTCGAATGGGTTTACTTTTAATTATTAAATTTTGCCAAAATCAAAACATAAGTTTGAGTTTATTGATGAGAAATCATATTAACGCCATTGTAACTAACCCTATTTTTCTTTTTGAGACGATGAGTCGATTGCTTGCCTTTATACTCCCTTTTTTCCCGGCATGCACGTTTGGAAAAGCTTCTTGTCGCAACTAACTGTTCATAAGTATGCATTGCGTCTGCAGTCCATTCTTTTCGAGAATGTATCTCTGACCAGTTGCTTGGCCTATGGTACAAGGCCAGTTTTTTTGTCATCCGCGAGCCGAACTGCCGCCGTCATGCCTAAGACCTGGCCGTCTTTGTCAAGAGCCGCGGCACGTACCAGGAGCATATCAGATTCCAAGGGAATCTCGGTCTCGAAACCAGCCCGTGGGACAACGATAGCGGATTCGAACACGTCGTCATAGGAGTTACCTACAAGCTATGCCAACCCGATTGTCAGCACCAATCACCTCATTGCCTTACCATCCGGCAGTCTAGCACGATTAGATACTCACAAGATGCCAATTCACAACCTCAGTCGCGCCGTTCCAGCTGACATAGATCTTGAACTTGCCATCTGTTTCGTCTCCGAGCACCGCGATTTCGGGGTCCCAGGTGGGATACCCCTTCCAGTTCATCTTGAAGGCTCGGTAGTTGACGGGATAGCCCGGGTCCGGACGCCACTCATCGAACTGCACATCGAGGACGCATTCTCCGGAGGCTGTATACTCTGTAAAAGTCGGGTTCGCGCCCCAGCCTAGAAACACGTTGCCGCTCTGTAAGCGCTGGAAACTACCCTCGTACCCGCTTACCAGGCTCTCTGGGTGATAGAACTCTGATATCAGTCTTGCGGTATGGTTCTCGTAGTCGAGCTCGAGGTGTCTGCCGCGTGTGCAGTTTACCGTGCACCCGACCGTGGTCGAGGTGTTGTGGTTGTCGAACATGGTGAGCTGTGTGCCGGCGGCATTGCTGAACCGTGCGTGATGCTGCCAGGCGAAATCTGTCGCATTGCCTGCTGATAAATCGATGAAATTGTTGTTCTTGCCGCCGAGAGTCCAGATCACGTCGCCGCTCTCACGGTCGACTGATTTGAGACTATGCGTATGTCTTGCGGAAATCAAGAAATTGCCTTCCGGTCTTGTCAAGGCCATGGGAGTCAGCGGCTATTCCAAGGACACGAAGGTATTAAAGATAACGCATACTCACCTTTTCAGCGCTGTTCATATGGATATAGTCGTACGCCCCTGAGCCGTGTTTTATTCCACGTAGGATTCCGATAGATCGTAGTGATCGGAAGCCCCCACACCCAGAGCAATTCACCGGTCGCATGTCGATCTCTTGGATAATGTTGTCTAATATCGTGCCGTTGTCTGGGCCGTTTACGGCCGTAAGGTCGAATGTGATAATCTCAATCAGGATTATCACAGCAGATCCATCGGCCGTAAGTTGGCACTCATGGGTTCCCATAGATGCATTGCCTGTCTTGTGTGCTGAGATATTGTACGCCAATGTATACGTAGAATCATATAGAAAACAGTTCGTCGATGACCATTCCTACCCTGCTTTGTTCGATGAAGACTAGATAGTCACTGCCGTTGAACTGGCCGATGTGGGCATCGTGCACGACAGACCATTGAGGCTCGCTGTAAACCAGACTGAGGTCATCGGCCCGGTATATCACCGGCCCGGCTATATATTAGACTGGGGTCAATAAAGTCCAATCGGGATAAATCGCTCACGCGTCCGGGAGTCTGCCGAAGTCGCAAAGCAAATATGCCTGTTAAGGCAATTCGTCTCTCGAAGATACGCTAAATAGGGGGACAAAAGGGTTCGACAACTACCTGCTGCCATCATCAGGTTGTTG
This sequence comes from Amphirosellinia nigrospora, assembly GCA_004123355.1. NCBI lineage: Eukaryota > Fungi > Ascomycota > Sordariomycetes > Xylariales > Xylariaceae > Amphirosellinia > Amphirosellinia nigrospora. The sequence continues at coordinate 2,936,229 of SCHM01000002.1, read as the reverse complement.
AGGGTCAGGAAATGTGACGCGTTGTCGTTTGAGCTGGATTCCAGAGGTATGAGGAGAAAGGGAGGAAGTGATGTTGCTGGAGTATAATATTGATGAGGGCGGAACCGTATAGTCCTTGTTTAGCCATCGGAGTCAAAGACTATCTCGCGTCAGGTATCGCCAGTTGTACTATCGCGCAATCATGGCGATGACGAAGATGAGAGACTGCATCATGTGATGATAGAATGAGTGTTTACGCCTTGGTGATGGTGACAGAGCATGCGAGATGAAGGAGTGTTGAGGTATAGCGAATGGCATTGTGCTTGATTATGTGAATGTAGATTTTAGCGAACCCAGCTAATGTCTGTTGCCTTGACAGAACACATTTTAGCATGAGGCCAGTAGCCAACATGCTGGCGCCATTCTGAAAAGCCGAGAGGTTTAAACCTCTCGGCTATCAAGACATAATGTCCCTAAGACGCCTGAAGTAGATGAGTGTCTCCAGCGGGCATGTACGACCGTGAGCTAAATCTCGGTGAACACGTTTGGCGAACGGGGATTCTCAGAAAGGCACAACCAAAGGGTATACAACGAAGCTAAGTCTATTATGACACCACTCTCGTCAACATGGAACATGATAAATATAGCTAAGGCTCCTACCTATCTACAGGTAGAATGTGTTTTAGACCTTTTCTTACAATAGCGATGGTATTGATCTACTTCACGAGTAACTCTTCAATTAAGATTCTGATGACCCTATATAGAGAATCTAGTCTATCGGCCCTTTCACGTGACTAATTGTGTATAGAGTTCATGTTATATATAGATATATCTCTCTCTCTATCAATTCAACCTGCAGTTGAAGACGTCTCTCATAATTTATGGTATATCTCGGAGGTAAGAATCCAAGGCACGGTTACGGTTATTAAGTACTGGATCTTGAGTTCTCGTCCAAGAGCCAAGCCAATATAATAATAGAAACTCTTTATTCATAAAGGGGCCGTCTTAAACCGAACACCTCTTGATAGAAATGTATCCGGCTGGACCTTGACTGCTGTCTCAAAATATGCATGCAACACCCGATTCTAGTGGTGTGTCGAGCTACAAGTCACGAGACGCACAATGTCTCAAAATAAAAAGCTGATAATCAATTGCCCAATAGGATTGGGCTGTTTGTAGTTTGTGGCACATTGGTGGGCACACCTGGCTGGTCTCGCTTTGACGTAATGCTGAGGATCACCATTTTGTCGCCTATTGGAGGATGTGTTAGTTACGTTAAGCGAGTAGCTTTCAATTGAAATCATGAGCACCCTGAGCAAGGCTTGTAGTTCCGAGGAGATACTATATGACAAGACTATATTATAGGCTTCGGAGGCCAACACATTAGAGCATCGAGTACTAGGCAGGTAGGTGCTAGTAATGTAGTGAACCGCTGCTATCGCGTGGATCATGATGTTGTGCCATGAAAGCAAGAAGGTACTGGAATGGGGTTTCGAGGCGGAGAGCCGTTCCCGAAGGCGCATTGAATGGTGGTTCCACGTTACGGCAATGCTCGTTTTTTTACCGTGGACACTATCCTGCATACTGTGTATGATATATGGCCAATCTCGGACACCAGCAAAGTTTGTGAGATCGAAAACTCTCTTATCTTTCTACGGATGCTAGCCTCACGTAGCGATACCCGGCTACCAGGCCGACCGCATTGCCGCATTTCTAGCTTACTGTTTCCGGGACTCGGATTGCCGGTTCTTTTTTTGACATGACAGAGCAGCGGACGAGGCGCCTGACGATGACAGCTGGACGGAGTTTATAGATTTCCATAAGGGGTAGTCGGCAGATCCACATATATTTAGGGGGAGGGCCAACGTCGCATTCGTCATTACCATTGGCCCTTGCCCAATACAATAGCTTTGCCGGTGTACAAATCCATGGCAAGTTCCAGTGCGGCTGATGGGTGAAGGGTATGAACTAAGACGTAGAATGCGAGCTGAGTCAACTAGAAGAGGACAGTTGGGCCCAAATGCTTGGTTTGCTGATGTATGAGTCGTGCAAGCGTATTGCCAAGCCATACAATAACTCGACGCAGTGCCCAGGTAGGCATAGGTTAGCATATGCATGTACACTACGAATGTATGACGGCGCATCCACTCCTATGGGAACAGTGACGGCGTGCTGCCTTCGTGGGCAATAAGATAACTTGGAATGCCGCTATGATACCGGGCTACCTACATAAAGGTACCTTATAGTATTCGATGTGTAGGTAAGTAGTAAAACTGCATATCTACTTTCAGGGTAATATGTAATAGCATGTGCGCCCTCACGCACAGCCCAAACGGGACATGGACAGCTTGTATAATAGATATGTAACTACCTCTTAGACCTGCTGTATACCTGAGGTAGGTATACCGAGTTCATGGTTCCTCGAGATAGATATATGTAGCGTTTGTATAGGTACCTACTCAGCGTTCACCATCTTACCCAGGTTATATAGTAATAGGTAATGAGTCTTGGTGGGGTTGGACAGACAGGAGGAAAGACAGTGTTGCTAAGCAGGACTACAACACGCGACACCTGACCTACTATGCGAGTTAGTAGCATCCCTAAAACAACTACAGAATAGGTACTATAGTTAGCGCTGAGAAATCCTAAATAAGTCGGAAGTGTCAGGTCCACATGGATGGGTTTGTTCAAACTTGCACATCAGGGTTCAATCGAGATTAAGATTGTGATCTCGTGCAGGACTCGTGCAATTGGAGTCAGGGACGGACCTGTAGACTTCGGACCTTTGTCCGCAAGATCGGTACAGCAGTAGCGACGCGGGTACCTGAACAGCATTGATTGGCAGCAACACTTGCCAATGCTCCTGACAGTGCTTTTGCTCAGGGTGCCTACCTTATGCAAGTGCCGGCCACCGATGTATTGATTGCATCATACCCATGGTATGATGTAAGTCGCAGACAAATATTCTTGTACTGCTGTACATATGAATGTTGCAACGCCGTTGTCGACAACAGTGCAGGAGATAGGCTTAATCCAGAACATGTGAGGCTGACATTCAATAGCATATATAACAAACATTCAAGATGCAGAATGTAGTCTAGTGAATGCATTATGGCGATGCTCTTTGGTTATAGCGTGTGCAGCAGAGCAGTAGCTACTACTTCTACTATGTAGTAGGTACTTACTTAGGTAAGTGTGGTGGGGCTGGCGCAATGGCCAAATGGCAAAGACCGACAGAGGGCAAGAGGGACGGTATCAGGAAAGATGGAAATACTGTCTGACGTAGCAGGAAGGTCCAGCAGCGGGTCTACAAGCCTTGCCTGAACGAGGTCATCCACACTTGCTCCATGTCCCAAGATCCATCCTCCTACTACCTATTTTGCACCGAAATCCACGCAGTAACGCATCACACCACACCACACGTATTCAATACCACCTACCGTCTGATCTGCTACCACTCACCCGCCTGCGGTCTTCTCGACCGCCACCGCCGTCACCACCCCGTCGTCTACTCCAACAACCGCTACCAACGCAAAACACCATCGCCGAGCACCATTGCCGCTACCCACACCCACATCTATTGTCCCCGAACCTCAATTCCCGAGTCCCGAATCGTCGCCCGGCAGCGCCACGTGCACCACTGCCTGCTCCGTTCCCGTTTTGCCCACTAAGAGCCTCCCTCTCTGTCCAGCGAATGCCGAAGACACGAGCCCGTAGTCAGCACCGTCCTCGGCTTTCCTGCTCGGTGGCTTTTTGATGAGGCATGCCAATCCTTACTCCTCCACCGACCTCGAGCCAACCATGCGATTGCTGCCCTTCTCGCTCTCATGATGAATACGTTGCTTCAGCCTCCGACGACGAGATTTTTTCTACGCCCCTAGGTGCAACGCCGTATCTGGACCCTCCCGCCTCCGTCTCTGCCGACCCCCCGGTGGATTACGGCTTGCAGCTGCGTGGTGGTGGGCTGGAGGCAGGTGACACTAAGCCACCTTCTCCCTCTGCCAAGAGAAGGTCGTCAGGAAACAGAGATGCGGGTCGTCACGATATTTCAACGGCAGGTATGCGCTCGGGGCGGAAGAGTAAGGACGTTAGCATCTCATCCCCCGAAATCACGACAGCACAACAGTCTCTAAAGGACTACCGCGCCAAGCTCGCCCGGGAAATGGAAAGAAAGGCCCAGGGCTCGCCAGCAGAGAAGATGGAGGATGTACGCGTTTCGCCCATTCGAGAGGACTCGTCTGGCTCTCCAAGCTCGGCCTCTGATCTGCCTACAACATCCACCGAATCAAACAAGACTGTCCGTGGAGGTCTGACGCCAGGATATGTCGCGGGGACGCCATCGTACCCCTTCCCTCGTATGAACACGCCGGGATTTCGGTCGTCTCGTCTTCAAAATCCCATGTCTCTTTTTGGAGGCCGAACTCCCCACGATCAACTCACATCGGACCCGTCAACCCCTGCTTCCGCCGTGACTTTTCTCCCTCCTGGGTGCCCTCCATTTTCGGAGGACCCCAATTACCCGAACCCCAATCTTTATGAACTCTCGTTAAGGCTCTCGGCTGAGCCTGGCTTAAATGGTTGGTGGGATACGGTTGTCCAAATCATGACCGAGTTCTATAAGGCTGAAAGAATTACGTTATCGGTGCCTGCTGATGCTACAGATATTGACAATGTCCCCTGGGGCCAGAAAGCCACGTACAGTTCCCAGATGGAAGATGACCTTAGTATGGGTTACATAGCTAGGGGCAGTAGCTTAGCTGCGAATAGTGCCGACGATAGGGTTGACATATCATCTATACCAGAGCCTGCTAAAAAAGCGAATCACCTATTCGTCCGAATATTCAAAGCCGCCACTCTTTTACTGCCTATGAGGAAACGAAGGAGTCGTCTAGAGTGCAGCTTAGTGAAACAGCGCCGACGTCTCGCCGACCAGGTCTCGCTTCTCGAAGCAAAAGCCATTATCCAGGCACCGATCGTGGTGGTTCAAGTACCCTGCATACAGCCTTAATCAACAAGCGTTGGAGGAACATGATGCTGTTGAAGGGAAACAGCCCCTGCCAACTTGGGAAACAACTTTAGAGCCCGAAAGAGTGTTGAAGGGTCGAGTTTTACCGGTCCTGCAAGGCCTTGATCTTGAGGCGGATCCCCTCATCGACCATAGCGGGATTAGGAGAGTCATAGAACGAGGGAAGGTCATTGCCTTGACACGTACTTATCCTTATCTTGATCCCAGCGCCGATGAGGAACTACCGAAGGTCAAAAACCCTAGACCGTCATCACAAGATGCGAAGACGAAAAGCTCTACTAAGCAGATGAAGTCCGAGTCTTCGACAAACCTTTCATCGTTGCTTGCCAATGCTAGTGCACCTCTGACGAGGAATAAAAATAAGATGTTCACAACAACCGACAAATCTAGGATCACACACCTCTATTCTGTCATGGACGATGCGCCGCCTCGTCCCCCGCCAAGATACGAAGAATTCGAACAGGCTCCTCCTTCGCCATGGTCACAATCCCCTGCTCCGTCGCCAGCGGTTCGACCAGACCCCTCTGAAAACCCGTTCTTCACCGACGCCCCTGTGCTTGACGAGGGCTCCTTCAATCCTGGCCCAAGCCCGCATGACTATACCTCTGCCCAACCCCGGAGACCATAGGTGTCGACAATTCTTGGACAGTTCTCCACATCCCGCTACATCATATCCTACTATCGAGATCGCCCCAAAAATTCAAGCTGGATCCATCTGTACTTCAGCAGAGGACTAATCTAGGTGCAAAGCAGGATGGCCATTCCCTCTTCTTGGCCTGACAGAAGAATCTCCCAAGAAGCACCGCCGCCGCCGATTGCAATACTATCAATACTCAGCCCTGTTATTCCGTATCCTCGAATTTGCGTTATTCCCTTGAGCATCTAGGTCCTCATCTCGCAACGTCCTTCTCATTATCACGTCACTATTCAACCCTCGAGAACGAAGTTATGGGTTTGTCTCGAAAGCGGCCTTCAACTACTGGATTTGGAGCCATTGGTCCGGATGGTAGGCCCATGGCTAATCTCAATATGCTTGGCCATCTTGGATTAGCCTCATCCGATGATATTTCTCAACGGTCCATTGCTGGGAGTCTTACTAGTCCGAGCGACTACTCTGCACAGTCTCGGAGCATCACTGGGTCTCCCATGGGAACACCATTCTGGGAACCAGGATCATTCGGTTTGATTGTGGATCGCCGTGCAGCTGGAAATAGCCCAGGCTCAGCTGCCGGTGACAGCTACTTCAACCAAAAACCGAAAGGAGGTTCACATGTTGAAACGCCAGCGGGTGCTACGAGTCATCGCCCATCTCGCAATTCAAAAGAATTTGCTATTAACAGACAGCATCGGCACTCAGCAAGCCTCCGTAAACCACCTCAAGAACATATTGCACCAAAAGAAGCTGGGACGCCCGAAGTTGCTGGCCCCAATGCTACCGCTGATGAGGACTTGTCGATACATACTACTAAGCAACGACGCGTGTCTAGGGACTCGGTTGCATCGGTAAGTAGAAAAGAAGAACCTCCTATGGCGCAAGACGTCAGCGACCATCCAAAATTGGTGGCAGGTCCTAGCAGTACCACACAGGGTAGCCACAAACACACGAAGTTACATTCATATGGTGGCGACTTCGCTGCTTCCTTCCAGTCTTTGCCGCCAAGTACTCCGCTACTTACAAAACCAACGGCATCCACGCAAGTTCGGCCTAGTTCAGTATCAGCGACGCAAGTCAGCATGAACCCGCCAACTGACCGCCTCAAAGGCCTCATGCTTGATTTATTACCTGTACAAGTTTGTGGCATGGCCTATGACCGGAGAAATCGTGTGGGTCAATTCCAGGTATTTAACGTACAGAGGTCAAGCGCTTGCAGACTTGATCGCCGATCCATGGGCTAGCTTTCATGAGGAAGATCGCGAAGATTATCTGCGCAACTGGACCCATTCACTGCGAACGGGAGAACAATTCGTCCACACTGTACGGCTTCTCGTTTTGATGGATCCTACCGTTGGCATCAAGCTCGCGCTGTAGCGTCGCGTGATAAGCGGGTATCATTGTTCAATTTATCGGCTCTTATATGGATATACACGACCAGAAGGTCGCCGAATTCATGGCTCTTCGCCAGGCCGAGGTGGAGGCATCGGAGGCGAAACACCGCCTCCTAGCTAATCTGATTCCCCAGATTATTTTCACCGCAACTGAGAGCGACGGGATCACTTTTGCGAACGAACAATGGCTAGCTTATACAGGCCAGAGCGAAGATGGACCCTTGGGAAATGGGTTCCTAGACTTTGTTCATCCTGAAGATTTAGCAAGGTGCCGTGTACCATTTGAACATAGCTCAAGGGAGACCAAGTTTTCTGATGTAGCCTCGCCCACTGTCCCACCGAACCCCATTCCATCGATTATTTCACCAGATCAATCTCGGGAAAACCTTTCACAACCATTTATAGCGATCCCGCAGACCGAGCTCAACGCTAGCAGTCAGGCGTCCAGCCTGCCCAGCGCTGATTTTAGTGAATTAGCTAAGAAAGGAATTATCAAAGTTGGAAAGGACAGCAACGGTCGTCTCTCATATACAACCGAGTTGCGTCTAAGGTCTAAGATCGGCGAATATCGATGGCACTTGATCCGTTGTGTCGAGATCGATGATGTTGGGTTCGGCAGTGGACCAAGCTCCTATTTTGGCTCAGCAACCGATATTAATGATCATAAGCTTCTAGAGGCAAAATTAAAGGAAGCTATGGAGTCAAAAGGGCGATTCCTCAGCAATATGTCTCATGAAATTCGAACACCCTTGATCGGTATATCAGGAATGGTGAGCTTTTTACAAGACACAACACTAAGCGAAGAGCAAAGGGATTTTACAAACACGATTCAGACTAGCGCTAACAGCCTACTCATGATCATTAATGATATTCTTGACCTTTCTAAAGTTGATGCTGGTATGATGAAACTCAAATTTGAGTGGTTCCATACGAGATCGCTCATTGAAGATGTCAACGAACTGGTCTCCACGATGGCCATCGCGAAGCGGCTGGAGCTCAACTATATAGTGGAAGAAGATGTACCTTCTTGGGTCAAAGGCGATAAATTTCGAATACGCCAAGTTCTACTCAATGTCATCGGTAATGCGATCAAGTTCACGTCTGAAGGCGAGGTTTTCAGTCGATGCCGCGTCTATACGGGCTCTACCGGTGAGATCGGAGACAATCAGATCATGCTTGAATACTCTGTTGTCGATACTGGCCGAGGTTTTACAAAGGAGGAAGCTGGCCTAATTTTCAAGCCATTTAGCCAAATTGATGGTAGTAGCACACGACAACATGGAGGCAGTGGCCTGGGCCTTGTGATATCTCGACAATTAGTGGAACTCCACGGTGGCCAGATGGATGGCACCGCGGCGCCAGGGAAAGGTTCGACCTTTACCTTCACAGCTAGGTTTAGCTTACCAAGTGAATCCGATCACCCCGATGTAACTGGCACCCCACCCATGACGGCGACAGCGCGACCAATTGGCGAAGATAAGGCTATACAAACAATTAGACCACTTATGCTTCAAAAATCACTAGAACAGCCAATGACGGCCAGTCCTAACTCAGATGCCGAGTTCGCCTCTCCTGCCATTGCGTCGCCTGCTAGCTCTATTCCTTCGGTGCAATCCGGGCGGACTCAGAACACAACTTACATCATCAGTTTCTTCCGTCAACGTTGGCCTCGCTCATTTTGGCGAAGCGGCCAAGGCGAGTGGGCAAGACCTATCCCAAATGAAGTTCGAAATGCCCCACGGAACGCTGACGCTCCAAACGGTCCCAACCCCTGACGGAGCCAGCACCCCACCAAGTCTGAGGCGTCCCCGACTGCCGATGTATTCAATCTTGATTATCTGCCCTCAGAAGTACAGCAGAGAGGCCATCACAAAGCATATTGAAACGACACTGCCTAAAGATGTACCTCGACAGATAACAGCTTTGACAGGTGCATCAGAGGCTCAAACCCTGATTGGTGGGCATGAGTCTGTTACACTGACTCATGTTGTTATCAATCTAGGGTCTGCAGAAGAGATTCTAAACATCACAAACCAAATTGCAGCTTCTTCGGGAGGCAAGACGACCACAGTGATTATGTCTGATTCTGTGCAGAGGCAGGCTGTACTTGAACTCGCTTCCGAGACTGGCCATCCGCAATTTCTAGCGGATAAGCATATTCTCTTCATACACAAGCCCGTAAAGCCCTCACGTTTTGCTGTCATTTTTGATCCAGCTGGAGAGCGAGACGTTAGTACAGATCTTAATCGCTCAAGTGCGGCACAGATGGTCGAGTCACAAAAGCAAAGCTACTTGGACGTGGAAAAGCGGATAGGTGACAAAGGTGTTAAGGTCTTGCTGGTGGAAGACAATCCAGTCAATCAGAAAGTCCTTTCTCGGTACCTAAAAAAGGTAGGGATCGAGGCAGAGATTGCTACAGATGGCATGGAAGCGACAAAAAAGTATTTGCACGCTCCCCAAAGTACTACTCTCTCATCTTAGTAAGTCTCCAGGAAACCTGACCACAATGCGGTAGATGCTAATTGAACATTAGTGTGATCTTCACATGCCTCGCAAGGACGGTTACCAAACCTGTCGTGAAGTTCGACAGTGGGAACAGGAGAATAATTACAACCCTACACCGATCATTGCACTTTCGGCCAATGTAATGCCCGACGTACAAGAAAAGTGTATAGCGGCAGGGTTCAATGATTTTGTCACGAAACCGTAGACTTTGTCGATCTCAGCACGGCAATGTCCAAGCATTTCTAACTCTACATTTGCAAACCGTTAATCGAGTACGATTGCGGCGTTGATGGCGGTATTGCATCTTGGCGTTCTTGGCCGAGGAAAAGGACGGTTTTCAGTGCCGCCGCCTACCAGCCTGCGACTGTGGTGGAACCTTTGTATTTTGTTTCTTTTACGGTTATTCCAACATTGCATCTATCATTGCATAGCACTGGGCGCGGATGGTTCTGATACACCATAATGAAAACAAGCTGCTCTGCGGAGCAACTGTACAAGCCGCGCCAAGCCTTAAGCCTACTTTTTCCGCATGGGCGGGTCTCCTGTAATTAGAACGTCTGGACGGACGAGCGAGCGTCCATCTGCAGCAGTTCATCACAAGGAGAATGCTGGGCTTGCTTGCTCTACCTAGTTAACTAGTGCTTCATCAAAGCGTCAGTGCGTATGGAGTTCGGGAATAAACATTCTTTTGAATCGTACTTCTCTCATACCAAATGTGTCGGGAATAGATGTGTGCATCTGTACCTAGATTTTTGAAGTATTTGTAATCAAGGGAATGAAACAACGATTGACCTGCTTAGCGTGCGGACTGTGGGTTGTGTCAGAACGTCATTCTATTCTTAATACGAACCTAAAGCAAGTTTGAAGATTCGCCGTTGCGCGAAGGACTCCGGAAATATCTTGCGCGGGCTAGGCTAGGCTATATACAGAAGGAACCGGTTGGTCGTAGCCTCACGCCTTGCAACACTGTGACAACAGTCCTATGTGGGTCAGGACCAACGCGTAATATGCGGCGAAAATGGTGACGGTACTGTAGATAATGGCGCCACTCAGACATAAGATAAGGAGGGCGCATAACGCGGTTTCTGGGGGAAAACACCTCAAGATGATTGAAAGCCGGTTACATACTTACCACGTAAGATGGAGGGACTGGTGCACATACGATGCAGGTGACAATTGATAATAATAGAGATTGGGGACTCCCCGTTTGGGACACAGGTTGGACAGGGGTGGGAAGGCTGAGAGGAAGAGGATTCCGGAATAGCCGCAACGCCAAACAAAGTAGTAGTGTACAGTACAGGTTGATTAGCAGGATGACCTCAGCCTGAACGCAAGTGACGCGTATCCGGAGAAATTGGCCGAGGTGTGTGGTAGAATCTTATAAACTTTGAGTAATCAAAATCGTGAGTGACGGAAAGGCGTTTTTCCTAGCAGCCGGTTGGCACGCCCACTGCCAATAATGCAAGACTTTTCTCGAAGGCCTACAGCAATAGCCTCGGTGGGATGGTATATCCTTATGTATACCGGATTTGGAGAGTCCAGCCCTAGAAGAAGATCAGTAGTTCGGCGCCCAATCGCGACATCATGTGATCGATCAGAAAAGTTTTTTTTTCTACTACAGGGGCTTGATGGTGGCTGATGATCCCTGCTCGTGGAGCCTCATTTTGGGGATCGCCCTAAGCTTTTAGTGGATGGCGAGTAAACAAATGGGATTGTTTACGTACTTAGTGGTCATGTAGTAGTGTAAAAACATCCAACCAGGTAGGCATGGGATTATGTCTTACGTTTAAGATGACCACTCTCTTCTGATGTCGATCGGTAAGAACAAGATATCGCTCGCTGTGACGTATGTTCGTGGTCTCTCTTTAATAGAGATTATGAGGCTCTCTCGGCCGAAGCTCGTAAACGCAATCTGGCACTTTTGCCTCGAGCGTTTTGACCGGGTCATTTAAACCCGGTGGGCCGGCAGGCCGGGAGATGGTTAGGCTGACCGGGGCCTCGCATCCGGCGCCCCTATCTCGCTCTAGCGCAGATTCACGTCGGCGATCTTTTGATTCATCGTGGAAGGTTTCGAGAAGCTTTCCTGAATCGCGTAAATTAGATTACCAGTGCACACCAGTGCACACCAGCGTGGAATTCGCTCAGTGCGGTCCGGTCCTTCTCGGACCTCACCGCTCATTTTGTTGCCTATTTCCCCGACGGCCTCGACTACAGAGTATAGGGGCCATTGGGCTCGTGATCAGGCGGTTCTGCACCTGAGGGCTGGGAACGGGTTTCTTTTTAGTTAATGTGAATGCCGATCAGCAAAGACACATGTCACTTATCACATTCATGCACGTGCTAGCTCTGGTTTGCCGGTTCGGCCACATTTGTCCAAGCAAGCGCTGCTAATGCACGCGCGCACTCGGTGGCTTGACCACTCACCTCATAATGCATCTACGCCAAGAACGTTATCCCGCCGCTGTGGGAAGCCCAACTCACCTTTCCCATGGTGCAGCCGTGGCTTTCAGGCTCTGATTCGCCTATGCACGTGCGCCATCACGTTCGTCTCTCGGGGTTCCTAGGGTGAAGGGCCAAGCGGTGAATAGTATCCCCCAGCGGTATGGAGTTGAATGGAGTTATATGCTGTGTGATACTATTGCAGTATAGCGGTCAGGTGAGACATTATTAGCGGTCAAAGCTTGTGCACGCGCACGGTTCTACCCGAGACGATGGGCTCGGTAGTTGTGAGACAACCAACTGTTCTCTCCGTCTTCCCGCACCCCCTTTTGATTTTCGACAGCAAGAAAAAGTGCCAGACGAATGGCCACTCCAAGGCTTCCTGTTGTTGATTGCATGTTCGTCGTGGTGATCGCTACCGAATGTCTGTATCGACGTTGCATGACAGCGCAGATCTGGGGTCCTTATGCATGGCTATCGGACGTTCCAAACATTCGGTGCTCGGTCGTCGGCTCCAACGCAGCCAAGTGGGTCCCCACTCCTCCTTATGACAGCTTGCATATAGCCACGCTAAACCTGTTCCTTAATACGCTTAAATATTATTCCTCACGGGGACCTCACCTCTGTGCAACGGCCCAAAACAACGCACGCCTGTGCGCGAGAACCGTGGCCTGGGCCTCCGTTCGATACGAGCGAACCCCAGGCATGTGCGTAGCATAGCATAGGTGTACAGCTCCAATCCTCAATCCTCGTTCCATGTTCCATTAAGGTTCTAAGGTTAGGCATCACTGGCATATGGTTCGCTGACTGTGTTACACGTGTCTCACAGGATGGGGAATATGGGACGGATACGTAAATATATGCACATGCATGTGTGTACACTACCTACTAGGTACCTATGTATGTGCAAGGCGCGGATGTGTCAATGTGCCAATTAATGCTCAAAATAACCACGTACACTGCCTCAGGCCTCAGGCCTCTCACCCTCCCCTCCCACTTCCCACCTCCCGCCTACTTCCATTATTTTTAAAGATAAGCACAACCATGACATAACTCCTTATACGCATTTGCCCACGTGGAGCAGAGGCAGCAACTTGGAAGTCTCCATGGAAGTCTCCAAGTCTCGGAGGCTGAGCCTATCAGATAAGCTCGACAAGGAAATTATTCCTTCTGCCAGCGCGGCATGGCGGCTCAGTCGTTGCCCGCCCGCCTGTGTGAAGCTCGGACGTCAGTGAAAATTTTTTGTGCCCGAGTGATGACTCGCTCCTGTGGACGGACCGACTATTTGACGATCGACACGTTGTCTCCCTCCTTGCACGCCCGATGCGCTGGATTCTGCCGGCTTGGCTGGTCGAATCCCCTGTTGAGGCAAGCGAGCACAGTTTCACGTCGAGGCATACACCTTGATACTATAGGACGTGCACTTATGGTTGTGATATATGTCTGGTGGTCTGCTCTCCAGGCGCTTGGAGCGACTGAGTGACTCACTTGCTAGTAGTAAGTCCAAGGGTCCCTGGTCTGCCCTCTGCTGGAATACCCCAGCGTCACTTTTAATTGGACTGAGCCCTTCTGTCTCGTCACGGCCTTGCGGTGCAAGGATTTGGGAGCGTCCATAAACCGGGTGCAATTATAGAACAAGTCAGACCCGAGAAAATTTTCGTGGCGCAAATAGGTCATCGTGAATTCCTATTTCGAGCCAAGTCTCCTGTTTCGCCTCACGACCATTCCCTCATTGGGCTTACTCCAGACAATAGCCTTGCTTTTCTCCAATCCGCCGGGAGGCATCACTACCGCCAGTTAGTGTGCCCGTTACCGAATGCGGAACAACGTCGTGACGCTGAGGGCGAGACTCTGTCCGCCACGCCTATCCGGGGTCATTTTGCGAAGCAGATCCTGTGTCCTAGGTAATTTGGGTAACAATGGAAGCCTAGATGCAACCGTGAATGGCCGACGTTGTGACGGCATCCTGCCTCACATGGACAACATGTGATGTGATTCAGGACGCGGCCGGCAGCGTCATTTCCCTGATCCGCCGTCCGAGTTACCCAACTTGGTAGTTCGCAAGGCATTTACCGATGATCTCTGATGGGAAACATGACGAGAGAATCATACGTAGTAGGATTTATGGCCAGGGTCCGCCGAGAAAACAGGCTCACCGACAGTCCTTATTACTCGTGGTATATCCGTGCTCACAAGGCTTAGGACCACCTCGCTTCGGCCAACTCCCAATTTACCAGAGCACTGGGATCTGGAGCAGAAGCTACGATACCGACGATCAACTTGCCAGACGCTGCTAAACAACAAGCAATAAGCCACTTTGATCACATGATTCTGGTTGAGCTCCGGAAGTTGAATCCGGTCCATGTCCTTGGGCCGGCTTGAATCCTACGCCACGTTTTCATTAGCCAGTTGACAGGGTATGTGACTTCATTTAAGTGTTTACCTCCACATTTTCTGTCAAAAATTTCCCAGACCATTGGTTCGGGATCACTTCCTAGAACCCTGAGCAGAGCCGAGCAGGCCCAGCAGTCCAAGTGGAGCGAAATTTCGTCCAGAACGATATTATCCTAGGGCAATAGAGGCTTGGATGGTGCCAGGTTCGGCACAAACCCTGCATGATGTCAGCTCAGTCCACGCTGCTGCTACTGTGCGTGCCACGCAAGCAAGTAGTATAAAGCAAAGCCCCTTCCGTCCCCATTTGATTACCGAGAGTCCATCACAACTTCATAATAAGTCATAACGAGTATAGACTGGTTTTCTGTACTTCATCACATTCCTTTACTTTACCTAATCCACACCAAAATGACACAACACACACTCACCGGAGGCTTATTGTCAGTGCAAGCCGACAAGCCCAGTTCATTCATGAAGCTTCCTCGGCCGTTATTGAGGAGGAAACCCTCATCGATCAAGATCAAGACAGCCTCCCACCCACAGTCTATCACAACGTTCCCTGTGCGGGTCCACAAGGAGGACAACCAGATCAACCACAGCGCTCTCAATGCCCGGAAAAACTTCAAGGACTTTGCCCGAAACACAGAGTTCCGATCGCACTCCGCCGGTCCCCATGGAAACTTCTTCGCCACATGCTGGCCCAATGGAAAGACGGAAAGGGTAAAGTTGGCAACAGAGATCATCGAGAGCCTATGGCTATATGATGGTAAGTTAAGAGCTTCCCCGGATTGTCTTCCCCAGACCCCTTAGACTAATGTGATCGTTCTATAGATGTTATGGAGGATGTCGACCATACCGGCGCTGTCGAGGCCCATGCTAGCGTCCGCGATACTTTGACCGGTGCCCAGCAGTCAACCAAGAAGAACGTCATCGCGACCCTCTTCAAGGATTTCGGTACACGACTGAACCACATGGACAGCAAAGGTGCCCCTCGTGTACTGGGCTCGTTGAAGGCGTATCTCGACAACTACGACAGCCAGAAGACTCCCTTCACCACTATTCAGAAATACACCGAGTACCGTATCCTGAACGTCGGCTACGGGTTAGTATCATTCTGCACCCTCTTGATCTACCCACCCATACTAACAGCGCCACAGTATCATGGACAGCTTCATGCAATGGACCATGGGTATTAACCTCAACGAGCCGAGACCGACGAAGCTCACAACTTCTACATGTCTGCGGGACGTGTAATGGGCTTGACCAACGATCTCTACTCTTGGAATGTTGAGCGGACGGAAGCCATCGATTCCGCAGACCGCAAGTGGAACGCTGTCCCTGTCATCATGCAGCAATACGATCTCTCCGAAGAAGATGCCACCGTCTTCCTCCGTGGTCTGATCGTCCACCACGAACAGGTGACTCGCGAACTAGGCCAAGTCCTCATGAGGAGGTTCAACTACTCAAGTACGATGACAAAGTACGTCGAGAGTGTCGGCCTCATGTTGGGCGGCAACTGCTTCTGGTCAGCGACATGTCCTCGGTACAATCCTGCTTCATGATTGTACATGGTGGATGATCTTCTCTTTCACCTCGTGGGCTTGGGTATGGGCAATGATGGACCGATCAATAGACTTGGGTAGACTTGGCTGGTTGGGATTTTGTATTAAGTTATGGTAATGGACTGGGCAAGACCGGAGTTTCGGGAGGGAACAATAGGCAAGATAAAAAATGGGTAGATAGATTACTACGCAACGCACGCGTAACGGTTTCATATGTCTGATAACTTTATACTTACACGTTTTATACATAATAATTAGATACATTCGCTTCTGCCTAAGGTGTTTTATGTTGGGCCCTTGATTCCCAGTCGTATGAATAATAGGTGTTTACGCCAGTACACCAAGAAACGAACAAACAAAAGTAATGAGTAAGTCCACCCTCCGACATGACCAGTAAGTTAAAGATAAAGCCCTGACGCCTTTGTTTTAGTTATATCATTATACATCAGAGTACTTTACTTCATATTGCACGGTTTTAGTAACTCGGCCCTTGGGCACGATGAAGTCCTGGCTCTCAGCATCATTGAAGTCCTGTAGCTTCATGTTGTTCCCCATCTCATCTCGTACACCCGACGCCTTCGTCGAGGGACCGTACGTTCCGTAACCCTTCTGAGTCGTCTGTCCGAATGGTACCAGTTTCAATAATGGCCGCAGAGCAGCGAGAGAGCCGGTGAAGAGCGTCAAGCCTACTTCAGTAATAGAACTATAAAAAAATCGCCATGGTTAGTGACACCGAATGATTTGCGCGGTTGAGGTTAAAAATCATGAGTACTTACTAAACGAATGTGGTAAGATAAGCGTTCGCAGCTTCAACACCAGTGGGCGATCTCAAGTTTCCAACATCAACCAGATACTTCAAGCGGATGATGGTGACCACTGAGCTCGCAACACCCAATCCAAGTAGAACGATAATGGAGGCTTTCACCTTCGCGCTGAGTTGAACACCTTTTAATAAATAGGCCGGAGACCGGCGTAGAGGAGACTGGAGGCAATGTCCATAGCTGAAATAGAGTAACCGGTGTTGGCGAGGACGGCGGCGGGCAGGCAAGTTCCCTCGCCCACGCCCCAAGCTACCGAAAGCGGGATGCACTGGAAGGCCACGATGAATGTCGTAACGGTCGTCCAAATCGTGAGGGCCACAATCGAGCATATCAGTAATATCCGGACCCCTTTGCTCGTGACTGCGATCCGGAGTAGAACGAGGGCTACGCTGAGCTTCGCAACATAAAGAACGATAACGTAGGTGATTGTTGACGCAACGAAATACTGAAACACGGGAAATTTTGGTTAGGACTTCGAATTTCGCCAAGAACGCCTTCACACTCCCCAAGATTCCACACTCACCCGAACAGCCTCCGGTCCTAATGTGACGCCGTAACCATTTGACAACGATACCAACGTCAACGAACAAAGTGTGACAAATCCGCCCTATCCGTAACAGTTAGCCACCGGGTTGTCCCTTCATCTAAACTTTCGTTTCTTTCTCAATCCTGCGCTTACAAAAGCAATCACCATAGCATAATCATCGTAGCCGAACGATTTGCTCATGCATGTCCGGACAAATACTCTCAACCGACGGCGAGTGTGTTGAGGGCGAGGAATGTGTAAATCGCAGGTGGAAGACTGTCTCGTGCCCACGCCATTGTGATTTGTTTTTTTCTTGACTGATGATAACGTTATGGTGGCTGGCGGGCGTGTGACTAGTCCGTGCACTGGGGGCATGAAAGAAAAAAGGGAACAAGTCTTCGACGAGCGGGATTGAAATGAGTGTGAGTTGGTGGTATAGGTTTTTTGGCTCCAACGAGAGAAAGAGGCAGGACGGGATATGCGGGTAGGGATATAATATAGCGACGGGACTTGATACTCGAACTAATTGAACCAAAGTGGGGTTTGGTTGTGTAATTCAGCTAAGCGGCCCAGAATGCTTGAATGGGGAATGACAATAGCTGATCAAACAAAGCCCCCTCAAACCAGGTACGACGCTGAGGGAACGCAGGGAGTCGTAGTGTAGGGTAGGGGTGCTTGTGATCGTGCTGGGGCCTGCTGGGGGGGAGCGATACTGTTGGGTACAATGGACTTCCCAGCGGCACGGCAGCACGCTATTGGGAGTCCGTCCAGAATAAAGGGGGACCGAGAAGGGCTGGCTGATGGTGGTAAGTTCGCTCTGCCAGTGCTCGCCTGCCCGGATGCAAAAAAACATGGGCGCGGTGGCAGGGGATCTGCATTAGTGCGTAGATGTTCCTAACCTCCGCAGGCTGCATTAGCGTGCTGATGCGCCCTCTTGTCTCCTCCGCGTAGCACGGCTACGATAGATACCCTCTCAGACCCTCTCTGCCATGTTTTTTCAGAGTGCCACATGGCCCATTGTTGGGCAATAACTGACTTGTCAAATTTCACAATCGTTCTTAATAGGAATCGACGATATTACGAGACCCAGAGGGCTGCTACCGTGACGGTGGCGATAGACATTATGTCTTGGCCATGGTTTACCAAATTCAGAGAATATGGGAAATTTGGGTCACCGTGATGACCTTTAGGTAATCGTTGTCACCTCATGGGGTGCATTGCATGCTGCAGAAGCGTCTTAGTGTGGAAGATACAGAGGACATGTGTTACAGAGGACGCAAACTACTCGACGTCCGCTTTGGTTGACATTTATGACCCAGGTTGGAAATATTACAATGGCTTTGTGGGGAATACAACGGCTTTCTCTAGTCAGGTTGCACCCGATGGGACTGCCCGCGGGAGTGAGACGGGAGGCCGTGCCATTCTTGCCCACGATCTCGCGCCCCCTGGAAGCGACACAGACAGATTTATTACGCAAGGTCCAGCGTTAAGCGACGATTGGCTAGGTTGACCGAAGCTTATTTTGCCTGCCACGAGGGACCGTTGGCGAAAATGCAGACCAAATTGCCAATTCGACGTAGCAGATTAGACATTTCCGCAAAGAGAGAAAGAAGTCCAGCTTGACACATTGCGAATAACGCTGTAGTGAGACGTACCCATGGTCTTAGAATGGAGCTTTTCCCTCTTTCGTCGTCCGCATGAAGCAGACCCAGTCTCGCACTGACCATACATCCAGACTCTAAACCAGGATGATGGACACTAGCACCCCAAGACCCTGGAACAAATATCAGAATTCTTATGAGATACCCGCAAGTCGTGGGCTGTATGCAAGCATTTCCCGGTTCCTGCGCCCAGTTATTCCGATCATACACGTACACTTCTCATTCGAGTTATCATATCTGCCTCCACAGCGCTGAATATGCAACCATATTAGTATAGGCTTAGCAGACCAAGAGAAAACATGGTTTATCCAGGCTTGGACCTGCTCTAGAGGCCCTACGTAGCCCATGGCAGATCCATGGCATCACTGTACATAGCAGAAAATCAAGATCTACAAGTCCTACGCCAGTCGGGTCGCTGAAATGATGTATAACATGCATGAAGACACGAGAAATGATGGAATTTCTGGGACCTACTGTATGCTAAGAGCAATAGATAGATGTGATATGCGCCTCACTGCGCAGCCCTGGCTTGCCTTGTGGGATAGATCACACCACTAGCAAGAGCCAGAGATTTGTCGAGAAAATCTGACGTAGTCTAGACTACGGTAGTAGGCGGAAAGTTCCTTTAGTAGAACAGCCGGCTCGTTCAGGGCTGACTTCGTCTAAGCAATTCAAGTTTCAGAAACAGGATCAGCTCTGACTGAACCCGCATCATTACTCTATTCTCCAGACTAGACTACTATACTGTATAGAATAACGAAGAAGAAGCTCCTCCTTCGTCCAATCGTCCCCTAGGGCCGAGGGTGGGTTGCAATCGGGTATGAGGGGACAGTCCGACCAAATTGCCGTAGCTAATCGCGCCACAATTGGTCAATCACGTTTCTTTCCCGCCTCGCTTATGTACCCCTGCGTGTACCTTGCGTATCCTGGACCGGGGGGCTCGGAAAGGATGCATCGAGACACAAATTCCTCCAGTGCCTCTCCTTGGCTGTCAAACAGCAGGACGTAGGACGGAATGGGAAGGAAGAATGCAACAGAAGACCCAGCGATACGGCACGAGGGGTTCCTTCGGGACTTGCCATATAGCCAATATATGTTTCTCGAATGCCGCGCCGACAATGATGACCTGGTACGGGTAGGTTATTAGAGTTCATCCTATTACTCTGATGATAGACGAACGGGCCGCGCCGCAAGTATAGAAGAACCTAGCTATATAATACTGCAAAGCCTATATACAGTATACATAGTATATTTCCAAATGATCGCTCAGATTATACTAGAACAGGTCGAAATGGCCCGCGTGGCCTCCATTCGCCCTCCCACCATGAACAGGGATGTCGAAAAAAACGGGCGGAAATAGTGCTGACTTGTGTTCTCGTGCTGCAATAATTTGCCCATTATGAGGTCGCGCAAGTCACGTGAAATTATTGCCATTGGCTTTGGATTCCCAACTACTACCGGCCCCACTATCCTGCTTTACGAAGGGCAGTGATTTGCTCGCATACTCTCACCCTGGTTAAGCCTATAGCGTTGTTCTGTCCTTCGTCGCAATGGGTCCGGTCCGAATCTCACATCAGCCCAGCTGCAGACCAACAAAACGGTACGATTGGCTGTCTGGCGCTCGTCAGCACCAACAAAACCCCACTACTGCAGTTAACAATTAGTTTTTGCGATGGCTTCCTGAGCACAGGCTCAGCACTTCACCGACAACTCGTCCGGTCTTCGCAGCATCTGTCCTTCTTCGTCCAAATAAATAGCGGCTGATCCCGCTCTCTCTCTTGTTGCGACGATTGATACGACATTGCTTACCTAACCTAACCTGACGAATGCCTTCTTGATAGCCGAAGCGTGCGTTCCCACGTATGACGATATAAAGACTACAAGCCGAGAAACAGGGCAGCCGATCCCATGGTAAACTAATATATCCATCATCAAACTACCTTGTGTGCGTCTCGTTTCATCGTCCTCCGTTTTGCCCAGCATCGATTAGCATTCAACAAGTAATAAGCAGTGTGGTGCTAAATATCTCAGCAACGGGAACTTTCTCGACCCTTGGCCTCCATGCTTACCTAGTCGGTGCCCCTAGCTCCAACTAGGGTTGCCTTCATTCCATCATTCATCATTGATCATCCCACATCTCTCCATATCTTGCCACGAACTTATCCCTACTCAGGTCCCTACTCACTACTCGCCCCACATCCACTCCTCAATAGCTTATCTACTAACCGTTGTCGTGTAGGAGGTTGAGGCAAAGCCTCGATAGAGGTTGTCGATAGAATCGATCGTTGTTGTTCTTGCATTCCGTAGTTGCCGGTAGGTAAACCGGTTTCTTGTATTTGGCAAATAGGTAATTATGCAAGCACAGGCTGCTTTAAACGAGGTAATTCGGCTCCAACCAATTGCCAGCAATGCCTCGCTCTCAATCTTACGCTGGGTATCCGTCAGTATGCACGTTTTGATTGAGGCCTCGATCGATTTGCTGAAAATCCAGACCAAGATCCAGACTATCCCTCTTCATAATGCGTATGCGGTTAGCCCCTGAGTATAGCATGGGCATTATGGTGCCACTTTTATGGCTGACCCTATCCGAACACTATAGGTAGCAGATATTCGGCCAATTAAAGGCTCCCACTAATATCACGATTACCCCTAATACATTACTAAACACTCTCGGTCGTTTGCATTCTTTTGGATATCCCAATCTCGGCCAAGTGGCCATGTTTTGTATGCATTAATGAGCAGAGTTCTGTTTCAGCGTCGACGGCCGTCCAACCGACGCCAAACTAGGCACGGGAATCCAGGAGCTGGCCCAAGGCGGACCGTCCATCGTCGAGAACGTGCCATCGCTTCCCATCTAGGCTCGCGACTCATGCGGGGTCACGACCAACATGCAGCAACCTCAGCAGCACTGACACTATCCAAGCGACTATTTCGTAGTATCAGGCCAGGGGCCTCGTCGTTAGCTCAACGCTAACGAATTGCCCCAAATCCTTCGCGGACGGGAGCTTCGCTATTGTTCACAGATGTGTAGTTACGCAAGCATCCTAGTCGGGCGAGGGTCAATCGCTAGGCGAATCGAGCATGACCAGGAGACTGATAGGCCAATCGAGATGGTGGACTGCGTCGCATATCTCAATGAGGCAATATACAGTACGCTGTATTTGTTATGCTAGCAGCAAGCTCCCGGCACTTAGCATGGCACTAACAATACTAACAATTCGCAAGCTGGGACTTAGTGTCTCATGATACAACCTAATTGTCCAGGATGCACTACACTATGTGTAAGACCAACTGGTTATGTATGAACAAATGTAAATCTTACCAACCCGTTTGTGGCTCGGCCCGCGCAATTGTCTACACTATTGCCTCCGTTACTGTATTTCCTGCTCATTGTTTCAAGGGTCCGCGACGGTCCTCAGCAGATAAGGCTGGAGACGGATCTACACCGCTCTAACCCCCAAGCAGAGGGACCCGGGCCTTACTATGTATTAGGTGCATTGGAATGTATTATTTGCTGCAGGAGGTTACAACTTAATCTTAGTCGCGAAAAGGGAGGGGTGCGGCGCGACTGGAACCCCGCCATCCAGGACTAACTGACAATCTAACAATAACCAGCTCCCTGGACTGGGAGATGTAGTACCATGCGAGGGAGGTGGCCAGGCTGGATCGAGCGAGGAAATGGTTAAAAGGTTCGGCCTGCCGGTCGAGATGGCGAGGGAATTCTTTGTCTGGCCCGTCCCTTTGTACACAACTCAACAATCAACATCTTACCTCTTCCCCTCTCATGCTGGTCATCTAATACCAGTAGTCCACAGTAGTCTACACACATTGCTTGCTCGCTTGCTTTATCTTCTACCGATACCCTTTTTAAACTACCGCAACAATGGCGATGTCCGACATGATTGTAGAGCAGAGGCCTGCGGATATCCCGTGGGCGCACAAGCTCTAAACAAAGAACCCATAAACCCCCCTCAGACTTCTCAACTCCCCTCTATCCCCGATGAGGTCACACCGGAATGGCTCTCTCACATCTTCGGCGTACCAGTCAACTCCATCAAGAAGACGGGTGAGCTTCCCGGCACGGCCACTAAGATATACGTGACGGCCAAGAACGACAATGAAGAGAGACAGCTATGTGTCAAGGGCGGCTTCAACCCGGCCTTCATCCAGCAGATGCCATGGATCGTCATGATTTACCAGCGCGAGGTCGAGTTCTTCAACCGCATCGCGCCCACGCTCAAGGACATGAACCTACCCCAGGCATACTGGGCGGGCCACACCAAAACCCAGGGTATCGTCGTCATGGAGGATCTGGCGGCGCGCGGGTGCCAGTTCGGCAACCCTGTGGAGACGTGGCCCGTGAGCCGTGTCAAGGCAGGCGTCGAGCAGCTTGCCGCATTGCACGCCAAGACCTGGGGCGTGCGCCCAGCTGACTATCCCTGGCTAACCTCCGACTACGACCACGCCATCCTGACCCTCATGCAGACGTACGAGACCGTCGTCAATGGCGCCGATCGCCCGCCCGTGCAACCATACCTGCGCGACCAGGAGCGTGTGACCAACGTCCTCAAGAAGCACTACCGCTCGCGCAACCCCAAGTTCCAGTGTCTGCTCCATGGCGACGCCCATCTCGGCAACACCTATCTCGACGAGGGCGCGCGCGCTTCCTCGACTGGCAGATGATCCACATCGGCTCCGCCTTCCACGACCTGTCCTACTTCATCGCCGGCGCGCTGACGGTCGAGGACCGCCGCGCCCACGAGTGGTCCATCGTCGACCACTACCTCGCCACGCTGAAGAGGTTCGGCGTCAAGGACAACCTCAAGAGCACCGACGAGGACCTGCGCAACGAGTACCGCAAGTCCTTCCTCGCCGGCATCGGCTGGATCATGTGCCCCTACGAGATGCAGCCCAAGGAGTGCGTGCACCCCATGGCCGTGCGGTACGCCACCGCCCTCGACGACCACAAGGTTCTCATGCTCGTTGAGTCACTGCCTGAGATGAGGAAACCACAGCCTACTACAAGTCTTCAAGTTTATTAAGTCGTTTCTTAAGCTTTATTAAAATCACCGCATGAGACAGCTTTTTTTCTTCTCAATTCATGTTTTATTTATTGGGGCGGGGTTAATGATATCGGCGCATTTGGTATTGGATAATGTGAAATAGTTTGAGGTTTTTTTTTTAAACGATACCAGGAGGATTGGGGGCTTCTGTGTACAGCCCCGGCAGGCAAATCTGGGTTGTACGTTAGTATTGCACGACGATGCAATGGACATGAAAATTAAAATCTTATATTTGTTGTTCATAAGCTTATTTGCATTCCCGTCTTTCAATCAATCGAGCAGTGCATAACCGAGACATGATCGTAAGCTTAAAGGGTTGGTTTAACCTTTACGTCTCCTACTGGCGGTGAGAGAGAGCGATATGCGCGCACTTATCACCGATGCCTTGCATATATTCGGGATGATGTGCATGAACCCGTATCTCACACTGCGCCAATCCCGTGGATTCCCCTCGCTGGCAGATCAAACCCTATCTGTTGATCGTGGCACGATTCCGAAACTTGCCTCTCTTATGCTAACTACAAGTCCATATCATCATGAATTTCCAACGCTCATATTCCTCGAGTCTAAACACGAGCAAACACAGAGCCGACCGAACAGTAGTAATCAGCCTGCCCAGCGTTTCGCTTTTTAGTTTCGCTTTTAATTTCAGTTCGCCCCCCTAATCCAGCTAGGGTACAGAAACGCACCTTACCCTGTCGAGTTCGTAAGCTATTAGTAGCAAGCTCGTACTTGTTTACGCACCGTGCACACAGTATCCATTCATCGGATCTTCGCTAACCAGCGATCCTCGTCTAGTGTAGACTAGCCCCCCCTGGCCTGGTCGAAGGACTTAAGGGGACAAATTACCTATTGTGCCCAAAGCTTTTGTATTCGTTTCATTCCCATATGGGGGGATGGGATGGTCCGGGATGGTTCGGGCCGTTGTTATCTGAACCGAGTTATTGACTCAAGAGCCGAAACCAAGGGAATTTGGCAAAATACGTACTTGTAGTAAAAAGGCCAAGATAGGCAAAAAGTACGTATACTACGACATCACCAATTCGCTCGTCATCAGCAACCCAATTACTTAACTCATTTGAGAACTACCAAAATCTGATATATGAACTAGCAGCCTCGTGCATCGCTAGGTCTGAATTTCACTTCCCTACATCATCCAAAGAGAGATTGTCAATCCGCAAGAACGAACACCACGGCTCGTCGAGCCGATCGTCGTATACGGACCACACGCCGTCCCACGTTGAGACTAGATAGTCTAGTGGCGCGTGGCAGTACGAGGAACTAAAAAAGACCAACTACTATAACCTAGTCTCAGTTCGTGAGGGTTCTGGACAGGGCTCTGGACAGGGCCAACGCCCAAACCAAGAGATGGCTTGTGCAGTCCATGTAAGATTTTCGACACCAATTCTCAAGGTGTGAGAGAGAGATGAAATGCCCTTGCGAGCGGCGAGCCGTAGTTGGTTAGTGCGCCAAGCTCACTTACGACACCCTAGGTCGGTTTTATGGTTAGTGTATTGTAGTGAAAACGAAGGTTGAAATCGGAGACTTCCCTCCTACTCGACGCCCTATACTCGATTTTACACGGTCATACACTACACAAGCAGCATGTCGTCAATGAGGAATAGTTTTTTCTTCCTCAGGCTGACTTACCTACACTAGTGTAATTCCTGTGTGGAGAATCTGGCTAATGATTATGGAGAAATCGGACAAAGGGTACACTAGAGCCACGTGAGGACAGGTCCGAGCGAGTCCTACTAATGCTCAAGATTCTCTAGCGGGTGTCCCCTAGACCACCCGCGCGCCACAGCCACCTCGTGGCTATGGCGCCCTGGCTAGGTAATTCCAAGTTAGAGCGGGGGCTGGTGCCTCGGTACTTGGATCCACTTTACCTAACCCATTTCTACTTCAAGATGAGAATTGTCTAGGCGAGCGTGTGAGGACCAAACTTACTACTTACTACCCCCAGATCAACAAACAAATTTAACTTCCTTCACCCTTCGCAAATTTATGTGTCAGGACAGTGCCTGCTAATTAATCGAGGGTCGAGGTAGGCTTGTTACCTCCTTACGCTCTGCCAAATTAACTATCCCCGGTTTTTTATAATCACACCAGTTCTCGAGGCACAAATGGGTTAGGTTGCGATGTTCACGGGTTCTTATTCCCTTATTAGGACCCAACACGCCCACTGCTTTAACTTCATCGTGCAGTTTCACACGAGTTCGCTGAGCAAGGGCGCGTTTTACACTATACTTAGTATATAACCTCAACTTCAAGTTGTATGGTTGATGTGGCTCGTGCCCCCGTTCCTAAAATAGCTGTAACAAGAGCCTGTATTCATGGGTTTGGGGAGATACTCGAGTTGCTGATTTCCTGCAGGCGTGAAGGGGCCTCGTGAAGGTCATGTCTCCCTTGCTCCGTTGCTTAGCGGAAGATCTCTGGCCTGTGTGTCTGGACAGTGCTCTCGTTCCCCGCTTTTGAATATCCATCTCGGCTGATCGATAATACGCGGATAAATAAGAAGCTGAGGCCACATAAGGGTCACGGTTGTATGATTGTATGTTTCCCTTCCTAGATCTTATCTCAGTTTCCCGTTGTGTATAATAGTCTCGACTACAGCTTTTCCTGTGTTCTTGATGAACACTTTACGACTATAATGTGCTGAAATTCCAACGCAAGACTGGCTATAATATCTGTATGATTTTCAATCTTCTAGGTTATCTAGTAGTGAGTTGATATTCGATGGAGGAAGGAGTATTTACGTCTCATTAGATGCCAAAGTTATTGTCAAGTCGCGAGGATATCAAAACCGTACGGAGAGAGGACGGCTCATCCTCAGTCTAATTGTTGATTAATTCTTCGCTTGCCAAGGTAATAGAGTCGTCTCATACTAAGATATGTATACTATCCTATAGAGTAGAGTTCTTAAACAGCCCGGTACACCAAAAAACGGAAAGCTGGGCAATGAGGATATGTTACGTACGGCATCCAGCCGTAGCACTGTATCGATCTCCTCCTAGCAACTATACCAAATCTCATAACAACTTGTGCCGTCTTATCCAAACGCTGCCTTCTGCAAGGTAGACATACCAACACAGCAGGCAACATATCATATACCTGCTTGATTATCACGAGCCCTGTCTTGTTCCCTCTGCAGCCAAGGCTAAGGATCTACATATCACACGTCTATCTGCCCCGCGTTGGCAGCTGAACCTCCCATCCCTTGCGCAGCTATATCGACAGAAAAGCCATGTATTCTCTACCCTCACCGCAGTTTCTTCCCTAGATAGACGGGGTTTCCCGCGGCTATCGGCGCCGTGCCAAGGGCCTGTGCTGAAAGGCTCAAGACAGGGTTTGTATTTCAGCTGGTCCGAATAGCTATTAGTTTCTTTTTCCTTTCTGTCAATGTAACCTACTTCGTCATTCCTACCCACGCCTCTTCACAGGCGCCCATGGCTCTCGTGATTCCTCGCTGGCCAATCCCTTCCTTATCTCCAGCTGCATGTCTTGCTGTAGCGCTTAGCAGGCTGGCCATGTGGCAAACGCACAGATCTTTTGCTAGACTTAACCAGGTAGAGGTAAGTGGCACTGCTGCAGCTGACGGTGGATGTTGGTATTGTAGAGAAAACTAGGAATTTATTGGTTCAGTGCATGTACTTCTGTACGTGCACACGCCACGGAGCGAGAGGGCTCAGCCCTATAACACCGGTGAACGGACGGGAGATAGTAATCTTATCTTATTCTGCGCTCGCTAGAATGTTGTGCCGCCCTTCTCCCCCTCTGTCCACCTCGATCTACCTACTTGCGGATTTGCTCGTCAAATGTCTGTGCGCATTAAGTAAGTGGTAAGAGTCAGGCGCTACGGAACAACATGAGATGCCCTATGTTGCAGCTTAGCGACGTAGGTAGTATGATCCGAAGAAAGGATACCAGTGTGTATACGCGTATTTATCTATAATGCAAAAGATCTCGAAAATATGTTTGGTGTAATAACCATCTCTAGTCTATATGCCTCGATAGCCTTCCTATCAGTTGCATTGCTTCGCATAACCTTTCGAAAAGCCAGGAAAGTCACGGGTGACTAGATACCCGAGACCTTGGTTACACTTTGTATGATATTGGCTTTCCTGTCTCAGATTCGCGACCCAGTCTCTTGGTGCGATGTACGCGTGGCACAGAACCAGCTAACTCGTCTCTGAGACACCTTCACGCAAGACACAACTATTTCTTGGATCATCTCTAGGTCCGGGTTGAGATTCTCGTCCTGGCTACGCCATGAGGTTGTATGATAAGCATATAATCATAGTATTCCTAACATGCAATCTATATACTACGCGCTCTGAATAGGCTCTTTATCCGCAGCAGAATACATATGTCCAATACTATGACTGCGATGTATCTGGGCAGCATCTACGAGATCGCGGGAAGTAGCGACTATATCATGCAAGACATTTTATTGTCATACCACCTATTTCAACTAGGTATATAGCTATCTTCCCAACATGACCGTTACCAGCGGGCTAACATTGCTCTATATAACGTGGCTATCAAGTGCTCTTCGTACAGGTATGGTATACATTCATTCTCCCAGTGCCCTCAGAACCTTCCCTTCAGGATATACAGCATCAAGTCTCTCATCAAGGCAGTACTACAAATCTACCAAGGTAGCGATAGTATCGCCAAAGCAGTCTAGTTAAAGATATATTATTATAACAAAGTACGTCACCAGCACTATTTCTGATTATATGTGCACATGTCCTTTGTTCTCGGGGAAGGCAAAGCTATCATAGTAGGAGAGGTATCGCAACAAGTATTGTAGCACGTAACTAACCTAACGACCTGCTATTTATCATATACCTGACACAGTTTTATAACATACGAGCAGGCGACGAAGACGACTCACATACTAGACATACGAATAGCAACGCGTTGGGGGAGGGAAAAACCAGATCGGGCACAGCATTGAAAAGATACACCATTGGTATATGAATCCGGCTTTATCGCATCAATCGTCAACGTGATGAACAAATTGTTTATCTTAGGGTATTAAAGGGTATCTCCATGCCATTTCCTCTTATCTGATCCGAATTGCAGAAAATTATTGATACATGTACCACCTAACTAAGTCGGCGAGCAACATGCCTAATGGAATTACCGTCGCGGATATATGCCACTAATTCCGAGGGTAAATCAGCAGTGTTGTTTTTCCTCCCGTCACACTTACTAAGACGCCATTATAAGTTAGAGAATGAGTATTTAACATATTTATCATCATTATCATCATCTCGTCTTTGCACGGATATGTCTAGCCGGGGTATACTAAAAAGCAAGGCTTTTCTAGATACATAACAATTTGGATATCGTTGCCACTCCTACTCTCACTCGTCCGCCTCTATTAATAAATGCTCCCACGTACGCTCTTATCCTCCTGCTCGGCCTTGTCGAGGTCTTCCTCTGCCTCGTAGCTGCCGTCGTCTGAGCCCGGATCGGAATTACTAGGCGCATCACCAAGCTTATTAGCATGCGCGTGACGAATCGGATATTTGCTGCCAATACCGAGATCCTTGCCGTTGCCACCATTGAAAGTTATGGCACCGTTCCTGTCGCCATTCTTCACCCTCGCGGCCCTCGTCGCCAGTCTCTCTCGAGCGTCACTCTCTGACAGGTCCTCTTCACTAGCGTGGCCTGAATAGGTGCCGCCAAAATCACGACCAACATGAAGATAGGGGTTCTTCTTGGGTGTGTTTAAATTATGGCGAAGACGATCCTCGATCGTGATGAACGATGGTGTTCCGTCGGGCGAGGAAACGACCTCATCGCGAGCCTTAGTAACGTCGATGGAGGGGGGATGCGCACCACGTGGATCGTCCGAATCGTCATCTGAATTGTTCAATTGCCGCCTTCCAATCGTTCTTCGACTGGCGACTGTGCCGCTGCCATTTGTACCATTAAGGGATGCACCGGCATTTGCGCTTGCCTCGTCGTGTTGCCTTAGTTCCAGCAGATCTCCGCGTATTTTGAACTCCTTGCTATGGGAGCAGCCTTGGGGACAGCCACCCCACTTTCGTGGCGCGACTGGAGCTATATCCAACTTGGCTGCATCTTTTGAGCCTGGATATTCCCCTTTCTCTTTTGCTTCTTTAGCCTTGACAGCAGCCCGCTCACGACGGAGGTCGGACCAGGTTCGTAATTTGTTTTGTAAAATGTACTTCCCACTGTCACGCTTGATCTTCATGATTAGAAACTCGCAGTGGTTGACGTTCCGTAGATCCTCGAAGTACTCGACGGAAAAGTGATACCACTTCATCAGGAAAACCCGAGACATGAGCCCGTGTGTTACTTTGAGGTATGTTAATAGGAAAACTCTATATGGGTGATCGCAAGTATAGGTTCGTGGGCGAAGAAGATAGGCAACATACCAAGCACAAGCACGCTTGGGAAACTATCCTCACCAAACTGGCGCCATAAAACTTTCGTTGAAACCTGAAACACGGTCGTACGCATCTGCAGCACTTTCGCCGTTGGGAATACGATAGAAGAAGTGGCCATAGTCGGCACGTTCCTGCCACATCCGTTCCATCTCGTCACTGCAGGGCTGGAAGTTCCCAAAGTCTTGTTCGCGCAAGCGTGGTTCCTCGTAGATGGTCATGTTGGATCGTTTGAAGGGCGACGGGTCGGGGTCGTCCGAGGTCAGGGTTTCTAGAATGCCTTCGGTCGTCTCTCTCGTCCGTCGATAGGGGGAAGTATAGAACTGCAGGGTATCGTCGGGCCGCAGCATGGCTCGTAGTCGACGACCAGCGTCGCGAGCCTGTGCCCAGCCGTCGGAAGTTAGCTTCACACGGTGGTCGGGAATGGTCTGATGTATATCTCTGTTTTCTATTGCCTTGTTAGAGTCTGGTCGTAGACGTGCGTCTATCTTGACATTGCTTACTATTGCCTTCAGATTGGCCATGTCGAATGATGATTATGAGCCTTGGGCGACCCATGGCTGATCATAGAAAGGGCGTGGTCTCGAGTTGGGCTATGGTATGGTATGGGATCTAGAATCTGGGATCTGGCCGACAGTCTGCAACCAGGAATGAAGGACGGCGAAGGATACGAGAGCTTGTTCTTAGCGTCGATAGTATGGATATATGATGGGAGGGGAAGTTATTGTAAGGGAGACGAGAAAGACTGCCGGGTGATATGATAGAATAGTCACCGGTTGTATGTGGCAAAGAGGCGATTAACTGTCCCTCTATCTATTATATGAAACTGCTATGACAAACCGGCGAGCTCCGGGCAAGCGGAAGGATGCCGCACGGCAGTAAACAACCAATAAGTGAGTGTGTTGAGGGCTTGGAATGGCTCAAACAGGAAATAGGCAGTTTAGAGTGAATGAGTTGGTGTGGTCCAGCATGCATTTCTTGGGGAAAACATTTACGGGTTTCATATGAGCCCCAAGTAAGTACTGTAAGTAAGTACTGTAAGTAAGTACCGTAGGTAAGTGCCTTAGGGAAGTGACCTCGACATCATCCAATGGCAACATCAGGTGCCTTGCTCACGCTGCCGGGGGCAGTTCCAGGTGCTACCTTCCTGGAGGCTAGGCCACGACAAGCAACCTCCAACGCCTAACTGATTGTAAGCTGGGCTCTGTGATTGGCGGAGGCCAAGGCAAGAGCCGATCTCTTAGTTGATCTGTCGGGTCGGTCGGTACCTAACCTCAGATACCTGGTAGCGAGCCGGTATGGTGGGGAGCGGGGGTGCTATAGGCATACAATAGGTACTTAGCGTGCCTATCCGTCAGCGATCGCGTCGAAGCAACTTTTCTTTAGGTCGAACCTTGCCGCCACAACTTATACCCAAAGAAGCTCACGACGAATCAACACAGACTACCTAGAACCCAACGCTGGCCTAATAGAAGTTTACATTAGCCTTTAATATCAACGCCGTCCATTGGTCCCCCAAACCACGAGACCTTGTCCCTTCCTTGTGTCCGTGGCGAAACGCCTGCCTCGCGAAACCTTGCACGCCACGAGGCTACCCACGGCACATCACACGTCACGCCCTCATCTCGCATTTCGCCTCCCCTCAACCCACCCGTGCGCGCGCGCGCGTATACGCACACGCCTATCACCATGTCGGCAGGAGGGCCCGAAAGCATCCCAACGTCCGCGGACCCGCGATCGAAGCGACCGACCAAGAAGCGCGCGCTGACGCCTCTGTCGGCCCAGGCCAAGGAGCTCGACTCGCTCTTCGCCCGGCCGGACCAGGAGATCCGCACCGAGCGGCGCGACACGGCGCCCCGGCTCGCCGCGCCTCCCGAGATCGTCACCAACGTCCAGGGCTCGAGCGCCGGCGCCGGGTCGGGCGAGTTCCACGTCTACAAGGCGAGCCGTCGGCGCGAGTACGAGCGCCTGCGCCGCATGGACGAGGAGGTCGCCAGGGAGACCGCCGACGCCGATTTCGAGCGCGGCAAGGAGGAGAAGCTGCGCAAGGACGACGACAAGACGCGCCGGAATCGCGAGAAGAGGGAGAAGAAGCGCAAGGCGAGGGAGCAGCGCGCTAAGAACGGCGGCGCCGGGGGCGACCACGGTGGCGGTGGTAACACGACGGCCGGCGGGAATGGTCACATAGCTGGGGCGGCGGCACAGAATGGCGTGCAGCCGAGGATACAACGCAGGCTGGATGAGAAAGAAGAGGGTGAGAATGTTGCCCAAGATGTAGTCGACCAGCCGATGGAGGAGGCTAAGGGCATTGTCATCGAGGACGACTGACGCGAAAAACGAGAACGACGAGCGGAAACAGGAGACGGGGTAAAAGGAGCACGCCGAGATACCCAGCATGGATTGAACATTCGCCATTGGAGTTGAGAGGATGACCTCGTGTAGGATCTAATGTTGCTACAGCTGCAAAGCATGTCTAGTTTGTACCATCATCACATAGATTTTCATTGCATCGGAAGGCCGACGGAGCCGTCTAATATATCCTATCTCATCGAGGTTTTAGGAGCCGGCTGTTGGTACAAGGGGTATGTGTGTCCTCTACATGCCTCACAAAGCAAGAACTTGGGACCAATTTAATCATCACCTCCGCCGAGTCCAGCTCCACCAGCCTGCTGTGCCTTCTTTGCACTGCAGATATCGTCTACTCTTAGCAAGAGACAGGCAGCCTTCTCTTTATGTTAGTTCGATGTTTTTTTATTTACTTGAATTGGGACTGAAGGGTAGGAAACTTGCCTCGATAGCCGTCTTGATACTCTGTAACTTGATCGCTTCTGGTTCCCATATACCGTACTCCCTCATGTCCACGATTGTACCCGTATCTCCGTTGATACCCCATGAGGTCTTGCCCTCCGCATGCTTAGCACGCAGTTCTGTTAGCACCCTCACGGGACTGGCACCAGCGTTCTGGACTAGAGTCCGGGGAATAACTTCTAACGCATCGGCGACGGCCTTATACGGCCACTGCTGGACACCCTCGATGTTCCTCGCCAATTGCCCTAGTCTGACCGCAACTGCCATCTCCGTCGCTCCACCACCGGCGAGAGTCTCGGATGAAAGATGACGTTCCGGGCTACACCCATAGCATCTTGAAGGTTACGCTCAATCTCGTTTAGGATATCCTTAGAGGGACCCCGGAGGAGGATTGTGCAGGCCTTTGGTGTTTTGCATTGGGTGAGGAAGGTGAAGTACTCGTCGCCGATCTTCTCGATTTCAAATAGTCCGCATTTAGTACCGATATCGGATTCTTGGAGGTCGTCTACCCGGTTCACGATGGTGGCGCCTGTGGCCCTGGCGATTCTGTTGTTGTCCGTCTTGCGGACTCTGCGAAGGGCGGTGATGTTCGCTTTCACGAAGTAGTGTTGTGCTAGGTCTGAAACACCCTTCTCCGTGATCACAAGGTCGGGGTTGAACGCTATGATAGCTTCGCACATTGACTTGACCTGTTCCTCTTCAATTTGTAGGATTTGATTCCAGTCCTCCTCTTTCGTAATCTCAATGTTGGTCTGTGATTCGCCCTTCTTGTACTCTAGAGGGCAATCGAGGAGAATGATTCTCGGGTTTTCGATCCGTCTCCGCATCTTCGGGTGGGTGATGTCCTTGTTAAGCATGACGCCGTCCAGTACTTTACTGTCTTCGATCTCGCCGCCAGGAACTTTCTCCACGCGCGCATATCTCTTGATATCCACCTCTTGCTTGCCGTTGCTGACTTCCCACGAAACGGTCCGAACGGCTTTCAGGGCAAGGCCACACATCAGATCAGACCATCTCGAGACATACTTGGTTCCAATCGAGGAGGATATTAAACTGTTCATGGCCTTGTCGTCATCGATATCTATAGGTAACGAGATCTCGTCGATGATCTCAAGGGCGTCTTTGAGAGCATGCTTGAAGGCGGATATGATGATGACGGGGTGGATGTTTCGTTCGAGCTGGGGGAGGGCTTGCGCAAGTATTTCACCGCCTGCGTCTAGTTAGGAAAGAAGTGAGGATAACGCTGGTCTCTATCGCACGCACCCAAGATGATGACTGTTGTTGTACCGTCTCCAACTTCCTCGTCCTGTGTCCTGCTAAGCTCGATCATACTTTTGGCAGCGGGGTGGGACACCTCGATTTCTCGTAGAATGGCGTGGCCATCATTCGTCAGCACGATGCCGCCCATGGGATCGAGCAGCATCTTGAGCATAGCCTTGGGACCGAGACATGACCGGATGATGTCGGCGACCCTGGACGGAGCTATCAGTGGAAGCGGGGCATGACGGCGAGGGAGGGGCACTATACGTCTTCGCGGCAGCGATGTTGGATAGCTGAGCTTTTCGACCAGTTTGTCTCTCGCCGCTCTGGGTGTCTGATGAGAAGGGCCGTTAGCATGGGGTCGGGCATGGGCCTGACGCGTCCGAGCTGTGGTATAGCTCGAGCAGGCTGCTCATGGAGGGGCTCACTCATAACCAGGACCG
The DNA here is from genome assembly GCA_004123355.1 of Amphirosellinia nigrospora. Taxonomy (NCBI): domain Eukaryota; kingdom Fungi; phylum Ascomycota; class Sordariomycetes; order Xylariales; family Xylariaceae; genus Amphirosellinia; species Amphirosellinia nigrospora. Next base: position 2,901,271 of record SCHM01000002.1, on the reverse strand, counting down.
GGGCCTGCATCTTGAAGGGGGCCTAAGAGGCAAACCGTGACAAACTTGGGGGGAATATCAGGTTGAGAGATGGCGCCGAGAGAGCAATGGGATGCCACAAACTAGTCTATCGAGGAAGAAGACCACAGTTTGCAGAGTGGTGTTTTGTGGTGTTTTGTGGTGTTTTGTGGTAAGTATTGTTTTTCTCGAGATGTACTACCTATCGCCTGGAAAGTTTTGGGAGCTTGCAGGGTTGCAAGGTTGAATCTTAGTTCCCTAAACATTTGGAGAAATAATTTCGTCGGTGCGGTGACAAGTACCTATCTACCCATATATAGGGCGTAGATACTTCCGTACGGTTGATCCACCCCGCATGTGCACTTGGACTGCCAGGTGCCAGCATAATGGTATAGAGGTATTGTATTAAGATCTATATACCTCCTGGTCTGTGCTCATTGTCATCTACCCAAGGTACAAAACTGCTTACTTATTTCATCCAACAATTTTAGAGATCTACATTGATACTGCTACTCAACTTATACCAAAAAGCGGTGCTGTATTCTATGTTATATCTTGCGAACTATCCTGGACGTGTCCTTTGTTCCGCGGTGATCGTCTAACCGTGGTAGACTTCTTTAGTGGCGGCGATTCCAGCTCCAGAGAGTTAGCCGAAGACGTGCGTTGCCGGCCTCTTTTAAGGTCGCGAGGAGGCATTTCTTGGACTGTTATAGTGTCGCTCGGCGGAATCGTTCGTGACTGCTAATCAGTGATTCGACACTGTCCACGTCCATGTAGTTAGACAACGGAGAGTCGAGCGAAGAGCCGCCCGAGAAGCTACGAGGTGTCTCGGGCGTCCATGGGACCTTTGAGTCAACGTATGTTGGGCTACCGGGTGACGGAGGGCCAGTCGGAGGGCCGGTCGGAGGCGAGCTGAAATGCTGGGAGGTATTTCGGCGGTCCATAGAATTTCTATGTTCATGTCTGCCGAATTATCAGGGGCGGGGACCCAACCGGGGAGCCAGCCAAGAAGCTACCAGGTATTTCGTCGGCCACGGAACACTTGCGTCAATGTCTGCTAAATCATCAGGCAACCGATGTCCGATCAGGGGCTCAGCTGAGAAGCTGTCAGGTGATCTGATGGCCCATGACATATCTGCTGCTATTTCAGAGTTGCCCGACGATGTCAGAGGCCCAATTATAGATCTAGTAGCGTGACGACGCTCTCCATTAGTGTCTTTTGCAGCAATAGCTTCACCGGTAACCATCATATCAGTACCTGGCTTGGTTTTGAGTGGTTGGGTTCTTTGACCCAAGTGTTATACCCCGTTCAAAGAGTTGAGGGCGTGCCCCAAAGCCTGGTGGGACAAATAGTTCAACTCCCCCGAAATTCAACTTGTCGTAATCGATGCCCTCTTCTTCACAGTCCGCGTCATCGTCAGAATTCGAACCTTCATCAAAGTACACCGCGTCCGGGGGAGTTGGCGAGCGATGGATATTCTTTCATGTTCCCCTTCTTCAAGGGCTCGTCTTCACCATCCGAATGTTCGAGCTCCGAGTCAAGATCGCAATTGTCTAGCCTGACAGGGGGAGGGAGTCGTATCGGAAGAGCCCGTCCAGGGGGGATGAACCCACCGAAAGTCGCTCCTTGTACGCCTCTCACAATCGTACCATCCTGAGCGTGCGCGTAACGTGGGTGGAAATCCCAACTGTTGATATACATCTAGATGGAGGTTGTGGCGGCGGTCGATCGGGTGGTTTAGGTAAAGGTTCGGGTTTGCTTCCTTTTGCAGTTTCTCTGGAGTCGTCGCCTGTGGAATGGGACGGTTCATTGGCTGGCTTCGTCTTGATAATAGGCTTGATAGGCTTGGGCCCGACAGACTTGGGACTTTGGTCGGATGAGTCTTTGGATGAACCAAGGTTGGTTAGATCAAATCTAACTGTTTTTTGGGTGGGTTTGTGGGTGAGTCTTTGGGTGAATTCATGATAGTAAGGCGCGACGAAACGTCTTTCGAAATTGTATCTACTGCGGTTAAAACACTAACACTGTAGACTTGGCACAAGGCTTACGATTTTAGTGATAGAGTCGATGAAGATACTATGCCAGAATTTGGGGAAAAGCTCTGAACTGGGTTCCTTACCGAAACTAAGTAACCCAGCTCTCAATTGATCAAGCCTGCGTCGCACCTCAAATCGAACTTGTTCGCTAGTCTGCTCGCCATCACACCCTAAGCTAGAGGCAATCAGCGAGAGTGATTTTGGGGCTAATTCGCTGGGAGAAGGGGGGAAGGCGCATTGACGAACAGAACAATTACATACATTTGATCGTCTTCAGACGCGGACTCAGGATTATGCTGCTGGCTCTGTGTGTGCCCATTATTGGATATATGGTGTGGTAAGTTTTGTTTGAGGCTATCTATCGGCTCTTGCATAATGACTCGGTGCCCAGAACTCGATATCGGGCGATGCATTAGTTTTATAAAGAACTCTAGCTTGAATACAGGATTGGACACTCAGCGTGGCTTATGGGAACCGCCGCGCGTGTGGTGCTTTCTGCTTAAGAAATATCGTTCCTAGAGTGATGAGGTTAACTTTGGGGTAGCAGCTAGCCGTAGGAAAATGTTGGATCTAAATGAGGATACGATTACAAGAACTCGAGAAGGAGTGGTCGTCTCTAGGCTACTGAGGATGGAGTCGCGGCACATAAGAGAAGCATGGCTTAACGACTTAGAGCAAAGTTCTTTCCCTGAAGCCCCTGTGTTCGACTGTTATGGACACAATCAGGGCTTTAGATCAAGAAATAAAACTTAAAACTGTCGATAACACCTTATCTTGAGGCAAAGCCACGCCTCCTCCCGTTACATCCCGGTTAGCTCTCTCGCCCACTTCATCAACGAATATTTTATAGGTTTGGGCTCGAGCAGCTTAGACATGCCTTGGATAGCACCATGCCGCTAGCCTGACGGCACACAATTTTATCTCGCAATCGCCTAGCAGACGGCACTGCCAACGACAAAAGTACGACTATAAGTCTAGATTCAAACATGTATGTAGCTTAGGGGGTGTACTTTATCTGGTAAATTTATGTTCAGCACCAGCTTATAAAAAATTATATTTTTAATTGTAGTTAGAGTACGTACGACAATAATGCAAATCATAAGGATTCTCTATTGCTTACTCGTGATACGGGTTACGAATGAGTTTGCGATATTATGAATAGGTATCTATCTGCCTTGCTGGAGCTTAGGCAGGTAGCTTTCATCGCGCTGAATATCAAGACATAGCCCCAAACCTTGCTGTCGTAAAGAATAACTTGAGAGTATGTAAGATTGATTACAAGCATTAAACTCTACATGGTAAATGAAAACATGTTTTCAACAAAGGCAGCCCCTTAAAGAATGAGCCCTATATTCCTCACTTATCCTTTCGTGCGCTGATGAGCTTTATAACGCTGGCTCAAGCTTGAAAAGCTGCTTGGATACAAAGAATCCTTGCTATCATCTTAAAACAAGTTTAGCAAACCTCTATTTGCCCGGCTTCCACTAGATTTAGGGTTAACCCGTAGAAAATTTAAAGATCGGGAACCCCGGGCGAGGTGGCGACCACCGTTCACAATACGTTCACCAACCGAAATACACCATATGTTGCGAGATCGATCGTTCCATGGCCGAAGACACCAATACCTAGTGCCGCGGATGCATACAGATCGACTCATAAGCAATTACAAGGTTGAACCAGCCGCGACGACGGCGTAAGGACTTTTCGGGATTGCGTATGCGTCCTGAAGTCTATTCAAACCTAAAGCGCGTAGTCCAGGCCTGACCCAAGCCTGACCCAGCTCCTTTGCCACCTACGAGTCCCAGCTATATAATATCTTTCAATAATATGTACTGTTGGCCTTATTTGGGTAATGGCTAGGTATTACAGAATCCGTCATCTGCATCCTTACTCTGTATCCTTAAGCCTGGGGGTTCGATTCCCTCATCGGCTACTATTATATTTTGTTTTTTTGTCATTCATTTCTATTCATTCAATCATCCCTTTTTAGTACTGTGTTCTTTTCTACTTTTTTATTATAGTAGTAAAGTGAAATGATCATTCTGTGCGCGCCTTAGACGCTACTGTCACCCGTATCTCTTAAGGCCCTTCAGTATACTCACTCATAGGCAGGGGTTTAGCAAAATGGTAGCGTCGTAATTTACTTCGTTTCCCCTAAGTGAACGCCAACTCTCGTGAGGAGTCTAGTCTTAATCTATGGAACTTGCTGTGGATGGACACTTGGACTATGAATACGCCTAGACATCTCTTGGTCCTCTTCAATCTTAGGAATGATTCGAATTAGCAATTACAGTTATCAACCTTCAATGATGTTGATATTCCCGTCCCATATACCGACTTGCTCCGCGCCGGAAAGATATCGCGTGTGCAAACTCCGACTGACCCCGGTGTGAGGCGATATACTAACTAACCAACATCACTCAATGCTATTGGATTTTAGGTTCGGCACACCCGTGACGCTGTCGTCCCGGTCCACATGCGGGGGAGATGGAGCTTGCCACGCGCTTGAGGAGCTCGGTATGCCCACGTAGGAGTGCTTACACATATACATGTCTTCAGAGGGCGCGCAGGAATAGTATGGGATTGCGGGTGTCACCCCACCTATTCTTGCATAAAACGTTGAGAAGTTCGTTCACAGGTACAATGGCCTATACAAAACTGAATTTGAGTCGAACACCGTGCTCATTCACTATTTACCTCATAATAAACTTTTAAAATATCTAAATTATGGCGCCGTCAGCTACCACCGAGATCTTGCAGCAGACGCTAGCCCTGAAGGGTGGAATGAAGCCTGACGAAGGCGTCGTAAAATCTAAAACGGAGGAAGAGCAGACTCCTTTGGAGGTCAGTAAGCCCAACTTCAGTTTCTCACGTAGACATAGCTACATAGAGGACTTCGACACCCCTATACCTATAGCTACGCCCCTGAGCGCCTTCATGCACCGGCACAACGCTGACTTACGGCTCTAGGCAATCTCTCACGGCATGCTTATGCCAGGTAAGTCGATAAGGGGCCAGAGGAGCCACGTCGACGAGGATGCCCGAACCCTCTCTCTGGAGAAACCCTCATCAACCCAACCCCGACAGTCTAACGCGTGCGGAAGGGATCCCGAGCTTCCCGAGCTACGTCGCCGAGCGACGACACGTCTTGACACACATGGCGGCGACGTTCCGCTTTTTCTCGCGCAGCGGGTTTACCGAGGGCCAATCCGGGCACATATCCGTCCGAGACCCTGAGTTCCCGAGCCTGATGTGGATGAATCCCCTGGGCAGGCACTTTGGCATGTTGGCGGCCGGCGACATGATTTGCCTGGAGATCGAGACGGGTCGGGTCGCTGGTGGCAACACGTCGCGACCTGCCAACGCAGCTGGATACCTGATCCATTCAGCCCGTTCACAAGAGGCGTCCGGACGGTACGTATGAACATGATGTGAACCTACCAACTTACCTCTCCCTATGCGCTTATTGGGCTCCAATTGATTCTCCCCGTGGCTTTCCATTACTCCATACTTGGTCACTCAGCTCAGGATGATTGGAACACACTATACCCATTAGCTCTGAATCGTGGCGGCAGACCTGAAGAAGATATGGAGGCGACTAAGCCAAACTAACGAGGGCCACAGTCCACGCCGTCTGCCACGCCCACAGCAACGCTGGTCGGGCATGGAGCGCGTTCGCCCGACCGCTCGAGATGCTGAACCAGGACGTATGCAACTTCCACAACGCGCACGCCGTGTACGCGCGGTACGGGGGCATCGTGTTCGGGGCCGAGGAGGGCGAGCACATAGCCGCGGCGCTGGGCCGCGCCAACAAGGGCGTGATCCTCATGAACCACGGGCTCCTGACCGTGGGCGCGACCGTCGACGAGGCCGGCTTCATGTTCGGGCTGCTCGACCGCGCCTGCGAGATGCAGCTTCAGGTCGAGGCCGCCGCCGCCAACGGGTTGGCGAAGCACATCATCAGCGACGAGGAGGCCTCGTATAACTTCAAGATGGCGAGCGAGAAGAACGCGCTCTACCGCGAGGCGCAGCCGGACGTCGAGTTCGAGCTCGAGATGGCCGGCGGCGAGGACGTGGTCGCCAGGGCTTTGAGACCTTGCGGCCGCTTGAGCCATAGATAGGAGAGGGAGGGGGGTGAGGGATATGATGATGACCTCGCTTGACCGGTGTTGATTCGGCCCTGTCCAATCTTGCGAGGTTGCGTGACGGATTCTCGTGACGAGATGGGGTCGGGAAGATGGTGTAGGACCCAACCGCGGGCTGTCGCGTCGTCGTCCGCTCGAGATACGGTTTCATCTAGCCAAAATATGCACAGGTATGGATGCACACCAGATGTACTCGTACTCACTTACACCCACGCCCATTTCTGCAAAAGTGTTGTTTTTCGCTTGCTTGATACGTGATGCTGGATAGCCCCGAGCCGACGGCCGTGACCGATACGCTGTATCTTACTTACTACCGTAGTGTATCTTCCTTCCCCCGATTTGTCGTATCTTGCATATCCCTGACCAAGGAAAAAAAAAACCTTGAATATGTCGCGCATGTCGGGGAACAGCATCCGGGAGATCTCGACGCAACCTCGCGGCGTCCGAAAATAAAATAAAAAAACGTCGTACCGTAATCTAGTCACTCACTCACTCACTCCCCATATAGCCAGCATCGAAGCGATATTGGCACAAATACTTGTACCAAAGCGAGCCAACCCTATGTACGGGTAGTTTCGAACATCCTCGTCCGTGCAGCTGCCTTGCGTCAAGCTCCTAATTAAGCCCCAACGGGAGATCCCGCACTCTGAATTTCTGGCTCCCCCCTAGCTTTCTACCGTCTGGGTGCATATGTACCTACTTACTTACCTGAAGCTGAAAATAGCGCACACACACACACCCTACCTACGTAATCTACATACCCAGTATACAGAAACATGTCCCGATGACTACGCGACGATCCCTCGTATGGAAAACAGGGCAGAGGCGGGTAGAGTAGTGTACCTTTCTTCAGAATAATTAACATGGCGTACGTACGGAATGTGCAAATTTCCAAGGCAGAAGATGGGTCACGACCGGGGAATAAAGGGTTGTATTGCCCAAATAGGAAAGCAGAGCCAGCGAACCCCAGGATTTCTTTCACGATTCTGTGTGTGATTCCGAAGTCAAAGAACTGACGGGGGAGGGGGTTTATCGAGAGGGCCGGGGACAACCGCGATTCACTACCGAAGTGACCTGGGGGGGTGGGAAGGAAGGGAATGGCCTGATCAGAAGCAAGATCGGGGTTGGGGGACGAACACCTGCATCGAACTCGCTTCGTTTCGATCTTGACAGGCAGGCGTCTGCAATCTCGTTCAAGGGTTTGTTCATCTTGCAGCCAAAAAATTTACAGATTTATTATTTGAGAGATTTGATATATACTTGAAGGAGTAGAGATAAGTTTTTAGTTATTGAATCCTTCGCGGCAATTCCCCTTGCTTCGCCTGAATAACACTACGACGATGGATCTGGAGCCGATGCAACGCTCCGGTTTCGTCCAACGATCGAACGACGCCCTCCTTCCTCTCTCGCGTCAGTACTGCGTAATGTCATGACCAGGGGATAATAAAATTCTCCGGCCACGATCCATTGGCCCGTGGCCAAGATCTCCCTGCGCCCATATTGAACCTCCCAAAGCCTCAAGGTGGGAGGGTTTACAAAGAATCGAGATCAACAACTTTGGATGAAAGCGGCAAAGAGCATTTGATAGTCATTTGAGGCTTGCGCCGCAGGTTTAGCGTACCACGACGACGACCCTCTCATTATCGCCAATCTTGGCACTGGCAGTATGGAGGTTTCTCGCCTTTGCCTTATCTTACTTACATTGTTTTTTTTCCCGCGATGGCTATTTCGCGACGACCCCAAGATACAATATTGAATTAAGTCTCACAATGGGCGTAGCGCGCGGACCTGCTGCACCTACAAGGGCCACGGCGGCATGAACCGTCCATCGGTTGGCTCTCTTAGAGACGTCGTATTCCGCGGATACGCCTCCTGCGTTGCACATCAGACAGCAGAATGCAACGGTATGGCGTAGACAAGATGTTCGAAAAAGGGACCGTTATATCGATAGAATAGTTAATAGTACGACGGAGAGTTTTTTTTTTGGGTCAAAACAAGGGAGGCAGCAGCTGCGCATCCTTCGCTATCGCCGTCCCGACGAGTTGAGTGAGTGCTGCTGCCCTTGGAATGGGATGGCATCCATCACCCGCCTCCTATCCTCTGCACTTCCCGCGTGAAACTGGAGTGGGACGTGGTAGCATCGCGAATAGTAAACACCCTCACCGGTAGCGTAAATCATTCATGACAACGGGAAGGAAACCCCTTATCGGTCTGCATCCACCATCCGTCTGGGGAAAACATCCACTCACCTCCCACTACTTTTTTGGTGATGGGTCGTCGTCGTCATGTGGGTGCCGGTGGCCCGTTTTACTCGCGCACAATGACAGATATTCACAAGCAGACAATCACACCTATCGGGGATAACCCTCAAGCAACCATCTGCCCATTTTTGACCCGTCGTGTGCTGCCTAGTGTAGGCATCCGACATCTATCTGTGGAGGAGGGACGCGAGATCTCGACACCCGTTGCGCCTACCCGAATGCGAAATGTACACCCCGTACCGTACTCACTAGGTAGTTGATCGGTCTGCACCCATTACCCCATACTATATGCAAATAGTGTACCGGGATTCACCTGGCGGATGTGGCCGTCGAGGAACAGTTGCCTATTTCCCGATGAACCAGCGCTACGATGAATGCTGGATAGCGTACGGTTGTGAGTAGGCTTAGAGAGGGCCCATCCAGACTCAGTGAGGAATGTGCTCAACCAGTTGCAAAAAGGACCATACAGTAGTTGACCCGTGGTTTTGGCGGTGACCTAACTTGATAGCTTGATAGTGTGCAATAGGCCCTGGCCTTGTCGTTTGGTGTATAGCGTGCTATATTGAGAGTAGCGCCTATACGCTATCTGCTGTACCAGGCGTAAGAAGGGCAAAATATCTTGGCCCGCTTCCTGGCATCTAGTTTAATTAGCCAGAGGGTTCGCAAGCATGGGGTAGATAACGCTATACAGTGCCATACAAGCACATGTGGCAGTCGAAATGGCCTGTAAAGAGGCATCTACAGTAGGCAAATAACAAATAGTGGGACTGAGGGTACTTAGGATTTCTTTCGACCCAAGCCTAAGTATCGTCCATGATGGCGATTTGTTGTACTAATTGAGAAAAACAACAAAACGAAGAAAGGGGGAGCAGAGAGGCTACGTGAGGTGTTATGCAAGCATCGCGGGTCTCCGCCCAAACGGGCCATCGAGGCCACGAATAAAACACATGGCAGCGCGATCGCTATTGGGCCCCTTCGTCGTTGATAAAAACCCCCCTTCGAATTGCAATCCGCTGAAGATTCGTACCTGCGGATCAACTGGGGTCGGCCCCCAATGCGAGCGACCTGGCGAGCGTTCACTGGCCGCGACCGATGAGGCCCTGGTTCTGAACTCTAGATTCCCGAGAGTCCCTGAATTGGGCCGCTGAATGCCGTGAATACCATGAATACACTACATACACTACTTTTGTGAAACGAAAGCCCGTCGTCGTCGTCGTCGTCGTAACAATTCGCTCACCATGATGCCATGCTCACCGAAACGGGATAAGTTAGTAAGCAGCGCGAACTTTGAATCTACTATACGTGTTAATATATCCGGACCCGTCGGTGGTGAAAACATGGCTCCGGTTTATGATCGAACTTATGTTTATGCGTGGGGGGTTCCAGGCCGAGATTTGCGCTGCTGCTGAGCCGGGCGTGGAGCTCGTTTGTGCTTCATGAATTTATTCACGATAGGATACCTAAGTAATCCCCGGCATCTTATGGCGATCCATTCCCAGTGACGTCTGGCCTTGGCTGTTAATGCTAAGGTTATGAAATCTCACCGTTGTGGGGGCCGGGATGAGCATAATTCATTGGGTGTCGATGTAATAAGTCACCAAGTTATGCTGTCTCGGGGTGTGGGCGTAAAACACATTCGATGTGGTGGTGGCTTTTTCTTCATTTACACACACTATCACAGCAGTAGTATAGCGTATTATGCCGTACCACCCGTGGATAGATGCCTGTCATAAGTGGTTCTCGGTTATCTGTGGGAACAAAGCTTGGCAAATCTACTTCACCGAAGAACGAGACATCTACTTATGTATCTACACATGAAGTGAAGGAATCTATCTACCTAATCGATCAATCTAGAGCATACCGCTTGGAAAGGCTACCTAGGCAGGCAAGTTAGTTTGTATCATGGATGCCTGCCCATTGGCCTCGTTAAATCATCTATCTAGTCGTACTGTGTTGATCTGGTGAGTGAACCCCTGTGTAGAAAAAAAGGCACAAAGCGACAACCGTCTGACTTCACTTCACTTGAGGAATGTGCAATAATTTGAACAGTTTGCACTTCTGGATATGGTCGCGCGACATATCGTCTTACCGCGCCTAACATGCTGCACTGTATCATAAATGCATAGTAGTACCTCGTCACAGTTAGCGAACCATAGCGCCTACTTGGAAATTGGAAATTGGGCCAATCTAGATGAGTCACAAACAACCCTGGAGCCTCGGCACTTATCACTCATTGGTACTCGTCGAGATAGAGGCAGCCAAAGAGGATGAACGCGTACAATTGATATATCTCAATTGGGAAGGCTACTGCAACTCTACTATAGTGGATATGCAAGGCAGCCTTCTCTTTCACTTATCACATCCGGTGTGAATAATGCCGTTGTTATTTGTTGTTTGTCGTCACATTGGCAAACACTATGTCTTACAGGCTAGCTCGGCCGACTACTGCATCGTTTCTAGAACCAGTCCAAGGACTTCTCGAAGCCCGTCTTGCTGTCTCGTCTGTCTTACTAAAGACCCACCGGTACTGTGAATGAAGGGATTTGAGACTACTTAGACGTACCTATCAAAATCAAAGACACATACAGTAAGTACTGAAGCCTGCGGCGTACGCTACGTGGTATCAATAGTACCGTATACTTCCCCAGGGATTGGGCTCGCTTGGGCAAGGAGTATCGTAGTACGGCACTGTCGTCGGTATCAAACTACTGAGATTGCATGCTGGGGGAATAGAGACATGCGGAGCCCGGCGAAAGACCAGGCAGTCGGACACCGTGATGCGTCACGATCTGGGGCCGGGTCAGGACGCCGCATAGTGTGGAATGGTGGATGAAACGCACGGGAATGGGAATGGGGCCTCTCTGGATCACTTCCTATTCGTTCCGCCTGGGGCCGCCAACTATGCCGTAGAGTGATGTTTTCACGAGATGAGGCTGGTGGGTAGTGGCTTCTCGTGAACTAGGGAGAAATGGCTGGCTGAGTCACTTAAACTCGGTGGAGTTAGCGGAGCTCCAATGACAGAAAAAGAGGTCCTCCTTTTTGTTGATAGACGTAGGTATGAAATTTTTTCTTGATGCGTCATCTTGTCTCGTCTACCGTGTGTGTATTGTATTGATGAAGAGAGGAAAATTTTCTCTCTTTTGCGTAATGGTCTCACTGGCGTTTCGCCTATGGCATGGTCCTAGAATTACTTGGATCGCCTGATTGATGAGAAGGAAATAAGAGCAGGGAGGCACGGACCGCTTTTTGCCTGAGGCACACGCGGCGCCAAAGCTTTGGGCACCATAAGGCTACGGCAATGGATTCTTGGGGTCAGCGGAGATTTTTTGATAGGCCTTTTTTAAAGTGCTTCATCTAAGCGAAACGCTCATTACCCAGGTTATTCCTTGCTTCAATCAGCCACGTAGGGCGGTATTGGAACTCCTGCTCACCCGATTGTTGCATACGTTCCACCTCAAGGCCCTTCTGGCCCGATGGGTTCTCCGGATCCACGGCTGGCGGGCGTACACAAAGTACACGAACGCTATGTCCAGTCACCGCTTACTTGTCTAGCGGTATCCCTTTCACAAGCTCGATGAAAAGGGGCCTGGGACCTGGGCAGCTGTCAATGCAAGGGGGTCCGACTCGGGGATGTCTGGGACGGCCCGGCGAAAGCCAACGTCTAAGACATTTAACCTTGTGAGGCGTCGGGACCTTCCGCAATTGGCACGATTCTGGGCTCCATGGCGTCGTACGGTTTCTCCATTTGACTAAGGCTGGAATTCAAAAAGGGTTCAAGGGCGAATGAGACTTCGTGCTGAGCGAGGAGGAGCAGTTTTGTTATGTCATCATCACAGTGACGATGGGTCTGAGGGCCTTGAGCACCCAACTCATTCGGCAAGATGGAAGTCGAACAATGGAAAACGTGGCACAACAGCATTCCCAATTCAGCACTGCGCGTCGACGATTATGGGCCGAGAGCTATATAGGCTTGGGCTGAGAATGGAGCCAAGCTGCCAACCCGAGCGACGCCTAAGCATATAGACGAATGGAAAACATCATCGCCTTGGGCACGGCAGCCTTTTGGCGTTTCGACTGGGCATAATGGCAGTAGCAATCGCTTAGGTGGGGTTTGGCTTTCAAGTAGTAGCTCCATATCGTGGCATAAAGTGAGGTCGTGATACCATATTATACCGTGTTATGCCGATTCGCCATGGTTGTTTATTAAGGGATCCATCCTGGTAAGTATAGTTTCGGGGCGCCGAAGAATGATAGGATTAGATGTTCAATAGATCTTACAGTGCAGCGCCCTTTCAGATCGGCCTTGCTACTGCCGTAGGCTGATCCGGATGCAGGAGGGCGATGGCATATATGGCACCGATTGATCCACGGCTGCATAGCCACGTTCGCCCGTCTCCACGAGCTCTATTATCACAGGAGCCTGCCTTTGCACCTTTCCCCTAGGGGGGCATCTTATTAGCCGTGTTAGACGATGTTCACTTCATTTAAACAGTAGCAGTCGCAAGGGGCCAATACGCGTTTCTTACGTGTTGACAATTATTCAATATTTTGATCCTAAGCCTTGTTGTATAGACCAGTCTAGTGTAGCATAAACGAATGGGGTGAGACAAGCGGGTCGAGATGGACGGTTACATCCTGCCGTAAACAACTTTCCTCAATAGTCACAACAATTAGTAGACTACACTAGAGTTGTAGGATTCATGCCTCACCGGTTCCGTTGCTCACCCTTCTTTTCTTTTGCCATGCTAGTCCCAAGAATGATGATTCGCATGAGAGCCCGGAGATTTGGCTCGCATAAGACATGGCTGGCTGGATTTCAGATTTTGTGCATTATACAGTATACGGTACATGTCGGCATTCTGTGGCTTTTATCCGGGATTGGCCATTTCTACATATTTAGTGTACTGTCATGTTTTGTTTCCTTTATTATCAGCTAATGGGAGACGATGAAACAAACGGACCCAGGCTGACGCTATGCGGGAAAAACGCATGAATTGTGAGCTTACGGCGTTGTCTCGAATAGAAATTCCAGGACAAGCCAAACCCTATTGGCCAGTTTTCTGCTCTTTGCGGGCGACGTCATTTATTAGGTACTGTATGGACAGACTTGCTGAGCTGTCCGCTCTTGGCACCACGCTATCCGAAGTTGTTCCTGAGATCGGCCGGACTCTGCCACTCGGTTATGGAATAGGATGCGTGTAAGAGTCTAGAACCAGTGGTTAATAGGCCTCTGCCTCATGGCATCACTGTGCAGGCAGGCATTGACAATTGAGAATGTTGTAGTGTACAACATATGTAGGATTCGTGAATTTGCAATTTGCCACTCATGCTGTGCTATACTATCCGGTTGAATTCCATCCGGCGTGCAAGGTAGAGGGAGGACTGAGACGAGGGAAAATTTTTCTCGCTCTCCATTGTCTGAAACATGACATCTTCACCAACATAACAACCGAAAGAAAATAGACCGACACCCTTACTGTAATACTGTACGTATGTTTTGCTGCCAGCCGACCGGTGGCGGGCTGCTCTTGTTTGGTCGAGTGTGACTTCGTAGAATAAAAGCCCCAATCGAAGTTCGCCGCCGCATAAACGTGCAATAGGATGCTTGGGCTTGTCGTTAGTCCGTTGCAAACTGCGAAACCCTGAGGTAACCGCATATCATCATTGGGGTCCAGCGATACAACTGCACCACAATACGCGAGAGAATTTTTTTTCATCCGGCCTTAGATTTCTGCTGCACGGATTCAGCACATTGGGCACTGCGGCCAATGATGATATTAATTAACGTACATTAATTGTTAGCCTGCCTGAAGGTACGTTACAATTAATTAGGGAGTCACAACTAGTGGCTTGCCATTATCGTAGAGGCCAGGTCACCGAAAACCCGTCTGGCAGGTTCGCACGGGGCTGGAAACTTCGATTAGGGACCAACAGTCGGGGCAGAAGCCCCTTTGGATCGAGGAATTCTGCGTGCATCGTGAGAAAACACCAGAGATATAAAATTTTAGTAGTGTCGTCGATCCCCAACTTGTTGTGCTTAGCGTCGTGGTTTAAGGTTTGACACTATTGCTGTATTCGGCCGACCCCATGGGCCATGGGCTGTGTGAGGTTCGATACGCTCGGGTTGGACCGCGCCCGGAAACAGATTTTCTGCTGGAGAGCGGGAAGACTGGCTAGGTGGTGGACGGACAGCGGCAGACAGCGGCTGTGCGACAGCGCGAAGGCGTCAATTGACCACTAAATTCGAGAACCGGGCCTCCATTCCGCCCTGCACATTCGTACGAGCTGCAGCGACGTTGTATTGTGTATCTCGTCCGGTACCAACTCCGCTCTTGTGAGGCCAGAGTACCTAAGGTAGTGTGTACTGCACTGCACTGTACTTACTGCTACGACGAGAAGGGCCGTTTGACTTTGTGTCGCTCGTTAGACTGAGATAGGGAAAGTTAAATTGATTATCTTAGTTTTTACTTGCAGAGTCAAAATATGTCGTCCGGCTGTAAGTACAGTGCAGCACAGGATTGATCAGCGACCCCTGTTGGCCCGTCGTGATATTTGACCGACGCCTAAACTCCCGCTTGTCCAGACTTATTCAAAGATGAACAACAAAAGCAATCAATCGGCTTAGCTTAGTTGCATCGCAAGCTGAGTTTGAGCCTCACAGATAGACAGACGCCGAACCCGCTGTCGGGAACGGCCGTAGTAATCCTTGGAGCACGTGTGTGCAAATACTTCCGAGCGAGCCATCATGATGATGATGCGATTTCGTTGTCGAATTTTCGATTAGCACACACCGGTCTCGGATGCTAAGTCGCCACCCCGACCATCGGCTCGAACCGTCAGTCATACTGACAATGTGAGTGAGTGAATCTATGACTCTGTGACTAAGAGACCCATTCATTTTTTTTTCTACTTTACCAAGTCGACACCACTGTGTGCACCAGTGTCGGATGGAATTTCAGAGAATCCCATCAAACACAACCTCCCTAACCAATCTAGTGCCGTTATGGCGTGCTGGGGAGCGGAGTCTTGGCGATCGAACGAGTGCCATGGTGCCATGTCAATAGTCCGTCTGATGCCTGATGGAAATGTTAACTACCCGGATCGGCTCTTGGCTGTGATGAGTAATACTAAAGATCCGCTGCAGATATGGTTCTGATTTGGCGTACAAGGCAATCGAGCCTGGCAGTATTTTGCGGATAATTGAAACCATTGATGTTCGTGTCTCTGTAGAGTCCATGTCTGGGGTATCCTGGGATGCCAGATGCCAGATGCCGACGCCTAAGGGACCCAGTAGAGACACTGCTGGCACCCTGCAGCTAGCCGTCGTGTACTGTAATGAATTAGCACCAAACAGTTGGCATTTCAGGTGCCCAACGCGTTACGTGATACATTAGCTACGAGCCAAGAGCTTGATTATCACAGTGCAGGTTAAGACGAAAGTATCATATGCGAGGGGCTCGAATTCTTGTCAATTTGCTTAGATCTGCTTGGCGCAGTGTGTGCTAGATAGATAGCTTTGAGGTAGTCGAGCCGATGCTCGTTACCACCCGCAAAAGAACCAAGCCCATCAATCCAGTAACTGGATAAGCCTTCATAGGCCTGACAGCCTGTCCTTCTGACCATAATGGCTGCATGAAGCCACAGGCTCTTCTTCCTTTTCGCTCCAGTTCCTCGCCCTGCTCAGCTGGCATGCTGCAATTCAATCCCGAACCCTAAGCTCCCTGGTATCGAGGCGCCATGTGTAATAAACAATGATATCTTCAAGTATCTCTTGGTACAAGAAGTCCGTCCCTTCTCCCGTCAAGCCCCGTCCTGCGCCAATACCAAGGAGCAATCGAAGCCGTAATCCCACAATGACCCAAAACTTTTAAGATGCTGTGCTCCGGTATATGCTCTTGTACAATGAATAACAAATGGTGTAATAATCTGGACCGTCATGCTGAAATCGTTCTTGAGAAAGGAAAAATCGAATGAGTGAGTTGTATGGCGAAAGCCCGATAATAAAGCGCTTTAGCGTATGAAATAGAATGGAGTGTAGTTGATCTATTAAAGAACATGAGCAAGTTTGAAGCTCAGTGCCTAGCAGGATCGGCGTCGTTGTTGAGTTCGGGCGTGCTCGAAGGAACTCGCGTAATCTCTCAGGTGTTTCTTTGTCTTGTCCGAGATTTGAGGGCTCTCGCTCCCTGAAGATGAAGTGCTTCCCAGAGAGCATAAGCTGCTATGCGAACTCGAGGAGTCAGCCCTCCGCTAGACGAGGACGACGATCCGGAGAGCTGAGGTGCGTGAGATTGAGGCATAGGCGTGGAGCCATACGGCCGAGGGTTGGTAAAGTCGTAGGCTGGTGGTAGGTAGAATTGGTCTGATTTCTGGGTACACCCATTGAAAGGAGGGACTGGCTGAACCCGGCGAGCCTGCTGCCGTGTTAAGAGAAGTCGAGGAGCTTTCGAAATCCCGAAGCCTGCATGATTCTGAGCAGTATAAGGCGCCGTCAGTTTGCCGATCGCAGTAAAGGCAGAATTCGGGTTCCATGACGGATCGGAAGACATCTTGACCGAGGGTTGTTGGTGTAATAGAGGAGAATATGTCGGCGTGTGTTGGTACATGTACACGAGTTTGAGAGTGCCGGAGCAAGTTCGGAGTAATGAATCAAAACACTTTTCGAAGTCGAGAATTATAGCAAGTTGTTGGCAGCGAAGCAATCAACAGTAGTAGCCTTGTGGGTAGTAAGTGGTGTATAAGCGGGAGGGTCGAGACCAGTATGTAGCTGTAGGCGAAGTGGTTTATAGAACAGGTGAGGATGGTGTGATAGTCCTCAAGGCGAATTTGTTGTCAAGTCTGGATGTTGTAGAAGAAAGTAAGAAGAGTGGACAGAGCAAGGGAGAGGCAGGTGTTTATGACTAGTCGTGCTTTGAAGTTAGGAAGAGGTGGAGGAGAGGTTCATTTGTATCAAGCTCCTCTCTCCACAGTCAATCCGGGGTGGGTACTGGGCCCAGGACAGGTACGTATCTCGAGCCAGGTAGAGTAGCGTTAGCGTACTTGGGCTGGTCACATCAGAGAGGGTCTTGATGAGCAGAGAAACAAGGTCACTGGTCTGATGTGCCTGGTGGGCACTGTACAGTTTTGGTGGGCCTCAAGACTAGCGCCTGGCTGTGGACTGGGGCTGACAGGGATTTTCCGTTGCAGTGTTTTCTGCATAAACGCTAGGCCCCTCCGATTTAGCGCCTGTTGCTGCCGATCATAGGCGTACAAGTAGCGACACTAAACATCGAGGTACGTACCGCATCCAGGGCAACCTGTACGGGGGGGTGGTGGAGCACAAGGATGGGGCCAAGTTCCAAGCCAAGTCCCTTTTTTGGCAGCAGAAAATTTCTTCCCTGGCAGACCCTGCTGGAGGGGGTGTTCGTAGGCACTGGAACCACGCTACTACGCCAGACTCTACGCTACGCTACTGAAGAACATGGGCAGAACATGGCGTGGGGCGTGTCGACAAGGAGGAGTGGGACGAACGAGCATGCACAATTGGAAATCACGACACCCCTTTATACACGTCTTCTGAGTGTTTCCGAGTGCACTCAAGAGGGCGCGAGGGCGTGAGGGAGGCGTATGATCAGCTGCACCCACATTCTCCGCTCACACCCTCTCGCCTCTTCCCTTAAGTAGTGTAGGTATTATTTATTATTTATTATGTAGATACTGTACGTCCGTTTTGATTTGGCAACAGTATTCAGCATTGGCGAGGGAAGACACTGTACCGCCACCATCTCGCCTACTGGACTGGCACTAATACCGTAGCACTTGTTCTCCGAGTGCACAAGTAGCAGTGCTGCTCTACTGCTATCAAGGTTCTCGTAGTCCCAACGTTATTCACTGTTGATGCTACGACATAGTACCACCTAGCCAATCGAAGGGATGGTTGAAGGCTTCCCTTTTTAATCCTCTGTAGCACTGAACCTTACCTACTCGCCACCTCTTATTTAGTTAGTCCTTATTGCCTTGTATGCACAATCCGCGGGCTTCGGGCTTCATACATGCTCAGAGGGAGATTTGCCTATGCCCTGGGCAGTAGGTACCTAAGTGTTTATAATGTCTTACTACGAGCATATCGTGTGATATGGTGTCATTAGCTTGAGAGGTTCTACACGGCACATTGAGATTAAGTTGAAGCTATGATTTAGTAGTAGTCTAAACCGTGGGTGTTACACATCCATGGACACATCCATGGGCATGATACGTACTTACATAAGGTATGTATGTAGCATGATGCTTTCAACTTCCCGTGCCGTACTTATCCTTATCAAGCAGACGTCGAAGGTATTCTAGGTTCTCCCTCTCTGCAATCTGTAACCTGAGACCCTATCAGTAGCCCTATCGCACCCTTTACTCCCTACGTCCCTTCACCCGTGTCGACCACGCAAGCCAAGTGTGCGAGATGCAATAATGTATGCCATGAGTGGAACCGTGGGGGGTCACAGCATATACCTCCGTCCATTCACGACTCCAACGGCCTGGGCTTTTTATGGGTGAACTGTCGTCAACCAGCAGGCGCAGACAAGTATACTGGTTGCCTGCCACCCTATCCATGGTGTCCATGGTGTCCATGGTGTCCATGGTGTCCAATGGTTGCCATTCCACGCAGCGGCTTCGTCTAACTAGGCAATCAGGCTATCAGATTGCAGGAGGCGAAACGCACCAATGGCTACTTTGGTACATCAGCCAAGATGGCGCCAGTATGGGCAGATCGTGAGAGCGCATCCTGCGGCTTGAACACCATCGAGCGAGCTTCGGGTCGCAACAGTGAGACTCTATGCTTGTTCTGTGGTATTGTCCTGACGTCTGAAGCATGCAACCTGCACGCACTATCGTGCCACACTCTTAGAGCCTTTCTTCCCCCGAGCAATATCCTATCCTCTTATCCGCTCCAAGAGGTCATTCCTCCTAGCCCTCCCATTGGCCATCTCGATATGCCTAGAATTGATGGTAGTGTAGGTAACTCGTCCAATGTAGCATCGCAATTACGTCTCACGCCGACAACGACCAATCACGTTGACTTTTTACACTTCTCTGGTCGAAGCGTTCGTTGAGGATTCAAACACTAGTTATAGTCTTTTATGCCGCTATTCTTCGTGAGTAGATAGAGTTTTTTTTTTTTTTTTTCCCCAAGTACACCAACCCAAGCATCCAGCGATGGTGCATGGGACTAATCGTCTATTCTTGGCTAGGTAATGACCATAGAGTTTAGAATGCTGCCATTGTCCTTTGCAGCTCGAAAATCTTAAGTGATTATATATATAGTATTCATGTCACTTCTTTAGCGGTTAGTTGTAGTATCTCGTTGTACTATCGTAGTGATGTATTCTCTCCTGATAACCTTACATACCTTACACAAGCCGACTAGTCACGATCATACATCCGCCCCGGCCCTGTACCTTACAGCAGTCGTCTGCTCTTGCCCGCGAGTATATGGGGACAGATGTAATGGAGGGTACCCTTTATCTTCTCTCGTCTCCAGTTGCACGCGAGTAAACAACCAATCACGATAATACCTACACTACCCCATACTCTACCCAGTAATTTAGCTTCAGAATACAAGGAGCATATGCCTATGTTGCTGCAACGTCCTACAGTATAGTATCTGGGCATGCAGTAGACTGGGTCACGCCGCTCATAATAGGTACGGAGTATGGGTTACTTATCTGATAACGGGCGCGAAGATCTATGGAGGCCGGAATAGGGAATAGAAGCGACGGAAGATGCCGTCGCTATAATACTTCTTCTATGGACGAGGAGAGTCGACTTGGTAATCTCGCCCACTGGGAAGTCCATTCACTTACCTGGGAGTCGCATTCCATCCTCTGTCGACCCTCCGCAGCTTATACGCATCAAGGCTGCCCGCAGACCAAGATCCCACCACCCAACCGATGAAGACGATGGTTGGTTTTCGCAGGTGGTGTGGCTAGCGATGGTGCCAAGTTGCAGCAAGCTAGACCGAATTCAAAACCACCTGCATCAAGAAAGGCGGGGGATTCATGCGGGTGCTGCAGGTGCTGAGGACCTTGGCCATCTTGGTTCCATTCGCGAAGCAACGGACATGAACACGCAGTTCTTCATTCCTTGGTCGTCGCGGCTTGCTTGTATAGTCGCCACCTGATACATCATCGTGAGCCCTGCCTGCATCGTCTTACAACGACCGCAGTCGAGATCGTGGACGGTTCACATCCCACTGGTGAGGCATTTGTACGTGTTTTGTGACGATGGTGGCAAAGGAAAACAAAATTTTTTCTCGAGTTCTACCAGCATTGTCTTCAAGGCTTCTCTGAGACAAACAGTACTAGTATGATGCCATTTGGTGTTGTCACGAGCCAACGAAGCATCCGACATGGCCGATCTTGGACGATCTCTGCCTGTGCTACCAGAGAGCAAAGCAATATACGAAGTTTCGAAAACGCCACCGACACGAGGCTGTCGCGGCGATGGTAATTAATGCAAAAATGTGGCTATCAGCTTGCAGGAATCTTGTATTGGCCTGAATATGTCCATGGGGCGCTTCTAGAACGAGTGCGCCCGCTCTCCATTCAAGATTCCCCGCACCGACCATTGTCGGCTTCATGTGGCACTGCTATAGTATCATCGTGGATTCGTCGAGATTGGTAGGAAGGATAATGCCTCCTTTTGACTTGCCTTAGCCTGGACGCACTAGCATCCCACGCTGTATATAAGCAGAGTGCTACGACTGTCATACATAATACAATATGTATGCACCGCATCACAATACACTAACATCACTTACTAGGACGTGACAGATTAGCCAGAGAGCTAGCTCGCCCGCTTGCCGAGAGGATCATGTTTGGCCTACTCCCAAGGCCAGGACTCAAGATACGTAGCTACGTCCCTGATTATGGATTACACGCTATTTATATCCTATCATCAACATAATCACAGATCAGTAGAAACCATAGCTTCAACCACGAAACTCGAAATTGGACAAGACAACTGCCTAGGAACTAGATTTCCACTCGATTAATATGTGCTGAGGCGCTATAAGGCACCCCCAAAGTCCAGCTCATGGCACATGAGCATGCAGTCGGTCATAAACAGCGTTGGGTGGCTTAGTTCTACGTCTACAGCTGTGCGTAATTTGGATGTTTCGTTCGGGCTGCCGCTTGAGGGTAAAGAGATGCCCAGCTCGGTATCTCGCATCCACCGGCTGTGCCCTGGGCAATGCTAGACTACGGTAAGCCGAATTAAATTGGCCGTCCCTGCCGTAGGTATCCTTGAAACAGCAGCTGCAGCCATGTTGATCCCTCAAGATGATGACGAAGCCTTCTCAAATATGCATGCACCTAGCTGCTTTCCCGTTTGCTACTGGCCCAATACCACATGCCGGTGGTGTACTTATCCATATCATTGAATGAGCTTCAAGAGGCCCCACTGCCACGCGAGATGTAAGCAAACCCCAGACAGCAGCAGCCGGCAACTGGTATGAAGACGATATATCCAAGTTATAGCCCAAGGGATAGGTTTCCCGAATTGGGCAACAATCCATTATGTCGACCATTGATACTACTTACGTAGTAGCGCCCTGTCCATAAACGACGGTATCAGTCTCTTCTATAAGTAATACTACACAATACACCTATCGTGAGAATAACCCCACGTCCCGTAATATTCTTGTCATACTGCAACCCACACGGCATGGATCACCTGACTGGCTGTCTCACGCTCTCGGCACTTCGTCGAAGATCACGATGTTCACCTTGGGCCATACGGAGAATAGTATAGCTCTAATTACGACCTACAACTAACCCATCCTCGCTAGCATCCACGCACCAGACCAGGAGACGACCAAGGAAAATACCTAGGCGAGCGCAACACTACAAGCAAACCCTGGGCAACACTAACCTAGACCCTGTCTCGCCAAGAACCCGGATAACGACAGCCAATCACAACAAAAGTCCCTCAGTCGTCGTTCTTCATGCACAATTTCGGTACACTAAATGCGGAACACCGTGCTCAGAAATAGCGATACCTGACACCGCAACCCAAAGTGTTGGGACACCTGAAATGACAGCTTACACTACATTGGAGTCACGTCAGCGCTAATACCAAGATATTGAAGCTTGTTGAGACAGTTTGGAGGTGAAGGAACTTTCCCCACCAAGAGCCATCGCGATACCAGAGCTAAAGCGTCGGGTCGTTCCAGGAGCGGGATGCAAGAACGGGCGGGCTCTAAAATGGAGTATTGTTAAGCACTCGACTGAGTCGTGTACGAATCCAACGTTGTGTTCAAGGTTCATCCCTACCAAACTCAAATTATATGCAGTGCCTACTTCTTACTGTTCAGTGATATCGCGTGGAATTAACGACACCATCAATGAATTCGAGACGGTGATGTTTCAATCCCCCAGCTATACCGCCTCAGCCCCATCGTTTGTCAGAACCTCTCTTGGCTTTCATCCGCCACCTCATGGTGTATTATCACAATAACAAAAACACCTAGGAAAAGCAAAGACTTTACTGCCGAATATCGTGCCACAACCATGACGGGCCATTCCGGACCGATGGGTGCCACGAACTGTTTCGACCGCTATGGTGACCCAGGTACGAGACTAAGACAACTGGCGGTTAGGTACTGGTACTAGTTCTACAAACGGTTTCTTCAGAGGACCAAAGTGTCCGAACTTTTGAGTCCCTAGTCGCTGCTTACTTACACTCCTGGCAAGCCCTGAGAGCCCGACGACGTGGTTCAGCTGGGGAAATACCCTGCCCCAGCAATTTTCGCTCTCGCCTTCTTGATTCGGCGTGGGGACTGGCATCTCTCCGTCCGTCTGTGGCGCCGTACACTAATGCTCGCGCGCGCTGTCGAGGCCGACAGCAATCTCAAGGTGCATGTTTAGCTTCCAGGTCCTCCGGTGGTGTTGACTGAATCCGGTCGTTTGGGATTATGCAATCCCTCCGCCGGGTGTACTACTTAGAACAATGCATAGCTCTCGGTCTCCTCGGATACAACGTACATAGGACTTATTAATCACCAACCATCGTACGTCGTCCAATGGCTCCGATAGCGCAAGAATTAGCATAGACAGCTAGTGTACGCCTCGCTAGCATGCCCGTTAGGCGGGTTATCGTCATTTTAGTGAGTTCTCGGGGTCAATATCGTCGTCGGCGCCCGAGAAAGCGACGAGTATGCGACAAGTCCGCTGGCGTGGACGACTGCCGCTGTCAAGTTGCCATTGTTTATGCGTGCTACTATACGTAACGAACCAAGCCTCTTTCTCGGTTCCTTCGGACTGTAGGGCTTCAGGTGGCTTCTGACTGGCTGTAACAATGTTATCAGCGCCGTGTAAGCCATGTTGGTAGGTTTTTGCCACAAGCCACCTTGAACGGCACATAAAAAATTTTTTTTCCTTCCAATAGTTCTAATAACGCTATGAAAGCTCCATCATATGCAGGCACCAAGCGCGAAGGGTTTGCATGTCGTGTCATGCGGCTGACCATACAACGCCGATCTAGAAGCTGACAATGTCTTGTGTAGCGACTATCACATCGCTTGCACCCCAAGACAATGGTACAGACTTTAGTATACCCGACTGTTTCCAGTGCCTTGCAGGCGAGGATCGCTCATATCACCTAAGACAACCAGACTATGAACCGTTTGGGACTCGATGACATGATACGCACCTATGTAATAGTGGCACGGCAACGATAGGCGCATGGCGTGAAAGTCACATGAGCTCCTTCATGGTCGGCATCTTGGTTGTTAGATCATTACTGCCGTGCCCCTTTAGAACGGTGATATTCTCATTAATAGTAAGTATAACTAAGCACCTAATGGTCCTTTTGCGCGGACATGGCTTCTTCTAGTCTAGATATTGATTTAGATCTATCTTTAGGACCCTAAAGCCTCGTTGATGCCAAGCAGATGGTTCTTTAAGCTAGGGCATAGGTTCTACACTAATGTTAGTGATGTTAGTGCTGTGGGCATTGTGGATTGAGATTGGGGGTACTTTTGTAAGGCATCTAAAACAATTCGGGTGCTGATCAGATCTTCAAAAGTTTCAATACATATTAACGATCGGCTAGAATATCCTCTCATGTTCCAGCTGAGGTAGTAGCTGAACTATTCAAACGAAGCGGAGCCGTCCAACTCATAAAGTACAGTCGCTTCTGTCCCCAGCGCTCCCAAAGGTTGTATTAACTGATCATGACACGCGAATTGTCTCAACATCAACCAGTACGGAGAACCCGACAGATTCTTGACTCAAAACTAGACTGTTTTCTTCGCATAGGATTATACGATGAAACATTAACGGCGAGTCCCGAATTCGCGACGTCGCCCATTTATAACCTATCTAATCTACTCATTCCTGGGCGAACCGAGGGCTTGGGTCGATCAGATCTAGGTCTTAGTATAGCTATCGTCGCCGATCAATCTCGCTAACTATACCAGTAAGAGACGGACCTCCGAGTCACTGGCCAAGTCCACCGTTTTGCTACGATAATTCACCTGAAAAAGCTTCAAGAGAAATACGTGTGCTAGATAAAGCGGTCTAGCTAACAATAAAGTCCATCTCCCTTTGCCTTCCCTTTACCTTGTGGTTTCGTCATCACCTGTCATATCAGCCACAGTCATCATTAAGATTAACCCTTCGAAGCCTAGTTAAGCGATTAGGCTGTATTGACGATAGTCACGAGGATGGGTAGTTGCTTACCCGCTATATCACAGATCCTAATCCTAAATCCGCATCTCTCAAAAAAAGTGTCAAACTTGCGGAATCTAATAAATTTAGTCCCACGACTGGTATAGACGATCATCCTTATTTTTCCCTTCTGAATAGAAAGTGCCCATCCCAAGATAACCGAGCGATGAGTCCCGCTTGACCAGGCTAGGCCGCTCCCGATGCTGGGCTACAACGCCCGCCTGGGTCCTCGCTAAGCTAAGTGACTATACGCTTGATTATAAGTGACGTACTCCATCCTTCGTTGTGATCCTGTGGGTATTACTATGTGATTTCCCTATCAGCTACTTGTACACTACTGTACCTAGTTGGGCATGCATGTAGATCAGGGCTTTGCGTATCTGGTGTAGTTCCTGTATGCAAGGATGCTACTCCTCGAAGTGCTCGCTTTCCTGTTGATGTAGACTTGATGTTAGCGCCACCCCATTATTATCGTCGCAGTGTACAGATACCTACTTTAACGAAGATAATCGGAGGCTTTCATGCAAAGCCATCGCCGAGAAGTAAGCCGACTTCGCCCTTTGTGATTTTGTGATAGAGCACATGCCCATTGTATATTGAGAGGGTCCTACATATGATAACAAGACTTTGTCGTGACACACACACGCTCGTGTAGGCACTATGGCGGAGTCGTGCAGCTGGCAAATAGAAGCGCGACGCTGAGCCCCCGCGTTTTGTGTTCCAGCTATTCAAATAATGATCACCATGCAGAAGCTGACCTAGTATCAGACGCTTGAGTAATTCAGAAGTTCCTATGCATTTTCAGGGTTTGGGGCAAGGGAAGCAACGTGCGAAAGAATCAAGACCAATAGCTGTATTAACAATTGGCTTATACGCAGTAAATTTACAATATAATTACGCTGACCTCTTCCAAAAGGTTTATCTGCCAGTAACTCCCCCTTGAATAGTGTTACTGCTACTTTAGTTGTACGTTTATTATCCAACTTTTCATGGCTTGATGAGGTATGGATCTGTATACAAGAAGCTCGTAGCGCCAATCGGAGACACATCGTGAAGATCCAACAAATGTTGAGGGGGCTAATGTCGTTTCAAATGGGTAAATTGTCTCGTGGATGAGAGCCTGGCTTCTGCGTCCTCAAACCCCAGAACACAGGGGTAATCCCAGAATTTCCCCAGACTCCAGGCTGCCAGTTGCAGGGTTTGGTAACTGAAATAGTCCAGTTGCAGTTTTTTAGTGTAATGCGTAACAGTATTTACCGACGTTTGCGCAATATGGCATTTCATTCAAGAGACAATGGAACCATATCATATCATTTCCACAAGGCAAGCTGATGATCCTCAACGGTTGTTTATAGTATAGATTTGTTTATCGCGGTCTTGTTATGCACTGCCCAGGTAAGTGAGCGCGGCACCTTAACCAAATTCGTCAAGCATAGCAGTTCTGGCCTTTTCCAACTCCCAAGGCGCTGGTTCTGAAGGAATGGTATCCCCCCATTCCGATCCAACAGGCCAGGGCCTCGGCGTTCCATGGGTGCTAGGCATGCCACAAACCCAGCGACAGGACAGTTCTGGGGGTGACCTATCAAACTGCACGACTGTGACCAGGTATCGCAATGGAACCTCTTTCGCTGCGTGGGATGGAACGGTACTGACCTTGTGACCTGTTGCAGCTGTCGCAGTCTCTTTCCCTGCCTGCCTTTTTCCCCCACCAGTCGTCGTTCCGAGACGTCACAGAAACCTGTAACTACGACGCTCTGCATCTACGTTGAGATCGAGAACAACTGAGGCAAGGTGGGAAGACAGTGACGCCATCCTCGCCGGATATACACTGTCACTATACTGCACTGCCGTCATTTCTGTGCTCACTGGGTTCATTAGCCGTCGCACTGCATCAGCTGCCGCTGTACGGAATACTGTAACGGGTGATGCGTCTATCGCCAGTATGCTGTGCGAGAGATTGCGTGAACCTTTCTTTTCTCTGCTCCGTACGACACGATGCTCTTCCTTCCCTCTGTCCTGGCCAACTTATTTGTTATTGTCTCCTTCTTTTGCTGTTCTCGCCTAGCATGGGTGTGTACCTAACCTGCATGAACTATTATACCAAGCCAATATACATTACACTCCAAATGGAAGACAAAAAAGAAATACATCGATTTCGCATAAAATCGAGTTCATGTGCAATTGGGTTAGACCCGTTCTCATTTACAAATGTTATGAATCGACGGTCCAGAACCGGCGGTTTAATTTGTGTATCAGTGCAAATGACCCGACCTTAGCATCGTATAATGCTTTTAAGAGTACTCCGTATACAATGTAGTCAATCGATCATAGCTTCGCTTACCGAGAGTAGCCGAAAAGACCTTGAGCTATTTAGGTTAGGGTTAGGAGTTCGTCACAGGGGGTATTGATGCTGTTGGTACGAATTCTTGAAATTGTGTTCTCGAACTTTTTTTTTTTTTTGCACCACAATTCGGGACTGGAACCATTGGAACCACACCACACACATTTATTGCTGTGCCACTTTCCTGCAGAACAGGCGTAGTGCCCTACGGAGGGAGGGGGGATATATATACACTGGCCACTCATGACTCACGATCAAGAGCTGAGTTTCCTCACGCCCCATCAAGATTACTATCCACACCCATTCGGAGTTGGCCTGGCCGCATCGTCTATGGTAAGGCTAGAACGGAGACGAGCAGCTCCCGACGGACAGGGCAAGAACTAGCAAGCCACCGAATTACTTTTGAAGATCTCGTAGGATTGTTGCTTCTGTTGTTGATGCCATTGGCCGCCACGCGCGCCGGCGGCGTGGTAACGCTCTTGTACCACTTCTTTTGCCCGTTCATTACACACAAGTCCCTTCACTCTCGTTGAAACGGCCTTTTGTAGCGTGCCGAACGAAAAAAAGCTTGGCGATTTCCAAGCCCCAGGCAGAGCCAGATTTGGCGCTCACCTGGGACCTAGACTTAAGATTTACGTTGCTGCCACTTTCGGTTATAGATGCTTCTAGATACAGTATACATATAGCCCGTGAATACACTATTGTTTCTCATTCACCCCCCTCCCGAGGCTCGAAGCCGGCGTGACTTGACACACCCGTCGTGCTGACCCAGGGAATTGTACTTTCGTCTTGACTGTTTGATAGCCAACACCAATCTCTCGGGACGGGTGCAGGTCCTTACTGTTTACAACCTAGCAGCAAACTCGCTCTCCGGTCAAGTTTCTTAAGTTAGTGAACCGCATATGCAAAACGACACATAGGGTGATGGTAATGTAGCAAAGGATCTAAAGTTATTGAGAGGATTGGACTGTTGGTGCTAACATCGCATGTGCCACGAAATTACATTACAGCCTGTTTGTATCTTTCGGGCAAGTGCAATAGGATCAAGAATGAGAAGAAGTAAGGGGAGTGTTAGCCATGTCTCACAATCAACTGCAGTGTTCCTATGCTGTATCCTCCCAGTTAGGGGCAAGCCGCTGCCAGCCGCTGGCAAGGAGGCCTGTAGTGTGATCTGTATAATCCTTGAAAATCCATGTTCCAGAGCCGTGGTGCTGACGCTTTGGGACAAGGTGAAAGGAATGAAGTCAGATTCCATGCTCACATTGGCTTAGCTGAGCGGCACATCCGCCGATTAAGGTGAACGGCATGCCCACTTATGATCAACTGACAGCAGCATAGCACTGTGACGTGAGAAACTCCGTGAGATGTATAGGTACCTGGTATTGTGTTGGTGATGGACACACACCTGCTACAATGATAACCGTTCGGTTACGTTTGAAAATTTTTACTATCCCTTAAATTAACTAGGTAAGTCAGATTGGCCCTTGGTGTGAGGGAAACAGTCGAGTTCTTAGAACAGTGAGTGGTACGCCCTGGCCTCCGCTTTGCCTCATATGCAGAGTGAAAGTACCGGCGTATCTGAGGACCACTCGTGGCATGCAGTAGAGGTTGCCGGCGGCACTACCTCAGTTTCGAGTCAAGCATCGCCCGGTCGTGATACGTGAGCACCAAGCCATAGCCTCTCATGATCTGCGGGGAGGTGAAACAACCTCGTGAAAAAAAACGAGATAAGGCGTCCAAGGTTATGATAGCAAGGCAACCAAACTTGCCTATCGGCGAGCTGGCCTTTGCGAGACACGGACAGTTTACGAAATATGTGCAAATTGTCCCTAACACAGCTACCCGATATTGTTCACTCGTTCTCGCCGGTTACATCTGCAAGAAGCCGCCAAGGGCGTGCAGAAAGCTCTGCCTAGATTTGGTTTCGGAATAGAGACCGGACCGAACGTGCTATTATCCTCCAAAACCCAAAGTAAATGCCACGGCCGGTCCTTGAGAACGGCGTCGGGTCTATCTGAGCATATTTCACGCAACTAGTTTCTATGACATGTCACAACCCCATAGCATCCAATCATTGGGAATAGCCTCCCTCCAACCCCCTTTTTTCCAATTTACCTTCACCTAATACATGCGAGTACACGTGTGATAGAACCACGCAGAAGATCGAGGAGGCAGAACAGCAACTACCCGAAAGCACGATCCGTTGCCCCCTTGCCTACCGCGACCGTGTCAGCCCCTTGTATCTCTTAGGTTCTGCGGAGACTTTGCATCCAGACCTGACAGCTGATGCTGTGATGTCGATACCCGTCCACAGGCCTACCCGTGGCGTTAAGAATCTCTTTCCCATACGTCCAATATTGGCTCGTAAATGACCGGCGAGTACTATATCTATCGTGTAGGAAGAGGGGCTGATTAATTTTGAAACCATCTAGTTTGCCATTATCATCGTGTTGCTGCCTGAATCAATACAGCATCACATTCTGTCAAGAAGTTTTGCCCTATCGCTCCTTTCTTTTTAGCGTGCTGCGCTTGGCCGACACTACATTCCTCCTCGCGGCACGCCCAACATTTGCCTTGCTTGGATTAGAATGGCGAGAACGTTGCATCGAACATTGGCCTCCCTCCCAGCTGTCCCGCGCTTCCGAACATCGGTCGATCGATCTGTTTATCGTTCAATTGACCTGCCGATCTGGTTGATTGACTGGCTGTCTGTAATCTATTACGCCCGCCGCATTAATCTGTCATAGGTCGTGGGATATCGTAGGCGCCGAGGGCCTAGGTCTTTTTCGCCGAGTAGCGTAACATTTAATTGTCTCCCTTCAGTAGATATTGATACTACGGGTGTATTAAGCCGGGAGTGTAGGCCCAAGTAGAAGACCTTCCGCTTTGGATATTCTCACGGTAGACAAATATGAAAGGGCACAAGCTTCCTTATTGGCTCCCTTGGGAATGTATTCATAAGACTGTGATTATAACAATATAGTGTAATGTTATGCCCGCATGGGGGTACACTCATACCCGGGCTATGTTACCATACCTTGTGCTAGACTAAAGCTTTAGCAATCAATATTAAGCTAAATGGCCGAGTGCCATGAAGACTATGTAGTTAGCGTCATGGGTTGAATGGCGCTGAATTGAACGTGTTGGGCCCTATCGCTCCTAGAGCAAAGAATGTTCATGTCTATGTAGGCAGCGCATGGGAGTAAAGTCATCGACCGAAGTCCATAAACGGCGAGATTTGTCAACTGAAGTACTCTATTACTTGACTTGGAACCTAAAACTCAAGGAGCCCTAGATAGAATCAGAATTTTATATGTTTGTAGTTGCTGGGAGCTATAGTAGATGTATGAAATCATTAT
The DNA here is from genome assembly GCA_004123355.1 of Amphirosellinia nigrospora. Classification (NCBI taxonomy): domain Eukaryota; kingdom Fungi; phylum Ascomycota; class Sordariomycetes; order Xylariales; family Xylariaceae; genus Amphirosellinia; species Amphirosellinia nigrospora. Next base: position 2,870,434 of record SCHM01000002.1, on the reverse strand, counting down.
GCTTTGCTCGTCATAGATAGACACTACTAACTTCACCGACTCCCGATAGCAAGCCGATAATAAGACTGAGTATCGTCACGAGCGTGGTTTATCTGCCTAGTCTCTGTGGCGACTAACCTCGTCTCTGCTAAGCGTCAAGTCCAGGAGATTCACCTCAAGGGCCCCCTCACGCAAAGTGAGGAGTACGTCGACCCGAGCAGAGTAAGGTACTGGACACTTCAATACCGAAAGAAAAAATGATTCCGATTTATAACTACATTCCCACCCTCGAAAGTGTTAAAATAATTGCGGCGACAAGAATAACGCGTTGGCACCCCCGCCAGCCCCTGAAGAAACCACCCCGATCCAGTCGTGCCGTATCTCACTCTCGAGTCCTCCGCCAAAGGAATTGATCCATCAACACACTCTTATGGAAAAGAGCGGGATAAGGGTAGCATGGGCTCCTGGCCCCATTCGTGAATTCCGATGATCAGCGTAGCAGGTGACTTTTCCATACCTACTAGGATAGTGGTCTAGTAGAGCCGATTATCAAAGGCACGAAAGTATCCAAAGCAACTAAACACCTGCATTCAGTATATAATCACACAAGCATTAAAGCAAGGGAGCCTATGACTTTCGGATTATGAATTATCACAAGGCACCGCTTGGTCTCACGATAACTCGCCCGGACCCCATAAGCTTCGCTTGTCCCGGCTTCACTAAACTCTACAGGATCCGGGACACTAAGAACAAAGGGCCCGAATGTATATAGCCAAAAGCTAAGCATTGGAGGCTACTAGACTTTCCGCGCAACGGCAGATGTCAATATACCATGAGGCCCTGACATATGTCGAGGAATTGAGTATAGAAGCGGGAGGGGGCTAGGTTAATCTATCAAATATGTCCTTGCATAGGTGGTTGGCTACAACAACATGGAATATCGACCGTGATACGACGGATCGTACCCATAGCGTTTAAACTTAGATAGTTCAAATGGCGCTCTCTTTAAAGTTGTGCCATCGTCCGCACAAGAATAAGCAGGCACAAAGGCTATGTGTGTAAGTCAAGTGCGATGGGACGGTAAGATGTAAGTCGAGGGCCCTTTCCATCGTAGGCACGTACAATTACCTATGCCGATAGTTTTCATTTAAGAGCATCAAGCACGAGTAGACTCGTCTGTAAAAATGCACATACTTTCAAAGGCACCTAGATACCTAAGACTACTCAAATACCGAACTACATACTCTCCCTCAACCTCCTTCTCCTCACGTAATATCAATGCAGACACGCAAGATGGGAACCCAATATCTTGCACCTTTCCTAGGACTAGCTACTTTCATCAGATTTAGAGGACAGCCACCAACAGCTTTAGGATGTTAAGAAGAAGGGGCAGATCAACCTACAAGATGATACCACGAGCATACGAGGACCCTCCGCCCTCGTACGCAGAGGCCACGGGCGCGGTAGGCCTCGGAAATGAAGCCGACACGGGCGTCATTCTACCAATACGTCGACGATTCCCGTATATTCTCAGAGCGGCAGCAGCAACGTCGCGGCGACGCACATCTTCCCGCCGACATTTTGCATGTATTGCCAAGCTACGCGACACTACCTTATCGGCGAAAGCCAGTATCTCCCACTGTACGCCGTCTCGACGCACTCTTCGTTGTTGTCAAAGCCGGAGTTAATAATCTATAATGGCGTTTCGGAGGATAGTATGTTTGACCAACACCCGAATCACACACAACACACACACACACATACATACACACGCCTCTCTCCATTCACTCATACTCAGTATGTATAGAGCCAGTGGAATAGTACTAAGACAAGTCCATCAAACAGCGCCACCTTTAGCATTCGTAAACCATGAACCCCTCAGCCGCTCGGCAGGCATCACACTACCCGCACGGCAAGGGATCCGTTTCCAGCGTCTCACGAGCTCCTCGAGTCTGTCGGCCCACTCACGCGGGTTTTAAGCTTTGACATAGAGACAGCGGTGTCGGATGGGCGACGGGAGCACTTCGAGTGGCGGCACAGCAGCGGCGCCGAGGTCGAGGCTTTAGGAGGTCGACACTCGGTTAGAAGCTCGTGCGCATGTCGTCTGCTCATCCGGATCCTACGACGACGACGACGAAAAGGAGGAAGAGCCGAAGCAATAGCGCCCGGGTCATAGCGACGATGGAAAGGAGGTAGTCGCTGTATGGGTTGCGGCTAGTATGTTCGTGGCTAGAGTCTTGCGCTTCCAGTTCCTCGGGTCTGGCGCAGATGGCAGCCTTGGGGACAGATGGGCTATCATGGCTGTTGCTTCGGCCTGGCAATTTGGAATCGGGAGCGACGGTCGCGGAGTCGTGGCATGACTACCGCCAGTTTCTAGGCTTTCCTATATGGATAAGACCATGACAAGGAAGATTGTGGGCTTCTAAAAGGGAAACCTAGAATTTCAAATCGGCTAGTATATTGCTGCATTGGATAATGGTGCATAGATTTAATATGAATCAAGCGTCAACGCATGGGCTTATACGGGCGATGTAGTTATTTATGAAGGTACCGGACCAAGACTACGACGACCTGAATAGCTCCTACTTTTCCATAATAAAACGATCACTCTATCCTTGCAGTTGCCATGTATTTTGTGAAATGACCTTGCAACATCGATGGGAGTTCTGGGCTAAGCTTGTGGCTCCAGGGTGGCGACTGGCAGAGCCCTGGCGGGCACTGCAAGCCAGCCCCACCCTACAGCTATAAGTATTTAGCCCACCAGAAAGACTTAGCCTTTATTTAATTAACTAATTTAATATATTAAGACTTAATCTATACAGCCTAAACCGTAATAGTAAAAGCCCCGTAAGTTATTTAATATAGGTTAATAAGCACGTATAAATAGCTATTTGCGTAGCTTTACAGCTTTATTTAAAACTAGTTGCGCGATTATAGATAACTTTGTAGCTAACTAACCTGCAAAGATTTAACCTTACAATTACGCTAATTAAACATTTTGTCGAAACCTATCCTAAGAAGTATACTTTGTAATATTTATCCTGTTATAATAGCGGACTTTACGGGAGCTTATTTCGAAGCAAAAAGTAGCGGTTCTATAATAGATATAAGCAGCTTAGCGTCGGATAACCTAATAAACGTCCTACTAGCTATAAATATAATAAGCTATAATACTTGTATTAACGCGTTAGTAATTAACGTAGCTAAGCAAATCAACTAACTAAAAATAAAATAAACCTATAATTCGAAGCTATACTAACAGAAATAAAAAAAGTTTCTAAAACTAAGTCTATAAAACTAAAGTAGCAATATTATAATTATACTAATAGGTATAAATAAACTAGCAATAACCCCAGCGCTACCAGCTCTAGCGGGTATACTAATAAGAATAATAGTAAACTTTTTATACGTACTTACAAGCGCTAAAAAAACAAATAAAGCATATATATAATAATTAACTAGTATAATTAAAAAGATTAGAAAACTTATTATTAAATTTATAAAATATAAAGGCCTAAATTTTACTTAAACCTGATAAAAACAGCGAATTTAAGCTATTTTTCCTAACGTATTCTTAGCAAGCAATATTATTAAACTAAACAAATATAAAAAAAAAATAAAATAATTATACTATTTAATCTATATTTAATTCGAGCCGATTATATAACGCTAAATAAAATACGCTAAATTTAAATACAACTAATATAAGCTTTAATGCTTTACGAATTAGACTAAAAAAATTATACTTAAATTAATAAATAATTTCTAACAAGTAGTGCTATTTATTAAAAATAACAATATAGCAGCTATTAGATCGATTTTTTAGAAATAATAATTTAAATACTAAGTATTTATAATGTATTGCATAGCTTTTTAACAGTATTTATAGAACTATTGCTAGCTTAAAACAAATATATATAAGCTATTTTTAAAAACTACAAGAAGCTTTTTATTAATTGCTAAAAAGTACCCGAAATATTTAGCAAATATATAACGTTATAATTAATAAACTTACTATATATGCCTTAAATATTTAGCTTAATATAAAGCGTTTTAGCAAAGAATAAAATATAAGCTAAATTATAAAAAAGCAATATAAGTATTAGAAATAATTATTATAACTTCCGTAAAACCGAAAATCTATAATATCCCGAATTACCGTATAATTCTAAAGTATAATAGTACTTTATTATAATTATAATATTACTAAAAGCACAGCAAACAAACCTGCGTAAGTTAGATTTAGTTAATCGATAATATAGAAATAACCCTAAAAGCGCTAATGCTTACTATTTTAAACTTTTGTACTAATAGCCGGAAAATTAGCCGTATTACCAAAGTTAACAACAATAATATAGAACAATAAACTATAAATAAGTACTAGCAAAAAATAGTAAAAATATATTAACTATAGCAAGCTTAACTACTAGGCTAAAATTACTACGAAAAAATATAATAGCTTAAAATAACAAAACTATAAAGCTAGTCCGGCTAATCCGTTATAATTAAAAATACGCTATACCGCAATAACCTAACTATTAAATTCGAAAAATTTAAAACTAAATATAAGTTTTTTAAAAGTAAGCTGTAAAAAATAAATACTTTACGGAAAATAATAACGAAAACCCCGAAAAACTCGAACAAAATGCTATAAAACGCTTAAAAAACAACCGGATTAACTAAAAACTAGAAAATCTATTTAATAAAGCTTAAAATAGCCCTATTTATAATTAAATTAAACAAAAGCAATAAAATAACCCTAAAAAAAAATAAATTAAAGCATAGTTATAACAACCGCTATAACTTATTTTAAGCCCGACTAAACAACAGCAATATATTATAATATTTAGGACTATAATTATATAAACTATTATATTTTGCAATTATTAGCTTTAAAGCTTTAGCCTTATAAATTATAAAAATAAAGCACTATATATAGTATCGGAAAAATTAAACTAATAGTTATAAAAAACTATAAAATTATAGCATAGTTTATAATAATAAAAAGTATTATAAACTTTAAACTATAATTAAAAACGTTATGCCAAACCGTACGTTTTTTAATAACGTAACTTTAAAAAAGCATATTTTCTATAAATAAGGTAGCGTTTTCGGCTATATAAAAGATACTAAAACAATTAAGCTAACGAAATTTAACAGAGCACTTTTATTTAAACCCTTAAAACGGTTATTAGCTAGTATAGCTACAAAATAACTTATAACACGAAAAAACAAAAGAAAAAAAAATAACCTAATATAAAAACGCTAAAGAACCTTTAAATAGCAAACAAACAAATAAAACTAATAAAACGATTCCTCGGCCTATTTAATCTAGCTAAACAACGTATTAATATTATAGCACGCATAAAATATTACATCGATACTAAAGATAGCCCACTAATAAAACTATTACTTTATAAGTATAGCTTGTACAAAAAAAAGCTATAAAAAAATTCGTTAAAGCATACTTAAATATTTATATTAAAAAAATATAAGACTATAAAGCGCGCTAATACTATTAACCCCGAAAAAACCTAGCGAAACCACTAAGCTTAACTTTAATAATTAAAAAATATTATAAACGATTTTATTACAATTATAAAAAACTAAATAAAGTTATAAAAAAGCAAGCCTACCTGTTACTAAACGCTACGGACTAAATACAAAAAGCCACAAATTATAAATAATATATTTTCGTAAATCTTAAAAATAAATACTAGTATATAAAATATATAGCCCCACTGCAAAAAACAGCATTTGTAATATCTTTTAGAATATACAAATAGCTAATTATGCTTTTTAGACTTTACAACGTACTAGCCACTTTTTAAGCCCTAATAAAAAAAATCGTAAAGCCTTTTAAAAAATAGCTAGCAAGCCTACTCAATAATATCTATATTTAAAGAAAAACAAGGGAAAAACTATATTAATAGTACTATATACTATTCAAATAACTAGCGCAGTATAGCATAATAATTAACCCTGCAAAAACCCTAATATTCGTTAACTAAAATATATTCTTAAAATTTTATATATCTTAAGAAAAAATTAAAACAAACTTAGCAAAAATAGCCGCAATAAAAAATAAACCGATACTAAAAATAACTACTAAAATACGCGGATTCGCAAATATAGCAAGCTATTTTAAGCATTTAATTAATAAATATTCGCTAATTGTAGCACTACTTACAACATTAATAAGAGAACTAAAAAACCAACTAGTTATACTAAACATAAAAGCCTAAAAGCCTAGCAAACAATTAAAAATATAATAATTATAATACTAATAAAAACATTTAACTAAAAGTTACTTTTTATAATAAATACAGATTCTAGCTAACTATACGTTAAAGCATGCTTAATATAGCCATATCTTTATAAAAAAAAAACAGCACTTTATTTAATAGCATACTTTTCTAAAAACTAAATAACTATTAAACGTATTATTTAGCATAAAAACAAAAACTTCTAGCTATTATATTAGCACTACAACACTAAAAACATTAAATAAAAAGAGGAAAAATAACTATCCATACCAACTACAAATTATTATTTATAATAAAAACAAATTAAAACAACTAATACGAATAGTTCGATTTTTAAATACTATTAAGCATTATAGTATACGAATATATCGTACAAGCAAATTAAACGTATTAGCTAATTAGCTATTGAAACCTCCCGAAATAACTTTTTTAATAACAGAACGCAACCTTAAACGCAAATATTACCGAACATAAAAAAGCAATTAATTAAACTACCGTAATAACTAAACCGTATAAACCTATAAGCTATATTTAAATTTTTAAAGTTCGATAATAAATTACTATTAAATTTAAAAACCTAATAAATCTAGGCATTTTATTACATATAAAAAAACTATATAAAATAGCCTAGTATTAACGGACCCCTGGAAACCCCTTACACCTTACAAAAACGGCACATTAAGCAGTAGTGCTCCTAAAAATCCCCGAAATACTAAAATTACTATAAAAAGTTAAGAATATATATGTTAACCTAAAGTACGCTATAGTTAACACTTTAATACGCGAAATCAATAAATAATATTAGCACCTAAAAATTATCCTAATAATAGCAAGCTATAGTAGAATATAAATAATATTAATTAATAAAGCTACTATTAATAATACTACTAACTTATAACTTATAATACTACTACCGCTAATGCGTTAAGCAATAAACTATATATTTATAATATAACTAAAAATATTAATATACATAAATATACTATAGCATAAATAAAATAGTTATAATACCCGATATATTTTTCTAAATATAATATTGCTAATTATTAAGATCGGGGAAACTTTCGGGTACCCGAAAAAATAAATTAGCAATAATAAAAGCATGTTCGTAAATAATAAAATAATTTAGTAGTACTAAAGCAAAAGATCTATAGTTAAGCTTATTATACTTAAAAAACCTAGAAACAATAATAAAGTAAAAAAACAAACGGAAACTTTAAACGAATTATATTACAAAAAGTCTAGCATATAATACCCTAACGTAATTACTTTATTATAAGCAGCTATAAATATTTATAATCGAATACCGAAGCTAAATAACTATAGTAGCTATTTCTTTTTATTTAGTACCTAACCTCCTTAATAATAATTACTTATTAAAATCTTTAAATATATAAAGGACTTAACCGAAAAAAAAAGTCGAATTCTAATAAAACTTAATAAAAAACTATAAAATACTATATAAAAAACTATTTTAATAGTTTAAAAGCTTTTAAAAACTAGATCAAAGCTTACTTATAAAAAAAAAAAATTAATCCGAACTTACGCACCTAGAAATTAAATACTATAAATACTAACGTAGCAATAAAATAAAACCTTTTTATAACGGACTATAAGCTATAACAAGTTGCTATTATAGTAATACTTATAAGTTATAGAGCTTTAGTAAAATTTAACTATTAAACAAATATAATAAAACTACTTATTTCCCGCGTATAGCAATAATAGTTACTTTATATAAACTTATAATACGCTAGCTAAACAATACTAAAAAACGATCGGAAGCGCCTAAAAGCAATAATAAAGTAGCTAAATTATAAATAGTTTTATTATAGAAATACTAGCTAAAATAGATAACTAAAGGCAGTTATCTAAGGAAGAGAGTAATTATGGCTCTAGGGTAGCGACTGGCAGAGCCCTGGCGGGCACTGCAAGCTAGCCCCACCTTACAGCTATAAGTATTTAGCCTACTACAAAAACTAGACTTAGCCCTTTATTTAATCAACCAACCTAGTATATTAAGACTTGATCTATATAGCCCAAACCGCAATAGTAAAGGCCCCGTAGGTTATTTAACATAGGTTGACAAGCACGCATAAGCTTGCATTATAGCTGTTAAGATAGTTCCCACGCAATACAATTTTTATAATTTACAATAACGTCTCGGACTGCATGTAACATAATTAGTTGTTTCCCAAATTAATTTCCCTCTCCAATCTACGTAACTAGATAACCATCACGTTTAAACATGAGAACATACCAGAAATAGGTGTGACTAAACCGAAGTTGAAACATGAATTTATTAAACAATAAGGCGTACTATAAGGCATCTGTATGTATGAAGCTTCTATAAGCACGGCATGACTCCTAAACATTCGAAACAATAAACAATGCGTACTGATAACTAATTTAGAGAATTAATAGCCCTTTTTGTCTAGCTGAGCCTTCCGAAAATCTCTTAGTGCGAGTTAGGAAGACTTCCCTTCGACGTCGGTTAATCTTGCTGGTGGCAGCTCCCATCATACTGGCCCCCTCTCGGACGTAGAGGCCCAGCCCCGGGTTCTTTTAATCTCTTGTACGAATGAGATTTATCTCGGAAGGCAACAGCTGAGTTGAACGCTCTCATCGTCTAACTTTTTTCCCTGCCTTTTTAGGCCGCTCACTCGACCAATATATGACTTACTCGTCAATACTCATAATGTCAACGTCGAAGGTGGGCCGGACTGTACCAGTATCAAGATCGAGAAGTCGACGTGGAAAGGAATTGCAGAAGGGGCAAGAATGCCCGCAATAACGTGACTTGTTATAACGTGATAGATGCCTGCCATATGGAATACTGAATAATGGCACGGATAAGGATCAAGAACTAGACTATCGCCCGGCTTGAGTAATCTTGAGTTCTCCGCGATTTGTCTTGGAGTAATTCCTTGGTCGTCCTTGACGGTATATGCGAATGGCATCAACAAAGTCGTGATTGAAAACAATCGTCGTTCTGCATCTTTAACTAAATACCTGCACTTTTCACGCATAATGGGATCTGAGTATATCGTTGAGATCGGATGCCATTGGCCTTGCTGGTGTCGGGAGGATTCCGCTCGCTTACGACGGATAAATTTGACTAACTGTCGCCTAATTGACGATGTGACTTTACGTGCGATAGGCCCGCGCCGGGCGAAAGGCTTCCCGAAAGCGTAATGGGTTGGTGTGGCCCCGTTGACGTCTTTGGCTGGATCTGCGCCAAGCTCGACTAGTAGTTTGACAAAGTCAAAATCACCATGAAGTATGCTCCAATGTAAGGGTGTAAAGCCACTGTTATCGATGGTGTTGGGGTCAGACCCTGCTTGGATAAGCGCACGTACTAGATTCGGCTTCCAAGTTGGTGCCGATATAAGAGTTTTCCTACAACATCGCGAGGCAACTTGGTTGAGAAATGTTTGACCAAATTCATTGCGACGATGGACATCGATAACACCGGCCCCGAGAAGAAGAGACCACAGTTTAGGCCAATCGGCGTTAAACTGTGCACAAACAACCTGAATATCGACGAGCATGTTTCTGGCTGTGTCTAAGATACCTTGCGGCCCAACAAGCCCGTGGTCGATCAAGAGCTTGACGGATTCACAGACGACCGTCTTTTGAGTATCCCGCGATTTAGGATCCCACGGTTTCCCCAGGACGCTCTGTTTTGTCTCGCAACGCCCCGTGGAGGACTTCATAAAGAGGGGTGGTGCTGCGTATATTAGTGGCACTTGACGCTTGTTTGTAGGCGGGCCGCAGGATATCCTGCCCTTCTTTGTCCGATCTTTCTGTCCCCTTCGATACGCCGTGACGGGCTACAACTGTGGGCCCCGTGAAATCGAATGCTAAAGCTCCTTGACTTGAGGCCCCATTTTGTAGCAAGGCTCGGATAATACCGGGCTTAGCTTCATACAAGCATAATTCAGGGCAGTTCGGAGAAGAAACTTACCATAGCTAGGTTCCCCACGGTCAATGGCATCAATGTTCACGCCTGATTGAACCAGCCACTCAATGATGCTTGGGTGGAGACTATATTCACCGTAGGTCTTCACACGGCCATCCCCGAGTTAGAATCGGTGTGAGAGCCCTTCCCTAAAATAATTCGGTGGAGGATTGTAAGTGTTGAAATTAGGGGGCTGGTAATTCCGGTGGCTGGGTACTTCGCCCCACACACATCTACCATATATACTGAGGTACCATGATAGAGCCCCAAGGGTCTGTGTTGCCAGTGGTTTCCTTGCGCTCCGCGCAGGGGGAAGCCACCTGGCAACACCTGTCAAATATAAGGGATATGAGGTTAGCCGATATAGTGACCATATGGGGGCACTATGTAGGCCCATGTCAGGAAGACTGGGTCCCCCATACAATTCTGCAGAGAACACGCGTCTTCGCTACACAAGAAGAACACCAATACAACACAATCTACACACTACTGCATGACATCGCTTATATCTGACACCTGCCGGAGGCAGGAGACTTACCTAGTCCTTAGCTTCCTTCTTCATCACTCAATACAGACTCAATACTACACTATCCTTAGTAAAGCTTACTAAAAACCCAGCTTACGATAATTTTAAATAAATATATAGTTATAGTTTAAATAAAAGTATTAAAATTAAAAGGCTAGTAATTTTAATAATTAAGTACTTCGCCCTATATATATTTACTATATATACTAAGGTATTACTTCAGTACTTTGTACTTAGACTTATTCCTTTATTTAATCAATATATGACTTACTCGTCAATACTCATGATCTCAACAATAAGACCGTCTTTATCTCTCTCATTGACATCAGAGCAGTGCTGCAGAAGTACGTTGGCAATCTCGATTCTGGCGTCATCGAAACTTGGATGGTAATTCTCCTAAGAGTTTCGGACAACCGTAAAATGACATTACTGCGATACGCCAGTAAAATTGCTAATTCAAGCACTTCATCGCGTATCCAATTGCCCTCTGCTCTTATGAGGGATTTGACTACCGAAACGGCTCCCTCTTTAACTGCAGCACATAGAACTGCCTCGCACAGACGGGCTGTGAGACATATGGGATCATGACCCACGCTTACGCTGTCAAGAAACAATCTCACGAGCTCAGCATTGTCTCTTTTGATGAAGAACATCAGAGAGCGGGGGAAGGGTAAAGGGGTCCAGTCGCGTGTAATTTGTCGAGCGCTAATACCCTGAGGTATGTGAAATCGTGTAAGGCTTTAGACGTCAAAGATAAGTTGAATACATCTTTGATGCTTGATATTCTCGTCAGTGACGAGCTGTAGGATATCCAAGGTGAGTTTTGTAGTCATTTCGAAGTTTAATATCGTAGTAGATTTCTGAGTCTGAATAGTTTGGTTGTTAATTCAGAGTCCATTACCAGTCGACCGCAATGGGTGAATTTATAGATAGTGCTACATCCCCGATACATGATATTTTTTTACAGTGTGAATGACTGCTGTTAGTTATGCGGCCTTTGAGCACGTTAAACAATTGCTAAAACCCTCTTTGAGCGAAAGCATTGAAAGAGACCTAGATATGAATAGTGCTGTGAATCTATAGATAAAGGATATCAACCGAGGCACAATTAGATAATAGGGACATGTGTTGCTAGATGTATATGAGTACCACCAATTTCTGATGATAGGGGATATTATCTGTTCGGCAATCTTAAGGAGAGAAATTCAGTGCTGTTACACGACTAGGTCCCGAATATGAGACCGGGAAGCTACTTATTAAATATATCATCATAGGAGTTAGGCACTTGTACGAGACCTCCACTAAGTAGAGTGGGTCGGCCCGTAGCCTACTAACAGATACCTAGTTCCTTTTGCCTTCCTCTCCATTCTACCATTCCTTCTCGTTGTCACGTGACTATACAGACCTGTCAGCTACTTAGATGCATCTTCTTCGTCATTCTTGCTGTGAGGTGAACATCCTACTTCGTTGTTAGCTGGATCTCCTACTTGAAACCAAGCAAGTCAACCTACCTAGCCCTATACCACGAAAGTCTCTTTGCTCTGTGGTCGCCATCGACATTCTTACTACGAGTGGCTGAGTAATCTTATTCTAGGAAAGAATTCACATTCTGCCCTCAACATGGCCGCTCGAAAGACCGTTCTGATTACGGGCTGCAGCGATGGCGGCATAGGATCTGCGCTGGCCACCACGTTCCAGCAGCGTGACTTCCATGTTTTCGCCACAGCCCGCGATCTATCCAAAATGGGCGACCTCAAAGCCCTCCCTCATATGACATTTCTGAAGCTTGATGTCACCAGCACCAACGATATTAAAGACGCAGTAAAAGCCGTGGCCGAGCATACAGGCAGTAACGGCACTCTAGACGTCCTCATCACAGCAGACGCAGTCGCAATCACTTTATGCCGATACTGGATGATGATCTCGACACCGTCAGGAACATTTTCGAGATTAATTTCTTGGGTGAGATTTGTCTTTTTTTTTTTCAGTTTGCCGCGCGAAGGCTAGGGATACTGATGTCGTCTAGGTCCAATTGCATTGACCCAGGCCTTTGCATCAATGCTCATCAAAGCTAAAGGCATGATCGCGTATATCGCTTCAACGTCCGGATATCTCAACATCCCATATATGGGTACGTAAAGATGGTCATATCGCTGCTCTTTTGATACTTTTCTGACGGTTAGGCTGCAGGGACTTATGCGGCATCCAAGAGATCCCGAGATCGTCGGTGAAACTTTGCGACTTGAGATTGCCCCATTTGGCGTCGGTGTACTTGAAGTAGTCACAGGCGCAGTCAAGTCCAGAGGCCAGACATACTTCGGAGATTTCAGTTTATCAACAGAATCGGTAAGACATACACCTTCTGCATTCATGTCTGTGTAGATTTGTAGTTCTTGCTAACAGTTTAGCAGTAAGTCGACTTGAGCCCTCACTGGGGAAAAAGACTCCCGTTCGACGGTTCTTAAGAGCCCAACCGATATGTATTAATTTATTCTAGACTCTACAAGAGCATCGAACCCACCGTTGCTATCAGGGCACAGGGCGGCGATGGGCTGCCCCGGATGGATACTCTGGAATACGCCAATTCTGTTACCGACGACATCCTGGCCCGAACGGTGGGTAGAGTGTGGCATGGTGGGTTTGCTGAACAAACCAGAATGAGTACAACTGCAACAGGGGTACCACAGACCGCCATGGTAAGTCTAACATATATGGCCCTCTCAATAAGTTATGCTAACCAAAAGCAGGACACTGGAGCATTGATGGGAACTGATCTTGATAAAGTGGGCAATTAGCTAAGGTATCTGACGTTAGGCACAACTAGATCGTGCCTCCATAGGCATATTCCTTGGGCAGTAATAGGCCAGTTAGTAGCATGCGCTTAGGTAAAATTAAACTATACTCTACATCCTTCCTTCGACGATATTACTGACGGTATTTTTTTGACTTAAATTGAAAATTCATATGATCTTGAATATGTGCTTGTTCTCCATTAATATTCTGAAAAAATAGTATTAAATCACGTATCATAGCTACTTCTACGTCAGACCCTTCTTCTTGTGATAGTCCTCAAATTAGAAGAATTCCGGAGACGTATACGACTCGTTGTGTTAGAGTCACTATTGTTGGGAGAGAGACGTGACTGATGCGTCACCGGCTAGCGAAGTGGTGCGGCTATTGATTGTGGTCTGTTGGCCACGATGTGGATGCCGGAGTCATCTCCCGCCTTAGCTATTGTTATCTTTCAGTGTATTCGATACCTACCTTAAAGTGACATTCGTTGTGTGACGTTGAGTGTGTATGGGATATAATAGGTATTTCGGTGAAGCTGATCCCACCGATCATTGGTGTGAAGAGGAGTGTGACTGTTCTTGACTGTCGGGCTTGGAACTAGACCGGGCCTCGCAGAATGTCACCCGGCTGAGGTTGTCTTTCATGCAGTTATGTTCTGACCTACGTCTCGACGCTTAAGGCTCGTATTAACGTCCATCGGACCATCTTACTCAAGTCCTCGATACCCTCTGCCATCCCATAGCAAGTAGGTGGTTCCTAATACCTTCGAACTTAGGGTATAACTACGATGATCATCGCTGGTATTGACATTATATAGTAGTTGACAATCTTATATAACATGACCGACGTTACGGAAACAAGTGATTATTGGAATCCATCACTCCTTGCGCAGTCTCTCCTAGGAATATGGTTTGCCGCTTCCCATCAGCCCCTGGATGAATCTACACTTCATCATCTTGGAGATGTGTGTTCGAAAAGAATGCCAGGCCGCAATTCGAAGGGAACTTAGACAATCCATGCCCTTGGGCTACGAGCGCCTTGAGTAGTTGCCTCTTTTAGACAGTTTCATTGAAGAAACCGTGAGGTTTAACCCACTAGACAAGCGTTAGGCCTTAGTTCCTGCGTTTCACTGAATCGAGTTCATACTAATGGTCCATAGCTGCAATTCGCAGGAAGACATTGGAGTCGTACACATTTCCCGATGACTCTATATCAGTGCCAGCCGGCGCAACAGTATGCACATCGGCTTATGACCAGATGCATAACCCCGAGGTGTATCCTAACCCAAACTCCTTCGAAGCTACACGATATTTGCCAAATGACGACATGAAACAATCCAGTTTTACTGATGTTTCGGAGTCATTTCTCGTTTGGGGTTATGGGTCTCTTGCCTGGTATGTTGAGATCCAACTTAATATTGAACTATCATGTCTGATAAAATATGATTTAGTCCCGGCAGAATACATACCTCTCTAGTAATCAAAATAATTTTATCTGAACTATTGCTAAATTAAGACCTGAGCCGGGAAAATGAGAAGGCACGAACGAGGTGGTCTTGGGAAACATTCACAATGCCCTATGAGTCCACGAGGGTTAGTTTAAAGCGAAGGGCTAATTCTCGTTACAGTTAAGTTGGGACTTCAAGATGAACGATCCTAAATATGAGCCAGATGGGTTTGAGGGCGCACGTTTCTAGCGTATTTGATAATGGGTACCAATAAAGTACAACAACAACATCGCAATATAGTCATGCAATGCGGCATTTACGTCGTAATATATACTTGTTTCCCTAACATCCCCATTCATCGTGTGCGCCTTGTCCTAGACGAAATCCCGACATACTTCTAATCTATCATCTCACTAACTCGTCGAGGCGATGTAGTGGGAGTTCTAAAATCAAGGGTATCGTCCCTGCAAGGTAGCCGATATCAGCTACGTTCCTTGTGTTTGCAGTATCAAGTTCCGATACTTGAAGATCAACTATATCAATGAAATTACAGATATCCTGAGGATGTGGCCGAGTAACCAGGACCCGCTTCACCGCCCCGAAGATAGAAATACCTTCAAGTTGGTGTGGTATCGTTGTGCGCAAATAGTTGGGGTTCGTGAAGTAACAGCGATGACGCTCTCGATCCTCTCGGTCCCAGTACGAGGTAGGGAAAGGGGGCCGTGAAGGAATCACTTCCATGTAGCATACCGACGATGGCATCTCATGCGCTTTGGTACGGCCTAAAACGATGCTGAATCCTGTTGCCATTGGAATGTGGTAAATGAAATCACAAGCTATGAATTGCCCTTCATGTTGCCTTCCAACCCGCACTATCTTGTCCTGCTCAAAATCAAAAGCGGTTCCAGTGGTCCAGCCCGCAAATCGTAAGTTTCTTAGTTGTACAACAGCCAAGCCCCGAATGACCATGTCGTCAGCGCGGGGTTGTATCTTAATCTCAGCTGCCACATGTAAAGTTTGTTGTGCATCAATTAAAGAGTACGGAAATATTTTCACGTTGTGAGCCATAGTTGATGTCTCGGTTCGGCCAAAGTAACTATCTCCCCATGATACCAGTGGTAGTGTAATGAGTGAGGACTTGAAGTTTGGGGTCGTGCAAAGGAGCATAGCATAGATACCCGGGCGAACCTGAAGCTCAGAGATATTGCCCCAGACGTATTCTGATTGGAACTTCCAAAGACGAACCGGGAGATCAACTTTAATGCCCTTTCCGACGATAACAGCAGGGGTAGGTGTGGGCTTTCCTTTACCTGGCATTCTGTAAAAGCGCCCAGTCCAAGGAACAGGACTCACTCCGCCGCTATTGATGAAGTCTTTCGGAGATCGCGCTAGGAGACCTAGCAAAGGTTTATTCAACTGATCAGGGGGCCGTAGTTGAATCTCAGTGCTCTGTGCATCTAGCTCGACAATGGAACCCCAAGCGTAGATGGAATGATCGTGGGGGTACAATTTAATGATTTCCTCTTGAAGTCTCTTAAATGCCTTTTGACCCTCACCGTACACAAGGGGAAAGGTTATGTCAAAGATGCCTAACAGGCAGTAAGCTAAGTCCTCTGGCCTGGTTGTAGTTCTCGAGGCAGCCCACGACATTCGTTTAGCGATACTTGCTGTCTGTAGACGCGCCATCCTCGCTTCAAATTCGCCCGCAAGTTACTCCTCTCCAATGCCACAAGCCTGCGCGATTTCAGTAGAGAGGGATTCTCTTGTCCCAATAAAAGACCAGTTTGCTCCATAAAAGGACATTGCTCGCGGAGCGATTAGTTCTTGGAGCGTCCACCCGCGGGTGAACCATCTACTGGTCAACCGGCTCGAGAAACCGTGATTGGGACTGGTTACATCGGCAAGATTTGCATAACAAATCCCGGCTTTTTGATACCACATGAACATAGAATTGATCGCCTCGGAGAGCTCGGCGCTACTTGTCTTGTCGATGCAGCAACTATACTCAACAATTATTACGTAGACTGCGACAGATACGAGGAACGTGGGCTAGCTCACGTATCGACCCAAATGTACGCATAACCGTCACGGCTGGCCATTTCACAGCAGTTGACGATCTTCAAACCCCCAGAAGTTGCATGAAGGGCTATGTTGGAACGCTGTTTTCCAGTATTGATGGGTGACCTCAGCTCCGTGAACCATGTGTGGGATAAGATAGCGTAGGGCGGAGCGTGGTCCTCATTGTCGAACCATTCCAACTTGTAGCTTCTAGCGTTAACAAGCCAATGTTGAGGTAACTGAGTGAAAAACTAGGCTCGCCCATCAAAGTGATTACGCCTGTTTGGTTGGAAATGGTGCTTTGTTGTGACAGGTGAATTGGATATCAGTCCCGAAGTCCCAATTGCGGAAAAGATGTCAGGTTTTGCTTATTCCATGCTGTCTTTAAGGTTAGCTAGCCTGCAGGTGTAATGCAACATCCTTGTCACGATCCTCGCAAGGGTGGGTGTAAACATCTGTTGTGTGCACAGAGGACCAGTGAAGTCATCTCCGTGGGCTCTACGTGACTATATGGCTATATATGAGGAGTCTCTTTGTCTAACCGGTCTCTGATCCCTGTTCCTGGCAATCCTCTTCAGCCTTCTAGGCTCACAGAATCTCTAAACAATAGCCGGTTTATTATGACTTTACTCGGTAAGTAGACAAACCGATTAGAGCTAGTCAGGGTTGTTTGGGCGCCTGAAGTGTATAGAGATTCTGGTGAGGACATAGATCGATGGCGACATGGTTGGGTGGCTGTACGTACGAGGACGATTCGCGACTTCCAGTAGTAATCTCTGGCATTAACAACTGGATAGAATGTATCCCGGTAGTCAGCAGACCTCAACAACTACTTGAGGTTATCAAAGCAGAACAGCGTAACGCGTCATACATCCTGGAATAGTGTGTCGTCCTACGGTCGGTGATGCTTTGTTGGGCGTATCTACATTGGCATAGATGGGACATTCAACCTCAGACAAGACCCAACGTAGGATAATTAAGATATCTAGTGTATGCTGACTAGTACAGCAGCTTGAAAGTGAGTCTTGTCAAAGTGCTCTTGTTTTAATGTGAATTCAATTGAAGCCGACTAATAGCGGAAATTACCAAGTGTTTTTATAGCGGCGAGCGTCTACTACCGCTGCGCTTATAGGTGGGGCAAACTTAATAGGGGTTAGATCTGCTTCGAAGTCGAGACGGACTGCCCGCTAACCAATCTGCTTGGAGAATGCAAATTAGCTGTTCGCCACGACACTGAAGTTGAGAGCAACGGTAGTGTATTGTTTGATGTTGAAACTATTTACTTGCTTACTTGCGGCATAAAACCTCGCTCCACCATGTTGGCGCTAAACGGAATTTCGCCTAGGGCCATCATCACTGTCTTAACCCCGGTTCATAAAATGCGAATGTAGGGATCTTTGTGTAGTATCCATAGTTCTCATTAGGGCTTAGACCATGGAAGCTCATATCATGATATGCGTCAACTATGAGAACGTCGATCTAAAGCTTCCTTTCGGGTCCGAATGTGATACCAAATATTAAGCAAAGTGACCCGGTAGGTTTCGGTTTCGGACTCCCTCAATTCCCATACGGACCAACACCGTCTGCCGACATCATGAAGGGTTTTGTCCTAACCGCCTCCCTTTTTGTCGGGGTTGGCGCGTCGTATAGTCCCAGCAATGGCACGCTCTCAATGCAACCGTCGGAGGTCGCTTGAGGGCTTCGACGCCGATCGCCTTGCCCTGCTTCACATCCTACGGGGGCTTGACGAACTCGGTGGATGATGCAAGATGCACTACAGTCGAGAGAGTGGAAGACGGGAGGGCTGCGAACGAACTTTCCCGGCGCCTTCATGAATCTACAGAGTGAGGCATGCCTTTCTGAGCCTGCAGACCAATGCCTCGTCGACAACACTGTGAACCAGCTGGTATTCCCGCAAGCAACGCTACTGCAACCAAGGAAGCGTGCATCCTACTACATTGAGATCACGAAAGGCTCCGATGTGACCGCGGCTCTAAAGTTTGCCAAAGAGCACAAAGTTACCCTCTCGGTTAAGAATGCTGGGTAAGTAGCTCCCAGCAGAAGTTGAACCACGCCCCCCTCTCAAAATCTCTGGCATATTGCTTCTCGAGGCGCCCGTGATTTCAGGGTAGCTAATACCGCTATAGGCACGACTACATGACACGTAACTCGGGGAAGGGCACGCTGAGTCTTTGGACGCATAACTTACAAGATATGGAATATTACGATTCGTTCGTCCTCAAGGATGCAAGGATGATGTCGGCAGAGTTATGGTCGTCAGTGCCGGCGCGCCCAGCGGAGACGCACATATTTTGCTGACGAGCATGATAGCGTCATTCTTGGCCCTTACTCGCCAACAGTGGCAGTTTCCGGAGGGTGGTTGCTGGGAGGTGGTCACGGTGTCCTAGGACCTGTATATGGAATGGGAGCGGACCGTGTCGTGGAATTCCAGATTGTTACTCCGGATGGTAAAGAGCGCAAGGTCAATGCGTGCCAGGATCCCGATCTCTTCTTTGCTTTGCGAGGAGGTGGAGGCAGCAGCTTTGGTGTCGTCCTCAGCGCCACCCACAGCGTCATACCTCGCAAGCCCATCGCTTTTGCCGACGTACATTTGCCTTCGAACATATCATCCGATACAGCATTGGAATGGATCAAGCTTCTGCTCGATGAGTCCCTAGAATGGGGTCGTCAGGGCTGGGGTGGGCATGTCGCTGGCACATACGTTACCCATTTCAACCCGGTCTCGGATTATATTTCTGACAATGGTACCAAGGCTCGTGCCGCTTTCCAGCGCGTGACGGATTTTGCCCTGGCTCATGGAGGCACCAGCAACGTCGCCGTATACCCGAACTGGCTGCACATATGGAACACGTACTTGCTGCCACTTGACACGATGCAGGGCGGTAATTTGGGCATGGGATCCAGCCGTCTTATACCCGACGAGCTATTCGCAACCGAAGAAGGGAAAGAGAAGATCATGGCGTACTTCCGGTCGATTGCCCAAATCGGCTTCAACCCGGTAAACTTCTACACCCCCGTGACAACACCATTCACGTACGAGCGATTAAATGACCCGGAGGCTTTCGCAAATAAGACTATCGGTACCTCTAAACACCAGCGTGGTACCGCTCGCTTTGGCACTTACAAACAATCGGATCGATGGCATGGAACAGCTCTTACGAGGACCGTGTTAAATTTGTCACGAACCTAACGAACACTACCATCCAACTTGAGGCGCTTGCAGGTCCTACCGCTGGCTCGCACTTCAACGAGGCAAACCCCTTCATGACTGGTTGGCAGGAGTCGTATTATGGTCGCGAGAATTATGAAAAGTTACTCGCGATCAAGGCTAAATACGATCCTCAGAACATTCTGACGTGCTGGAAATGCATTGGCTTCCAGGACAAGAAAGACATCGCCTCGTCTCGGTACCAATGCCAAGGAAAGCTGCAACAGGACGTATACAAAACTTAGGACTGAAGCCAAGCTCATGAGAGCGCAAACTAGTGTAGATTTAGACTAACGCAATACACTACTAGATCTTGGTGTAGTTTCATACCCCACCACCTCCACCCAAATACTCTCAGTGACTATGAAGTGTGAAGTCCTTCAACCAGCCCTTCATTCCACGACGAGCGCAAATTCCTAAGCACGTTACATCTACGGGAATTGGTGGAAATCTCAACATCGTAGTCGGGGGTAAAGGCGCTTCCAGGTAATGGCTGGCGGATACAGGCTTGGCTTCGAAACTTGCTCCTCTTGCCCTCCGTGTCTCGTCAAGGCGGTCAACTAGCCGCATCAATTGGCTCTCCTTAAACACGAGGCCCAATTTAGATCTTATAAAAACGGAGCCTGAGGACGATCTCCGTTGGATCTGTTTCTCCTTTTAGCAACTTTGCTTCTCAATTGGACACGACGGTTCGGGTGGTTCAATTCCGATGTTGAGCAAGATGCGAACTTCAATTTACCGGTAGAGAATCTGCATTAGATGAAGCGCTTGTTGAGCAGACGCCGATCAACAAGTTGAAATGCTATGGTTGACCATGATTGTCATGATAGATCTAAACCCCGTCCAGGTATATAAATTAGACCAGTCTCGCAATGAGAATGATGAGCCAGCCAGTGATAAGAATCAGCCCAAGTAAACAGTACACAAAATGAAGTTTGTAAAGGAATTTGTCCCCTCGTTACTTTCAGGCATGCTGGCCATAGCCTCGATCATCGAAGCCAGGCCGCTACGTCAACCTTACATTAAAACCAGACGTATGTCCCCAATCCTCCAAGAAGCCTTCGGCGCCCTTGATTCCCGCTGACCAAAAGAACACAGATACTAATGAGACAATACCGAGAAATTTCGGCGTTGTGGTATTTCAAACGATGCTCATGCAGGACATGATCGGCGTCGTAGATCCGCTACAAGTCTTAGCGCACGAATTCCCGATGAACCTCTATATTCTCTCCTCGACAATGGACCCCGTAACCACCGCGCCATCGAGCGCAGCGATGAACGCTCACAACTCATCCTTCTGGCCCACAATCAACCCAACGCATACCTTCGACACAGCGCCGGATGATATAGAAGTATTGATCGTACCAGGCGGACCTGGGGTGCGGGCTCCCAACGTCTCTCCCATAACGGACTTTATTCGGGATACATATCCGAAACTGCGGTACCTCTTGACAGTATGTACGGGCGCAGGGCTCGCGGCTAAGTCCGGCGTTCTGGATGGTAGGAAAGCAACAACGAATAAGCAGGCTTGGGCAACGATAACGTCGTAGTAAGCAATTCTCGGGATTGTTTTCTTCTTGTCTTGGAGCCTTCCAGAGACGACATGTCCTTTTGAGACAAAATAGTGTCTAGAAGCTACCGAAACCCTTACAAATCACGCTCTGGGATAGTGATGACTAATTTTGTGCATTGCAGTGGGCCGAATACGACATGGGTGAGCCCTGCGCGCTGGGTTGTGGACGGGAATATCTGGACTTCCTCTGGTGTATGTTTGCTGTGCATCGTCTTTGTTACGTTCGGTTTCTCAACAAACTTTTTGTATACGAGAGGATATTAGCTAATGCTTTTGAAAGGCCACCGCAGGACTTGATCTCATATTTGCATGGATCGAGCATATTTGGGGCAAGGAATGGGCCGAGTATGGTAAGTACCTAGCCAAAAACACTTCCTTCTCACTTCAACCCTCACTGGAAACATGGGTCTTTATTCCGTCTGGGATGATATTTCAGATACTCTATTTACCTTTGAGGAACCAATTACGTTATGGAAGAGGACTAACCAACCCTTACAGTGGAGGGACGCGAGGAATATATTCCGCATCCACAAAACTTCGATCCATTTTCAGCAAAATTTAACATTACGCCAACTGGTTCTTTGTGAAGAGAATCAATATCTTTGTAAAAAGATTCAATACCTTTTAAGGAGATCCAATAATTTTCCAGCCAGATGGTTCTTGGACACTTGAAAGAGAGAAATAAAAATAACGAGAGACAAAGAAGAAAATTCTTTGAGCATTGTTAAAAGCGGGAATATGCTGCACATTCTGGTGCAGTAGTTGCTGCTAGTCATGGCGGTAAAACCTCAGCTATGCTGCCGGGGAGAGAACGCTATTATGTACATTTTCTACCTATATTGTATATATTTTCATACTAGACAGTGGAATTTTAACCCATTGGACTCGTTACACAACACCCCTTTACTTGACATTTGTGTTCACGGTAGCAGACGGCCCAGAGTGACAGTAGATGGAGTTAATATCATCACGCAAATACTATGTTAACATAGACCTCCAACTGTCTCTGTTCACTGACTATTTGCTTGATACCTAATACACAACATCTATTGGGATTGGATCATAAGTGCCTAGGTAGCAACGGAGGTTTGCAGTCCTGGTGCCTTACAGGGGGTCCTTCGTCACAGTCTCCAGAATGTTCAACTGGCAAAGCTTAAAATGCTATTACAAACCGCGGCACATGAAGCTGGCCAGGCAGGAAAAAGCCGGCTTTTTATTCCGGTCCTCGAACCTCACTCCGGGATAGACCCACTTATTCCGGTCAAGCTCCCGGTCAAGCTCCCGAAATAGGGGTCGGGTCTGGCGATACCATCGTGATGACACTGATCAAACTAATACTTTGGTTATTCTACCTACCTACCTGCCAGTTACTTATTTTGGCCGACGAATTTTCTGTGTTTGTGTACCTACCTTGTTTCCTTCTAGCCTCCTCTACTTCCTCCTTCCAAGGTTCCCCTTCTCATCCTCTACTTCGCAGCAACACTCCGCAGTTGTTTCCTAGCAAACTGAATTCAACACGAGACGATGTTGTAGTCTTTTCTACTTTTGCATCGTCAAGTGTACCTAAGGCTTGAAATCATCAGCAAGCCCGCCATCTCAGTAGGCAAGTATTCAACAAGTAGGTGGAACGCGCCCTCATTATACCGCGTTTAACGCGAACAGCACTTCGTTCTGTACTCTCTATTTCCCCAAAGCTCAACAAGTAGGCGGAAGTCACCGATTCTTGTTTACACTCTCTTGTCGCGCCCTCACCACACCGCGTCCAACGCTAACAGTACTTCGTTTTGTACTTCCCAAACTACAAGTGCAACTATCTATTCTCCCAAAGCTCCTTAGCGTCCTACGGCTCTACAGAAGGGAGCTGTTTCACCATTACAAACACACCTACTTTCCCTTTACCTGTCTACCTGCACCCGCGCTAAGCCATAATCATAATACTACCTACTTCAACACCGTCCCTGTCTACCTGCACCCGCGCTAAGCCATAATCATAATACTACCTACTTCGACACCTTCCCTGTCTACAACTTGCCGAGTAGCTTGTAGGTTGTAGCCTAGGTATTTCCCCTCCGCTATCATCCTGGTGTATCCCCCTTCCTTACTTTGTTTGTCATCATCGACACTGGAAGGAGTGTTACTATCGACTGTCATTGCACACCACGGTCTGCGAGCAGCCCGACGTACATTCACAAACTAAACCTTACTACTCTAAGCACTACTTATTTCCATCAAGGAACTTTCACCTCTACCTACAACAACACTTGCATCCTACGCTACTGCTACTTTCCGACGTTTCGTCTCCCTGACAAAACTGTTAGATATCATGGCGAGCAACGATAACAACACAATGGCGGCAGCCAACAATCCAGGTGCCAACAAGCGCGATGGACCTCCCGGCGGCTTCTTAGTCAACGAATCCGGAACCGCTTTCAAGCCTCCTCTACCCTCAACCCCCGTCGGCTAGTCTTAATGCCAGCGTCGCCAACACTAACCAAGCTTCCACCACCGGCAATATGTTCAGGGCTCCTAGACTCTCGTACCCTTCGATGGCTGGTATTAATGTTGGCGTCGCTAACGCCAACCAAGCTTCCGCTCGAGGCAATATGCTTAAGGCTCCTAGACTCTCGTACCCTTCGATGGCTGGTATTGATGTTAGCGTCGCTAACACTAAGCGAACTTCCGCTCGAGGCAATGTTCTCAATGCCCCAATCCCTCGTACCCTCCGTTTTTTAGCCTCCGCTCCGACACGCCTGGTATTATTATCAGTGATGGTTCTCGTCTCAAGGATGTCGATTTCACACGCCCAAAACAAAGTCTTAGCGAGCGTTTGGCTACCTTGAACCAAGCTTCTATCTACAGAAACATCCCGATGCCCACCCCCCCTCCTCGCCGCTTGTCTCCCGTGTTGACAGGTATTGGTGGCGCCTTCGATGACCGCAGCATGATGGCCCTCCGAAACCCTTTCGTGCTCCCTCGTACTGTCGCTCCCCCATCGCCAGGCAGTGATCGCGAGGCTGCCAGAAAAGCTCCCATGGTTTCTCTTCGCGTACTCATGGCGAATCAAGGTCACGGCACTACAACAGCAGTAGCACCACAAGCAGTGAACAACGACTTGAACACCGGCGGCAATGGCACCATTGCTAACATCGGCGAGGCCCAGCCTGCCGCAAGCGACATTGGTGAAACTTTCACCTTATTTCAAAGCTTTCCTACAGAACTGCGATTTATGATTTGGGAGGCTTCAATGGAAATGGAAGAGCCGCGGCTCATCCACCTGCACGCCCGCGGCTGTGGACTCCGTGGGCACAGACGCGCCGGCTGCCCCCGCGGCTATGGTTCGCGGATTAAAATCTACGGCGATAAATATGAACAGGCTCCAAAGTACCTGTTCGTCAACCATGAGTGCCGCTACCTGGCCCTCCAGCATTACAACATTCGTTTCTCAGTCATCCAGAGATGCTTGGTTGGTGGCGTCTTCGACAGGCGAGAGACCAATATTATCATGTGTCCTGATGATATTCTGGTATCCTGGCACTGGAACCGTCTGCAGGTGAGTGACTCCCAATATTGATTTCTTCTTGTCACCTTCACCTTCAATTTTATACGCTCCGTCAGGACAGGGTTCATGTCCGATTGGTTTCTACACTCTTACAGCAATGCTAGATTTTCTTTAGATAACTATTGACTAACTTGTGACTTGCAGTGGAACACGCAGAACTTCACCCTCCAGTTCGGACCCGAAGCAAGTCGCGTCCGCAACCTAATGGTCAACCCGTGGAGAACGGAGTACTCTAACTACAACCAGGCAACGCTCGATGTACTCTGCAAGCTCATTGACAAGCTCGGCAACATGAATGCCATCAAGTCGGTCTTCGTCTTGCGCTCTCGAGGACTTGGTTCTCTCGAATATGAAGACAGCAACCAGTTCACACTTGACCCAGTATGGCTAGAGGACGCCATCAACAAAATGACCCCTGCGCTCAGGGCACGATTCGGGGCATTTTTACGTGGCAACCGCCTAGAGTGGCATGGCGTGTGCGGTAAACTATAGATGCAAGCCATCTCCCAGCCAAGGAAACTAGGTACGTAGGCCACTGTTGATAGGGAATCATTAACTAATCTAACATATCATCATGTTCTAGGCATTTAGGGAAGCCCCTGAGTTAAGGAATGGGCTCTACGGATCAGTGATCTGATTTCCTCAGAGGAAATTACCTCTTTTGCGGCTGAGGACTTCGGTCGGGATGGCTGCGACAGGGTCTGGGGAGTAGAGAGGAGTCCAAGGTCGTTCTCGTACTGAATGACTTCTTGGTTGCTCACCAAGCCCAGAGAATTTCAACGAGGAGTTTTTGTTATTTGGAAGTGTGTTTTCGGCATTGATTTTCGTGGCGATGTGAATGGATAGGCGGGAGCTAAGCTCAGTTGTTCTCAGGGACAAAAAGGGCAGCAGGGAAAGTCTATATGGAAACTCCCCTCCGGAGCTCCCGTCATCCCCCAAGCAGTTTTTGAGATTTTCGAGGCGTTTTCCCCAGAGACAACGAGGCGATTTGTCTACCTGGGCACTAAAAAACAAGGTGGGATGGATGTAAGAAGATAGGTTCCAAGGAATGTGCTGCTTTTACCCAGCTGGGTTGGCAGCTTCCAAATTTGCCGAAATCGCGGATTCGTTAGGCAGATAAGGCAGATAGGTTAATAAAATGATACCCTTGTGAGGGTTTTGATAGCATCGTTGCCGTTCTTTCCACCAAAACTACTACATGCCTCATCACTCACGTAAACATAGACGGCAGGCCCCAGCTTCCCGCGAGTAGATGATCATCGCTGCCACGGAGGAGATCCATATCATGTGCACGTCTTTCTTTTGATATTAGCTAGAGTGTAGCCACGCCACACCCCCGTATCTATTCACCTCCAACTGTAGTAAAATAGCACCTCGATTGGCATAAGCATACAAACCCCCAACCATATCATCTTCGGTGATGGATAATTAGAGTGCTATTATAGCTACCAACCTTGCTTCATCTCACAGGCCAAAAAAGACTCAGATGGGCATAGCCTCGAAAATCCATCTCTATACCACCCTCCTCATAAATACCGAACCTTGGTGTCATGGACCTTGCAAGGGTAGGGTGTGGACATCTGTTGTTTCTATGTGACTACTTGACTATGTACAGAGAAGTTCTTTGTCTCGGTTTGATCCGTGTGTCTAGATTCCTATTTCCTGGCACTTGGTGATATATTTAGTAGGGCTTCCCATTACCTAACACATCTAAGTTTCCTATTCTCTAGGAGGGAGGATGCCGTGCCCTTTTATGCCCAATTATCCTCTTCTTCCCTAAAGCTGCGGGAACCTCCGCAGACCTAAATAGAGACCTGTGTAGCCGGAAACTGAGTGTCTCGGTATTCGAGTTCAGCTTCGGTGTCTGCTCGAGACTCACGATAACTTCGCACGACTGCTTCAACCTCGTAAAGTAATACTTAGCGAACTCCGTATGGGAACCGTGTGGCACTGTATACTGCACTCAAGCCAGATCCGTATAACACAACGACGTCCTTCCACGCACTGCCGGATATACCTAGGTATCTAGCAACATCCAGTATCCACAGAGTCGCAATGCCACATTAACTTCCAACTCGCGCGATGGCAGCTAGCGAAGGAAGTCACGGTAGATCTACTCTCACCGACGGAGGGCGGGCGCTAGCAAGGACAAGCACTAAGTTAGCTAGCCCTACGACATTATTTATATCGTCGGAGAACAGAATCGGTCTTTTTTAGTTCCTTTAGCACAGCCTAAAACTACGTCTGTGATGATCCGCAAGTTGCCGAGCTTACGTCCAACGAGAGGAGAATGAGCTGGGCTGTGCATGTGTGCTCCTGCCACACGCTACTAAAAAAGTGATGAGGTGAATATCATGTGTATGTCAGATCAAACGACTCTCACGATAGGACCACAATAGAATCTCGAGTGGGTATCGATAGATTTGATTGATTATCGTCTATATTATCTAGTACTTAACGCTGACCCTTCTTCTTCAGCGCTTCGTGAAACTCATGATCGTACTGTGCTCGTAACCGTAGTTAAAACATCTTTGTTTTAAACAGAGTTTTAGTGAAGCGTTGCCCCATAACTTTAGATGATGAGGAATGCTACGCGAGCGCATCCTGCCACACTCCGAGAAAACCCCGACGACACAAATATAAAAGAGAAAAAAAAAATGGTTTGGCTGAAAACAAAAATCACCGACATAACCGACATTCTTTTGTTCTTTTGATCTTTTGGTGCCTATAACTTTTGTGAAACGCCTTGATCTCCGATCATGATTTCATCAATTCGTCCCGAAAACAAATGTGCCGACGCCTGCCAGCATGACCGAGGGCAAAAATAAAGATAGGGGGGAGCGAGGCGCGTCAAAAATGGGACAATAGTCATACCATTTATGCGAGCAAAGTTCGAAGAGTGGCGGGTAGCCAGAACGAATGGCCCAGGTATAGATCACATCATCTTGCGGGCGGTTTACAAATGGCGCTTGAACATGTAACTGCCGTACATGCCACCAACATTGGCAAAGGCCACGGGCACCTTACGCATTCCCCAGAATGCGGCGCCCATCTTCCAGTCACGGAAGCCAAGATCTCGGGCGCCGTCTGGTCTCACAAGCCAGGCACGGCTGCCGAAATCCGTCGCTGTCCACCAGCACGTGTAGCGGCCGTTGAGCGAGAGAGACGCGTATAGGCGTCATCGGCTAGCTCAACCACCTCCAGGGGCGCGGAGTGACGGTTCAAGAGCGAGGTATTACTGAAGAGTGCCGATACATTCAGTGAACCTGCAATATAATCCGATAGATCGAGATACTTCAGCGTATGCGGGACCCAGTTTAGCTGCTCCAGCTCTTCATCGGGGAGAAACAACCTATTGATGTCTTCTGTTTTGAGACGGCGACCCATGGACAATTCCTCAAGATGTTTCGTAAGTGGTCGCAGTAAATCGATATGCGAGGAATTCATCTTGCTACCCTTCAGGCTGAGAGAGCGTAGAGTTGAAGGTAGGATCGGAAGTAGACGGGTAACATCGTCCTCGTCGAGGAGCTCGTAGCTTCGGAAGTCAGCCGCTACGCTTAAACAAACAAGGTTCTTCACGGCAGGGTGGTTTGTAAGGAAGTCTATGACGACCGCGCTTGACAAAAGCTTGCACTTGGCCAAGTTCAGGTGCGTTATCCGGGCAGTGTGGAATGGACATCAGGGCTGCATCGGTAATACGGGTACCAGCTACGTCAAGATGTGTAAGATTAGTCAGGCGAGGCAGCAACGTCTCAAATAAGGCTGACGGTAGGTTGAAGCAGCGGTGGAATGATAACCGAGCAATGGGCAACGTTTGAGGCCAATGGTCTGAGAGCATTGATTCAAAGGCGGCTTTAAAGCTGGCAGAAGAGCAAGCACAAAAGTCGAGTCCTTGCATTCTCTCCATGCCGAAGAATAGTTTTCGAAGGACGTGTACGTCAATGTCCTCGTCGACATATTCCTGCGCCAAGAATTCGCGGAGATATGGGGTTAATTCCAGGCATTGAAGCAACGTCTCATACGTCAAGTTGCGGGTAGTAGCGCGCTCACTTGCAGTCGTAAAGAGAGAGGTTGGATTAAAGTGACTGAAATCTAATCTCCGCACAATGGTACCGAGCTCTGGGTTTTGAGCAAGGTGGGCTAAGAATTTCCGGAAGATCCTTGAATGAGGAATCGTAATCTGCCTATATAGCGCATTAAGCGTGGCGGAATGTAGGGTCCTGGAGGTCAGCAGCATTGCCATCAAATCGGCATTACGACTGGCCAGTCCGTCCGGAGGGATGTCTAGTACAAGGTGATCGATTATTTGATCTAGATAATGTTAGCGTAAAGGTTCCGTGACACGGATACAGATCTACCCATGTCGGGAGCGTACAGACTCCTGCAGGCCAGCACCCGACAGGTGATAAGCATGGGGCCAGTGGCGGATGGTAACAGATATCAATCGACCTCTGATATGCCAGCGGGTAGTAACCTAACTCAAGCAGATACTGTTCAACTTGACGAGGTCGATGATTCGCTCTGCGGTTACCTGCCAGATACCTCGAAGGGGGAATATTATGAGAAGTAATGTCCTGAACTCACTTTTGATTTCCATAGGCAGTCTCTCAAATTGCGAGTCTCCAGGCACACGTTGTACCTCTACAATGTCCTTCGGTTTCTTGGCGTCGTCGACCAGACCATGCGCAAGGCTTGCAAATCTCCATAGCTTCTGCTCGCCTGCTTACCCTTCACACCGATCTGTTTCCATCCCTGGAAATTGTCGGCAGCGACAGCGGGAAACCAACAGCCGTGTAGTTTACTATGTGGCTGGGTGACGGGCGTGATGAACATAGTCTCGGCCATGTCTAAACCGGCAGACGGAGGACGGCTAGTGTCGTCAACAACGGCAGTGTCCGCCTCGTCCCGAAAGTACGATGAGATCTTGGTGCTGCTAAAGGCCTGGGCAATATCGTTGCCTACTTCTCGTACGGAGGAGAAAGACGCGCGACTGGAAGAAGATGTTGGTTGGGGAGAGATAGTGCCACTCATCTCTTCGTCAGCGGTGGGCGGCTGGGTAGCTTTAATAAGCTCCTTCGTGAGACGCCCATCCACACTCTGTGGGAGCGAGACGTTGGGGCCCATGTCCATGGTACCAAGAGAGAGAGGTAGAGACGAGATAGGTGGGGTGATTGCTGAGGGAAGAATAGGGATAGGTGGTCGGGGGTTTGCTGTGGAATACGATCGTGGTGCAAGAGCCACTTTCGATAGCGCAATGCACACTCTCCCGTCAAGACTCGGGTAGTTTGTGTAGGTAGGATTCGTAATGACAACGCACAATTCGGCAAGCGTTTCAAGGTTGATGGGGAAGCAAACAATATGCAGGCGACGGAGTGGGCGCAAACTTTCCAAGACCAAGACCGGGACAGGACCAGGACTGGGACCTGCGACCGGCCGGGTGAACAGTGAGAATTGTGTAAATTGTGTCTAAATACCAGGCTAGACGAAGACACACGGGTGTAACACCAGGCGCGTCCCGACTGGCTTTCCTGTTAGTCAACGGAACAGACGTTTAGGTAATAGATATCGCTGGTGCACGGCGGGGAAGCGATTCTGGTTCCTGTTGCGAACCGGCTGGGGCGTTCGAGTGGTTGTATTATGAGCGGTTGTATTATGAATTGATGAATTAGGAAGGTTTGCAAATTAGATACTACTAATAGGGGCCGGCTGGGAACAGTCAAAAGGAGGTTGTGTGATGGCAGAGGCGGCGGGTATGGTATAAGTGATGCGTCGTGTTGGAGTAAGGTATGTGTCGTGTACCTTTTCCCTACCTACACTACTGTACCGGAAGTGTGAGTGTAAGTGGATTGGCGAAAAAAACAAAACACATAAATCTGGGGTAAGCTATGCTACGCCAGGGGTTAGGACGGTAGCTAAGCCAGATGCAGTGCGCAAAGGAAGCTTTCAAGAAGGCACCGGTGCACTTTCAGGGCTGCTAGTCTGGGATGCATGCACGTGGACAGCAATTTGGGTTGTTGAGATGGGAATGGTCGGAATGGTCAAAGGAAAGCGGTCGCAGCGGCCTCGACGGCGTTCCATTGATATAGTAAAGCTTACCACAACGGAACACGCCAGTGGCTCCGGTGCTGTCCAGGCGGCTCGCTGGGAGGGCCCGTCGGTTTTCATCAGCCAAGTATTGAGTAATGGAAACAAAGGTCTCGTTTTCTTGATTGTCACCTGACGGCATCAGCCATTCTAACCCTCTTGGCAATAGGATGGTCTCGAGCCACTTGGTATTAGTAATAATAAGGGTTGTCCGAGAAAGAAAAGGCCCCCGTGCACCAATGCTGCTAATTCGTTGTCTTTTGTTTACAAGGGACATTCTGTAGT
This sequence comes from Amphirosellinia nigrospora, assembly GCA_004123355.1. Lineage (NCBI taxonomy): Eukaryota > Fungi > Ascomycota > Sordariomycetes > Xylariales > Xylariaceae > Amphirosellinia > Amphirosellinia nigrospora. Next base: position 2,838,674 of record SCHM01000002.1, on the reverse strand, counting down.
CTATCTAGACAGAGGTATGGAGAGCGAGAGAGCCGCCTGGCCTTGGTGAGCCGCCTACCCTACATATGCTGCAGCTCTCCTCCCCTGTGCATCCCGGCGAATTTGGGGTTGCACCGACGAAAGAGGCAAAAAATAAAAAAGGACTGCCAAAATTGGAGAAATTCTCTTGCTCCGGCCATGCTCATTGGCTACTGCGAAGGAGCCAACCTTTTGGGGCAGCCCTGTCTTGTCTTGGCCACTATCTTGGCTTTTCCCAGGTATTCTCCCAGCTAGCTACACTAAGAGAGGTACAGCAGTACATGTCTCACGTATTATTGTCCAATTGTGTCGCAGCATGTCGTCAGCTGTGCTCTCGACAAGTGTGAAGGCGACTTATTTACTTAATAGAAACCACCAAATGGATGGATAAAAGGCATTCGTGCTGAAGTACCTATTGTAGTTTGATCGTGGTTTGATTGAATTGCCCGGCCGTTTGTTTTATTTTTATTTTATTTGCTTTTTGTCTTAGCCGCGCTGGGCTGTTGGAGTAAGGAAGTTTACTCCGTCTCGGGACCCTTAAAATGCGAAAATCACAAACCGCTGTAGTCCGGTTTCTCTCCGCGGAGTTGGTCGCGCGTCCCTCCCTTAATACCCGCGCGTAAGGTAAAGGTGACTCCATTATTACTCAACCTATCCCGTGACCAATCCGAAAATTTATGGCAGTCATCTACCTACCTACTGTAGGTACTGTGCTGTACTTACGGCAGGTTGTACCCGACCGACGCTAGTACCCGTTACGGATTTAAGCCAAAACACCCGCCCATACGCCACAATCGCCGCACATTCTAACTTTCGCCTTCCGTCATCGGTGCTGAGGTCAAACATATCACATCATGAATTCACACAGAGTTGTCTCAGCCTTGTCCATTACATATGCACGCATATATAAACGACGTAAAATGCACTATCCCATATTCATCCTGGTCAGCGGACGGAGCTAGCTATATGACGAATACATTTACTGATTCGTGGCCGGCCTTAACTCAACTAAACACTTCTATATCCAAACATTAGACGAACATTAGACAAGCGTAAGTAGATGGCCTTTTTATCTTTCGTGATATACCTAGGTATCCCTCGTCGCCCGTCGAACACTCTAAACGGAATTGTTATCTGTCAAATTCATGCATTTTTTTGGTAAGTTATGCTACTTACTCGGGTGGTTGATGCCCGTTAGTCGCGATATCGGACCTCGGTATCCCGCCTGGTAATGTATAAGCACGCGAATTTAAGTAAAGTCACGTCCAATTGACAACTCAGGTATACGCAGTTATGATCAATTAGTTATAAAACACAGCTCAAGAATTAGCCATAATTTCCTATACCTAGGCTACTACCTCGACGTCCGATCAGAAATATTGTCAAGAGGAGATATAAATAAGCTGTTACAATGCAACGCAAGTAGGTATCTATCTATCTGAGTAAGTTTACAAGCGGCAGCGAATTAAAAAGGGAACTCCCTTGCGAGCCGCTGCTTCATGATAGCGAGTCTTCTGTTCGAGTAGTGACCCTGGTAGAAACCTTTCGTGTCTTCTGGACCCTAACCAAGATTTTGTTATAGTCTGTTCCACCTTGGCCGCTGTCGTTTAGATATTGGGGCGTTGAACCTGAATCAAAATTGCCCCAAAAGAATTATACTTTGCCCAGAGCCGAAACCGCGGGGCACACAGGTGGTCCGCCGACCTTCGCTAATCGATTTCCTCTAGACGCCATTCGCCGTAACATGATCTGCATAATGACCGCCAACTCCGTTATATGTACCATACAGCAACCAACGCCGCCATCTGTGGAACATCGAAGCCATATGTTTATCTACTACCGTTGACTTTCTTCCCTGTCTTGATGCGGTCTTTGCAGTTGTCACAATACCATTTCACTGCCAGATGCGTCAGTGAACTGTCTGGATGCGGGAATCGAATGTACTTACTATTAGACGGCGGGCCGCCTTGAGGCCTACACAATCCAGATGAAACCACTCGCGTTCGCAATCGTCGGCGTCGCAAGCTACCATCTCCCCATAGCTGACGCCGTTGCAATAACAGTATAAAGGTTCATCAGCATCAACGTCGCTTCATCATCACCGTGGCCACTACTATTCGCATCTTCATCCACTATCCGCGTAGGGATCGCGTGTTGAGAGGCGCCTTTCTTAGGCTTCTCTTCGCTGTCGTTGTGGACGTGTTCCTCGATGACCGAGATCGCGGGTTGCGTCTGGGAGCTACCCAGAGCAGGGGTTTGACGGCTTACTGGCTCGTCCGCTTTAGTTGTGACGACCGTCGTCGTAGTTTGAACATGACTTGCGTAGGCTCTGCTTTTGAGTCTGTATCGTCTGTTTAGGAGGGTTCTTTCTTGTTCAGACCGTTCACAGCACTGGAGTGTGACTATTCGCTCTTCTTTGTGGGATTCTGTCTTAACGATAGCGGCAGGTTCTTTTACGGCTTTGGGCTCGGCAGAGGCACGTGGGCCGTTGGGCAGCGCAGGAACTTCGGGAGTAGCGGTAGTCACGCCATTAGGCCGGTTAGATGCCGATGAGACGGGGCGCTGTCGCCCATTTTCTACATTGGATTGAATGGAATTCTGCCTCGCCCTCGAAGAAACCGGACGTGGTACGATAACTGATGGGCAGGAGAGCCGCGACCAGTCGGCTTTTCTCCTATCTGGGGCTGCGGAGTTGGCGATGGTATCGAGGGTGAGACCGCCGCGGCGGCAGCGGCGGCGGCGACAGCGGTTTTGCTGTGAATGAAGATTAGCAAGGAAAAACAAACTACTAAAGTGGTAGAGAAAGACCAACCTCTTTTTTGATAGACCATTGGCAGTTGGAAGGGCCTTCCGCTTTTTGGTTGGTTCAGGCGCTGGGGTCGTGCGTGGGCTGGTGGTCTTAGTTTTAGGCGCGGCACCGCCATACACCGAGCTCATGGCGCGTTCCATGGCCTGTCCGCCGTTGGCGACTTTGGGTGTTGTTCTCGACCTTCCTCCTTTTCGATGGAGGATTCCCATTCGTACTAGGGCCCGCCGTGATACCCAAGCCCACTGGGGTGGTAACTTCGGCGACTTTCCGTGATTTGCTGCCGCCCTGTGTCTTCTTAGAGGACTCACACTTCTGCTTTCCTTCGTGATCATCGGCGTCGGAGTCTTGATGTTGGTTTTTGAGGCCCTTCTTCGCCATGAGTGCTTGTTTCCTTGCGTCGCTTCGTGCCGCGGCTTCTTCCACCTGAAGCTGCTGCGCAGCAGCAGTAATCACAGCCGCCCCATCACGACGCGACCGTTCTGCCTGAGTTGCCCGATTGATCCGATTCTCGGGATAGGCCCAATGCGTGGTACTGCCCCATTTTGCTTCGTCGCTAAACTCGTTTTCAAGGTGGGGCCAAACATCATTAATGCGAGACAGGTGTTTGGAGAGGGCCTCATTAGCGGTAGATATGACATGGTTCTTTTCTTCGAGAGACACTAGCATTTCTTGGATCTTTAATGCAGTGTGGAGGAAAAGTGTTCGCCTCGGCACATTGCTGGGTCGAAGACGGTGGAGGCACGAGATTCGTTAAGTGAGCTGGGTGCTTGATGACCACCCAACGCGTGGCCGCTCGAGCTGTTCTGTGCGCTCATGGGCGTCGAGGCGGGCGCGACACTGCTGGAGCCATCCCGGGTGCTGCGCGGTTCGGGAGGATTCGACTTGAGGGCGGCGTCAATGAATTGGAACAGAGCCTGCTCAGGGGCGAAGATCTTGGCGTCGACTTCTTTCAGGAGTGTGAAATGTCGGACGAGGTCTTTGGGGAGAGAGGTAATGGCGTCAGTGAAGTGGGTAATGGCAGGAAAGATGTCGATGGGTTGGTGGTGGCTTTGGCCCCTCCAAGAGACTCGCGACCTCCGACGGCACGGGAAGGGCCAGAATTTGTTCGTGAGAGATTTGCTCGAGTCTGGCGAACCGGCTGGGCCCTTCGACCGGAAGGGCCAGTGGTGTCGGCTCGGGGTGGTTCGGCTGTCTTCATCTCGGATCCCTACGAGTAATGGCGCGAGAGGGTGAGAGGGCGAGATGGTTGACGAGAAATCGAAATGAAGCGACCGCCGAGGTGAGTGGGTACGGTCCCGTGAGAAGAAATGGTACTGAGGTTGGCAACTAAAATTGACAAGTAGCTCCAAATAACGAAGCTCAAGTCATCTTGATCGTGGCATACGGATTCGGGTGACCTGTCCAAGTAACGAGTGTGGGAGAAACGCGATCAAAGAAGCAGAGGGTAGAGGCGGAGGCGCAAAACTGCGAGGGCCGCTGCAGTGCTGTGCCGGGCCCTTGTTCGAGCTGTACCGCCCGACACTACTTGCTGTACAGCGTAGCAGCAGCAGCGTGCTTAGCTGACCCCTCTCCCCAGCACTTGACCTACCCCCTTGGCCAATGCGCGTCGTGTATTAGCCCCATTATTAATCATCGGCCTATTCGATAAGACATAGATTAGATAAGATAACAAGTTCCCCTTGAACCTCGTCATCTGGGCCCTCGGAACTGTGACAGCTGGCTGACTGGTGTCTCGCCAGAGCTACTGTACGCGCAAGCCCGTGTTGATGCTCCTCAATTTCGTACTGCACGGGCTCGGAAAATGGAGTGACGACTTGTTGATTTACGAAGGCGTTTGTAGTCATGAAAAGTTAGAGCCATGGCAAGTGGTACAGCGCTGATGAAGGATACTAAACATGTCGTGTTCTCGTAGAACGGGGAATGTAGATGGAAGAGTGGTTTACAGCAGGTATTCAAGGCTGGTATCGAAGCTAGCTGGCCACGGTGCCGACGGTTGTCCGGCCCCAGCATCAAAGCTTAAGGTAAGGTAGGTAGGTACTAACTTACCTAAGGTATTGCCTACATAAGGGTAAAAATTACAGGTATGAATTCTCCATAAGGAGAGCAAATGAGAAGAGATAGAACAGCTTAAATGACCTCGAGAATTCAGCAATCGCTCTAAATGTATACATACATGCACGCATTCTCTGACCATTATTTCCGTCCTTACATTTGTATGGGCCCTTGGGCTGATATTCAGTAATCGGGGGACGACCGGACTTGGGATTACTCATCCTCGACAGCCGGTTTGGCGAACAGATACACTGTAGTTAGAGATACAAATAATCTGCTCAATAGAGGACCTCATTAATTATTTAGGTACCTAGGGATGAATATCCTCGCGCATTACAGTATCCCTAATCAACACCAAACGCCCTACCAGGTAGCTAAGTGACCAGGGGGGGATCAATAACGGCCAGGACCGTACCGCTTTCATCAGCTGATAACTACAGTTCCCAATCAGTTTCTGAAGCACTCAACGCATTTTTCATCATCGTTATATAATGGCAAAGGAGGCTCGCACATTATTTTCGCGATAACTCTTTCTCGAGCAGCTTCTTTCGCCATTGCCATTCAAGCAAAACGGGCAGAAAATGCCAAAGATCGAACTCTGGCCAGAAACACTTGAGGAAGAAAATATGAGTGTTCTCGTGGCATTGCCATAGCATGAAATCACTCAGCCGGGTGACATTGCTAGTTCGGATGAAGATGTCAAGTGGTGGGCACTCTGCAGTATATGTACTATTTATAGTGTGTGGTGATGTTTTCAGGGTTCGGGAACTTGCGAGACTTGGTTGTGGTCGATGGTAACGTGGGCGACTCAGGATCCAAAGCAGTGGTTGAAGACATCGAGTCATCTACGTCCGACTTGGCGCCAGCATCTGGTGATGTCTCTCTGATCGAGTCCAGATCCTCTGTCCGTTTGGAATAGTTTGATCTTATCTTTTGTGTTATTCTTGTCTGCGAAATACGGGGCTTTTGAGGGTTGGGATGGTGAAGTGAATTCATCGATAGTCGCCTTGATTGCGCTCGTCATTTCAGCTCTCGAAGTGTATGGAAAACATATATTCAAAACTGCGCTAAATAATGGGTTAGCAATCCCGTCACCAAGAACAGCTAATTTCAACCTACTCCTTGTTATGCTTCGTCATTTCCACGGCTCTGTCGACGAAAGGGAGGACGTCGTCAGGAATAAGATCTCGCTCGCCGAGTACTCGGATACACGCGCCGTATCGATCAAGCAATTCGCCATGTTGTACGAGCTGCTCAAGTTTCACTTTCGCTAGGGCCATCAGCCCTTGACCTCGCCACGTGGGCGATTAAAGTTCTCGATACTGAAGGCGTAGACGGTTACAACCTTGACACCGCACTTATAGCAAATCTCAAGCACCTGGAACGCAAGACGCATTAGTTGGGGGCAGCTGCGTGAAATAATTGAAATCATACTCTGGCCAGAGCTTCGAAACCAAGATGGTGCCCTTCAATCGTCTCGATCTTGTGGTTTTTGGCAAACCGCCTGTTCCCGTCCATCTCGAAAGCCACATGCTTTGGGATTGGCCCTTGTTTAAGGGTCCCAATCAAGACATCTTTCGCACCCCTCATGACCCATTCCACCGGAGGGGACTTCCAAAACCAATTCCTAACATGGGAGAGGTAGAGATCGGACATGGCGAGGGCGGACGTGGAGGGATGTTCGTTGTCGTCGCGCGATGTTGGCCTGTGCCACAAAAGTATAATTGATACCTGTTAGGTAATTGGTAAGGTAGGTAGGTAGGCAGTCCCGGTAGCGCTAATAGCAATTAGAGTTTCGATTGAGCCGTTCTCGTTGAGGGCAAACAGCAAAAACGCGATGGGAACGTAAAATGTGGCTATGTTGGCGATATTGATAAATTATGACGACGACGCTTCAGCCAGCTAATGTATGAATGTGGGACACCTGGGCATTCGCAGCCCCATGCAAGAATGCATATGCCAGCTGGAGCTTACTTAGGCACGCTACGCTATGCCGGAGCGCTTCGGGTGACGGAAACTCGGATCACCCCGGTCTATTGATGCTAGTGAGGTACCTAGGTACTCAGTGGATATGAAACCACCAAAATGCCATGACGAACTAAATGTGTTTGTGATGAGGTTCGTTCTTGTAAAATGAAGCCATCGCCACCATTCCAATTGGAGCCATTCGCACCTATTTGCGGGCTCTGGCGCCATTCTGCAACGATCATGGAGACACCAATGGCTGGGCAGCATCCGTACTCACGGTTGTGTTGAGTTTACCTGCTGCCACCAGGATATCAATAGTCCCACTAGACATTTGCCACCAGGCAAAAAATAGCCACCTACATTCTGAGTTCCCAGCTAACTCAAGAACGAAGTGCTACCCTGGATATCATATGTGTTACCCGCCGCGGACAAGGTGCTATTGCAGCACATTTATACCGACTAGCATGTCAGAAAACATGTCGAGAATAGAGCTGTTAGTATAGTGTGTCCTTGAGCCGATTGTATGTCGCTCTCTTGCAAAGGGCGCCTACAACTTAAATGTACAAAACAGTTAGATATTTTAGATTCAGGGGTTCCGATAGTAAACGCCACTTTCCCCTTTCAAGTAAGCGGGTGCATCAGCTTGCTGCCTCTTGGGACTATAGTATGAGCTGAGAATTAACCTACTTCATAGATTATGATCAGAAGCCGTAAGGCTTCGTCCGCCACCTATTGTAGACGTCCGCTAGAATTTACATGTTGCATTTCGATATATACCCAATGTATATTAACTCATCAACGATGATCACCGACGCACCGCAACCTCTCAGTAGAGGTCTCTTGACCATCACGGTGACCAACCGGTCGGGCGTGATGCAATCATACGCGTTATTCGCGGGCGAGCCAACAGTGACGCCCGTGACGCGGCCAATCTTTAACGACATCATCACTGTGTTCCCCGGGTGCCGGGAGCGGCGGACAGGCCTTCTTCACCATGCCAAGCGCCGAGCTGTATGCGATCTGCGGCACCATCAACCGCGACGCCATCGATGATGGTGTGCAAATGGAGATCGTCGACAAGCAGGCCATCGGTACGTAATTCTCGGGGCCGTTTTCTTCAAGACGTTTCCTGGGACGTGATGATGTCTCGAAGCCCGACACCCTCACAATTCACGGCATAACAGCAATAACTAACTCCGAGTACTGTAGTCGTAGGTCATCAGACTGACGATGGTAAGACAGTTCCGGGGTCTACGTCTAGCATTTTAGTCCCGAACCCAGGTAATCTTGTGTTTGATCGCGGTGTTAACTTAGCGCCTGTGGGAATCCGGGATGCTTTTTAAATAGGCCCGTGGTCTGAATCTGGAAGGCGCCCACCTCGCCGGCGGAAGTCAAGTTGTCAGAAGCGAAACAAGGGACGAGCGTGGTACCTCCGTTAGCTGTTTACTCGTTTATGATGTAGCTAATGGACGAGCCCTCAATCACCTTTAAATCGTCCCCGACTTTGCCTATGGTCACGTTCTTTTTGGCCGAGATGGCGATGGTGGCCTCAACCTGTGGAGAACCGCTGGAGGTGCTCACGAAAGCTACAACAAAGGTCGCCGTGTTGTTGGGAGGGCAGGGCATCGTGCCAAAGACGTTGGACCAGATCCAGGGTTGCACTTGGCCCTTGACTTCGGGCTGACCTGTGAAGGCTGTACCACTTGGAGTTAGTGATTGCCATGCGAAGCATGATATCTGAGGGCTCAAGAAACTTCTGGACACTATTTTTTCGTTCAAAAAGGAAATATTGTGTTCTCCGAAAAGTGCCAGAGAAAGATGAAAATGGTCTCGAGAATTCCTTACGGGCATAGTTCTTGAAGACGCCGGGGTGGTTCTCGGTTGTGATGATATATGTGCCAGCCATCTTGAAGGTAGGGTGTGCCGCGTGACAGGGAGACTTGCAAGCATGTTTAAGGACGCTTGCGTATTCTATGCGTAAATCTAGTTGACTGGTTACTAGGTCTATTCCCATTTAGCGGTAGGCTGGTGACCCGAAGTCTTTCCTAGAAGGGTTGGTCGGTTGATCGATTTATCTATTTACTGCTGGGAAAGATACATCCTCTTCAGGCCTCCTTAGAGCATACGGCATGTGAGGCTACCTGATGTAACGATTCCAGGTCTTTTACCTCCCAAAAATGATACATTCAATATACAAGTATCCCACAATTCAAACTGAAAAGCACGCGTGACAATCCCCGTTAGTTTCACCCTCTTAGCTCGTGTTCAGAGCCATGTAGTCAAAGTTAGTCGCCTTACGAGAGAGCGAGCCAGGATCTAGATATAGAAAAAAGAAAATCTGCGGAAGCAGTTCTTCTAATGACGGTGTTAACCGTGCTCGTTATTGCCTTCGCCAAGTTATTATCGGATGCCATTTAGGCATCAATAGAGAGAGAAAAAGGTTTGTTTGAGAGAGTTGAGGGTGTTAATACAGCTTAATATCCCTTAGATTCAAGTGTGTGAAAGGAGGGGAGAGCGGAGGAAAGTTGGGCATCTAGTACTAGAAGACGATAAGTTTTGTTTTGTTTTAACATCACCTCTCGTTTCAATTTTCTAATCCCTCTTATTTACACTCATTTGTGATCGTCAGGGTAGAGAGTCACAATAATCAAGTTCGATTTATCATCAATGAATCTCATTCCCTAAATTACACTATCGTAACGTCGGATGGCCAGCCCGTTGTCTCAGGAGTACCGACCAGTTCCTGCTGTAATCAGTTCACAAAACCTATATCGTTAAGTACGTAAGTTTACCTTTCTGAGACAAAATTAGATGATAGAATAAGTCAAGTTAAGTCTAATATTAAAGGGCATCCTATACATCATGGTAAATTGTCAATAATCACGTTCATCGTTTCGAGAAGCTGGTCAATTAATACATAATCATTACTCTCTAATTCTACTATATATTTCTAATAGATGAAGCGATTCCTCCAACTTAGTATCTTCAGATAGAACCGGAAATTTCCCCCTTTCGTATTCCTTCCACATCTCCCTCGTCCTTGGAGATTCCGGATCAGCCCATGGTGTCCTAGGTAGGACACACGTTAGCTGTAACCCTGGCAGTAGGAGCGGAATTACATACTTGGGTCGACCAGAGACCCCAGCACTAGTTATCATAGGGCAGATAATGGCGACTGGCCGTGCGAAATCTGCGATGATCTGCTTGACTGGTGCGGCAGCGAAAGCCGAGATCACAATAGATTCGTCATCCAATTCTGCAAAGCCTCCGGCCCCATGTTCACCTACAACTTCAAACCCGATTTTCTGTAACATATCCTTCGTCTCATCCGAGTAAATTGGGTCTTGGGTAAGCAGTCTCACGCCCATATTCCCGGTAATATCAGCCATCGTCAACGCAATCACATGATGTATAAAGGCCCCTTCTACCACGCTCGTTTCTGGCTCCCGTTCATCTTCTGGCTTAGAGTCGTTCTCTACCCTCCACCAATCGGGCGGCTTGAAATTCATATCACCCAACCCGAAACAAATGATCTTGGTTACTTTTTTCGTGTTCCCATCTCCGCCTAGGAGCTTACGGAATTGCGATGTGAAGGCCTCGCAAGTTGCACTCGCGTTCCACCGTTGTTGACTGGTTTCAAACAGCAGACGCACGTTATCAATTGGCCCCTCGTAGTTGCGTGTTGTCTGGTTGGCCCAGTCAACGAGATATGTGCAATGATATGTCCCAGGTGGAGCATCGGGTGTGAAACGGACGAGACGCCAGTACTCTTGAATTTGACATATGGTCTCCTAAAGGCGAAATTTGCAGTTTAGTGTAAGACTTTTGTTGATGGATAAATAGTAAGCCATACCAGATTGGCTTCTGAACCCCAAACATCGGATTCTTGATGTGGACTATGCTGAAGTAATACTAGGTCAAGGAGTCACCACAGGTACTGTACAAGGGCACAAGGCATCCATCGTGTATATAAACAGGTCATCCCACCTACTCTATCATATAGTCAAGTAGCTGAATAGTACGCTCGTATACCTTCCATTTTAGCAGACTATACTGCCGTCGTATCGACGGACTGTGAACGTCTCGGCTGTACACGATTGCGCAAGTTGTTGTTCGATATCTACAAGGTCCTTCTTCTGCCATAGCTTGACTCCTGAGTCATACAAGTCTGCTGCGCGTTGACTGCTAGTTTTCCAATGAGAGCAGCCATAGTCAAGCAATGGTTCTAAGAGCTGACCGGGTCCATCTTGTGCGGGCTGCGACATACTCGATAGATTAACTCTCTCGGTAACACTCACGATACTAGTCCACGAAATTTAGCACTCAGGATTACAGGTGAAAGAGGGAAATGGGGCATGGAATAGATTCAGAGGCTTGGATTTCAACCACACCAACGGTTATATAGACAGACCCAAAATAAGCTAAAGCAAAAACAAGCCTGGCTCCATTTTCCTCAATACGACGCTGCGGCGAAGTTAAAAGGCAGCTGCCCCGCCACGACGAGTCAACAGGCCTTTCATATGAAGGGAAAGCATGACTTTGACGCTAATAAAAAAAATAGAAAGAATATTACTAATGAATTCAATTAGTTTACAATTATCATAGCTAAATGATTATTCTTATGTTGATTAATCGGAAGACCATTATTTTGGTTTGATTGTGAGGTTTATCGAGCAAACCAGATTGCTACTGGCTTGTGGTGATCACTGCGTCGGCCAGATCTGCTTGCTTACGAAGCTGCATAATGTGAATAGGATGAAAGCTCTGCCGGTTGAACCTGCTGCGGCTGGAGGTGTTGCTTCGAGACTGGCGGAGGCGCTTCCGTTGCCATGAGTTCGCTAGCACGATTGCGGGCTCGTCGTCGGAAAAGGAAGAAGATTGCCGTCAAAAGAGCGAGACCTCCAACAGCGGCTCCAACTCCAATACCGGCCTTTGCCCCTGATGAAAGACCTGCCTCAGCCGATGAAGTCGAAGTTGAAGATGGAATTAGAAAACGGCGGCGTTGAAAGTGTACTGGCCGAAGTTGAAGCGGTAATCTGAGTGGATGGCAAATCCGTACTTTGGTAAAGAAGTTGGAACAGCGGCGCGTAGATTGTTACAGTGTTTATCACTGTCGCCGTTAACCACGTGGTTGAGCTCTGGACAGTTTCTAAGACTGTGGCTGGTAGAGAGTAATCGCGAAAGTCGTTACTCTTCCCAGAGGAACAGCTCACAGCAGGGAACGATCCGGTAGTAGCGATGCTGTAACAAGTCTGGGCAAGATCGACACCTGGGTTATTTTGCATCGAAATCCGCTGAATCGTTGCACACAGGTTAGTCTAACTGGTCAAAATGACCGAGATGGATGTTGAACCTACGTCGGGCAACAGCCCACCGCGGTCTCGCTGTCCAATACAGAGAATTGAAAGGGAAACCCGCCATCTACGGTTCCGGTCGCGACACAAGAAGTAGCGTATCCGGAGGGGCATGATATACCGGGCGAATAAAAGCCCAGCCGTTTAAAGGGGGAGTAGTGGAGAGGTACGGATTCTGCCGTTCGGGCCAGCACTCCGGGTCGTCCTAAACGTCATTGGCACTACTGTCAGTGCAAGTTTGCGCTTGCCAAAATACGCCGCAGCTGGCGCATTCTCCGACTGCTACGGCACAGCGAGCGGGATATGAGAATGGAGTCGTAAGGGGGCCAAGGTTTGTTCGAGCGGTTGTCATCTTGGCAGTATCATAGAATTTGTCGAGATTTACACAGCGCTGCCGAAGAGGAACTTCCTGGTGCAGTCTATAACGATTCCTTTGTCTCGAAAACAGGTGGAAAGATGAAGATGACGAATTCTATCCTGAAAGTTGTCAGCGCGACTAGGACCTCGGGCACGGATTGGCCCAGCGAGAATAGCCCAATGGAGGAGTTAAATAGACTTACTGACTATTATTCTCTATAACATGCCTCATTTGTGTGTTTCGCATCTAAGGCATATGGACAAACAAGAGAATTAAGAAAGAATCGAAGGAAAAAAGGGAGACAGGGGGAAACCACGGTAATTGGGGGCGAGAAAAGCAAATGGTTCTGTTGAGCCTATCCACGAGCCTATCAGTGGTTGCGATACTGACAAGGGTTGAATATGGATAACATTGACAATATTGACGATGAACCCGCTACAAACTCCCTCTACAGCATGCTCCTAATGATACTAAGAATTGTCACACTCATCGCCTCATCTTATTTGAGGAGCAGCGAACTATCGTTTGAAACTGATGGCAAACTCATTTTCGAAGTCTACCGAGATCGTTTCTAGAATAATCTGTTTAGCGGCAGATCGAAACACGTAATAACTCGGATAGGGGTTGGCCGTGAGGCGTTTGGGAATAAATCAATGGCATCGACCTCCCAACGACTCCGCCCTCAGCCTGCCTTATCTAAACGCCAGGTAATCGCGCGACTATCAGCGCTTTTAATCATCAGCCAATCAAGTAGTCGATGAGAGGTGGCCATAGCTGATGAACCAACCATCAGACGAGTATACCCCCGGCAACCTCACATACATATTCAAAGCCATCTTGGGTGCCAAGGGCTGCGCCGTTTCAGCTGCGCGCCACAAGAAACCACAATTCAGGCCATATTTTTAGATTCCTTGGGACATGTGTTCTGCGCCTACCCCTGCTTCAGAAAGAACAGAAATTGGTACGAAACGAGCGCAGTCGTAGTAGGTAATCAGGTGTTACCTCGTAGGACTTAACGAGATATAAACAAGCCCACTCCAGGAGAAAATAGTCTGAGCCCCATCCGTTGTGGCGTATATCGAAATTCATACGATACCTATCTAGCTCTAGGACAAGTGATTCTTTACACACAAGGATTTAGTTCCTCATTTAACAACTCTAGTTAGATAATTAATGAATGCCTGAATAAAGATGATTCCACTGTCACAAGGACCTCACTTGATCAACTAAATATGAGGCTGGCGGAGCCCTTAAACACGAGCCCTTATTGCATCTCCCCCATTTCCGAGGCCTAATAGAAGAACACCTGAAGCCGAATAACAGGCATTGGCAAACGTCTAGCAATATTTTTAGTTGAATATCCGTGTCTTCTCGCTACCGTACATCACCAACCCAGCTTGCAACAAGTTCATGCTAGGCTTTATCTGTGGGGGTGGCGGGTGATAATAGGGCAGTGCGGAAGTTTGTTAAGTGCTTAGAACTTGGTGTTCTACTTAGCTAATAATCTCCTTGTGGTCTACAGGGTCTCTGGGATCCTTTTTCCGACCGTGATGTAAATTCACTCAAACCCCCTTATTTATAGACAGAATTCGAGGACATTCAGACCACCGGACCTTGGCTCCTTGAGAGGAGGGGTCGGAGCACATTGGCCATCAGGCTCTGTGTGGCTCGTCTTATCTAATTGCCAAGCAGCACCTCTTTGAAACCAAAAGATACTGCAGTTCTGATGATGAGCAGATTCGGGATAGGTACTGTGTTATTCAAGCAGATATACAAACTCGAGTATTTGAGGCTGAGCTTACGTAAAGGTTCGCATCTATCGTCTCAGTTGACTATCTATAGAATCATCAAACAACTCTTGTGTTGTTTGAAACGAAGGACCAGGTGCTTACGGAGCTTATTCTAATTAAACAAATATCCCTTCCTAATTAGGCTTAACGCGCTATCTCATTATCCCGCAGGGGACCCCCTACCCCGGGAACAGAGGGAAGCGCAATCAATTATCAGCCTCCGGTTCGATTAGCCTTGCCGGTGTCTCGGCTGAGGCTGAACAAAAAAGACACCTTGTTCCTCCAACAGAGTGGGGGCTATATTTCCCTTAAACCGTACCTCTCCGTTCCCCCTAAGATACGACTGTGTTTGGTAACTTGGGCTTCCCTACGCTTGAGCGCATGCTATCGCTGCGCCACGTAAAGCCAGCGTCGATCCCGCAATGCACTAGCAGTGGCTTGAGCTAAGCCGTCTTCTCTCGAAGCGTAGAACCTCAACAACATGTCCTTCACAAATGCGCCGGTGACGCGCAGTCTTGTCTACGGCCTCATCGGCATGTCGATAGCTGCTAGTCTGCTGGATATTAAACATTATTTCTACATTCTTGTTGACCTCCATCTTTGGCGCTTCCACCAGAGCTGGCGGGCATTGATCTATCAGCTATGCTACACCAACTCGTCCGAGGTACTATTCGCCGCCATGACCCTGTACAATATGAGGTCGGTAGAGAGACTTTGGGGCTCACGGAAGTACGCTGTTAGTGCTATCTTTCCCACCATTGCCCCCGAACACTGAGGCGTTGCTAACTGTGTACGTCTGTTCCAGACGTTCGTCTTCGTTACATACCTCCTGACCAGCATATTATCAACCGTTCTCCTAGCCCTCGTTCTTAGACCTCTCAGCCTCGGCCTACTTAACTACCTCCCTGCCGGTCCGACCCCCATCATCTTCGCCATCCTTGCCCAATATCATGCCATGATACCTCATATCTATAAGTATAGAATCGCTACCTCGATATCACAGTCTCCCAACGACCAATTTCAAGGCGTCACCTTCTCGGACAAGTCTTATCGGTACTTGCTCGCGGTGCAGTTGGCGCTCTTCCAGTGGCCTGGATCTATCCTGGGAGCTTCAGTCGGGTGGATTGTAGGGTACGCGTGGCGCATGGAGGTTCTCCCGAGGTCGCTGACACGTTGGCGAATACCAGGATGGGTTGTAGGTATTCGAGCACCCCGAAGGAGCCAGGAATTTGAGGGTCTCAGACGAAGGCTCGAGGATGAGGGCGCACCAACAGCAGCGACAACGGGAGCGGAGGGACAGGCAGAAGGCGGAGCGGACGAAGAAGAACAGCGGGTCAACAGGTTATGGACCAATTCCAAAATGCCTTCTGACTAACATGCATAGCAATATCAAATAGGTATCAATTACTGCTATACACGGTGAATGACAGTGACGTATGTCGAAACCCAGTGGCCTCATACAGATGGACCATTTGAATGGTTGGTTCCGGTTCAAAAATCGTTTGAGACTTCGAATTTACTAGCTAAAATAACCCTTATCAAGTTCAAACGCAACTTACCTACTACACTTTGGTAGGTGAAGTCGCCTCTAAATATAGTAACTCTAACTACCTAAGTAGGTAGGACGTTGTGGAAGGGAGTTGTGCTCAAACCACAAGGATTCCCCGTGCATCAGCAATACTACTCTTACTTCGGTAGTTGAGATAATAATACTACCTACACAAAAACCTAAGACGCCAGAAAAAGGCGAGCGAGACGTATCACACACACACACCACATCTACCTCTCCCTACCTAGTTTCGGTAGACGAAGGTTGCTCTCAGGGGATCTCGAGGACATCACTTAACAGTAGTTACATTACCGCGGTGTGGGTTTGATTTGTCGTCTCAGAGCTAACTACGGGATCATTATGGATTACTCTAAACGACCTAGCGGCAATTCCGCACAGGGGCTTGGGGTTGATCCTAGTCTAGCGCGCCTGCCAGCCGCGAACCAGCCAGCATGTTCCTACATTAGCACCTCTTTTGGATCAGCGGCTGGCTCCAGCCCCATTTCCCATTCCCCATTCCTACGACAATCGAGTTTAATGGATTCACGAAACTCCTTTTCCCGGGGCTGATTCGACCTGTCGCGTAGGCCATCGTCGTTGTCGCTTTTGATTTCCAAGATTGCTGTTTGCTTCCATTCTCTTCATATCCTTCTAGTCTTCGTTGCTGCAAATCTAGCGTTATAACTCCATCCCCGGCGGCCTGATCAGACCCCTGCTGATACTGTGGTATTCTTTGTTCTTCATCGACCGGCAAAAGCCCATTCAGTTCGAATTGTCCTACGTCTGTAATACCACCGACCGAGTTATTATCCGGCCGAGAATCGCCGCGTTTACTTCACTTGGTCGATATCGCATCGCGCTTCGTCATGGTTCCGAGCTAGCAGCAAGGTCAGAACGCGGTACAGCAGAAGCAGAATAAGATGGACAATTTCGCGACACTGGGACAAGATGCCTTGGACGTCGGTAGGGCGCCGATGCCTAGGCCCTCCTTTCCACCCAACGGCCCGGATCTAGTCAATTCTTACAGACAAGACGCCCTGAACGGCTTTGAGAAGGAAACCCCACGAACGAATCCGGTGTGTTGTAACCCCTGGCTATTCAGGGTGGTTGGGTTTTCCCGACAATCCAGGCTAATATTTTGCGGTTGCAGATAAACACGGAACGTATTCAGAGCTCTGTATTCGTCAATCTAAAGGATTCCGTCCAAGTACATCTGCTCACCGAGACCGCCTTGTTTGACAGCAAAGAATATGTTATCCTATCCGAAGACGAGGTAGACGATCTCAAAAAGCAATGTCAGTTTCTTACACAGAGAATAGAGCAAGCGCGCTCTAATCTCACAATACAATCCAAATATCGAGATGCTGCCATATCCATGACACGGTTATATTCCCCAACCGGTAGGAGGAAGAGCTTGTTAGGCAGACGTGTCAGCGGGGGTAGTGATGACGCCCGTGAGGCGGAAGCTGAACGTGATGCCATCCAAAAGAAGTGTGAGGATTTGGCGACAGAACTGTGGTCTCTAGAACAGCGGCTTATTGAGCCTCAAAGGAAACTTCTCGAGCACACCGCAGGAATCTTACAACACGCTCACAAGATAGCCAAAAAGTCGACGGGTACGTCTTCAAGGCCCCCTCTCGTGAACGGTGTACCAGCCAGCCCCGAAAGCATGTACACCACCACAAATGGACGAAATAGCCTAGATTTCCTCGAAGATGGTTTCGTTTTTGACGAGGCGAGTCTATATCGCTCCTTCGATATGACCGATGTACTCAGTACTCAACCACCCCAGGCTTCCATTGGAATACCTCTCAAGTCCCCAGTACGCGAACAGAATAAGCAACTCGTCGAAGAAACAGACAAACTGCGCCAGGAGAATGAAGAGCTTCGAAGTGAAACTGAAGAACTTCGAAGTGAGTCCGAGGAGCTTCGAAGCAAAACGGAAGCGCTCATCGCTGAGATTGAGGTTTTAAGAAGCCAAGGGTCCAACCAATGGAATCTGATAACAGATACGGAGCAAAAGTTGGAGAAGTTGAATTATCAGCTTCGTGAAGTCGTTGTGAAAGCAGATCCGCTTAAGAATAACGACTATGATCCCGTTCCAGCCGGCGAACAAGAATCAGGCGACATGCTCAATAGTCATTTAGATTATCTCGAGAGTGCGTTACATGTCGTCGACGACAATCACAATCACACTCTAGAGTTGCTTCAGAGCTCCAGTCGCTTAGCACGCAGATTCAAAGCATTCTCACAAACGTCAATTCTAGCCATCCTCAAGCTCCAACAACAAATGATGTCGAGCAACAGCTTGAATATCTGCGGGAATCTTTACAAACGGTGGACGAGCAACTGCAACGATCTGCAGATATGGTTCATTCAACGTCAACTAACAAGCAGAATTCTGAACACACCGAAGTCGTCCTTATGGGATTATGGGATATTATCCAATCTGGCTATGCGGATATTCGGCAACGCAAACAAGAACGTCATAGAGCGCGTATGGAAAAAGGCCTTGGGCCGGACGAGGAAGACTTGTCAGATGGTGATTTTACCGATGTGAATGAGGCCTACTCTTTGACCGCCTTTTCCTCAAAAATTCAGTGGTTGTACACGCAAGCCACTCGACTAAATGAGCAAAAGACAGTGCTCAAGCGACAGATCAAGCAGCAACGGGAACTAAATAGCAAATCGGACTCGGAGAAAGATCAGCAACTCCACGATAAGGAGAGTGAGCTAGAAGAGACAAACGCGCGATTGGGCCGGGCTGAGCTGGAAACAGACAATGTCCGCGCCCAATTATTGCAGGCTTTGGAAGAACTTGAAGATCTGCAGTCCAGTCGCAATCAAGATAGTGCTGGCATCGAAGAATCCCGCGAAGAGCTCAAGCAACGCAATGCTAAAATTACTTCTCTGGAAGCTGAAACGAGAGATATGCAAGCCCGTTTAACAGCAACGGAGACTAGCATTGAGATAATTACAGCACAGCTTCAAGAAGCCAATGACGCCAAAGCCACCGCTGAGAGAGCAGCCGAGGAAAAAGGGGAAAAAATTAAAGCCCAAGAACAGGAACTCGAACAGATGACTGGCATGGTTGCAGAGCTTAAGATGGAGACAGCCATGACTAAGGCTGAGCTTGATGGTGCCTACGGCTCCCGAAAGCAACGTGCTGCCGAGGTCGCAGCACTGCATAATACGTCTGCATCAAGTAAGCTACAAATGCGTGTCGAGTCACTGGAACATGAACTTGAGGCCACTGCCAACGACTTGACCGATGTCGTCAAACAATCAGTCGAGAGTGAGAAAAAAATTGGTGAATTAGAGGGAGAGCTTGACAAGGTCAAGGCCGAACGTGATAGGATTCAAGGGAGCAAGAGAAGATCAATGAAGATCTTGAGAGGCAGTTGCACGATGCCACAACTGACCTTGAAGAAAGGATGGAGTCTGAAATTGCTAGACTACGCAAAGAAAAGGAGCAAGTTCAAGACGAGTTGGACAAAGAACGTCTCAAGGCAGGAAACGGCACAGCTTCGCCTTCTGGTGTTAGCAAGACCTCATACTTGACAGAGTCATACAGAGTCGGTTTAAGAGCGGAGCGTAAGAAGTACGAAGAACAATTAAGGGTATGTTTTCTAGTTTCCTCGTGCAGAGTGCAACGCTAATACATTTTCGCAGGCGGAACAAATGTTGCGCAGGAGAATTGAAGACGAGCTGAGGACGTTGAAGAGAACACAGGGACCGGGGAAAAGCCCCTAACTCCTCGGTGATGATTATCATGTTACGATGTTTAATTCGTGTCTCGATATTCTGTCGCATAGACTTTCATCGGCTTCTGCCAAGAATGGCCTGTATGTTTACGGTTTCCAGGATACTGGGATGTATAATGTCGACAGTCTTTTGTACAAATTTCAACGGCGGCTTCTGGACAACCAGCATTGGGAGGCAATTCCCAGGGTCTTGGATTATACTCTTGGCTAGAGGAGACACCCGGCTTTGCTTCTATAGGATTCTACATGTAGTGAACTTTTAAAGATTAGGACAGGAATGAAAGTTATGATATTCAGTTAAGCACAGAGCGTCTTTTAAGACGGTTCTACTTACAAATCAACTAAACAAGTACGTACTCAGTTGTTTGGTCTTAGTATGCATCGGTTGCTTACTTTTCATGTCGGTTGCCCTTTGAAGAATAGATTTCTAGCGCAAACTCAGACCTCCAAATTGAATTAGAACGGGATCCTTTGAGTCGAATTAGAACCTTGAACTTAGATGTGCGGCGCGACCCGCCGAGCCATCTAGACTCAGCGAGTCCCGGAGGCGCTGCCAAGACCGTTCGCTCGCCGGGGTCCTCTCTCTCTACCTTCGGTTTTGGGAAACGGCCGAGGGGATCTTTGCACGATCGCGGAATAGTCCCAGGAACGTGGTCTGTAAACTGCTGTCACTGGCTTATCACCATATCTTGCCGTCGATCTACTTAGATCTGGTCCCCCGCTAGCAACCATCTCACCTGAACTTTTGCAGGGAACAGGGCAGTCTTTCTAGCTTGCGTTTATCTATGTGAAGCTTATGTTATCTGGAGTTTACAATGTACAAATATGGCGGCTAGTTCCAGCTCTCACCCTTCGTAGATAGCTGCTCTAACTCACCACAATCTCGCGGCTGTCTGGTAATCGCGTAGGGTGTTGAGCGCGAGTCTAGCTGAATAGATTCATTGAGTTTCCGCGCGCGCACACGCATATTGTGTTACCGTGACGATGAGGGCTGTGTCGTTGCTCGCGTGTATATTTGCCGCTGCTAGCAGCGTCTCGGCGCAGGCTATCGGGGACATCAACGGCAAACGGTTCTTGTCACCGTATGCGGGGCAGAATGTGACGAACGTGACGGGCGTGGTGACGGCGAAGGGACCGTCGGGTATCTGGCTGCGCTCGCTGGTGGCAACACCCGACGAGCGCGTGTCGGACGGTATTTATGTGTATGGGACAGCGCTGGCGAAAAACACTAGCATCGCGACGGGTGACGTCCTCGTGTTCGACGGCGAGGTCGCCGAGTTCCGCTCCAGCACGGACTACCTGCCCCTAACGGAGATCACGTTCCCGAAGGTGCGCGCCGTCCTTGCGCATAACTTCACGTTTGCCCCCATCGTGCTGGGCGATCAGCGCAGTCCGCCCACGAAGCTCCTCTCGGGCTTGGATGGGGGCGATGTCTTTGGGGTGCCGAATAACCAGAGCCTGGTCTCGGTCGTGAACCCCGTGCTCCAGCCGAAGAAGTACGGTCTCGATTTCTGGGAGAGCCTTGTGGGCGAGTATGTCACGATCAAGAATCCTCGTGCTGTTGGTAGGCCGAATCAGTACGGTGATACTTGGGTCGTGGGTACCTGGGCCACGACTGGCGACAATGAGCGCACTGGTTTGACTTTGTCTGCAAAAGGTATGGAAATATTCGGCGCTCAAGAAATTATGGGAAGTTGCGAGACTAACATTTGCTGATAGATGGAAATCCGGAGGCGATTCTCATTAGCAGTCCTCTTGACGGGACGCACAATCGGGATGATGGAAAGCTTGGAGACAAACTTGAGGTAAGTAGTTAGCAGTCTACTCTTTCAAGACTATCGTTTTGCTCTTAGGACACCATAAGATTAGGTTTAACTAACCATTCGCAACGTAGGATATCACAGGCATAGTTACTCAAGGTTTCGGCTTCTATCATATCCAGCCTCTAACAAAACTCACCGTCATTTCTTCTCTCGAGCCAGCCGTCTCAGGGCCCACCACCCTAACAAGCGACGGCGCATGCTCAGGGATCACAGTAGGAGGTTACAACATCGAGAACTTCTCCCCCGGTAACAAGGCGCACGTGACGGCCGTCGCGTCACATGTTGTCAACTACCTCAAGACCCCAGATCTGCTCGCCCTGCAGGAAATCCAGGACAACAACGGCGAGACCAACGACGGCACCGTAGACTCCAGCCTCACGCTCTCGGCTCTCATCGACGCCATCGCGACCCTCAGCAACGGGTCAACCGTGTACAATTTCACATACATCAGCCCCATCGATGGACAGAACGGCGGTGCACCGGGCGGCAACATCCGCAACGCCTATCTATACCGCCCCGAGATCCTACAGCTGCAGGGCGGCAGCGATGCCGTGATTGGCGACGCCGTGACCGCGAACGAGGTCCTCCCGGGCCCGACGCTGAAGTACAACCCGGGGCTCATCGACCCCACCAACGCGGCGTGGAACGCGTCCCGGAAACCTCTCGTCGCGGCCTGGGAGCTCGTCGGCGGCGCTAATAGCAAGAAAAGGGAGGGGAAGTCGAGACCCCTATTTACCGTCGACGTGCACTTCACGTCAAAGGGCGGCTCGACCTCTCTGCACGGCGACGCCCGGCCCCCGGTCAACGGCGGCGTCGACCAGCGCATTGCCCAGGGGGAAGGCGGCGGGCGCTTTCGTGGCGGAGATCCTGGCCCAGGACTCGGAGGCGCGCGTGTTGACCATTGGCGATTTTAACGAGTTCGGGTTCGCGGTGCCCGTGCGGACGTTTGCGAATGTGTCTGGACTCAGGGATTTGGATGATATCGTTAAGACACCGGCCGCGGAGCGATACTCGTACCTGTATGATGCGAATTCGCAGGAGCTGGATCATGCTTTTGTGAGTAAGACGTTGGGCAAGGGCGCGAAATTTGAACATCTTCATGTCAATACGTGGCTGGCTTATGATAATATGACGTCGGATCATGATCCGAGCGTTGCCAAGTTCAATTTATGTTAAACCTGGAGCGGCAATTATGGATAAATTATGAATGGGATATCAGGCTTGATATGATATCTTTTGGGAATATCATTGTTTCGATTACAAGGCTCTGTGCGTCTATATATAACTTGCTCGTTGCATATAGCTTCATGAATAACTTGGCATTACAGTTCCATACTATGCATTTTTCAACCACCGAGTTAGTTCATGAGCTCTCTACTAGCATGCAATCAAGAGTTCGCGGCCTATACGTAGTATCTATAGCTATCATACTAGACACTTAAGCTATACTGAGACACGGTTAGGTACAACAACGAATAGCGATTTAGGGGTTCAAGGTTCCCCTCGCTCATATGAATTCTTAAGGAGTAGGAGTGTATAAAAGCAAATTTGTTTATTGCGGTGACCTCAATGAACGTCCTTATTCTTGTCGCTAGCTCACGATAGAACGACGCAGACTATCAGGTCCTCGGTATACCTAACGGCCTTGTATCTTCTCGCGTACCTTGAGAATCCAAGTTGGACGTATAGGAATAGCCGAAGGCTTTTTTGCTCCTCTGGTTTGCATTAGCCCCAACGACGAGCCAGACACATCATACTGAGCTGTTTCATGCCGATCCTACGGTGCACTACGCCTCCTCTCTCCATCGGCAGCCCGAATTTAACATTTCGGGCCCGACTTAGCAATTTTGATCCAAAGTATATCGACATCGTGAATGTTTTCTACATTATTGATTCATATGTGGCGAGCCTGTTAGAGAGACATGTTCTCCCGCCCCTACTGACTCATGGGTGATGTCTCGAACTACTAACGACCTCCGCCCGTAAAAGGTCCGATTTCAGAACACGGATACTACGTGTTAGAAACGAATACATAGCAGCAGCATATTGAAACGGCGTTAGATTAGCCAAATGTAGATCTACCGTAGGATCAGGGGCGGGACAAAAGCCAATATATACGCACTCCGGTTTTGATATATCATTTCCACCAACCATTGGGGGCCACCATAAACAAACTTTCTACATCTCGCTGTTGTTATGGTCTGCAATGACTTCA
Source organism: Amphirosellinia nigrospora (assembly GCA_004123355.1). Lineage (NCBI taxonomy): Eukaryota > Fungi > Ascomycota > Sordariomycetes > Xylariales > Xylariaceae > Amphirosellinia > Amphirosellinia nigrospora. The sequence continues at coordinate 2,814,974 of SCHM01000002.1, read as the reverse complement.
TCCATAATAAACATCAGCCGATCCGTACATGCTTCCCCACATATCGTACCCATGGTACCAGTTCCCGAGATATTCCAATGGTCTTTGCGCTGAGCCGCAACAACGGACCAATACCACGCTTGCAGCTCAGACGCCAACCCCCAAACAAATCCTTCGTCACAAAGAAAAATCGACAGCAAGCAAATCACGCGCGTATCTGCATGTTAAGATCGGCGTGTCTGCGTATTCTATAGAATGGGCATGCCCGCAATACCACGCCGTGTCGCCATTTTTATCTCGTAGGATCTGTCGCGGGGTGGCGGTCGGAAGGAGTCTGATGTCACATCCATCCCATCCTATAGAACGGGCCGAGATGACCATTATTTATATGCATCTCGGTGTGGATTTTGCCGAGGTTGATTTTTTCGTATCATGGATCTCGTATATTATGATGTTGATGAGTCATAATGACACACGGCGCGAGTTAAAGGAGGCTCATGAGGCTTGGAATTAGGGTGTGGTTTCCTATTGGCCCGTTGTAATGTAATGTTTTGTTGACATTGGGAGATATTGAGTGGTACCCAGTCCTCTATTTAGATCGTTAGTTTCGAATACTCAATGTGAATCTATCAGTCATGGCAATGCATTCACGCATATAGTCTTGACTCGCTCGCCATTAGTAATGGGAACTCAGCCTTTCACTTAGGGGCCTTCTGTCGAGTTGTTGTAAGAAGGGATGGCTAGCCTAGTCGTTTTTAAAGTGACTGTTGGTTGCCTATGCTGGAAAGTCATATGTACAATCTGATTTGTCCTACTACATATCAGGGGACATATCGCAGGCTGTGAGAACTCCGACATGTCGAACTACAGTCTGTTGAATACGACATAGTATATGCCTTAGTTTGTCCATCTTGTTTGAGCCGAATTCTGTTATATATGTGATGGCTGCCTATGAAAGCTAAGAAGTGCCAATTGAAGCCGCATTGAATCCTCGCCTTAGACTAACCAGGAAAACTATCATCGCGGAACTTCGACAGTAAGAGATATATTTCTCTCGTCCAAGTATGTGGTATAGGTCTGGTACCTCTGCAGTTTAAGCACCACTATGTAACTCTCTACAACATGAGAAACCCGAGGTTAATATATAATTTGTTGGCTATTAGTCATCTGTTCCAGATAATTGAAGAATTGTTTGGTTTTTTGAACATGGCGAATAATAGATTACCCAAGAGGATTTGGGGATTTGAGCAGCAGGTATCGTAGCGTTCCAGAAGCGCCGAGAACTTAAGGGATCCATTTGCTGCAAGTACCTCGTAAAAGCGGTATGACGTGTTTAATAATCGAACGATTGCTCTGCAGCACGAGTATGAGGAAAGTTGTGTTGTTGATGCATGAATGGCCGGTCGTTGCATTGCAGGATGTCGTTCGGGGCACCTAACATGAACAACTCCGTCGATGCGGCAAAGAAGTTATTAAGGGGGTAGGCGGTGAAAGCGCATGGCATAGCATAGCATAGCATAGCATAGCATGGCATGGCACGGCAAGGTCGGCATAAACCGAAGAAAGCGCGCCTAACGTCCTACCCTACCTCGATTACTGTTGGAATAGTCGAGGCCAGTTTTTTTTTTTTTTGGCCAGAGATACGGAGTATTTACTAAAGGGTATTACAGCTCTATAACTCCGCGGAAGACGGCAGAGGGAAGGACTAAAATCCCACGATCGCCCGTCTTACCAATCCGCCTCGCCAATGAGAGCGGGCGTAAGTACCAAGGTACGAGGAAACGGGGGGAATTCGAATTTGCATTTACTTAGTAACTCGCAAAACACTCCCTCCCTCCACCTTCCACCACCCAAAAAACGGCGGTCTCGGATAATAAGATTAAAACACCACGAACTTGCATATGCAATCTGCGGCTCTGGCACACCGATGGTGAAGCTTATGCGGAAATTTCGTATGACCTCAGCGATGCGCAGCCGAGACAATGAACCCGGGCCAGCAGGGCAGGGCAGGTTACTGTAAGTAGATCAGAGGATGAAAAGCAACGCATGAATGAGGCGTATAGTGGCACTTGGCAGTCGCTCTAGTAGATTGAAGCCGTCTCGTGGTTTATATAAGTAACACACGAATGAAAAGAGAGAAGCAAGAATACACGAGTCAGCCGGGGGACAACTTTGCGAAACTAACGATAATCTGACTGGGTCTTATCTACACATTTCATCGATAATGTATCCTTTACACTACTAACTAAGTATGTAACTTGGAAGTGTGTATGACAAGGGGCTACCCAGTCGAGCTAACAAACACATGGACGAACAGGGTTGCTAAATTGCGACGAAAAAGGGCATCGCGTTGCATGGAATATGCATTCCAACCAGGAACGCGTGCGCTGCTGCTGCTGCTGCTGCTGCTGTGTAACTCTGCAACTGTAACCGTAGGTAACAAGGTTCATTTAGCCAGCTACAAGTAACGGTACGAGCAAAAAAGTACCATTCCCCATGTAACAGCGGGCGCTCGCTCGCCATGTTACTTACTCCTTTGCCCTTCCGTCTCAGCTTCTTCAGCCGAGACATGCGCCGCGAACCCATGTCGCCCAGATCTGCACATTGATCGATTGGGGTATGTTTGTTCTACTCTGCGCAATCGGCCCAATTCATCCTCACATTTTCCTTGTGTGCCTCTGATTTATTGGCCTGCTACACAACCGGTTCGCCGCCCCCTTTCGACTTGCGTGTTCTGTTTGTTTCTTTTTCATTGCGCCTAGGCATATTTTTATGTCCAATTGTTGCATGAGTCTTTGTGAGAGAGAAAGAGAGAGGGTGAGAGGAAGAGAGGGAGGCTATTGATAGTCGCAACTCCCGGTGGGTGTGTATCAAAACCTACCTAGAGTGTATGTACGTAGAAAAAAAAATAGAAAAGTATGCCATGCATGATACGCTGTGCGAGATATGCCGTCATCGGACTATTTCTTGGTGTTCGCCATGCTTTCCTTCTCGCTTACAATTCAAGCTTATAATCGAACCCCAACCTAGCTCAACATACACTAATCGCCTAGTGGCTGTAGCTGAGAAGTAAGGCTTGGATGGCATGGTTATAATTAGCGAGCTGTCTACTCTCTATTAACGATGAGGGGTGCACCGGCCGGCACCAAAGAACTGGGAATCTGTGAAACTAACAAATTTCCTTCAACTCAACTAAAGCATCTGTCATGACTTCAGAGAGCTACATGGTTTGCTAAGCGCAGGCTTAAATCCATCTTGTACAAACTTTCCTTGGTACTAAATTTGGAATTTGATGGGAACAAAGAAAAGGACACGAAAGAAAAAAAGGCCGAGTAGTAATTAGCAACAGTAACAAACACAATAGAGTGTTTGAAGATGGAAGGCCGCTAGACTACGCTAGGCCGGAACATGGCTATTGGGGATCGAGTGCTTGGGTCTGAATCCCCTGGATGGTGACTTGGAGTTTGACGGGTGGCGCTAATCAAGCCACGAGTGAGGAGAGAAATCCTTGAAGACCATAGTCAAATATCCGGTGATTCCGACCACACTACCGTACAAGAAAATTTAAATTGCAACATGTAACCTGCAATCAGCACTTCAAAGGTAGCACTGGAAAACTGTCACCAGCTCACGGCCGAAATGAATTCTTAAATCTAGTAAATCGAAACAACCAGTACTATATTGGATCGCGATAATGCGACCGTTACCAATTGAACAGCCCGTCTATTTTAACTAACAACAGTCTATTGCAATCTCCATAACAAAAAATATTGGAGAGGGGTGTGCCCTTAGTTGATATCCCGTGCTACCAATGCGCCAACTCCCCTGTATAATGTGTATCTCTTGATAACTTCTCATTCTTTGGCCGTCCCGCCCACGTTCACACAAGCAGAACAAAATGCCGCCATGATGCTGAGGTATAAGTAAGAGATATGACGATGACGACTATGCTCTCCAAAGTGGAATACTCCTTGAACGCCGGTGGAAATGATTTCTCCAAAGATGCCAAAATCGCTCATTTGTGCTCAAAGGACTAAAAAAATGAAAATGGTAGAGGGGGAGGGAGCAGGGCGGTTGGCCTAGTATTACTTTCGCCTTGCCCCCCAGTGGAGATGAAGCCTGTGAACGCCTAAGCAATGCGGCCGCGTGATAGTCGCCGAGGAACGATGAATCAACTATGATTAAAGAGTAGTAGAGGTGGCAATATGACCGTATCGTGCTCTTAGTCACGAGTTACTCGGATGAGTATGAATGGAATTAGCTCAGTCAAGTTCTGGCCATGAACTTGACAATTGTAAGCTGATGTTATGGATGGGGGTGTCTTGTCGGTGTATATCGCTTAAATGACCATAGTCACATCGGTATCGAGGATGTCGTTGTCCGCATCGCCCAAGTAGACAAGTTGCGACCAAACTCGCCAATGTAGCAGTCCCATGTGTGCTAGTCGGGTAGCCATGTCTTCCACACCACCTTCCTCACGGGCCCCACGTGCGGAGTTGTCCCGCTCGGCGTCCCGGATGCTGTCTCGTGAAATGTCCCAGGTACGACTGGATCCTTGTGGACGACCGCCCGTAGCAACCGAGAAAAGGCTAACGCCAGTTAAGCTTTTGAACTCTTTAACGCGGAGCTGTAGCTCTGCGCGTAGGCGATCCCGAAAGACGTTCTCCACAACCTGGAAAAGTGATGAATATGACGATGGCCGTGCATCGTCAGTGAGCGGACGCAGGTCACCCAAATGGATTTCCAGGTTTTTCTCAAATTCTCCAAGCTTATCCGTTGATGCATTGGTGAATCGGAAAATTTGGAGGGCCAAAGAATCGTTCATCGCCTTCCACCTTGATCCACCACGCGAGCTCGATGTGGAACTTTGCACCAGCGCCACGAGAGAATCATAAAGATCTTGAGACCGACTTCTTAAGTCTTCTGGCGTTCTGACTGCCTGGATACTAGGGACGATGAGAGAAGAACGGGGTGAAGAGTGGGTGGAGCCAGCACAGCTGAAGACCATGCTCGATGGCCGCGAGGTGGGCAAGTTGAAGTTAAACTCGCTGCCCTCATCCTCGGTTCTTGTGCTGAGAAAGCCAGAGGCATCTGATAGTGGCGTAGCTAGATAAGGCGACGGGATAAGATTTAGAGCATCGAATTGCCACAAATTGCTACCCGTCTCGTATGCTTCGTAGAGTCGCACACATACCTCCAAGTTTATCGCGTCCAGTATATCGCACCGAAGTTTTGTGATCCGTTCTTCATCAAAGACGAAAGTACAAGGTAATTGGGGATACTGCCGGGCATTAGAAGGCATTATCATATTGATGAGCTCTTCGAAGAAAACCGCCGTTTCTCCAAACGCTTGTAGTGATGTTGGATTTTGCACAGCGTTGAGCTGCGAGTACCAAGCCTGGGCAGATTGAGTGTCGACCTTTCCATCCCTCATCTTTTTAAGGAAGAATCGCTGCTCGAAGTGTACAGTGTCTTCGATTAGGATAGGGCGTAAACATCGGATTTGGTGATTCGCGACATCTAGCTTCATGGCCTCTAAGACACTGAGAAGATTGCGCAGACCTTGCACAAGCTCGCCCATGTTATTCGTACGGTTACCATTGGTTAACTGGCTGTACATTTGGTCCACCCATTCATCTCTCATAGGGGCGCAATGGGATTTGAGAACCCCAGATAACCATGACGCGAGTTTCTCTAGGTCAGCCATGCCCCTGCTGAATTGCTGCATTATCAGTTCCACGTTGAGCCCTTCGTCTAGACACAGACGATCCCTAGCCGGCACAAGCGTTTGAATAATTTCTTTCACAGACCTCAGCAGCAACGGGAGAGACCAGTCTTCACCATTTCCATACTGTCGGATGAAGCCATCTCTATCCGTGAGAAATTGTTGCAATTGATCACGCAGCGTATCCCAGAACTGATCGGCTTTCTGTTGCTTTCTCCTCCCCTTCTCTCCGTCTAGATTAGGCCGGAAGTGAAGCTCAGGGTCGAAGTTAATGTCATGGCGAAGCCTCGGGTTGTGGATGATTTCGCGACGTCCAACTCGCTGAGAGTGGCCTTGGTTACCGGTGGTTCTAAGGGGCGTGTGCTTGGTTCCGGAGAACTACGGGCAGAATGTTGAAAAGGATTCCGGTTGAGTCCGTTTCGGCCGAGTCCATTATCGCGGGTGTACTGCGTCGCCCAGCATTTCTGTACTGCTCCTCGTCCTTGGACTGTGAGCCTTCTGTCTGATTGGTGGGTTTCTGGATCTGATCATCGTGAGGACTTGGTATGGCTTCCGACATTCGTCTGGCAGATTTATTGCCGATCCCTCCACTCTCAATGCCACTTCCTTGATCGCTCATCTCGATAGCGGCCTATTCAACAGCACAGGTTATGCGGGCAACTGAACTCCAAACACCCTTGTTCTGCCGTGGACTAGATAGGGGCGTATTTGTGAGCAAAGACAGGAGTAAGATGGGAGCTGTGGCGAGTGAGACTATCTTAGGTGTACAGACTACGTGATTACTTAAGTCAGTCCGGGGCTCTCTCATGGGATGCAAACAGAAGAAGGGCTGCGTTGTCGGACAAGAGAGGTCTCGTGAGTGCACTCGGGTATTTGCAGCCTCTGTGCGAGCGTTGTTCCCTCACCATTTGAGGTAGCCACGAAGGTGCACACTAAGTTTGCTGGCTCAAGGTATCATGCAAAGGGGACTTACTTGTTCGACCCTGATTGAGTGGAATTAAAACGGCTGCTGCAGGTCGAGCTGGCAACCTGACAGCTCAGAAGAAAATGGATGTTTGCAGAAGGAACGAATTCCTTGTCTAACAGACTTTCCCTCTAAAAGGAGTGAAGGTGAGAACGGTGAGAACAAAGAGAGCGGTGCTCACGGCTGCGAAAGGAGAGACAATGTTATCCTAGAAAGGAAGTATAGTATGGGTATTGGATATGGGTATGGGCGAGGGCGGGAGGAAGGGGGACAGGGAAAGTATATTATTTAAAAAGCCACACTAGAGAAAGAGGTGAGTGTCAGAGGTGGCTCTTCACATGAGAACCACAGGCACGTTATTAGTAAAATGACTGAATACAGTAGTAGGCGACTTGGCCGGGGAAGCGGATTCTGACACCAAGACAAGGTAGAAGAGGTAGAAGGTAGCGGCAAGGTAGGTAGTGTACATGCTCAGGGTCAGGTAGGTCAGAGGCAAGTACCGGTACACCAGGTACCATGGCGGTACCTGACAATCCAGGTACGGGATCAAGGGGGGAGTAGGGGGAGCATGTTCCGGGAAATTTGTTGAAGGGAAGAATACATATCAACCATGTCGAACCATGCCAATTTTCAATGCACGAGGCACTACTGTACGGATGCATCCACACACCAACGCTTAGATTGCCATTTTGGTCCATTTCGAGGTCGCAGAGCCTGGGATAAGCTAGGGAAAGCCCGCTAGCGACGAGAGCGGCTAGCCTGCGGCCCTGTTGGGTGCTCTGGGGTGGACGAGTCCGGCATTGAGCTCCCAAAACGCACAGCTGGAACGGTGCCAGGGCAGAGAGGGTGCCGCCTGTGCTATACTTACGCCTAGGGCATCTATCTTAGTCATGTTTATGCTGTGGTGTTGGCCGTCGATCTGCTGGCCGAGTAACGCGAGTCAAGGTGATCAAGGTGGTCAAGGTGTGTGTGCCACTACCTCAGGTACCATACAACCATACAACCCAATGTATACCTTTGGTAGGTAGCCATGTATCCAGATCCAGGAGCGCCCTAGACAGGTCTAAAGATGCGAGGGCGGCCCTACTTTTGTCTGCAAGGTAATCAATCGTTGGCGTATCTTGCCGCCCATCCGCACATGCACATCCCTTATGAACTAGGTAGGTAGGTAGTGTAGACTCTTGAAACTTTGTCGTGGTTGGGTTGCCACCTTGGGCTATCTCACCTCACGCGGAGGGCGTGTAGAGACTACCTCCAGTAGTGTTGTCGATTAGCATTACGGGGCAGGGAAGGTGGATTCTTGCACGCTAAGAACCCCGAGAGATGTTTAGGGGTCCAAGGGGGAGGCGAGGCGGTCACGGGGCCGGAGACGGATCAGAAAAAAAAAGGTAAAGTGGTGGAGTGGTTCAAGTTTCTTCCTTTTGCCGGAACTCGTATGACAATGATAATACAGGCCGCGTTGCAGTGTGGCATATGCTGTATATGAACGAAAGATGGCACGCACTTGGTGACTGGCTGAGATCGGCATACCTCAGGCAGATAGACCACCATCAGCAGGGGTTCCGGAGCGCGGTGAGCAACTTTCGAAGGGTACGGGTACTTTGCGCTGTACACGTATCCCAGGACCATGCTGCTACAGTATGCAATGCAAAGCCGGCCTTAGGATACCTACTGTAACTAGCTATTGCGGAATGTCTTGGTGCATATAATGGCGAACGGTACTTCTTGTGCCCTTTCCTATAGATGTGGACGATCGAGGGGCTGGCCGGAAGTTCGGGTGGCGTAAAAAATGGGAAAAGCCAAAAGGGAGAATGTGTAAATCGATCAATATAACAACACGGCCATTCTAGAGGGCGTTATAGATTGTAGATTGGGGGGCTGGTAGCGCAGGCGAGTAAACACGTGTAGCAGGTTAGGTAGGCGGTGTTGGGTTGGGCACACATTCTCCCACTTGCAGTATTCGTCCAGTCAGTCAGTCTATCAGTCGGTCTATCAGTCGGTCAACCAGGCTCGAATCAATGTGCATAACACCAGCGGCCTGATGCTGGCTGGCTAGGCACATACCTAGTACCTACCTGTGTGCCTAGGTAGCAGAGGTGTAGTATAGTGTAGGTGCAGCTCTAACTAAAGATTAGAGTGTTGTGGATACGGCCACGACGAAGACGACGAGCTAGTGCAGCTGACTGGTCTGGCTCACACGCCTCATCCTCCGATGGCGGTCTTTTATTAATAGACCCGAGCCACAACATCTTGCTTGCGTGTTTGCGAGTTATAACCTCTGCCATGCCGCTCCCTCGGCTGCTGACAGAAGGCCCCAAGGAAGCGGCTGTTGAGATGGCGGTATGCAAATATAAAACTCCAAGATCCCGTCCGTCGTGGGTGCAGCTGGACAAAGCAGCTCGCAGTACACTTACCACACACCTCAGTTCTATACCGTCCCTCCCTGGCCCCTTACCCTGCCTCCCCGTAGGCGCATTGGAGCATCGCAATAATAGGTAGGTACTTACATGTACGTACCCAACGACTATTGGCTACGCGCAAACCTGAGTACTGTAGGGTTCCAGTGCTTTAGGGGCTTATATTGCGAACACATGGGAAACAAGCACATGAATGGCACCCCTTTGGCGTCCTGCGATGGAATTAGTGTGTTGGTCAGGGGGCTTCACGGCTCCTTTGCGGTTCTGTGGCGCCTGATATAAGGAATGTTTGGGGTTCCGTCCTGACCACACTTCACCGTGTGCACTATGCCGTCGGCGTCACTTGTCTCCCTTAGCGACCGATCGTGCACTGGACATGTCCCCATTCCCCTTTTGGTTTCACCACTTCAGAGTTTCCATCGCTTCGGGATTGCCACAACAGTGATTGTCTGGTGGAGGTAGGGATGTCCCTTGGAAACAACAACTTACACCTTTAGCCCAGGGCGAACAGCGCAACACCATTGCGTGTACCCTTCCTAAGGTATCTACTTATAATATTGATAAGTAGCTACGTAACGGTAGGTATTGCATGGTGGTCGGCACTAGTTCAAGAGGTCCCTGCATAAAGCTATCAACTCAAATACAATGGGTATACTCTACACTAATAGGTTACCTTAGTGTACAAGAAATCATGGTTACATCTCCACCACCCTCGTGGCCAGTGTTGTGGTGTGGTGTCCTGTCGTGGTGACCGCTATTCCTTGCAGGACACCGAGTCATGCGTTACCTAACCCTCGACCCGTCGTATCCATGTAGCAGCTTATGGAAGATTTTTGGTGCAGTAATACCGATACAACCTCGAGCGTTTCTTTTGCATCGGCGGGGTTGGGAAGAGTCCACATCTTGAATCAATAATTGATTAATCGTTGCTACTCTCCCCTCGATATAATGTGGTGTGAGCGCATTATAAGCAATGCACAGATGTGACGGTGGCGGAGAACCACAACGGATTTTGGGGCCCAGCTCTGTGCATATTATCGTACATGGAGACGAGTGCACCCTGTAATTCACAGCATCGAGTCATTAACAACTACGTAGAGGTAGTGGCGGGCCAATACTACCAACCACCAGTAGATGCCTTGTAAAACTACGGTCCAAAGCTTCATATTGAAACAAGTAGGCGAAAATGGTTGTTTGTTACAAGATTAGAGAAAAAACGTCTGGTAATTATATATATCATCTTGTGCCACCTACGCGGTTTGGGTAGTAGTATCGAGCACTTACATCATAACGCTCAGATGTTGGGAATTGCTTATTTATTGAGGTATCTAGTTTGGCGTCCACCAGAGATACTAGCAGTTTAATAGTCTACTCAAAAACGGAACCATCAAACATGACCCATGTCGACTTGTCTTGAAAATTGATTGCCTCCAAACGTCTCATTTCTACGTATCAAAACATGTGCCACATATAGGCGTCATTTGACAGGCAATGAGTAGAGGCGAAGGCAGTAGCCGTGGCAGTTCATTGGCCATTTCAAGTAAACACTTTACGTTTCTTTACATATATTCCGTATACACACATCTATAATACAGCCGAGCCAGGTATATATCTTCAAGTAGAGATTCAATGTCTCGGGTTTCATGATTAGTTAGCCTCAGCCACAGTGCGCCCCAGAAGCGCCTGTCAACAAACTGATGATTTGCGAAAACATGATCAGGGGTGGACGATCCAATTGGCACAATCTCGCCAGTACCGAGATGAGATAAGCATCCTAATTTCAATAGCCTTGCTAGTTAGCTAGTGTACTACCTAACGGAGGAGAAGGTGAGGCGAAGGACGACAGTGCATTAGAATACGTGATAGTACAGTACGGTACCATCGTAATAATTGTTATTCTGTTACCAGTATGCGTAGTCAGCAATGAGTTTTCTCAAACCTCAAAACAAACAGGCATCTGGTTTCTACTTATGCTGAAGGATGATGGCGACAATTGTAACGTTATTCCTATCAGCCATCTTCGGTGGACTCGGTAGGCTTTTAAATTAATATTCTCACGGCCGTTTTGTGGCGTCAACTTTGTTCTGGTGGTAGTAGTACCATTTTACACCCTTTCTGATAAGCCCGTTCCGCTTTTCTAGCGGTTCTCCTTTGCGTACCTAACCCTAGTGTAGGCATTATCAGCCTGATCTCAAGTTGTACGGTTTGCAATAGTAGTGTAGTATACAATGATTATCCTCATGCTCGCTTGCTTCTGCTTCTAGAAGATATATCACCAGGATTGCTCACCATGGCCCCCTTGTAATGTCGCAATACCTAGGTAGGACTAGCGACAGGTACAGCTCGGATAGGCCCGTAACAGGCCACGGAGTCCCTTGCCAGACCGGGAACCCAGCTGAAAAATAGCAGTGCTCCTATTCGTCGCCTAACTTGTAGGGTTACTCAGCTGCTTCTTTCAGTATTGCTGGTTGTCAACACTCTTCAACACACGATCGCATTACTTTGTGGACGAGTTGGACACTGCCCGCACGATCGCAAGACGAGAAACAAGGAAAACCGAGATGTCCCAGTTCAACTTTCTATACACTGAGAGCACATCGGGTGACTACTGCCAGGATAGATTACCTACTCCGACCTTCTTTGATCCCGCTCGATTCTCCACACCGCTAGACAACCCGCCTCGTTGTTTGTAGAGTATAGACCATATGCTGGACGATGACTAGGATTGCTATATAACTGCACGAGTCATAATCGTGGTTGCCCCAGTTTGATATTTAGTATATCTAACGAAGTCAATTGGCCCGCGACAATATTTACTATGACGACAACGCATGGTCGTTTAAGCGACATGCTTATCACACTCCGATTGTGGTAGTGTTCAAAGTTGGAAAATATTTCGCTATTTCGCCACAAGAAGCCGTGCCGTTAAAAATAGATGACTTATACCCGAAACAGCATTTGCAGGAGGCGAGACGATCGGCTAGCTGCCTCATCGTGGGTTACGAGCAACAATCTATTGGAGCCTTCGATCAACTAGCTGCAATCACAATTTAGCAAACACCAACAGCTTGACCATAACCAACCACCTCCAAATCCATACCACCATCTTGGTTTCAAAATGAGTTCTGTCGCTGTGCCTTTCAGGATGCCGTTCGTCTGTCGTCAGCCTCGGATTATTTTGGTCGATAATCATTCAGCCGCAGGAGGATCGCATGCTACCTACCTCTCCAAGCAGACTCATTCTAGAAATTCGAGTGCCGGGGCTCCTTCGCTTCGTGTAACCGAGGGCATGCTGCAGTTCTATGCATAGTAGTCGAGTGTGACGTCGTTTCAGGCTTGCCTAACAGACGGGAATGAAACCGGCGGGGGAAGAAGGGGCTTCGCATACCTACCTACACTACTACACCCTTCCTAGCGCTTGGGAATCCTAAACAGCAACACGGCTCTAACTTGGTGTAGTGCGGGAAAAGATTTATGTCGATGCATCGAGAGAGAGATGCGCTGACTCCAATCGCATGAACAGATAATCTCCCATTGTTGATGACTGCAGATGTAGGACTCGGCAAGTTATACGACGAGCATACAGAATTGAACTACGGGGCTTGGCATGGAATTATGCATTGTATCGGTGCTGATCCTCACTTGATGTTGAACCTCTGCTCATCTCTATGGTACTGTAGGAGCAAAGATAACAAACACCCTCGTCCTTAGCTCCGGGATCGCCTAGTCATTGTTGGACACGCGTATATGTACTTTGGCGGGCTGACCTATTCGATCTACATAATATGTATGTTCACATCTTGCAGGTCTGTGATGCGGCCACGAGCAGGGCAGGGCATCTTGTTAACGGAGCCTAGCACGCCTTACTCAACGTCTGTGTTTTGGCAAGGCTACCCCCTGCACATAAATATACTACCTAGTAGGTAATACTACTGGTGTACTTGCTTCACATGCTCTCTTCCTTGGTCACGACATACGATGATGAGGGGTTGGGATCAGATCATATAGCACCACTCACCGTCTTTATCAACAGAGCCTATTGCTAGCACACACCGGCCTACGAAGAGTAGCAACACCTTGGCACTCATGAGATTCTTGTTCTCCTCAACTACGGCGACGTTGCAGTACGATAGCCTCTTTCGGGAATGCTCGTCCGAGATTAACAGCACAAATGAGCGAAGAGTGTACGTTGTCTTAGGTTTAATGTAACATTCGGGCCGTCCCTCTTAACGAGATGCAAAAGTCTATCGCAGCTGTACACATACGCCCATGTCCATCGTATGACGGCCTCATCAGACTCATTGTATACGTCTCCAACAATAGCGGGATGACATACGCCGAGCCTACTACGCGGATGGTTGCATGTAATATTCGTTTGGGAAACCACAAGGCTGAAGTCGCACGATGAGCGCAAGCCAAGCTTCCATTTTAATACCTACCTCATCTGCTGGTACCTGGTGACGGGGCTTTCAGCCTATGATTGATCGTCCCGGAGCCAATCGTAGATCCGCCCGAAATCGTGGGACTCTCTCGATATCTATTTCAGGCATAAACCATCTGAAGCTTAACCGACGCGTGGTTCAAAGCACCCGAGAAGCCGTTACGTCGGAGCAACACTAGTGCGACTGTCTTCCGCGGCGGATAGATATATGAACGGAACACTGGCACAACCCCACCTAGTAAATGGCGATTTTGATGTGATATTGTCCAGCTGTAGAAAGCGGCTATGCGATGCTCCCCGAGACGTTAGTAGGGTAGCTACCACACGAGCAGCGCGTAGGTCCCAGAGCGCGCCTTCACAATGCCAGTCCAAAAGTGCCATGCCATAAGAAATATTTGCCACAACGCCTGTGCGCCCCTCTTTGCTTTCTTTCCCCGCTGTTGAAACCAATCGTAAGTGTGACGAATTATCTAGGTGCCGATGACCATGGAGACCTAGGTGTCAAATCGTCAGTCTAAGTTAAGGTGACTCCATGGGATATATGTGCAATGAGCAGCGTACCGCCATGAACACACAGCAGAGGCTTATATATGGACTCAATCGCTCGCCTATCCGTGCTGCCTTCCAGAATATGCCCATCAACCTGTACTCGCAATTAGCCTAGCTCTACCGAGTGCGCCTAAGGAAGCCTGTATGAAGTCCCAGCTCTGATGATCGTCTCGCCTTCCGCGGGTTCGAAGAACCTACCCCTGCTTGTTACGGTCTAGTATTGTTGGGAAGAGGTTGTGGACGTAGGCGCTTGTGCAGATAAGTAGGAGGATGACGAGCAATAGGCTCTGGAAGTTGAAGAGCGCAGACTGCAATGGATGATTAGCAAAACTGGAAGGGCGCGGCCGGAAATATAGAGCATACCATTTTCTTGGACTACTGGGGGTTGTAATACGGCGCAAATGGTAGGAGGTAGGTAGTGTGCTGTTAGTGAACTATCATGTCGAAATCGCGGACAGGTATGGCTGCGATGGTGGGCAGGCTTCAACCTTCCCCCCAAAAGCCAGATTGATCACCTAAGGAGTACTGACGTAGCAAAACCGCTGCACTTTACAGTACAGGTGGCAGGTCCCTCTGTAGTTTACTGAGATTTAAGCCATTAGGCCATCCAGCTTACCTACCTGGGTACCTAAGTAGCACCGTTAGCAGTGGAGTGGGCGCTACACGAGCCCCACTAAAAACATATAGGTACTTACCTAGCCTGGCTTCTAGCTTCTCCGCCTTCATCAACATCCGCAACTCAACAACTACCTCCAACCGCGGCTCTGGAATTACGACATCATAAGGCCTCTAGTTCTAGTAGTTTGCATAATACAGGCTACGGTAGGCTCGCGTCGGTGGATCGGCGCTATCCCACAACCTCAAGATGGAGCCTCGCGCTCGTGCCGGTAAAAACGTCGGCAAGGAGACATTCAACCCCAAAGAGAGTAAGCTATTTCCTTCTAAAGCATCGCAAGGTGCTCTTTACGAGAAAACGCCCCTAACGTCTACGACGAAATCTAGTTGCCGCCCTCCTCTATGCCTATGGCGACGTCCGCGACCCTATCCCTGAGACCGTACGTGTGCTGGATGAGATTGTGACCGAGTTTCTGGAAGGTGTGTGCTTCGAGGCGAGTCGCCATGCTCAGGCTGCCGGTCGCCAGAAGCTCAAGTTTGATGACTTCGAGTTCGCCCTACGCCGCAACCCGCAGTACCTCGGTAAAGTCAAAGCTATGATAGAGAAACGGCAGACGATTAAGGAGATGCGGAAGACCTTCAACCAAGACGACGATGCACTGATGAAAGATATGGCAGCGAGGGATAAGGAGGTCGGCAACACGAAGCAAGAGGAAGATGAGCTGCTCGGCCTCGACGATGACTTGGACCTTAAGGAGCTCGGCGCTGAGACCTCTTCTCGCGGCTCCGGCGCGAAGAAGAGGAAGATCGGTGCGAAATAATTCGTGACCTCGGGCACTTTTTGGGGTGGTCCGTCTCGGAATGACGACTCACATCGACTCGATTTATGCATAGCAACGGAGTTTGGGAGTGTATACCAGATTGCTTTCACTAAAGACATTTACGACGAAACCACGCCAACAATAACACCCAGATAACTACCTAGTAGCTTAGGTAGAAGGCAGCTTGTATTACACGAATACAGACTATCTCGTAAAAGAGATCACATAAGTGTCGAGCGATACATTGCCAATCACCTCCAAACATGCGAGGTGATTCATCAAAGTCACAAAGCCCCCATGTTGCATTTCCCTGGGCCGGAGACAGCCAAAGGGCGACCATGGATCCCACTCGGAAGATTCTATCCTTATTCCCATGTTGTCGCCGCTATACTGGCCGCTATACAATGGTTCCACAATTGGAGTTCGCGACCCGGGGCCCACGCGGGGTAGAAGCCATCCAACCGGCTTAACCTTACGTATCAACCTACACACCATCCGGCGATATCGGCGCAACATTTTGGAGCCCCGGTACCATTATGGTAACCCTGCCGCACATCAGGAACCTGACGCCGCAGCAATGCAACCAATGGATGCAAGATTGTTGGGCGTTGAAAACCTGAGTGCTCCGAGAGCCGCAAGGCGCATGCAACCATCACAGATGAGCAGTCAGCGTCTGGCATTGGATACGGATATGGAGATCCTATCAGGTATCACATCCGGTCTTCCGCGAGCTTAAGGTTCTCCAAGGAACCTTATTTAGGATGTTGTGTTGGTCGGCAGTGGTCCTGAACAATGGGGCTGACTCGCTGACGAATAACGATTCCATTGCCGTTAGCATTCTCTTCAATCACTGTATGGTGAATACAATTCTGAATTTTGACTTAGAAGACTTCACTATACCGAGAAATCGTGAGGATCAAGCCCTCATTTCAATCAAATGGTTTCAAAACTTTTAGTTACGTCTTTAGGAGCTACCGTATAGTTTCTTTTCTTAACTTGTGATTAGAGTATTTCTGAAAATATAGACTGCTCTTTAGAATTAAACATGACCTCGGCCGCAGCAGAACACCAATGGGCCAAAAACTACGTCGAACCGCCACAATATGCACCAGATGATCTCGCTTCAACGACGCCGTACTGGCAGAGGAAAGACAGCAAACAACCTGATACAGACACAGATCTGCTAGAACCTAGCAACCGCCGATATTCGCCTTCATTCCGGCTAGGCAGGCATCGCCGATACTGCATTCCCAAAGTCCTTTCCTACCTTCTACAACATCGTCAAATACAACACCAAACCCATCCCCTCCCCGCCAAAGTATCCATACATTTTGCGTTTCCCAATGGCGAAAACACAAAGCCTTAGTTTCGTCTTTGGCGCGCAGTTCTTTGGTGCACTAATGAACCTGTTCGCGCGCTTTCTTGAGTTGGGTGACGCCGATACAAAACTCCATCCCATGCAGCTTTTGTTATGGCGAATGTTATTGACCACTCTCGTGTGCTCCTTCTATATCATCTGGAGACGGATTCCGCATGGTGTTCTTGGTAGCCCGGAGATTCGGCCACTGCTCATACCCCGTGGAATCGCGGGCTTCTTCGGGATCTACGGGGTCTGGTACTCGATTCAGTACTGTAAGCACATCTGGACATAATTCCTCTACATGTTACTGGCAAGCTAGGAGTTCCAAAAACGCCCATGCTGGCTAGCATAATTGCCAAGAACCTTCCACAATGCCAAAACGCCTAAAGATTACGCTTGGAATGGCAATAGCTGACTTCAAGTGCTGCAGTGCCGCTCGCGGAAGCAACTGTGATAACTTTCTTAGCTCCACTCCTAGCGGGATATTGGTGCCATCTTCTCCTTAAAGACCCATATACGCGGACCGAGCAGCTGGCCTCATTTTTGGCACTGGGAGGCGTCGTGTTGATCACGAGACCTACGAGCCTGTTCTCGGATACGGCTCAGGAGGAAGGGACTGTCCAGGCGGCCATGGAATTCGCCGCAAATGTCACAACGATGGTGACGCGGGGGTCAGATACAACTGGGTCGGCAACTGTTGACCAATACACGCCCACGACGTCTGAACGGATAAGTGCTATAGGCGTAGCTCTCCTCGGCGTCCTAGGCACTTCCGTCGCCTTCACTACGCTGCGCGCAGTCGGGTCACGGGCACATACCCTCATATCTGTGAACTACTTTAGCGCGGCGTGTTTGATCATATCTTTCTCCGTGCTCTCTCTTGCACCCTATCTCGATATCGGACAGCCTGACCTTCAGCTCGGGTTCCCTTCGTCTATACACCAGTGGGGCCTTGTGCTCCTGATCACACTCTGCGGATTCGCGACGCAGGTCCTCATCACGAAAGGGCTGGCCGCCGAACGTAGTAACAGGGCTACAGCAATGTCATACACCCAGATGCTTTTCGCGGCCGGCTTCGACCGTCTCGTCTGGGGATAACGATGAGCTGGGTGAGCGCCACTGGCTGCGCGATGATTATCGCCGGAGCAATCTGGGTAGCTACTGGTAAGAGTGGGAATGTGAAAGAAAAAGGGGGCCAGAATGACGGCGACATTGAGAGGGCCGCAGCTATAGCGACTGGGGGAATCGAAAGTGTTCCTATGTTGAGAGAAGAGCCCGAAGACCAGGAAGAGGGTATTATCTTGGGAACCGTAAGATGAGGAAATCTCCATGACAAACATCGACTTATAGATATCGAAGACATGTACTTGAGATCACTCGCTCTGCTGCTTTGTATGCGCATATAATCAATACGGACATACGAAGCTGAGGAATCCAGTTGGCAACACTAGATACACGACAACAATTGGATCATATTCGTACTCGAGAGAGATTATAGAAAGTCACAATAAATTTAACTGTATTTGCCTCAAAGATGTGCTGAGAAAATCATAGTGGCGTTTGTAAGACATAGTGTGGTTCACACTGTATTGACACTGTCCCTACTTACGTCGCGCCTCAAAAAAGTTCGCGACTCGAGAAGCTCCAAGCTCTGGCCCTAGCTTTAAGAATCCAATTGTGAATGCAACTTCTCAGCCTTCCGGCCCGTGCTTTCTACCAACAACTTTCAGCCACCGAACATCCCCCAATCAGTAGTACACATTGAATTACGAACCACGAAAGTCGTCCTCGACAATCTCGATTCTTGCTCCGACCGACCGCCACTCACCTATCCCATCCCTTCGCCCAACATGGTGCAAATCAGCGAAGTTAAAGGCAATAATCGCGACAACCGCACCGCCTCTCACACTCACATCAAAGGCTTGGGACTGAAGGCAGATGGCACCGCAGAGAAGCAAGCCGGCGGCTTCGTTGGCCAACAACAGGCTAGAGAGGTAAAGCGAACCGATTCGGGGAAGGAAAGTAGTGCATGAGGCTGACTTGCGTTTCTTGCAAAAACACTAGGCTGCCGGTGTAGTTGTCGACTTGATCCGAGCACAGAAGATGTCAGGTCGGGGTGTTTTACTCGCTGGAGGGCCCGGTACCGGAAAGACGGCCCTTGCGCTCGCCCTCAGCCACGAGCTCGGAACAAAGATCCCTTTCTGCCCCATCGTCGAAGCGAGGTATACTCGTCCGAAGTCAAGAAGACGGAGATGCTGATGGAGAACTTCCGGAGAGCCATCGGCCTCAAAGTACGCGAGACGAAGGAGGTTTACGAGGGCGAAGTCACAGAGCTCACACCCGAGGAGGCGGAGAACCCGCTTGGCGGCTACGGCAAGACCATCAGCACGCTTCTAATAGGCTTGAAGAGTGCCAAGGGTCAAAAGAAACTGCGCTTAGATCCTAGCATATACGAGGCCATTCAGAAGGAGAGGGTCACGGTGGGCGACGTCATCTACATAGAGGCCAACACGGGCGCATGCAAACGAGTCGGCCGATCGGATGCCTATGCTACCGAATTTGACCTCGAGGCGGAGGAGTACGTGCCCATTCCCAAGGGCGAGGTTCACAAGAAGAAGGAGATTGTACAGGACGTTACGCTCACGACTTGGATGTCGAAACGCCAGGCCCCAAGGTGGACAGGAATATCATGAGCATGATGGGCCAGCTGATGAAGCCTAAGATGACGGAGATTACTGACAAGCTACGAGCGAAATCAACAAGGTTGTCAGCAAGTACATTGATCAGGGCGTAGCGGAGCTTGTTCCCGGTGTACTCTTCATTGACGAGGTATGTTGCCCAAACGCCAGTCAGTATACCTGGATCGGAAGCATGTGGTGATAGTTGCTAACCACACTATACAGCGCACATGCTGGACATCGAATGCTTTACATACCTCAACCGTGCCCTGGAAATGTCTATTTCCCAATTGTTGTTCTTGCATCAAACCGAGGCATGTGCACGATCCGTGGCACGGACGGGCTGGTAGCTGCACATGGCATTCCCCGGACTCCTAGCCCGCCTGCTCATCATTCCAACAACACAGTACGATGCTGATGAGATCAAGAGAATCGTGCGTATTCGCACGACTACAGAGAGTACAGATAACGGATGCTGCAATCGAGAAGATTGCTGAGCATGGCGTGCGCATCAGTCTCCGATACTGCCTCAACTGTTGACTCCAGCAAGGTATGCAACTTATTCGTTCCTCTGTATATCATAATCTGTCACCCTTATTTCACCACTTGCTTTTGCCCTCTAACCTCGACTAACACCTCATCCAGCATTCTGGCACGGGTCAACGGCCGTACCAGATCGATGTCAAGGATGTAGCCGAGTGCGAGGAACTGTTCCTCGATGCGCGACGTAGTGCAGATTTGTTGAGTGTGAGACAGGGCGGGGCTTCATCTCGTGATTTTAATGAAAAGACCCGGTAGTGTAAAATTTAGTGAGAACTGGGTGAAGGTCTCGGGCATGGCCCGGATAGGAAATCAGTATGAGTCGGCTCCTGGGCGCCGCCAAGCTTTAAAACCGCGCTGTATTAGTTTTGATCGCCTTTACTATGAGTCGTACAAGACGTGGCGAAGCCGGGGCAGCAAATTTCCGGCGAGACAACTAAAAAAAACACGGCGAACGGAGGCGGAGGGGTTCGGAGTTACTCATTAAACTAAAGTGTTGGCCGTATCTTTCACTGCCGCCATCGGTAGCTAGATATTGCCTATGTTAACCTCTTAATGTATTTCTGTGATGAAATGATTTTTCCACCTTCAAGTTCATGTGTAATTTAGATGTAGCCGTCAACCCCTCATGGTACGTAATGGTCGCAACATTGATATAGATGAGCTACCAACGATCAAAGAGTGAAATTGACGTGAGCGCTGTCCAAATTTGGCTAGTTTCAGTCAAGTAATCCTCTTTCCTATACAATTGGCTTTGTCAAGGTCAGCTAGCATTCCACAGTGCCTACTATGTGGGGGTTTTGCAAAACTGCGTGACTTTACTTGAGTTTTCATAGCTTGACCATGTCGATATAACACGGAGATAGATGATATTGCGCGGCTAGATATTCTGGCGGTGTGCTCCCGAATATGCGGCTCTACTACTCACCTTTCATAGTGCAATAACGCGCGAAGCGTGCGCGAGTTTCTTGTTACATGAACATCTCTAAGTATATGCGCTCTATGAAGCTCTCTCTTCCATCTATCTTCAGTCAAAGTAAAACAACCATTACTTAACATCTCGCTCTCTAACATGTACTCTTTATTTCCTTCGTCGTGCTTATTAACCAATGGGGAGAAAGGTACATAGAATAGGCATGTGAGCAACGAGGATGGCTTACAGAAGCTACCACTTGGTGCCATTGGCACAGCTGCAAACGCTATGAGACAAGAATAGTCACGGACCATGCCTCCCCCCTCACTGATTCCTTAGCTCCCCCTTCACTATGTCATATATGCGGCGTGTCGGTGCATTCCCGAGACACATAAGCAGACAGGGCGTTATGTCGCCAGAGATAGAGGTGACCAAATCAAATGGCCCTTGCCAATGCATTCACATGCTTCAAGATTAGCTGTGAGGCCAGGTGCTGTAGCGTGGCTAGACTCTCTCCTTAGTGTTTGAGGTGGAAGTGCCTATTTGGTATGATTATGACATAGCATCTACATGTTAGTCCATACTCAAAATACAGACAAAGAAAGACTAGACGGCAGAAGGGGCTATTTCACAAAACCCACTTGCCTACCACACTCAACCGATTTCTGTTCAGCAAATACTGGCGCCACAATATCTATCATACGAGGGGAGGCCCGGGTCACGATAAGGCAACGAAGAGAACAAAGAGAAGGGGGGCATCAACCCGCTCAATGAAACGAGAGGCGTGTCTATGTACGTTGCTTGGTAGCTATTCTCCTACACAGTATTTTTTTTCATAAAATCTCATTGTACTACAGGAGACAGACAATTTCCTCTTTGATACGAACAAAAGAGAGGGAAGAAAGAGGGCCCAAGAAAACAATCCTGCCCTATTCTATCAGAACAAACACTTAGTCTACCATTTGTTGTTCTGAGCCTATCGTTACACCTCCAGTCCTGTCTTGCCACTATTCATCCACTCAACCATCTATTCAACCCTGTCCTTCCTCTTGTTATTCTTGTCTTATGTGGCTCCGTGTCCTTGTTAGTCTCTATACAGAGGACAAGAAAAGAAATAGGGAACAATAAACAGAGCCTACCTAATCTATAGCCAACTATCCTCTTGTCTCGCTCTCGTCTCTTGCCCATCAATATCTGATGGGAATCGACGAGAGAAACGAAAAGTAAAAGACAAGAAACCGAGTTTTGTATATTTTATTTGCTTCAACCAGATTGTGGTTTGAAGCTCGACATCTGAGACTTTCTTAGTGTTTGTATGCTTGAACCCGGCCCCTTTCCGCCGCAGCTGCCTTCCCATTACATCCATCGTTTGCAACACGACTAGACCGTCTACCGCCCTGAGCACGAATATTAGGTATCCTTCAACGAGATCATGACCGACACGGCCAGCATCTCCAGCGACCATTACACCTCCTCTCCATCGCCTCCCTATACCCCATCGCCAGAATACTCTCCCTCGGCCGACAGGAGAATTTCTTTAGTATCTCAACGCCGCCCACCTCCTCTTGACTTATCAACAAGAATTAACGATCCAACATTACCGAGAAGACCTCAAAGTCAACCAGTGATGATGCCGACGGATCTACAGCCTTGGCAACAGCGAAGCCACTGCTTCCACCAGCGCCTGCTTCTTTACCTCGCATCCACCACGATGAAGAGCACGATGGGCCAAGAAACAAGAAGCGAGCAACATCCATTGACATCGACGAGGCAAATCAATCGGACATCGCAAGATTGAGTCTATATACCCCAACTACAGCAAGAGGTGACGGCCAACGAGAATTGATATGCTTGTGTGCCAAAAGCACCTAAGGTACCGAGACCACGAAATGGTATGTATTTCAGCTTCTATTCTCTCAACTGGCGGTGACCCTGCTTTTTCGTCCTACCCTCCTTCCCCGAGACCTGGTCCCACGTTTTCGTTTGTCGACCCTTTCTCATTTTCCAGCCTCTCTCGATCTTGCGTCTCCCCCCTTTTCTTAGTTACCCGTCAGTTCTTGCCTGGACCGGGTCTTGAAAAAGTTTTCGGTCCCGAGATGACAACTCGGATATGGCTCTTTGTTCAAGAAGCTCCGTTTTGTGTCTTACGGGTGGCGTGAAAAATGAAAGGGGGTGAGACCCTGGCTTATTGTCTTGACTTCTTTCTGCGTTTACACACAAGGAATGAATTCGAATGTTTGAACCCCCTATTCATACACAAGCCTTCTAGTTGAAGGCAAACAAAAACCAACACACATACACGAGAAAGAAAAAAGGCATGCACAAGAACACGAGAAAAGAGCTCGACTGACCTTTGTGCGTGGTTCTTTTGCCTCCTCAACAGCATTCATCCTTTATCGACAAGCCTGGCAGGGCCACTTCGCCTCTCAGCATCCAGGCCTCGCCAACCCAGAGATCTCCAAGCTCATAGGCGAGAAGTGGCGCGAGCAGCCCGAGAGCGTCAAGAACGAATGGAAACAGCTTGCCGAAGAGGAGAAGATCCGCCACCAGCGCCAGTACCCCGGCTATCGATACCAGCCCCGACGAGGGGGCAAGAACGGCAGCGGTCGACCGACGTCCTCGAGCGGAGACACGCCCGGACGCTGTCCTAAATGCGGCGGCCGCTACATCGCCACACCCAGAACTCCCACGACACCCTTTGGCGTGGCGTCGCCTCCGCCGTCTAAACGACCACAGAATATGCAACCATTTATGAACAACGACCACCCGAGGCATGGATCCATTTCAAGCGCCAGCGGCATGTCGATAGACGGCCACGTCCGACGATACCCACACCCACAACTTGGAGACATCGACGAGGAGTACTCGATGTCACCGATTGCCGGACCTCTCTCTGGGATCCCGCCCGACACGAAAAGGCGGCGTTATAATGGCCCGCCGGTGTATGTGCCCGGATCTCCGCACATGGGTTATGCTCCCGTCGACGCTCGATATCAACAACGGCCCTCAGTGGGCGGACCGCCCATGTCAGCAACCGGCTATGGTCCGGGACACCTTCCACGACCGCCCATGCCACACCGTCAAGGATTTATGCGGTCCATCCAAGTAATCCTCACATGCAACCTCCACCGCCCCCTCGGCAATCCATGTTGTACCAACCCGCATCGGCAACTCCCAGCCGGCCGAACGGCGGATTCGACGAGTCACTTCGATTACCGCCGCTACAGACACAGATACACGAATCACAAACGATGAACCCGGAACAGAGCGTCAGACAAGGCATGCCCCCTGCTCAATCACACCATGCCCACGGTGCTAGCCTCGGCATCGCGAATCCGGGCGGCGGTCCCGCCAGACAACCACAGTCGCAGCAGCCACAGCCACAGCCCCTCGCTCCGACCTCTCCCATGCCGCAAAATGGCCATTCCTCCTCAAGCTCGAGGTCCTGCGCTCCATCGGCCCGCCCCTGCGCCCGCCCGGTCCGGGCGGCCCGCACTTCGAGACGCGGGGCCGATCATCGCCGTGGAGGGCGCGCCGACGCCCGTCCTGAAGGAGGTGGCGGCCGTGATCGAGAGGGCGCTGTCGGTGTCGGCCGAGTTCGCCGTGAAGGTGTGGTCCGAGGACACGAGCACGGCCATCGCGCACTCGAGCCCGGAGCCGCACGCCGGCGCCGGCGCCGAGGACGCCGCCACGGTCAAAGGGGAGCCCGAGAACGCTGGCGCCGCGGCGGCGCAGAAGAAACGCCGGCGCTCATCAGCCCGATCGCGGGGTACGTGGCGCGCATGCTCAAGTGGCACAAGACGTCGGAGGACCTCATACGGTACGTCACGAGCCACCCACCGCCTGCACAATCTGGTGGTGAAGGCGGAGCGAGGGGAGCGGGGTGCCGCCGAGGTTGCCCATCGCTATCCTCTCCGACGGCTATAGTCTGACGTTCTCGGACCGGTATGCCGGCGCGCTGCACGTTAACGACGCGTACCGCGCCGACGACCACTGGCAGTGGGTGGCGACGCTGTGGCGCGGCATCGTGGGCGCGGACCTCACCGTCTGCGTCAAGAGGACGACAGCGGAGGAAGACCGCGGAGTCGGGAATAACAATAGTGTCGAGATGGCCGGCCGGGCATCATGGTCCTCCGGATTGCGGAGGGGGCCCGCGTGGATGAGAAGCTCGAGCGGAGGCTGGGCTTTGAGATTGCTGAGTGGGTGCGTGGTGGGAGTTTCACGGCTGGTTTTGGAAATGTGTGATTTTGACTTACCTTTCTCCTTTTTTCTTAAGCTCCCGGAGGCATAATTTGCTATTTTAGGTAAGATCTTAGCTCTAAAGACATGTTTCTAGAGCTTTAAAGATATGTTTTTAGAGCTATTAAGTTAATAAGCGTTAAATATGCTAACGTAGTATGTATATTTTAAACATTTTTTTTGTTTTTACTAAAAGTTTGAAGTTAGAATTAGGAAACCAGAGACCCTAAAGAGATTATTAGCTAAATTAAACTTTATATTTTAAGCACTTTGTCATATTAACCGCAGCTTATTATTTACTCTAGAATAAAAGTAATAAAACGAAGTAATTATATTTGTACGTAATATTATTATAAAAACGGTATTTTAAATAAATAGTCCGCTTAATAATATATACCGTTATTGATTTTTCCGTTAGTATAATTTAGTATAACGTTAATAATTATTTATAGTTGGACGTTTAGCTAGTTTTTTTATCGAAATCTAAAATATTATATAATTTTTTCGCCTTAACGTAGTTTTATAAAAACGGGTTTTTATATAGCTAAAAATAATATATATTAACGTTAAAATAGTTAAATATAGCGCGTTTTTTTATAGCTATTGTAATATTTATTGTTTAAGCTTTATATTTTATTAAAAAAAAAAAGCGTTTATTAATCCGTTTTTTTAATAGTTGTATATTTTTTTTAATAAATAATTAATAATAATAACGTTTAAATTATTAGCTACTATTTATTTATTGTATAACGTTCTAGCTTTATAAGAATTTTTTTTATTAAGCTTATTATATTATAAGCTATAGCGAAAAAAAAAACAGCATAGTTTGCTTTAGAAATATTTTTTTAATAAATATAAAGCTTAATTAAACTTATAATTTTATATTAAAATATATAATATTTTTTAAAAAAAGCAAAAATTAATATTAAACTAGCAAAATATTTTTTATAAAAAATATAAATATATAAAACAAATAAGTTAATATTGCTTTACGAATAAAAAAAAATATACGCCGGGTTTTTTAAAATAAAAAACGTAATAATTATATGTTCGATTTTTAAAACTTTTTTTTAAATATTAATCGATCTATTTAGTATAATTTTATAAACGCTAAACCGGCTATTTATAAAAACAACTTAAAATAAAAAAATCTTTTTATTTTTAAAAAATAAAAAATCTATACGCTGTAAGCTATAAATAATTAAAAATAGTTTATATTAGCTAAAAATCGCTTTAAACTTAATTATAACGCTAATAATATAGTTTTAAAGTTCGCAAAATAATAAAAATAAAAAAATATTATAAATATTGCGTTTTTATTATTTAAATTATTAAAAAAATAAATAATAACCCCGAAAAAAAACAATAATCTAAAATAATATAAATTAATAATTAGCTATTTTATTTAAGCTAAAAAAATTATTTATTTTAAATGCTTTATATAATAAACTAAAAGATTTTCGGAAAACTTCCGAAAATACCGCTAATAAATAAATATATATA
The DNA here is from genome assembly GCA_004123355.1 of Amphirosellinia nigrospora. Taxonomy (NCBI): domain Eukaryota; kingdom Fungi; phylum Ascomycota; class Sordariomycetes; order Xylariales; family Xylariaceae; genus Amphirosellinia; species Amphirosellinia nigrospora. The sequence continues at coordinate 2,788,230 of SCHM01000002.1, read as the reverse complement.
ATATTTTAAATGCTTTTTTTTTTAAAAACGCTTTTAATAAATTAAAAGCTTTTACTAAATTAAAAATAGTATTAAAATCTATTTTATTAATAATAAACTTTATAATTTTAATAAAAGATTAATAATAAAAAAACATAATAGTAAAGTTCTAGTTTATAATAGCTATAAAATCGAGCTAGAATTTTAATAAAAAGTGCTAAAATTAAAAAAACGTTTTTATAGGTTTTAAAAAATAAATATTACTAATTTATATTTTAAATATTATATAAAGCTAAAAATTTCCTAAACTTAAATATCGGCTAAAAAAATAGCTAACATTATTAAAAGTAAATTAGCCGTTAATTTAATAATTTCTTAATACTTTATAAAATACCTTTTATTAAAACCTTTTGCTATAATTTTTGCAAGGTAAACATTTATTATTAAATTATTTCCGTAAGCTCTATATAACTATATAGCTATATACGAAAAGTCTTTTTGTTTAACTGGTTTTTAATCCTTATTCTTGGCACTAGTTAACCAACAAAGAAATAGATCTTAAACATAGGTACTGACCGCTAGAATATTTAGCCCACATGTGTGCGTGCTTGGCAACCTATATTAAATAACCTACAGGGCTTTCACTATTACGGTTTAGGCTATATAAATCAGTTCTCAATATACTAGGTTGGTTAATTAAATAAAGGGCTAAGTTTAGTTTCTATAGTGGGCTAAATATTTATAGCTATAAGGTGGGGCTAGCTTGTAGTGCCCGCCAAAGCTTTGCCAGTTGCTACCCTAGAGCTACAACCACTCCCTTCCTCAAATAACTACCCTTAGTTATCTATCTCAACCAGTATTTTTATAATAAAACTATTTATAATTTAGCTACTTTATTATTGCCTTTAAGCGCCTCCGATCGTTCTCCAGCATCGTCTAGCTAGCGTACCATAAGCTCCGTATAAAATAGCTATTATTGCTATACGCAGGAAACAAGTTAGTTCTATTATATTTACTTAGCAGTTAAATTCTGCCAGAGCTCCGTAACCTATAAATATTGCTATAATAACAACTTGCTATAGCCCATAGTCCGTTATAAAAAGGTTTTATTTTATTACTACGCTAGCGTACTCGCAGTACCTAGTCTCCGGTTACATAAGTTTAAATTAATCCTTTTTTCTCCTATAAATAAGCTTTAATCTAGTTTTTAAAAGCTTTTAAACTATTAAAATAGTTCTTTACTATAAATACTTCGTAATTTTTTACTAAGCTTTGCTAAAATTCGACTTTTTCCCCCTTAGTTAAGTCCCTTACGTATTTAAAAACTTCAACAAATAACTACTATTAAAAAAGTTAAATACCAAATAAAAAAAATAGCTGCTATAGCTACTTAACTTCGGTATCCAATTGTAAATATTTACAGCTACTTATAACAAAGTAGCTACATTAAGGTATTTATATACTAGACCTTCTTATAATATAATTTGCTTAAAGTCTCCGTTTACTTTTTCTACTTTACTATTGCCTCTAGGTCTTCTAAATATAATAAGCTTAACTATAAATCCCTTGCCTTAATACTATTAAATTATTTCTTTACCTACGAACGCGCTTCTATTATTATTAATTTATTCCTTTAAGTACCTAAAAGTTTCCTCGATTTTAATAATTAACAGTATCGTGCTTAAAAATAATATATCGGGTATTATAGCTACTTTTACTTATATTATAGCGTATTTTATACATACTAATATTTTTAGTTATACTATAAATATATAGTTTATTACCCAACGTATTAGCAGTAGTAATAATACTATAAATTATAAGTTTAGTAATATCGTTAGTAATAACTTTATTAATTAATATTGCTTATATTCTACTACAGCTTGCTATGCTATTAGCGTAATCTCCGGGTATTAATACTGCTTATTAATTTCGCGTATTAAAATGCTAACTATAGCGTGCCCTAAGTTAACGTATATATTTTAACCTTCTACAGTAATTCTAGTATTTCGGGGATTTTTAAAAGCGCTACCGCTTAATATGCTATTCTTACAAAATATAAGGGGTTTTTAGGGGTCCGTTAATATTAAACTATTTTATATAGTTTTTTTTTATATATAATAAAGTGCTTAATTACCTACTAAGCTTCTAAATTTAATAGCAACTTGCTATCGAATTTTAAGAACTTAAATATAGCTTATAAGTTTATACGGTTTAGCTATTACAGCAGTTTAACTAACTGCTTTTCTATATTCGGTAATATTTACGTTTTAAAGTTATTTCTATTATTAAAAAAATTATTTTAAAAAGTCTCGATAGCTAATTAGCTAGCACGTTTAATTTACTTATACGATATATAATTCATATACTATAATGCTTAATAATATTTAAAAATCGAACTATTTATACTAGTTGTTTTGATTTGCTTTTTATCGTAAGTAATAATTTATAGTTAGTACAAACAGTTATTTTTTTCTTTTTACTTAGTGCTTCTAGTATTATAATATTAATATAATAGCTAAAAGCTTTTATTCTTATACTAAATAACGCGTTTAATAATTATTTAGCTTTTTAGAAAAATATATTATTAAATAAAATATTATTTTTTTTCTATAAAAACGGCTATATTAAGTATACCCCGACATATAGTTAGCTAAAATCCGTATCTATTATAAAAAGCAACTTTTAATTAAATGCTTTAATTACTAATATTATAGTTATCGTATTTTTAATCGTTTGTTAAGCTTTTTAAGCTTTTATATTTAATATAACTAATTAGTTTTTCGGTCTTCTTATTAATATTATAAATAATGCTACAATTAGCGAATATTTATTAATTAAGTGCTTAAATAGCTTGCTATATTCGCGAATCCGCATATTTTAATAGTTATTTTTAGCATCGGTTTATCTTTTATTACGGCTATTTTTATTAAGTTTGCTTTAATTCTTTTTAAAATATATAAAATCTTAAGAATATATTTTAATTAACAAATATTAAGGTTTTCGTAGGGTTAATTATTATACTATATTACGCTAGTTGTTCGAATAATATATAGCACTATTAATATAGTTTTTCCCTCGTTTTTCCTTAAATATAAATATTATCGAATAAGCTTGCTAGCTATTCTTTAAAAAGCTTTACGATTTCTTTTATTAAAGCCTAAAAAATAGCTAGTGCGTTATAAAGTCCAAAAAATATAACTAGCTATTTATATATCCCGAAAGGTGTTACGAATGCTATTTTTTTGCAGTAAAGGTTATATACTCCTATATACTAATATTTATTTTTAAAATCTACGAAAATATATTACTTATAACCTACGGCCCTTTATATTTAGTCCGCAGCGTTTAGTAACAAGTAAGCTTGTTTTTTCGTAATTTATTTAGTTTTTTATAATTATAATAAAATCGTTATATAATATTTTCTTAGTTATTAAAGTTAAGCTTAGTAGTTTCGCTAGGTCGCTTTTTTAAGGTTAATAATATTAGCGCGCCTTATAATCTTATACCTTTTTTAATATAAATACTTAAGTATGCTTTAACGAATTTTTTATAGCTTTTTTTTATATAAAGCTATACTTACAAAATAGTAGCTTTATTAGTAGGCTATCTTTAGTATCAATATAATATTTTATACGTACTATAATATCAGTACGTTATTTAGCTAGATTAAATAGGCCGGGGAATCGTTTTACTAGTTTTGCTTATTTATTTGCTATTTAAAGGTCTTTTAGCATATTTTTATACTAAATTACTTTTGTTTTTTTTATTTTTTTCGCGTTATAGGTTATTTTTATAGCTATACTAGTTAATAACCGTTTTAAAAGTTCAAATAAAAGTGCTCTGTTAAATTTTATTAGTTTAATTGTTTCGGTATTTTTTATATAGCCGAAAACGCTGCTTTATTTATAAAAAATACGCTTCTTTAAAATTATATTATTAAAAAACATACGGTTTAATATAACGCTTCTAATTACGGTCTAAAATTCTATAGTACTTTTTATTATTACAAACTATACTATAATTTCGTAGTTTTTTATAACTATTAGTCTAATTTTTCTAATGCTATATATAATATTTTATTTTATAATTTATAGGGCTAAAGCTTTAAAATTAATAATTGCGAAATATAACAACTTATATAACCGTAGTCCTAAATATTATAAACGTATTACCGTTATTTAGTCGGGCTTAAAACAAGTTATAGCGGTCGTTATAACTATATTTTAACTTATTTTTTTTAGGGTTATTTTATTACTTTTATCCAATTTAACTATATAAACAAAGCTGTCTTAAGCTTTATTGAATAAATTTTTTAGTTTTTAATCGATCTAATCGTTTTTTAAGCGTTCCGTAGCACTTTATTTAAGTTTTTCGGAGTTTTTATTATTATTTTCCGTAAAATATACTCACTTTTACAGCTTGCTTTTAAAAAACTTATATTTAGTTCTAAATTTTTTAAACTTATTAGCTAAATTATTACAATATAGCGTACTTTTAATCATAACAGATTAGCCGGACTAGCTTTATAGTTTTGTTATTTTAAACTATTATACTTTTTCGCAGCAATCTTTAGCCTAATAGCCAGGCTTGCTATAATTAAAATATACGTTATTTGTTATTTTTACTACATATTTATTATTGCAGTTTTATTATTCCATATTATTACTATTAACTTTAGTAATATAGCTAACCTTCCGGTTATTAGTACAAAGGTTTAAAATAGTAAATATTAGTACTTTCAAGGTTATTTTTGTATTATCGACTAATTAGATCTAGCTTACAGCAGGTTTACCTGCTATACTTCCAGTAATATTATAATTATAGTAAAGTATTATTATATTTTAAAATTATATAATAATCTCGGGGTACTATAAATTTTAGTTTTATAAAAATTATAATAATTATTTTTAATACTTATATTGTTTTTTTTATAATTTAACTTATGTTTTATTTTTTGCTAAAACGCTTTATATTAAGCTAAATACTTAGGGTATATATAATAAGCTTATTAATTATAATATTATATATTTGCTAAATGTTTTAAGTATTTCTTAGCAGTTAATAAAAAACTTTTTATAGTTTTTAAAAATAGCTTATATATATTTCGTTTTAAACTAGCAATAGTTTTATAAATACTATTAAAAAGCTATACAATACGTTATAAATATTTAATATTTAGATTATTATTTCTAAAAAGTCGATCTAAGTGGCTGCTATATTGTTATTTTTAATAAATAGCGCTACTTGTTAAAAATCACTTATTAATTTAAGCATAACTTTTTTAGTTTATAATTCATAAGGCATTAAAGCTTATATTAGTTGTACCTAGATTTAGCGTACTTTATTTAATATAGTATAATCGGCTCGAATTAAACGTAAATTAAATAGTATAATTACTTTATTTTTGTTCTTACACTTGTTTAGCTTAATAGCATTGTTTGCTAAAAATACGTTAAAAAAAATAGCTTAAATTTGCTGTTTTTATTAGGTTTAAATAAAATTTAAGCTTTTATATTTCTATAGGTTTAACGAAAGGTTTTTTAATCGTTTTTAATTAATTACGCTAATTAGTTATCGCATATATGCTTTATCTATTTTTTTAATACTTACAAATACGTATAAAAAGTTTACTATTATACTTGCTAATATATTTGCTAGAGCTAGTAGCGCTAGGGTTATTATTAGTCTTATTGTTGCACTTGTTAGTATAGTTGTAGTACTACTACCTTAGTTTTATAAACCTAGTTCTTAAAAACCTTTTTTTATTTCTATTAGTATAGCTTCGAATTATAAGTTTATTTTCGTTTTTAATTAGTCGATTCGTTTAGCTATATTAATTGCTAATATATTAATACAGGTATTATAGCTTGCTATATTTATAGCTAGTAAAATATTTATTAAGTTATTTAACGCTAGGCTGCTTGTATTTATTATAAAGCCGCTACTTTTTATTTCGAAATAGGCTCCCGTAAAATCCGCTATTATATATAGGATAGATATTATAAGGTATATTTTTTAGGATAGGTTTCGATAAGGTATTTGATTGGCGTAATCGTAGGGTTAGATTTTTATAGGTTGGTCGGCTATAGGGTTGTTTATAATCGCGCAACTAGTTTTAAATAAAAGCTGTAAAGCTGCGCAAATAGCTATTTATACGTGCTTGGCAACCTATATTAAGTAACCTACGGGGCTTTTATTATTATAGTTTAGGCTGTGTAGATTAGTTCTTAATATACTAGGTTGGTTGATTAAATAAAGGGTTAAGTCTAATTTTTGTAGTGGGCTAAATACTTATAGCTGTGGGGTGGGGCTGGCTTGTAGTGCCCGCTAGGGCTTTGCCAGTTGCTACCCTGGAGCCACACATGGTTTTAAGGATAGATACCACGGAGGCATACGTTACCCCTAGTCACTAGCCACACGTTATTAAACCAACCTATGTTATTGGAAACAAAGAGACTTTCTACTTATATAATTAAATAGTTATATAAAGCCCACAGAAATAACCTTATTAGTTTTCCGTACAATAAAAATATTTATACTTTACTTTTACAAAGTTCGCAAAGCCTCTTTATTACACCGGACATTATTTTTTAGCATATAGCTGCTTTTGCTTATATAATACTACCCTTTAAATAAAAAAATAATAAAAGCTTAAACGTAAAAACTAAACAAGTTTATACTATTTTATTTCTTAAAAAAATCGCGTAACAAAGCTAATAAAAAACAAAAAATCGGACAAATCTAGCTTTTTACAACTTTACAAAAAATTTAAGCATAACTACACAATACTAACCTAAATTAAAAAATAATAATAAAATCATTTAATTAATAATATCCAAGCTTAATATTACTATCAACAACCTTACTAAATGTTTTAATAACATACAAAAGCTTATTATATAAATACGGTCTTTTTCTTTTACTCCTTAAATAAAAAAAAACTACGTAGCTATATAAGCTAACTTACGTTATAAAATAATAAACTTATTTAATAAAATCCGTACTAAACAAAGCCTTTTCGAACAATTTAAGATTATTATAGCCGCTAATAATAGCAAAAAAATAAAACTAAGCTAATTAAATAAAAAAAAGCAAATAAAGCATAAATAAAACTAACACCATTTATAAAATAAAAAAACCGCAGCTAAAAAATATTATAAATAACTATAATAAATATATTAAATAAAAATTAAAACTAAATAGCTAAATCTAAAATAAATTTAAAAAGAAAAAATCTAGCTAAGCAACTATAACCGAAAAATTTTATATAAAAATTTAGAACATAATTTTAAAAATTCGGATTTAAAAATTATTAATAAATTTAAAAGTAAGCATTAAAAGGGCTCCGCCCATTTGCAAATAATAATCGATTAAATAAACTTAAACCCAAAATCTATTATACCTATGCTTACTAAGTCTTACTTTTAATTCTATAGCTTAGTATATTTTATATAATATTTTATTATAACCTTTATAAAAAATAATCTATTTAATCTTATAACTTATAATATATATCCTATTTAAAGTATAATTTATATAAAGCTTTAATAACGTTTTAACGTTAATATCGCTAAATTAAAAAATAAAATAACTATATAAACAATAAAAGCCGATTTATTAAACAGCTTTATTAATTTTATAGTTATATTTTTATATATAAATATTAAATTATATTAATTTTTAATTATTTTATTAAATATATCTAATAATATTTTTAGCTTTAATACGTTCTAATAAATAATAAAGCTAGTTAGGCCGTTTATTTTATATTTTTATTTTTAATATAAAAAATTCTGTTTTTTTTTTATTAAATATATAATTTTTATATTTTAGAAAAATAGCGTAAACTTAAAAAAAACCTAATTACTTAGTATACACGTTTATAACAAAACTAAAGACTTCGGGCTTATGCTTAAACAAAGCTTATAGGCAATTATTTTAATAAAGTAAATATTAACAGCTAATACTTTCTAAAATTATAAAAATATACATACTATACTTAGTAGTAGCGCCGGTTAAAAAAAGCATGTTATCAAACGTTAAAAAACCTAGGTTCGAAGTATAAAAAAAGGTTTCTAAAACTTTATCGGTGCTTTTATTAATAGTTTTATTTTTGTTAGCGGTTTTATCAACGTTAAGGTTTTTATAATAGGCCTTATATTATTAAGGTTAATAGCTTTATATTAATATTAAATAATAGCGCTAATTATTTAAGCTTTAGTTATACTTCCGTTCTTAATATTAGCTTTTTTAAAATATTTAATATTATTTTATAATAGCTAAACTTAATTATAATATTAGCATAAAATTAGCATTTTATAATTTTTTTTTTAGCTTTAAGCATATTTAAGTTATATATAATTTAGTTTATTATTATAATTTTAATATTTTTATTTTTAGTAAAAATTATTTATAAATTGTTTTTTGCTATAAAATATATTTAACTGCTTTTAAAAAAGCCGAATTAACTTTGCCCGTAAACAAAAAGCAAAAAAAAAACAATAAACAATATTCTAAATCTAGTATAGCTTATAAAAAACCAAAATAAATAAAATAAAAGCATAAAAAAATATATATCTAGCTATATCTTTATTAAAAACTAAACATACTATTTTAGCTACACTTACTTTTACCTATTTTTACTAATTTATTATTATATTTAAAAAACAAATAGTTATTATAGGTCTTATTTTAGTTTTATAATAAAACAAAAAATATATATTAATTTTTTTAAGTCCTAAAACAGTATAGTTTTATCTAACAACAAACTTTAAAAATATAAACAAAATTCTTTTTATATTACAATCCTTATAAAAGTAAGGTATAAATATCTATTATTACATAAAAAACTAATAAAATCATCTCTGTAGGTTTTACGTAACTATATAGCAATATACATAGAGTTTCTTTGTTTAACTAGTCTTTAATCCTTATTTTTAACATTCTATATCTTACTTTTATATTCAATATACAAGCTAAGAAGTTTTTAAGTTTTATTAATTCTTATTAATATATTATATTCCTTTTAATTAAAAAATTCCCTTTATTTTTTATATAAAACATAACTATTACGCTTTATATACTATAAAAAAACAAGGCTCTAGTATATAATATATTACATATAAAATCTATAAATAAAAAGGAAAAAAGGAAAATCTAACCTTACGCTATAAGTAGCTACTTATATATTCGCGATTTAATAGGGCAAGTGCATTTATTACCCGTACCTACCTTTATTTACTAACAAATATTATTTACTACAAATAATAATTATTGCAAATAAAAATTATAAGTACTATAATCCATAACTATTATATAAAATTACCTAAATATATAAAATATATTAAACGAAGTTTTTTATACTATATTAGTATAAATATTTAAATATTATTAATACTTTATAAAAGCAGCAAAATTAAGACTACTATTTTTTACTACGTTTTATTTAACTACCTTAGGGTACTATAATACTACGTTTTTAGTAATTATATATATATTTTTATAAAAAATATTCCAAATTAAATAATATAATTAACGCGAAATTATTTTTTTTATTAATTTCTATTTTTAGCTTTAAAGCTTTAAATACCTAATTTAAAATAATAATAAAATTTATAAATTCTTTTTTTTTAAACAAATAATATATGGTTAATATATTTATAAAGTTTTAATAAGCTTATAAGCTTATAATCTAAGTTTAAAATAGCTTTATTAGTTTTTTAAACTAACTTTTTATTTTATTCCGTTTTTTACGTTTTTTACGTTATTTACGTAGCTTTATAAGCTTATAAATTATTTAAAAGCGATTTTTAATATTATTTTTTTTAACTATTTTTTTCTTTTTAAAGCTTATAATAAAAAAATAACTTTATTTTAATAAAATATATCCGGCATAAAAATATACTTATAAATATTTTTTATTATAATATTTATAATATAATAAAGCTATAAAGCAAAAACGTTAATAATAACTAAAATATTTAAAATAAGATTTTTTATTAAATATTATTTTAAATATAACTACGTTATAAAAAAAAAATATTAATTTTAGCCGAAAGTTTAAAAATAAAACTTTTTATTAAAATATTATTTTAAGCATAATTACGTTATAAAAAAAAAACATTAATTATAGCCGGGGGCTTAAAAGCAAGATTTTCTATTAAAATATTATTTTAAGCATAATTACGTTACGGAAAAAAAACGTTAGTTATAACTAGGGCTTAAAAACAAAACTTTTTATCGAAATATTATTTTAAGCATAATTATATTATAAAAAAAAACGTTAGTTATAACTAAAAGCTTAAAAGCAAAACTTTTTATTAAAATATTACTTTAAAATATAACTTATAAAAAAAAAACGTTAGTTATAATTAAAAGCTTAAAAATAAAAATTTTTAGTAATATTTTATTAAACGTAAAAGCTAGTTTTAATAATAACGTTAAACTTATTAAAATTATTATAAAGCTTATAATTAAATATTTCTAAAATTTTAAATATAAATATTTTTAATTTAATACTAAATTTTTAAAAGCTTTAAACGTAATAATAAAAAAACTAGCTTTATTAAAAGCTTTATATTAATTTCGTAAAAAAAATATAATTTCTTTAGTATTATTTTTAAGTAAAATATATAAGCCTTTAAACTATTATAATATACTTTTAAACTATTATATTACGCTTTTAAACTAATAGCTTATAAATATAGTTAATAAAAGTTATATTTTATAAAATATAGTTTACTAAAGATTTATTTTTAGCTAAAAAAGCCGTATATTAATAAATAATATTATATTCGGATTTTTTAAATTCGTAAGAACTTTATTTATAATAAACAACTTTTAACTAATAAAAAGCTCGTTTATAATAAGCGGTTTTTCGCTAAAAAATTAAAATAAATAACTTATAAAAATAACGCGCTAATTATATAATATTTAGCTAGCTATTTTAATAAATATTTATAAAATATTAAGCTAAAATTATTATTAATATTATTAAAAATACTACTTTATATAAGTTCGGCCGCATAAATATTTAGCTATTAAAACAATAATACTATATACGATTATATTTCCAAAAACGTTAAAATATAGCTGGCAAACTAGGCATTCTGCCTAAATTATTTACTAAACAAGCTAAAATATAAAAAATTAGCTTTACTAATAATCGTTTAATAGAAAAACTTCGTAGCGCTATTACTATTAACAAATATACTAGCTAAAAAATAACCAGTTATATAAATTTAGCAAGTTAAACAAAAATATAATAATAATAACCGTTAAAGCTAATATACGAAAGCTAGCGGGTTAAAATATTTAAAATATATTAATTACTAAATAAATTATCTATTTATAAATAAACAAAGCTATATTTAAGCTTATAAAACTAGGGCTTAGGTTCGGGCTAGGGCTAGGGCTAAAGCTAGTACTTATGCTCGGGCTAATTATTTATTATTAAAAAACCTTAATTTATAACCCCGGCTTTTGCTATATATACTTTTTTTATTTTTTAAATATATTGTTCTTAGTTACGCTAGTTTTAAATTAAAGTCTATAAAAGCTATACAATTTTAAAATTACTCTAGCTAATATAGGTTTTTAAAACGTATTAATTAACTAATCTTTTAAAATAATAATAAAAGCTATTATTAATTTTTAAAATTAAATTTAATAATATTTTTAACTTTATTATTACCGTATATATAAATAAATAGCTTATTAATACGCTATATATAAATAAACTATAGCTAAACTTATATACTAGCTAGCTAATATATTTTTTTAATTTTATAGCTCGAATAAAACTATATTTTAGTTATAACCTAAATAAACTATTTACCGCAAATATATTATCTAAAAATAATTAATAACGTAACGCTAAATATATTTCGTAAAAAAGTTCGCTTTTATATTAAAAAAGTTTAAAGAACATATAATACTAGCGTAGTTAAATCGCAAGTTATAAGCAAGAACTAATTAATAGCAAGAACAATAATAATACCTTTATATATAAATTTCCCCTATAACATATATATATATACACATAGGCATACATATTATTAAAAACAGATTTTCAAATATAACGTATATATTGCTAACTAATACATTATTCCCTAAGTGTCCGCTGTTTAATAGCATTTTTGTTTCGTTCTAGGTAGCCAGGCTAGAATAAAACAGAACATGCTTTTCAAACCGTAGTCTAGACACCAAAGTTTCCTTTATTCTTTGTCTTATTATCGCTGCTTTAAAGCATTTTTTGTTTCGTTCTAGGTGGCCAGGCTAGAATAAAATATAGGCGCTGTCTAAACACTAAAGTTTCTTTTATTCTTTGTCTTATTATCGCCGTTTTAAAGCACTTTCTGTTTTATACTAGGTAGCTAGGCTAGTATAAAACAGAACATGCTTTTTAAACCGTAGTTTAAACACTAAAGTTTCTTTTTATACTTTGTTTTATTTTCGCCGCTTTAAAACATTTTCTATTTTATATTAAATAGCCAAGCTAAAATAAAATAAAATATGCTTTTTAAACAACAAAATAAAACAAAGGCTATATTATATTTAAAGTAAACTTATTTTAGTTTTTAATTTAATTACTTTTTATTTAACTTTGCTAATTATAGTAAAGTTTTAAAACAACGGGTAGAAACTATTAGTGCTATAACCACGTAATAAAAGTAGAAATGCTTAAACGTGTATATAAAACAAGCGGTTAGAACCTTATTAATCGAACTATTTTAGCCCTATAATGGACGGTTTTTATTAAAAATATATATTATAATATATATATTTAAAAAGCAGTTATAAGCTTATTAACAACCGAATTATAGTTTAGCTTCGTTATAGGCCTTTTTTTATTGTTATAAATCCATATGTTTTTAAACACATATGCGCAAGTAACAGGCGGTAATATAGCATATCAAGAACAGAGCTATAGTTTGATCGGGCAGTATTTGTTATTATTGTTGCTATTGATGTTGCTGTTATATTGCTATTGTGTTGCTGTTGTGTTATTGTTGTGTTGTTATTGCTGTTATAGGAAAAAGCATAAATTCTAACGTTAAATAGATTAAGATATCTCCGTTTAAACGTTATAAACTAATATTCCAGGTAACAAAATTGGAAAATAAGCTAGTTAGAAGCGACTGTAATAGTGGATTAAGCTGTGCGCGCATAAATTAATATAGTTCGTTTAACTTTTAATATTAATTATATATAGCTTTTTTTTTATATTCCAACGAAGCAAAAAAATAAAAAAAACGCAAAACATATCTTATATTAATAAAGCGGCCCTTAAATACTTGTTATTATTATTAAACCTAAAAATAAACATATTTATATTAACCTTTTTTATAGCATATAAACTCATTAAATTTTTAAAACCACGTTTTTTATTTTACTTATAAAAGCTATATAAAAGAACTAGTTTCTAAATATATTATATAGTTAGCGTAAAAAAAACGGGTTAAAACATAAAAACAAAAGTTAAAATACATATAGATATCTAACTAACTAGCTCTATATACTTATATATAATCGCTAAAACTAAAACTTTACGTAGTTATATAACGCACTTGCCTGGTATAAGGGATTTCTCCTTTTTTTTCTCTATTACTCTTCCTGGTCTTTTTTATTTTTATATCGCCCTACGTATTTTTTGCTTTTTATTCTTTTTGTTTATTTTATCAGTCAAATTAAATTAATAATATATCGTTATTTATTAAATAATGCGTAACTGCAGTTCTAGTTTTTATTTAGGTTTATTATATATATCATCTTTTTTAATCTTAATCTTTTTTTAAGAAATTCGTTGTTTTAAATTAACGGAAAACTTAATATTAATGTTAATTTATTTTAAAGTACTACTATATAAAAAATTTTAATAATTTAATAGCTCGTAATATATTATACTATTTAATACGCTTAGTATTATATCGTTTATAATATTAATATAGCTATTAAAACATTAAAAAATATTTTTTCGAATATCCGGATATTTATTAAAAATGCTTATCGAAAACAATAAAAACTACCGAAATATAAATATATATTATTAATATAATATTTATACGAAAACCTTAATAGCGTACGTACTTTAAAAAGCTAGAAATATATAAAATAAAAACTATAGCTTAGCAAAATAGCTTAGCAGTATAAAAATACTATTTAACGTAACTATATATATTTATATATAAAAAGTTCGTACTAAAAAATAGTAAAAAATTTATAAATATATATAATATATATTAAATATATATATAAATATTAAATATATGCTTAGGTTTTTAAGTTTATATTTAAAAATAAATATATGCTTAAGCAATAAGTAAATATGTTTTTAGGTAGTTCTAGATTATTATAAGATTTTATATCTACTAATTTAGTTAAAAAAAAAATAATAATACTTAAGAGACTAGTTGGCTAGGTATAAAACTAAAGTTAATGAAATTAAAAAAACATAACAAGTTAACTATCCGGTTGTCCGGCGTATAAAATAATACTTAATACTTAAAATATTTTAAAAAATTTAAAATATAAAAACTATAACGTATTAAATAAGCTTTTTATACATAGTACTATAATAATATTATAAAAATAAAACTATATAAATAAAATATTATTATAAGTTTAATAATTTATACTTTTTTATAGTTTCAATTAAAATATAAAATAAATATATTAAAATCTAAAAATATATTATATTTTTATAAAAATAAGTTATTTATATTTAAACATTAAATAAATAATTAATAAAAAATAAAATATTAAACAATATTATTATACTAAAATCATTAAATATAAATACTTTTATAGTTATGTTTTTAGCTATACGTAAAACTTTTAACAATACTTACAAAAGCAGTATTAAAACAAAATCGGCAATTAAGTTTACTTTTATATACTAGGAGCTACTAGTACTTAATATCTATTAAACCTCACGGTTATATAATATTTCTAAGTATATTCTAGATAAAGCATAATAAACCTTTAATCTGCTACTAGGACTCTAAGCACTTAGGGCTGCTTATAACAATAAATAGCCGCTTAAACAGCTTTAGTTACTTTTGCTAATTAGTGCTTTAGCTTGCTTATATTATTATTTAATCTTAAGATTACGTTAGCTTTAAATAGCACTTAAAAAAATTACTAGCTTAAATATTATTAATTTATAAAAATTATATTAATATATAATATGTTTTTAATTAAAAAAATACTCGGGCTAGCAAAAAATATTATATAGCTTTATATATAGCAGAAAAAAAAACTTTAAAAATATATCGCTAAAACTAATAACGTTTTAAAAATAAAAATAATATATTCTAGTATATATATTATTTAGCTTAAAAATTAGCAACGTTAAAGCTAAAAATAATTATTATATTATAAATTTTAAATTTTATTTGCTAGTAAACTGAGAATCGTTCGGTAAATAAATTATATTTATATTACATAAAACAAATTCTTTTTAATTATATAACAGTAAATATATTTTTTTAATAACTATATTATTATAATAGCCCGGGCAATAATATAATTTAGCAAATAGCTATAAACGGGCGTAAAATTTAATAATTTTATTAAAATTAAACTTTATTAATATTATAATAGCTTTTATTAGTATTATAACCTTTTATATATAAAATTTTAATTATATCGTTTTCGAGCCGATTTTATATATATACTACTATATATCGCTAGGACTATTAAAAAAAATATACTTTTTTATATAGCTAGAAAATAAATAATCCTGCTAAAATATAGCCTTTATAGCTTTTTTATTTAATATAAATAAATAAGGTATTATAAATAGGCAGCTTTTTAATAAGCTAGCATATTTAACTTAATATAGTACGCTTTTTATTATATTTAAAAAATGCTCGATTTAAATATTTATATTATAATAATCCTATAAGCTTTTTTAAATATTATCTAGCTAACTACTATAGTATTAATATTTTACGTTTAAAAATAAACTTCCTACAGATTTTGTTTCCTTTAATCCTGTTATTTAGCTAAAGATATTATCTATTTAATAAGTATTATTTGCCGCTTAGCTATTATTTACTAGCTATACTATTATATTAAAAGCTTTAGTAACCTTATAAATATATAAGCTTATATTTAAAAAAAGCACCGGATTATAACAATAAAAAAAAAGTAAAAAAATATAGCGTACTATTAAGTTATAAAAATTATATTTAAAAACTATGCGTAATAACTTAATAAACTTAATTTAAATAAAACTAGCTAATATTTTAAAAAAAAACTTTTTATAAAAAACGTTAAAAAATAATATATAATATTTATAAAATATTAATAAAAATAATAGGACTTAAAAAATAATATTATAAACTAGTAAAAAAAAAAATATATAAATTAAAACTATTTATTAAACAATGTTATTAATAAAGCTTTAAAATATAAAATTTAAATAAATTTTATTTTTTTATAATAATTAAAACAAAAAATATAGAAAATTTTTAATAATATTAAACAAAAATATAAAACAAACTAATCGTTATTTAAAATTCTATTTATTATATTTATTTCTAAATAATAAGCTTTTTATTAATAATAATATATTAATATAATATAATAAAGACTTTATTTTAGCTTATAAAAATTAAATTATTATTTTATTAATAAAATAGTTTATTAACTATTATTTACGTTTATAGTTATATTTAACCTAGCTATTTTTACGTTTATAATTATATTTTATTAAGCAATTTTATTATTATTATATTATTTAATACTATAAAATATACTAAAAAAGCTTTTTAACTTTTGCCCGGAACTACTAGCTAAAATAATTGTTTTTTTCTTTAAAACTAAAGGTTTTATAAAATATATAAACTAAATAAGCTTTTATTTTTTTTATACTAATTTAGATATAGCTATTTTTAATAATATTTATTGTTTTTAAATAATATTTTAACGCTTAGCTAAAATTAAAATAAAATTAATTAATTTTTTAGCAGCTATAGTTACGGGTGGTGGCTAGCTAAGTGGCTGGTGCTACAGCATTGTAATCTTTGTAGCTGTGGCCCTTGCAGGGCTACATTATAGTATTTAGCTCGGAACTTGCTGCGTAGGTTCTTTATATATATACTTTTTTTTTCTTATAATTTAATATAAATAAATACTATTTTAGAGCTACGCTTTTTATTTTATATAAAGTATAATAATTTATAAGTTAATATTTATTAAGGTATAAAGACTGTTTTTAATTATTTCTTACTAATTAACTAATAAGTTATAATATTTATAAAAGGATTTATATTTTTAGATCTAACTAAACTATGAGATCTAATTTAGCGCTATATATTAGCTAAGACTTTAACTTATTAATATATTATATATTATAGCATGCTTAGCAGAAAAACGTGCAAAAGTTAAAAAAAAGGCTTATAAAAAAATACGCTTTTTTTTAGATATAATTAAAGCTTTTGCTTTAAAACACAAAAAATACTTTATAGTAAAGCTAGACATAAGTTATTGTTATTATTTTATATATAATATACTAGAATAAAGTATAGTTATTATTGATAACGAAAATAAAGTAAATAATTTCGTTAGATATGTTAAAGAATTTAATTGTTAAATTAATAGCGAAAAGTTTATTAAAGAACGTTATTATAATAATAAAGCTAAATTAGTTAATTTAACTTATAAGCTGCTAGAAAAGTTTATAGCTTATTATTTAAAAAGTAATAATTTTTTTTTTATTTTCTTTTATAACTGATAAAGTTAAAGCAGCTATATTTAAAACGTTAGGACTTATAAATAAAGAAAAGTTTTGCAAGCTTTATAATAATTTCGATATATTTTAGTAGGAATTTAAGTTTAAAAAATTTTATTAATTTTTTAATCGGTAATAAATTCGATTTATATAAGTTATTTATTGCTGTAAGTTAGCGTTTTAACGTTATAATCGAATGGGCTTACTATTTAGCTAATAAAAGTATAGAAGAAATTACGGACTTAGAAATATTTAGCTTTAATTATAAAAATAAAGTATAAAAGCTAAAGGATATTTTAAAACAAGCTAAAGTAAGAATTAATTTAATTTTTAACGATAGTATTTTAGCTGATATAAGTGCTATACTTAAAAGTAGTTGTATAACGTATAATTTTAACTAAGATATATTAAAACGCTTAATATGTAAATTAATAGATATAATTATTGATTGCGATTGTTTATAAGATTAATTAAATAATTTTAATTAATATATAGTTGATTTAATTTTTTAACGTAGTATAACTTTTAAGTTTACTTGAATAGATTGTATAAAAGTAATATTTATAAAACTATTAAGATTAATATATTTATTTTTCGATAATTTTAAGAAAAACGAAGTTATATTTAAGGTTTAGTACTGTATAAATAATTATATTAAGAATAATATAAACTAGTTTGCCGGTAATTCGGCTATAATAGTTAATATTAAGTTTTATTTAAGTAATATTTTACGACTAACCTTTAGTTATATTTAGCTATTATTTACCTTTATATATTAGTTAGTTATTTCGACTTAACTATTATAGTATTTATAGGATAGTTATATAAATATTAACTTTGCGGATAAAGTAAAAAAAGCTATTAAAAATTAGCAATGTTTAACGATTAAATAAGTTCGGCGCGTTTAAAATTAATTTATATAATTTGTTAGCGAATAAAACTATTTACGAACTAATAGAAAAAGAATTTAAAAATAAATTTTTTATGTGCTAAGCAATAAAGTTATTTCGGAGTATTTTAACTTAATATAAATTTCGACGCGTTTTTTAAGTATTATATGTAATAGTATACTATATATTTAAAAGATTTTAAACGTAATATAATTATAAGGTATATAACGCGTAGAACTTTATTAATTATAGTAGTAGTAAAGGCACCGGTTTTAGGCGTAGTATTATTAATTTATAATTTGTATTTTTAGTATTTTTACGTTTTTAAGCATAACGCGCGGTTTACGTTTAATATTTAATAAATATATAAGTTTATTTTAAAAAGTAAATGTTTTTACTATAAGTAGCTAGGTTATATTATTAAAGAATATTTTTTAAAAGTAGTAATAGTTATTAAATAAAGGTACGTATTTATTTATTAAGTATTATCTCGGATAGAAATGCCTTCGGTTGGTAAAACTATTAAAAATAAGATTTAATAAATAAATAAAAAATTAACTTTAAGAAAAATTAACTTTTGCTTAAAGAAGTTTTTAGAAATATATAGTTAGAAATAATATTATAAATAGCTTTTTCGGAAAGAAACTTTTTTTAATTTTTGTTCGATAATATAATAAACTTTTATTAATTATTTGTAATATTTTTGGAAATATAAGAGCGAGCTTATATTTAAGTATAAGTATGTTTTTTGCTGAAAAATAATATAATATTTTAATTTATTTATTATCGATTAATTTAAACTAAAAAAAGTAGTTAAATATAACGTAATAGCGGTAATTAAAATATTTATAAGCTTATTAATTATTTTTACGAATTTACGGTTATAGTTTTTGTTAAGTTTTTATATTCGTTTTTAATATATTAATATTATATTAGAATAATTATAGTTCGAAAATATAACGTTTTTCCTAATATAAAAAAGCGTAGTTTGTTTTTTCTATTAGATTTTTTATTTAATTTTATAGAAATAGCGAATATAATATAGTTATAAATAAAATAGATATTTGCTTGCGCTATTTATTATATTAACGTAATATTAACCGGAAAAACGCCGGCTTTAATAGAAGTATAAAAAAAAGAAATATTAAAAAGTGGCTGCTTTAGTATAATAATAAAAAACCTTTGCACTAAAGAATAGTAAGTATTAAAACGGGGTAATTTTATTGCTATAAACTTAGCTAAAATATAATATAACTTAAATAAGAACTTTATTTTATTTTTTTTTTAAAAAAAAAAAGGATAAAAAGCGGCAAATAGTATTTATATAAGAAAACCCGACTATTTTTAGCGAATAAAAGTTAAATATTAATAAACTTTACTAAATATAGTAAAACGGTATAGGTTAATATAAATAACGTTCGAGCGTAAAAAATTAGAATTAATATTATTGCTTTTAAAATATAATTTAAAAAATAAATCGGAACGGCAAGTATAAATTATTAGCGTTTATAAAAAATAAGGTAATTGCGGAGCGAAAATTAAGGATTTTTTAGACGAAAAAAATAAAGATTTTAAGTAGAAGGCTTTAGAACTTATATTTAAAAGTACTATAACTTATTTTATATTTTTAATAAAGTAAATTCTAATATTTTGTTTTTTATAGGCCTTAAGTAAACTATAAGATAGAATTTGCAAAAGAAGTTATTTGACGATTTAGGATATAGCTTTTTGTATAAAATATTTTTAAACGAATTAGAAGTTATGAGGAGTATTTGGTGGATAATTTTTATAAAGGTTTTATTAAACTTAGCGGCGTTTTTTACGCGTCTTTGGTGCTATTTGTGGCTAAGCTAAACAATAGCGGTTTAAGATTTTATGTTAATTATTAAAAACTAAACGAAATTTTATAGAAAGATTATTATTTTTGCTTTTAATTAAAAAAACTTTATTATATTGCTAAAGCGAAAATTTTTATAAAATTAACGTACGTTAAGCATTTTATTATATCCGGATAAGCGCTAGCGATAAAGATTTTATTATATTTTATACTAAAATAAAGCTTATTAGTATAAAATATTGTTTTTAGCTTTATTAATAAATTTTTATTTTTGTAATATATTATATAATATTTTGTTTAATTATTTTAACGATTTTTATAGTATTTATGTAAATAATATCTTAATTTATTTAAATAATTTTAAAAAATATAAAATATATATAAAAAAGTTTTTTAATAGCTAAAGGATACTGGGCTATAAGTAAATTTTAAAAAATTAGAATTTTATATTACGGAAACTAAATTCCTTAGGTATATTATAAATATATAAGGCGTATAAGTAAACTTTAAGAAAATATAAGTAATATATAATTAAGCGCTTTTAATTATTATTAAAAGTATATAATTTATTTTAGGCTTTTATAATTTTATTGTAAATTTGTTTATAAATATAGTTATATTATTATTTTTTAATAAATTTTTAAGAAAAATAAACTGTTTTATTGGATAATAAAGTACGATAAAGCGTTTAAAAGGCTAAAAAATATTTAATTTTATTGCTAATTTTGTGATATTATAATTATAGCCTGCTAATTAAGGTAAAAACGGACGCTTTAAATAAAATAGCTGCTAAAGTGCTATATAATTATATAATAATAGTAAATAGTATTTTATAAGCTATTATTTTAAAACTTTATATAATGCTAAGTTAAACTACGGAATATTTAATAAAGAAATGTTTATTGTTATTTTAACGTTAAAAGAGTAGTAGCTAAAACTAATTAAAAACCGCGATTAGAACTATTTTTAGTTATTATTAATTATAAAGCTTTAAAATACTTTAGTAAAAAAATAATATAATTTATAGTAAGCTGGATAAATTATTTATTTTTGGAGTATTATTTATTATTTATTGTTTAAAAAAGGAGAATATAATCGCTGATATATTGTTGCGTAAGTAAAAAACTAAGTATTTAGAAAAAAAAGCAAAAAGTTTAACGCTATTTAACTTTTTTTAAACTTATATAAAGTATAGTCGCGCTAGTTTAGATAATATAATTTTTGGCTATAGTATTAATATTGTTGCTTTATAAAAAGCTAAAAGATTATTAGGTTTTTAATTAATTGATTGGGCTTTAGTTAAGAATTATATAATATTTAGTATAAAAATCTATTGCTAAAAAGCTTGTATTTATATAAGCGACGATTTTAACTTTTAGAGTTTTAAAAATAACCTAATTATATATTAAAAGAAGCTAGTTATATTTAATTTTTTTATTTCTATATTCGACTAATTTAAAGTATATAATAAAATACTAACTATATATTTAAAAAAAAATAAAACGCGACGATTTATTAGCGCAAAGTATTTAGCTAGGCTTAATAAAGATTATAATAAATATATGGATAATTGTATAAAATGCTGCTTTATAAAAGTTTTAAGGATAAAACGCTAAGAAAGCTAACTTTTTTATCGATATTAAATAAAATTTAAAAATATAGTTGATTTTAAACAAATATTTAAGGATAATATAGTTATAATAACGCGCTTGTTATAGTAAATAGATTAAATAAACGTATATAAACTATGCTGTGTATAATAAAGCTATTATAGCTAATGTTGCGCGTATATATTACGAAGGCCCGTTTTGTATGTTTAGCGTTTTAACTATGCTTATATTTAATCGAGGGTTATAGTTTATATTGTTTTTTATAAATAAGTTATATAAAATTATAGGAGTAGTGATATATTGGCGTTTGCTAGTATTATAAAACTGTAAGCTAGGCTAAAATTATAAACGAATATTTAAATTAGCGGTTAAAGCTATATATAAATTATTACTAAAAATTAGTTAGACTGTATATTAGCTATAGATTATGCGTAGGCTGCGCTGCTTATAAGTTAACGGGTATGGTACTTTATGAAATAGAGATAGGTTTTTTTATGCTGTTTTATTTCGACTAGGAGAATAAGATAGCTAAAAATAAGATATGCGATTTATTATGATGCGAAGCTAATTTGCGCGAAACGCGTAATATAGAATATGTTAAATCGCGGAATATGTAGAGTTGCTAAATAATATTTAGCGTATGCGCAGGATTATATAACGCAATAGGCGAATTAAGGACGTAAAATTTTAATTTTGGCGTAAGGGATTATATTTTTATTTTAAAAAAAAATAATCCTAGAAAACTAATAAACTGTTTAATAAGCTAGATTATTTTATAACGTAGTAAAAGTTTAAGATTAAAGAATATAATATTAGTAATATTTTTACGTTAGAAGTATTTTTATTTTAGAGGGCGACTAATAAATATTATATAGATTGTTTTAAGAAGTATTTAAATAATTTATTGTCCGAGTAAGCGGTAAAAACTTTAAGGTAAAATAATAGAGCTTAAAAGCGATAAAGAAAAGTTCGTTGTTGAAAAAGTACGTATATTTAAGATTTATTACTATAAGCTATAATATTAGGTTATGTAGAAAAAATAAGAGGCGGATAATGAGTAGTATTTAGCCGAGAATTTTAAAAATAGTACTAAAATGCTGTAAAAGTATTACGAATTTAACTTAGATATAGCGGGGCTGTTATTACGATTGAACGTATAAAAGGAAGCTGCTATAAAGGATGAATTTAACTTATTGTACGCGATAATAATAAATTAGTTATATAAAGTTTAAAGAAGAGAAAGCGTAGGCGGGTTTAATAAAGGCAAATATGTTAGGGATTTATAATAATTAAGTGTAGAAAAACTGGTTCGATGATTTATGGAACGAAAGCTTTGCGATTAATTAATTAGTAAAAACTTGAAGTAATTTTTTTTTATTAGAAAGTACTTAGTTCGAGTATAGTAGATATTTCGAAATAAGCTATTTTTTTTTAAGGGGGGGTAGTTACGGGTGGTGGCTAGCTAAGTAGCTGGTGCTATAGCACCCGTAATTTTTATGGCTATGGCCCTTGCGGGCTACACTATAGTATTTAGCTCGGAACCTGCTGCGCAGGTTCTTTATATATATTCCTTTTTTACTTGTAGATTTAGTACGAATAAACACTATTTTAGAGCTACGCTTTCTATTTTGTGTAAAGTGTAATAGTTATAACTAAAATCTAAGTAAAAAATTCAAAATTATTATATAGTTTAATATATTAAAAAATTAAAATAGCTATAGATTTTATATAATAATATTTCGAAATAAATTATATATTAATTATTTTTTAGTTTAACTAATAAAATAAAAACGCTTTCTTAAATAAGCTATATAATACTACTTGGGCTAGATAATAATATAATAAGCTAACAACAATAATAATAATAATAATAACAATAATAATAACGAAATAATAACAAAATAATATTAATTATAATAATAAAAATAAAAACGTTAAAACTAATAATATTATATTATAGCAAAAAAATAATATTTAACTTTGTTTATTTAAACAAAAGCGTAGCGTTTAAACATTTAATATAAAATTTAACGCTATTAAAAAAATAAAACTTATAAACTTAAAAAAATATATACTTATTATTTTTTAATATAATATTATAATTATATTATTTATATAAAAATATATAATTATATTAATTATTATAACTATAATATTTTATATATAATTTTAACTAGTTTTTAATAATAAGTTAATAGTTTTTTTTTATATATTAAAAATATTTATTTTAGCTGCTTTATATTTAAATAAAACTTAGCTTTTTAGCGCGTTTATATAAGCTTATATAAAACTTATTTTTGAAATAAATATAGTAAAATTTTTAAAATAGTATTATTTTTTAACTTTTAATATATTTTATTATATATTATTAAAAAAAAAAAATAAAAAATAAACTTTTAAATAAATAATAAAATAGCTATTATAATATTTTATATATAAAACTAAAATCTTAATAATTATTATAGCTTTTTTTTTTTTTTTTTATATTTTATAACTTTTATAAAAAATTTATAAAAAGCTAATAAAACTTTCGTAATATACATTATTATTAACTATTTAGTATATTTATTTAATATTTTTTTACGCTATACTTTTTTAGCCTTAATATATTAAATAATTATTTAGTTATTTTTATTCGCTATATAATTATAGCTTATTTTTTTCGATAAAATATATTTAATATAACTTCGTTAATAATATATTATCTATAAAATCTAGCTAATTAGCTATAAAAATATTTTTAGCTTTTTATTTATATTTATTTTTAAGCATAAAAAAACTTATATATAAAAAATATTAACTTTTAATAATACGCTTATTAATAATAAAGCTATTATTTTTAATATTATTATTTTAATATTATATATAAATATTATTATTTTTAAAATTATTAATATATTAAAAATAATAAAATATATTTTTTATTTTGAAAAAATTATATATATTTAATAAAATAAATAATTTAACCGAAACTATTATAAATATATTTTAAAAAGCAATATATTATTAAAATAATATTAAAAATTTCTAAATATAAATATTATACTTATAAAACTTAGTATTAAATAAAAAGCTTTAAAAAAAAAATATATATTTTTAAATAATAAATAAAAAAATTATATAATAAAATCTTAGTAATATTATAAAAAAAAATATAAAATTAAAAACTAAAAAATAAAAACAATTAAATTTTTAGTTTTATTAAAAGCTTTTAATCTGTAGTTTAAATATTTAATAAAATTAAAATTATAATTTTTTAATATATTATAAAGCTAAATAGCCCGCTATAACTTAAATACTTTTTTATATAGCTTTATTTAACGTATAAATATATTATTAAATTATACGCGTTACTAAAAATAAAATATTTAAAAAACTTTTAATATATAGCCGATAATATAAACGCTTTAAAAGCGTTATTTATTATAAACTAAACAATAAAAAAAAAAAAAAGTAGTTTAAATATTAATCGTTATATAAGTTTTTAATTAGCAAAATATTTACGCTTACGTTTATATTTATAATAAATAAAAAATTTAATAAAACTATTAAATTTTTTAAAACGGGTAAATAAGCGGCCGAACAATTATTTTTTTATATAAAAGCTAATTTATTAAAAATAATAATAATAATATATATTTACGAAATAAAAAAAGCTTATATTAATAAAGTTAAAACGTTTAGTTTTTAGAAATTTTTATAAAAATTATTTTATTAAACTAAAAATAGTTTTTAATAATATATATTAATTAATAAAATATAACGTTTTAAAACCGCTATAAAATAAAATAATAAAATATAAAAAAGCTATATATATATATTATAAAGTTTAGCTTATAAATAGCTTTAGCGTAAAATAGCTAAAATAAAATTAATTAAAACTATTTAATTAAAAAAATAATTAATCGTATATATAAACTAAATATATAGGTCGATAAAAAACTAATATTAAAAAAAATTTTTCCGATATAAAAAAAAGCTTAGTTTTTTTTTAAAATAATTTTAGTTTAATTAAACTTTTAAAATATAAAATATCGGACTAAACAGTAAAAAAAAGCGCAAAAATAACTATATATATTAAAAAACAAAAATAAATAATAACTGCTATAAATATTAGCTTTAGTTAAAATAAAAAAAGCAACCGTTTATTATAGCGCTTATTACTTAGTGCTATATTAAATGCTTATAAAAATTAAAAACCAGATTAAACAAAAAAACTTTTATATATAGCTATATAATTATATAAAGCTACAAAAATAACTTTACTAGTTATTTATATAATAATAAATATTTATATTTTATTTTTATAAAATTATAATATAAAAACTAACAATTATTATTATTAGCTTTTATATATTAAATAGGTTTTTTAAAATAAACATAAACTAAAAATCGCTAATAAAGCTAAGCTATATAAAAAAAAACTTATTATTTTTTTGCTTTTTTGCTATTTTATAAATAATAACTAAAAGCTATACTATATTTAATATTATAAAAAACGCTATTTAATATACTTTTAAAATAAGCTAAAAAATATAAAACGTTTAAAATTATTAAGCTTTTAGCGCTAATATAATAATAGCGGGCGTAAAAAAACGCCGGCTATTTATTATTACTTTATAATTTTTTTTATAAAAATATTATAATTTTTATATAAAACAGCTAAATATAAAAATATTTAAATATATATATATAAACTAAAACGTATTATTATATAATTTTCCTGGCAATTATATAAATAATAGCTAATAAAAAAGCTAAATAACGCTAGCGTATATTATTATATATTATTATTTAGATTTATAAAAAATTAAAAAATAAAACTAAAATATTTATTGTTTTTTTTTTTTTTTTTTAAAATCCGGTTTAAAAAAAACGCTTTTTTTCTTAATTTTAAACTTTTTTTTTTTATATTATTATTATTATAAACTTATCGGTTTATTATTTTAATTTTATATTAAACTAGCTTATAAAACTAATTAGAACTTTTTTAAATAATATTTATAGCTATTTTTTTTAAAGCTTTTAAAATAATTTATTTATTAAAAAGTTAAAATTATTTATAAATATATTATTCCGCTATTTATTTAAACTTAAATATTAATATAAAATATTTATAGTTTATAATACATTTTAATAATTTTTTTTGCCTAAAAAAAAGCAAAATTTATAATAATAAATAAAAGCGCTTAATTTTAAACTATTTAACGGCGTAGCTTTAATATTTATTACTATATATATAGCTAATAATAATTTAATTATAAAAACTTTTTATAAATTTATTAAAATTAAACTTAAAATGTATAAAATATATATTATAATTTATTTACCGACAAAACTACGTTAAGTTTAAAATAATATATATTAGCTGCTAGTTTTAATATATTTGAAATAATATAAAAAAAGCGTTTATGCAAAAATATATTATTAAATAAATATTAAAAAGCTATATAGTTAGTTTTTCTATTATACTATTATTACTTATAAAAATATATATATTATTAATATATAATATAATTTATTAATAGTTATAATAAATACGTTTTTTTTTTATATTTACCCGCGTTTTATTTATATTTTGGTTTATATTTTATTTATATTTTTATTTATATTAATATAATAAAGCGTTAAAGTTTTTTAAACAATTATAGCAGCTAAAAAATAGCTTAATAAATTAAATAGTTAGCTAGTTAATATATTTTTATAAATTATTTATAACTTTATTTATTTATTAATACGCTTAATAAATTAACTGTTTAGTTTATTATTTAATTAATTATAGCTTAATAATAAAATAATTTTTTTTATTTTACTATATTATTAGTTATATTTATGTTTGCTATAATAAGGATTAAATAAAAGTTAAAATAGTTTAAATTAACTAATAAATAATAATAGTGCTAAAAGTGCTATAAATTTAATTTTTTATTCTTTAAAAAGTAGATTTTATGTTTTTAATGCTTAAAATTCTTTTTTTTTATTATTATATACGACTAGCTATAAAACCTAGCTATAAAAGCTATATAGACTTTTAATTTATAGGACTTAAAAACTTATTACCTCGATTATTTTCGTAAGCTAAAATATATTATATTATTATTATATTATTTAAAATAGCCTTAAGCTTTTTCGAAGATTATATTTTAAAAAGTTTATAAAAAAAAAATCTTAAATTCGGCTATAAATTAAAAATATAAAAGTTATATTAAAATTAAAATAAAAAACTAAAGCTTTTAAAAACCCGAAAAAATTATTAGCTAAATTAAACTTTAAATTTTAAATATTTAAATATAAGCTTTAGTTATATTTTATTTTTATTAAACTACTTTTAAATATAAATTTTATTATATTTTTTTTTATAGCTATATAACTTAAATAAAAACTTTTATAATTAAAGCTAAATATTTTAATATTTAAGTTTAGTTTAATATTTGCTTAAAATTTATTAGCTTTATATGATTATTTTAGCTTTATAATGCAATGTTTAGCAAACTTTTAATAGCATTGTATAATATATTAAACCTAGACCTGCGTAATATATAAGTAGTTCTTGCGCTATTTTAATCAAAGTTAAACTAATTTAACTTATAAATAATATACTATTTAAACGTTAAGCTTTTAGTCTTAATATATATTTTTTATATGTTTTAAAGCTTTTTTCGCTAAACGTTTTTATAAAATATAACTAGGTAGTTATACTTTTTTTAAAATATATATTTATTTTTATATATTATTTAAGCTTTTTTCGCTAAACGTTTATTAAGCAGTATAACTTAAGTATTATATTTTTTTAAAGTATATATATTTTTTTTATAGATTTTAAAGCTTTTTTCGTTAAATTTATTAAGTATAACTTAAATATTTATACTTTTTTTAAAGTTTATATATGTTTTTTATATAAGTTTTAAAGCTTGCTTTAATAAACGTTTATTAAGAAATATAACCTAATAATTATATTTTTTCTAAAGTTTATATATGTTTTTTATATATTATTTAAAGTTTATTTTATTAAACGTTTATTAAAAAATATAATTTAAATATAAATTTTTTTTAAAGTTTATATATATTTTTATATATTGTTTAAAGCTTGTTTTACTAAACGTTTATTAAAAAGTATAACTTAAGTAGTTATACTTTTTTAAAGTTTATATATATTTTTATATACCGTTTAAAGCTTGTTTTACTAAACGTTTATTAGGAAATATAACCTAAGTATAAATATTTTTTTAAAATTTATATATATTTTTATATATTATTTAAAGCTTGCTTTGCTAAATATATATTAGAAAGTATAACCTAGGTATAAACATTTTTTTTAAAGTTTATATATATTTTTATATATTGTTTAAAGCCTGCTTATTAAATATATATTAGAAAATATAACCTAAGTATAAATACTTTTTTTAAAATCTATAATATATTTATAAATAGCTTTAAAATAAAACTTAGAAAAAAAAGTCTTTTTTATACGTTTTATATATAAAAAAGCTTTTTATTTTATATAATCGCGATTATAATAACTTAGAGCAAGCATTAAAAATAAAACTTTTAGCTATAGCTTACGCCCGGGTATAAAAATAGCCCAAGTTTTCCGTAAAAAATAAATAAATAAAACTATAGTTTGTTTTTTAAGCTTGTTCGAACGTTATAAAATTTATAAAAATATAGTTAATTTTAACAAAAGCTATATAATATTTGTTTAAGCTTTTAGTTTTATTAATAATTTTTAGCTATTTAAATATTGTTTTTATTTTATTTAGATTTATAGCTATAATTAAAATCTATTAAGTTAAAAAAGTTTATATATTTTAATTAGTTATTTTTAATTAATTTCTTAAGGTTTTTTTTTTATAGTTTAAAATAAAATAGCTTTAAAAAAAAATATATTTAATTTTATAAAAACTTTAAAAAAATTTAAATATTAATATAGCTTTTTCGCTTTTTTTTTAAAAAGCTAGACTTTTTTTTATTTTTTAAATAAAAACGTTAAAAAAAATAAAAAAAATACTAATAATATTTGCTTATAAATTTTAGCTAACTTTTTTATATTATAGTTTTAATAAATATTATTAATAAATATTAAATTAAAAGTTATATATAATAAAATTTATCGAAATTTTTAACCGGTTAAAACTTGTTTAATTAAAATATTTATTAAAACTAAATAATATTATAATATTATAGTTATATTTTTATATAAAGCTATAAATAATAAGTATTTTTTAAATAAAATATAAAAAAGCTTAAAATTATCGCTAATAATATATTTTACGTTTTAGCTAGCGCTTTTTTATTTTTTTTTCTTAAATTATATATTATAAAATTATTAATTCTATAAAGTTAAAATTAAGCTTATTTAGCTTAAATTTTTCGGTTTATTTATTATATTTATTTTTATAAGTTTTAAAAAAAATATTAACTAAAATTAAAAGATTTTTTATTTATACTTTATTTTTCGAAGCAAAAAATAATATTTAAAAAAAAAAAGCAAAAATATTTTTTTTAAATAAACTTTTAATAATAATTAAAAAAAAAATTTTTTTCGTTATATTATAAAATACTATAACTACTAAAAAATACTATAATAAAAACGTTCTATAGTTTTAATATAATAATAAAAATATAATAATAGCTTTATAATTATATAATTTATTATTAATAATTATTTTAATAAAGCTAAAATTTAATAGTTCGTATTTATTAGCTTTTTTTATTTTATTTTTAAAATACTAAATAATATATAGTTTTACCCGCTTTTTAATATATTTTAAATTTTTCGATTATTTAACGTTAATTATTAAACGAGCTATTTTATATAATTTAGCAAAAAACCGCTAATATATTAAAATAACGTTACGTTTATTAATATATTAAATAATTATTAGCGTTTTATATTATTTTTAACTAAATTATTTTATAAAAATATTACTATAAGCAAAAGAACTACTAAAGCTTAATTTTTTTTTGCTTAATTTAAACAATTTTTAATAAGTACCGAATTAATTTTTAAATAATAGCTTAACTAACGTTTTAGTTTAAAATAGCCTAGCTTTAGCTTAAAATAGCCTAGTTTTAGTTTAAAATAGCCTGGCTTTAGCTTAGGATGGCCTAGCTTTAGTTTAAAATAGCCTAGCTTTAATTTAAAATAGCCTGGCTTTTATAAGCCTAGTTTTTTTAAGCTTGCTATAATATATAATACTTTAAAAGAAACTATAAATAGCCTTAAAGCTTATAAAAGCAGCAGGCCTATATATACGCTAAATACTATTTTTTTTGCTGTTCGGAGCACCGCTATTATATAGTTCGTTTTTATAATACTTATAAAAATTTAAGCAAAATTAATTCTAAGTCCTAGTTTTAATTTAGCGCTAGTTTATATTTTATTATATATAGCTTAATATAATATATATATTATAGTTTAAATAAATAATTATTTTATAACGTTATAAAAACGTATATTTAGCTTTAAACTTTAAGCAAAATATTATTATTATATTTAATAGCTAAAATTATATACTAACGTAAAAAATATAAACTTTTTATTTTTTAATTTAATAGTTTTTTCGAATAGCTTTTTAATAAATATTACTATAATAAGCTTTATTTCGGACTAAAATAATACGCCGGCATAAAACCTTAGCTCAAAAATCGCTAAATAAATAATATTTTTTACTTTTATCGAATCGTTAAACTTTAAAAACTTTAGCTATTTAAAGCTTTTACTAAAACTATAATTTATAACTCGATAATAGCTAGGAAAAACAAAGCTTAATAATAAAATAAATTAATAAATAAAAATATTATAAATAAGTTAATAAAAAAAAAAAACAATTTCTATTAAAAAAAAATATTTATATATAAAAAAAAAAACTAAATTAAAAGTATAATTGCTTTAATATTATGGTTAGCTAAGGCAACTAAACTTAAAACTAAGTTAAGAAATATAATTAATCTAATATTATAATTAGCTAAAATAATTAAATTAAGAAATATAATTATTTTAATATTATAATTAGCTAAAGTAATTAAATTAAAAATATAATTGCTTTAATATTATAGTTTTTATATTCGAAATAGCTTTATATTTATTTTTTAGCTTTATAAACTTTCGTAAACTTATATAACTATTTGTTTATTATTTTATCTAAACAAAATAACCTTTTAACTTTTATTTAACTATTTTTAAACTATTTAAAATTCTCGAGTTTATATTTATTATATTTATAAATTTATATTTTATTATATAAAAACTTAAAATTAATTTTTGTTTTTATAGTTTAGCGCTATTAAGACTAAATTATAAGCGTATAATATAAATTAGCCGTAATATTACTATTATTTAATAGCTAATAAAGATTATTTTTTAAATTTATTTTAATATTAGCTAATAAATTATTATAACTATTTTAGCAAACAAAATATTTATATATTTTTCTAAAATACTATATATTTTACGCCTTTAACGTAGCTATCCTTATTATTATAACTATAAAAGCTTTTACTGCACCTAAGCATAAAATATTAGATTTTACTAAAATATACCTAATAATATATATATATAGCAAATATAACTAAAGCTTTATTATATAATATAGTTTAAACTAATTTTAAAATAATAATTTTAAACTTCTAAATTATATTATAAATCGCTAAAAATAACATTAAATATAATTATATCGCTAATAATCTTATATTAAGTTTTTAAGTTTTTTTTAATAAATATACCTAGCAGTATTATTAAATACTAGCTAGGTTTCTTTATAAAATTAAATAATTATATATTATAGTTCGTATATATATCCTAAATAAAATTATTCTTAAGCTTCGCTATAATTATCGATATTTTTAACTAATAATTATTAGTTTATTTAAACTTTAATTAATAGTTAAATAAAATAAATATTATTTATAAATAATATTAAGCTAGTTATATATTAACGCGCCTTTACTACTTTTTCGGTAAAAATTTTAGCTTAAAAAATTTTATAAAGCTTAAAAATAATAATACTTATATAATAATATTTTAATTTAATACTTAAACTCTATAGCCTAATAATAATATAATCTAGGTAAAAACTAGGCATTTAATAGTTACTACGATTAAAATCTCTCCCTCCTCCCTCCGAACTTTATTATATAATTACTCCAGCTTATATTGTTAGCTAGTATCGCCTTAGTACTTTTTTTAATAGGTTAATATAATAAAAAAACATATAGCAAATATTATAAATTAAAACCTAAGTTCTACTTTAAACTAGATTATAATAAAAAAGCATACAATATAATAAATCAGAACTTAAGTTCTAACTTTACACTAAAACAAAAAAAGTTTAGCTTTATATAAAAAATAAATTAAATAAAGTAAATATAATATGTTAGTATACTAAATTAAGTATATAACTCCTAAAACAAACTCACGAAACAGTGTTTCTAGAGCTAAGATCCTTCCTAAATAAGAAATCGTTGACTCCGGGGGTTGGGCTGGGGCTGAGCGTCATAGCTTTATGAGTTATTGAATTGTGGAAGAACTCTGGCTTCAATGAAAACGAGGAAAGTGAAATATTGAGGTATGTCTTGAATAAGAGAGATGAGGTAAAGGGGGGAGCTCCCTGACAACCTGCTTCTATTTAGGAGGGATGTGACAGTACGTATGTTTCAACTTGAATCATTGTATCTACGGTTTGGCTTTGAGCTTGGATAATGGCATATCACATAATACATACATACAATTGTACGTAGCTTGAAATATTATAGCTGTTGCTTCTCAGCTGATCATTATAGAGGTAACTTTCTATGGTGAAGGGTGATGTAGACTAAGATAAATGTGGTGTAAGGATGAAAGCTAGCCTATGTGTCCTAACTTCAGGATGTAAAAAGGGAGAATAAGAGTAGTGTCACAGAAGAATGTTCCGGAATTATTGAGTATGAGAGACAATATATTGACTTAGTATGACTTGAAATGTGGTGGTCAGGTGAGACCAGCACACTGTGCGGTGAAGACAGTATCGCAACTATCATACACTGTATATTGTACAATGACACCGACTTGTGCAAGTCGCGTAATCGAATAAGTTGACGACGCGTTCCACTTAGAACAAAGCAACCCTCAACCTCAAACACAAGCCAAATAGCGCCAGCTCGGGTTCTTTCCACCTAGCTCACCAGCATCCAACCCGTCCTCGGCGGCTCGCCATGCCTAAACGACCAGCACAGGCCCGATGGTAGAGCAACAAACATGTCCGAGATAGCAGTTGGGCAGTACATCCAGCTAAGCGATGGCCGCAACGCCACCATTCGCTCATCGGCCAGACCCATTTCGCCGTCGGCGACTGGGTCGGCGTCGAGCTCGACGATGACTCGGGCAAGAACGACGGCGCCGTCCAGGGCGAGCGGTACTTCGACTGCTCGCCCGGCAGGGGCATGTTTGTGCGGCCTACCACCATCGCAGTCTTGCAGCCGGCCCCTCCTCCCGCCCCCAAGACGGCTCCTGTTCGCAAGGCATCATCAAGAGCGAGCAATGTCGGCCCTGGCACTATGGGACGGCCGAATTCCGTCAACGACCCAACTGGGGAAGCGAATGAGCCTGAATGCGCCCAGTCCGAGTCCCGTGCCACGCGCATCCCGTCCATCTAGTTTAGTCAGGGTATGCTGTGTTATGCTCTTGTTATGGCCAAACGATTGATTGAATTAACGATTGTATAGTCGCAGTCTCCCATAAAGTCGCCCACGAAACAACTAGGCACTGCGCCGTCAAGCGCGGTGACGTCCCGAACCGCTACACCTTCGAATCCCCGGCCCTCAGGTGTTGGAGCGAAGTCTCGGCCATCGGTTGGGGTGAGGACATCTATGGGGCCACCTGCTCTCCCTGCGGCTGGGGCGAGACGCCGGCCCTCTGCCTCTGCTCCAACGACTACAAGAACAACACCTGGTCACAAGCCTGCGGGGAAGGTGTCGACAGGTCCTGGTCAACGACTTGCTCGCCTAACTCTGGGAGAGTATATCCGCGAGTCCATCTTAGGTAATGAAGCTGGGGATAGTCAGAATCAGTTCCCCTTAAGAGGACGGAGAACAGACAACTAGCCCCGTACGGTCTCGAACGAGGCTCTGGAAAGCTGCATCTGGCGCCACTGCCACAGCCTCGCAACACCAACAAGTGCAACAAGCTCTCGAACACCCGGGTCAGCGAGTACAAACACCTAGAACGGCAGCTAGTAATGCTATTAGCAGAGAGAACGAAGATTGAAGACAAAGCTTAAATTCTCGAGAGAAAGAGAGGCGAATCGCGATAGACTCAAAGAGATGGCGGATTCAAGAGCAACGCGACAAGTTGAGACGATCAATAAGAAGATGAGGGCAAGTTCCAGACTACGTTCAAGAAGTTGCATGCGGAAACAAGTGAGGAGCCGAGGTACGCTGAACCAGGAAGAACTGCAAGCGACATGACCCATCATGGAGCTGGCAACGCTAGACCGTGAGATGGCCGAGGAAACAGCCGAGGTTCTCAAAGTTGAACTCGAGGCCTTGAAGCAAAAGGCAAGGAACTTGAGTTGGAGGTTGAAATCTTGCGGGAAGAGAACACAGAGCTCGCAGGGTATGTCCCCCGAAAGAGGGCGAGCACTGGGGGCTGCAGATGGAACGGAACAATGAGCGGCTGCGTGAGGCTCTGATTCGCTTCGGGATATTACCCAGGAGCAGGATGAGAGAACAAGGCCCAGATCAAGTCTCTAGAGAAGGATGTGGAGAATTTGAAGCGATCAAGGAGCAGTATCAAATCGCCAAGGAGAAGCTGTTGAATCGGAATTGCGCGCCGAGGACCTACGACAACAACTCGACGACAACTTGGGAGCTGAAGCTATGATTGAACAGTTGAGCTATGAGAAGCTTCAGCAGTCCGAACAGATCCAGGAACTCAAAGCTGTAATTGAGGATCTCGAGGCCTTGAAGGAAATCAACGATGAACTTGAAGTGAATCATGTCCAGAATGAGAGAGAGATGCAAGAAGAGCTCGACTTCAAAGACACATTATTACTGAACAAGCTCGGCGAGCAGTGGAAAAGGACGATGCTGTTGGAGACCTCGAGTACACGCTATCCCGGTTCCGGAGCTTGTCACAAATCTGCAGTCGGATCTCGAGGATATGCGCGCCTCTCATGCTGTTAATGAAGCTGAATCAGAGCAGCTTAATAGCAACGCCCGTCTTATGATGACCTTAACCAGAAACTCCAAATTTCCGCTGCCAAGACCCAGATTAAGACCATTGACCTGGAGATGCAGCGAATGGGGGCTCAAGAAGCACAGCAACACCTCGATATCGTTAAGCTCTTCTTGCCAGAAAGCTTTAGCACCGACAGAGACTCTGTTCTCGCCCTGTTGCGGTTACTCGACTGTCGTTCAAGGCGAACCTTCTCCATGGTTTCATCAAGGAACGAGTTAGCCAGGCACATCCTGGGCACGAGGACGATGTGTTTGCTGGTTGTGATGTGATAGACAAGCTCACGTGGGTAGCTTCAATGTGCGATCGCTTTCAATGGCATCAGCCACTGCTCTTTGGCGGAATTTGCGAAGTATCAAGCCGCCTTGTACGAGCTTGAGCCTGTTGAACGAGCTCTGAATAACTGGATTGAAGGTCTCAAGAAGGATGAACTTAAGGAAAAGCAGTGTGCCGATGAACTACAGCGTTCTATTGCTCTCATGACCCATCTCGGAGAAGTCCATATTTCTGAAGGACTCGAGAGCTTTGCGGATGTAGATAAGATGCTGATGCAGAGTCACCTGGAGTCGGCCGCCACAGCTTTGGCGTGACGAAAGAAATGGTGCAGAGGATGGTGCCGGCGAATGAGGAAGATGATGAACTTGCCCAGCACTTTGCCAAGCGCGCAGATCGGTCATTAGCCAGACGCGCAGCGCCAAGTCATTGTCTCCAAGGCAGTCCGGTCTCTCGAAGATCTTAGAGCGAGATCGCTTGCTCTAACTCCCGACACTTTGGAGGCTTTCGAACAGTGTGAAGCTGCTAGTCGAGAATTAGGAGATATTCTCGTACCATTGGTCTCGACTTGTATAAGTTACTCCTATAGAAGGGCGTGACGAGCCATTCACACATGCGGAAGTCAGCTACTGTGCAGAAGACAGTTACGGCCACCTTCTCATCTGCGGAGTCAGATTTGTTCTCAGCTTATGTCTAGGATCCGAACTCTTACCAACCAAGTGACTGATCTAGCCGCTGTCTGCGCCGACTTATCACAAACCCAAGAATTCGAACGCACCCTGAACCCTGGATTCTCCGGGCTCAAAGCTTAAGGCCCTCAAAACTATTCCTGTTGATGCCGAAGAAGAATTGCGTCAAGTCAAGGAGCATTATAACCAGGCTCGTCGTGAAATTGCCCTACGGGATGAGAATCTCAGCACTGCTACTCTACGTATCGAAACTCTCGAAGCGCGTATGCGCGATGCCAATGCCAAGGCCTCTCGCATGTCAGATCTCGAGGCACAGATAGCAGATGCTCAAAGTCAGGTGGACAATCTCAAGAAAGATATCGAGCAACAAGACCGTGAAGCCAAGACCCTCGAAGCAGACCGTGACAAGTGGAAGAAGATCGCCGGCGACAGCAGAGCCTATGGTGATGCGACTGACAAGGCAGGTGCTAAGGCAGGCCAGGAACGTGCAGTTGCTACGGCTCGTGAGATGGACGCCTCAAGAGCGACATCGGGAACTTGCAGGCTGCCGTACGGTATCTGAGAGAAGATAATCGCCGAGCACGGGTGACCGAGCAGCCGAAGTATGACTGGCTCGCTGAGCCGCTTACAAAGCCTACTTCAATTGCCGAACAGAGGAAAGCCTTAATTACCGCCGAGGGTAAAGACGTACTGTCCGAGCTCCTATATATGGCCACTTCTGCCACTGTATACAATTTGAATGCTCTTCCCAAGGACAAGCTGGCATGGCGACCTGCCAGAGTGACTCCACAATACCATGCCGCCAAGCTGGAGGACTTCGCAGCCTGGAAGAGTTGGGAGAACTCTGTCGTACAGAAGACACTTGTGATGAAGCAACAACAAGGCCGCGGGCGGGACTAGATCATACGAAAATGAGGAAAGCTGCGGCAAGGCTGCAGATCCACCTCCCCGATATTGATGGCAAATTGATCCCCGGCAGTGGTAACGAAGTTCAGATCGTGGGATCGCGGGAGTGGGAAGGGATGCAAGGACGGCTTGTCTTGTAAATGAACAACTCGAAAGTTCTGGTCATGATTGTAAGAACAAATCAGGCTAGCCAACTAGGTATCTCCAAAATTGAGTTTGGGTTTTGGCTACAGTTGTTCTGTTAAGACGTTACGACGACTTTAGATACCCTTTGTATTGTATCATTAAAAAGTGTGTAGGAACTATTGAAGCCAGTTGGTCGGCTGTACCACTTTGATTTCGTCTTCACATTGTAATGTCGGTGCTCTTCATTGTGATTTTGTGTAATCTAACTCACGAACTTATGTAAGCCACGAGCAGTTATTAGACAGCCAGTCTTGAGCAATTGATATGCTTCAAAAACAATGTTGTTGTTCTTATCAGGCTACGACCCGGCGAACTGACCCTCGATATGATCTCTCATTTCTTGCCCTTCTTCCCCTTCTTCCCACCACCCTCGCTCCCACCTATAGCAGGACCACCACCTCCTCCTCCGCCCATGCCCATGCCCTGCAACATGCTCATCATGTCCGCGTTCATACCAGGCATACCCGGCATCCCACCCGGCCCTCCCTGATTCTGCATCTCACGCATCATATCCTTGAACGCATTCTCACTGACGCCGCCACCCGTCATGGCGGCCGAGTAAGCGGGCAGCAGCTCCCCATCTTCCACGCCCTGGGCACGGCGGGGCGCGGCCAGGGCTTCCCGTCGGCGTACAGGTCGCCGCCGGCGGCGCCCCCGAGGCTGCCGAGGCCCATGCCCCGCATCCCCTGCCGCAGGGCCGGCGCGTCGTCCGTCGTCGGGTGCTCCTGGAGGTACTTGGCCACGACGACGTAGAGGTGGTGCTTGTTCTTGACCGGGTGGTTGCGCGCCCGCGCCTCCTTGAGCGCCACCCGCACCCGCCCCGGGTTCGCCCAGTCCTTGGGGTGCGTCCGGTGCGCCTCGAAGACCGGGGACAGCCGCAGCGCCGCGCACGCGTTGGCGATCTCGCGCGCCAGCGGGCTCTTCACGGCGAGGGACGACGACACCCGCCGGCCCTGCGCGCGCGTCCGCGTCGCGTCGAAGTAGACTGGGTAGAGCATCTGGTAGTCTTTGATGTCGGCCGGCTGCAGGCCCGGCTGGGGGGCTTGTTGTTGCGTGTGTTGTTGCTGCTGCGGCGGTGGGGTGGCGATGGCTTGAGATTGGGAGGGTGTTGACTTTGTGGGGATCGCGCGCAGGATGTCGGAGTCTCGGAAGTCGTCGATGTCGCCCTCGCTGGGGTCCGAGACGTCGTCGTCGCTGTCGGATACCTCCTCTATCCTTGCGTGCGACATTGTGATGTGCTTTTTCCTCCTGTGTCGGCTTTGGTCCGTCGGAGCGTGATATCTAGAGTTAGCTCTGCTTTGAGCGTCGCTATCGTGTTGGTATATGGCGGAGTGCGATGCTTGTCGAGGTGGTGGTGGTGGATTAGCAGTTGTGAAGATGAAGATGCATGTGCTGGCTGTAATTTTGGAAACGTGGGGTGCACTTTAGCTTCGAGACGTTGGCCTGTTCGGTGGTGGGGCGTGCGCCGTCTCAACCCCACCTTCACCTGCCCCTCCGAACCGAGCCGCTGTGGAATTCCGGCCACTAGGTCAACCTCTCTGGCCTTTCTCTCCTCCTCAGCTCATTTTCCGTGGTTTCGTTAGTGCTGATAGTTTTTATACCATAACCAAGGTATTATTATCACATCTAGGTTTATACTACAACGCCGCCTATACTTTCATATTATCATCTCAGAGTATCAGGAAACACGCGGGTAGGCAGATAGCTAAAGTCTCGTATAGAGATAATCATACTCATGTGATAGTATGCATGATATGTTGGCTTCCTGTCTTAGATGGGGTTCCAGTCTGTCGGTATATTCACACAGTATTACATCAATAGTTCTCTTATGTTGACTCGGTTGGATATTCTTAACTGCGGCCATATGCCGTGACATCACTGTCACATCTAGTTCTATTTTGCTTGCTTTCGTAGAAGGGTTAGAAGTAAATTTACACAACAATATATTACAATTATCTGATTAGACTAGAGCATCCCAGTCTCCTGTTCCTATGACAATCAAAGGAATAAGTACCGCTCTTTATTTCCTTAGTTTAGTGGACTGCACCGTAGCTACATCTCCGTTCCGTGGACAGAGTAGCGTCCCATCCGGCAGGACAGTGCATAGATGTGCCTCGTTAGCAGTGACCCAATCCCCAGGAAGAAAATAGTACTGCTCAATATCAGCCAGACTAGACTTGGAACCTCGAATTCGTTGTGGGCGCGCTGAAAGTAAGGCCGGAAGACGCCAGGTGCATATCCAACGATCGACGTCGAGGAAAACGAGCCTTCGATGAGACAGAAACCCTAGTGGCTCACGTATACGGCTTGTAATATCTGGGGGAACTAATGTGTATGTGATGTTGCCGTTGCCCATATTCGTATGACTTCTTGGCAAGCTGAGTTGAAGTTCTGTTACATCAAATAGTAGATATTGCGTTTCGAGTTGACCCAATGTTGGTGACTGGGATACTTGTAATAATATATGGGGAGAGTCGACGTTAGAAAATACCCTACCGAGCTTTTCAGCGTCCCTCTGGAAGCTTCGTTGGTTTTCGTGCGAGGACAAAGTAGACAACGTTGTCGAGGACGTTGGGCTTCTAGGCGGAGAGTATTTGTAAATCTCGACTTCTTTGAGGGTGGCCCAATCAAATACCCTGACAGCCATAATTCCGAAACTTAGTAGGTATTCTACCGTTGTTGGATGGCAGAGCCATTTGACCTTCTCCTATTGACGGTGGCAGTGGTGCTTCTTTGAGGACTCGCGACTTCAAATTGACTGAGAAAAGTGTCGTGGGGTGGAGGCAAGTAATTCGCTCCCACGGGATGGAAAATCAACTGAGTGATAGGTCCTTTGCTAGTAGGTATCGAAATGTCAAATTCCTCCTGCACTTGCCAACTATCCCGATTGTCGCTAGCTTTGGTAACTCGTTTAATTGATAGCCTCCCAGTTAAGTCCACCAACCCAACTAGTCGACCATCGTCACTCCAAGCAACTTGCTCGATTGACATGTAGCTCTTCAGTCGCTCTAGCTCGCAAACCCGACCACGTCCCACCTCGCCTAAGACTGCAACGCCATCCTCTGTACCATAACAGTACAGTGGGCCGACGGATTGACCGGCGAGGGCTATGACACTGTCGACTCTAGCAAAGTGATGTTCTATGTTGAGAGAGATCTTGGCGAGACTCTCCGTTTCGCTGTACATATCACTGTTGTGATCGGGGTACTCGGAACTATCAGCCAGGCGCACCAATGTGTTTGGCTCCCAGACGTTACCATACCCCGCGGATATCGTATATGCGCCGTGAATCTGTGCTGAAAGACATGTACGAAATTGGATCCTGAGAGGAAAGTTGATAAAGTAAGGAGAAATCAGCTGTTGCGAGTATCTTCACCGTCCCTACAGCATCGCCAGTGACTATAAGAGAACCGTCCTGGTTGAGGGCGAAATAATCTGCTCCTGTGTGGGTTGTCATGTTGGGCTCTTCCTCATATGGATCCCACCTGAATAGGAGACCAACCTGATTGAGGCCGATGATTTCAATGCTGAGTGGATGCCATGCGAGTTGGAACACTTCACCCCACGTGCTATCCTGAATCGTCATGTCAGCAGCTTCCAGTGTCATATTGCACTGGCCAAGCAGCATGGGTGGTTCCAGCTCCCAGCATGTGGCCGGGTGGCCGCGGTATCCAAATGCTATCATATTTCCGTCCGGGCTTAAAGCAGAACACATTGGGAAATTAAGAGTAGTATTCTCAAGGGTCTGTTCGTCAATCTGCACCTTGGTAGTCCATTCACACAGCGTTCTCTCTAAAAGAAATGACCTCACACATCTGTCCTCACTTCCAACCAGAACCGTACTGCTATCCGAAGAAAATAGCAAGGTTTGCGGTCGGGGTCGTTTGGACGGATTTTTGACAGTTTGAATGCATTCCCCGGTTGTCATATCCCAAACTCGAGTGGTTATATAACCATAGCTAACGAGGAGAGTGCCAAGTTTATTGAACTGAATTTTGAACACCCGCTCGGGATGAGTAACTCGTCGCTGTTCTTCAAATGTGGCTGCTCGGTAGATGATGACGTGACCGGTTTTTCGAACGTTGGCGAGAACGGCTATGCGACTTCCAGCAGCAATGACTGACGAAGCGACTGCTCCTTGGTCTAAAGTGAAGCGTGCAAGGCAGTCATCCCATGTGTTGCTCGCGAAGCCTGAGACATGAAGTGATCTGCTTTCCTTACGGCCGAACTGCTGGTATATGATTGAATCCTCCGGGCAAAATGGTGGACAAGCTTATAGATGGAGTCGGGATATTGCTTAAGGGTATTTCCAAACTTGCCGACAATCTTGATTAGATCTGTTGCCCAACTTTCAATGACATCAACGGCCCTATGCTGTGCTAACGTCTCGTCAATACCCGTTACCCGCAATTTCAGTACAACATCTGTCATATGACGAGAAGCTACAACGAGAATTTGTAACTCCTTTCGCCTGGCAATAACATATATCCAGGTAAGGACGTGTGGGCTGCGAAGAAATTTCACTACTGTCTCTAGAACATCAGGGTCAGATGTTGATGACCGGGCGAAGTGAATGAACCACGCTTCCATAGCATAGTCAAGAAAAGCAGATTGCTGATTTCGGTTAATTTGGCTTCGTAACATCGGATCCGTGAGGCGCGCTATACACCTCTTCAACAATTGATAGTTAGTCAACTTTTGGTCAATGACAAGCGGGCGATCTTCGTCGCTTCTTCTAGTCAAGTACTCTCGTGCTGTTTCGTGTACCATGGCCACTTTTCCCTCGTGGTCAACAGTGACAAAGCCGCCGCATAGATCACCGATTGTCCTATGAATCTCTAGGACGCCATTATTGGCTAGAGCATCACTAAGTTCTTCGACTATCATGGGTCGTTGGGCACA
The DNA here is from genome assembly GCA_004123355.1 of Amphirosellinia nigrospora. NCBI lineage: Eukaryota > Fungi > Ascomycota > Sordariomycetes > Xylariales > Xylariaceae > Amphirosellinia > Amphirosellinia nigrospora. The sequence continues at coordinate 2,745,006 of SCHM01000002.1, read as the reverse complement.
AGCAGTCCAGCCAAGGATATTGCGACCCAGCCGGCGATCACTTTCTTTGGCCTGCGATTGTATGGAAAGTGACATTCGATCATATAAGGCCTCCATCCCCGAAGGGAGGTAGTCCATAGCGTGCTCGACGTCTTGTTTCGTATAGCAACTGTTAACTTTCTGGACGGCCAAATGCAACCATAGAAAGTTGCCCTTCGCTCGATCAAGCAACCTCGAGGAGACTTCATCCAAATAGGAATCATCTCCAGCGAGGTCCATCTCATGACTGATGTAAGACTGAAAGTCATCCGCGTTGCCTTCAGTGCGTATCGTCTCCATGTGAACTTGTTTTCCGAGCTTCTGGAAAGCGGATGATATTTCATGTGTTTTACGGCTGACAATAAGTATCCGTAAAGGTATGCTCGTTAGAGATAGTTCTGACAACAATCGTATAATAGAACTTGGACTGTCTGCTTCATCAACGCCATCTATAACCCAAAAGATCGGCGACTCGATCTCTAGCTGGAATAGAGTCTGTTTAAAAAGCCACTGCCAGACGGTTCGGTAATCTGCATTTTTGAGGTCCGCGACGGCGGCTTCTAATTGGCTGAGGCTTTTCGCATAGGCTGGAATGGAGTTGGCAAGTTGACACGCCAGAGATCTCAACACCATACTTATAGTTCGTTTTTTCTGATCTAGAAAGCGTATAAAGAAGTAATGGCATCGTAATTTGCGTTGAACTAGGTGATCAATTATAAAGGAAGAGAGAATGGATTTGCCGCTGGCTGCATTGCCGTGTATCCAAAGGACTCGTGGTTTGGAATGTTGATCTTCCACCCATTCTGTAAAAGATTTATGATCAAGAATCCATTTGCATGTGCCAGATACCCATCGGTCGCGAAAAAAGTTATAATCGCTATCAGGAGTCTCGTGTACGGAGAGATAGTCCTCAAAGTTGAGTTGTCCACCGAGTTTGGTGTCTTTAGTTTTATCTTCGACATTTGTATCTCAAGGCACCTCGTTAGTACAATTACGGAGGTGCACCGGTGTAAAAAAAAATAGTGCCTCACTTGATTCTCCCGCCCTTCCAACTAGTGACTTTAAAACATTTCGGACTGCGATATATCGCGGATCTTCTGGGCCGTCGAATTTGCAAACGTCATGATGATCAGCATCTAGGGGCTTGGACACTTCCCCAGGGTACCCGAGAACAGAGGAATCTTTTTCTAAAACCATCTTGTAATATATATGTAAGTTTAAGTTAACTACTTAATGGATCAGTCTGGAAGGGCACCACTTACCACTTGAGCTTTAGCCATCGATGTAGGGCGGGTCTCGTAGAATGAGACTACCTGTAACCTAGGAGCAATATGGCGGAATTGTTCGTTGAGCTTCTGGAGTGTTTGCGATCCAGCAGATAGCTCTGCAATGAATTGCATAGGGCTGCTAACAAAAGATACGCGCAGTATACGATTTAATGTTTCTGCTAGATTCGTGCCACGATGTGGTGTCGAGAGGAATATGATTGAAGAGACTGCTTCAATAATTTCAGCATATGCTGGATCATTTTGCCCCTGCATGTAAGCCTAGTGCGCAGGGAGAAGTAATTAGCTAAATGCTCAAGTGCGGCTCGGTGCTGGCATCTTGGCTAATACCTCTTTGACAATAAGACCGCCCATCGAATGGACAATGAAGATTATCGGGCGCTAAAACTAAATCAGTGTCTAGTTAACATCTTAGGTATCGTATTACTAACTTCCCCCATCCGGAGGCTCTCGTGGCTTGATATAGGCTCTTCATCTACTGCATACTTCATATCATATAGCAGGTCTTTCGCGAAATCGAGGATGGACATCTTGCTCTTTCCACTTCCAGGTCGGAAATTCGAATTATACCCAAAAGTCAAAATCCGAGCTTCTTTGATATCTGGCTCGAGTGGGAGAAATGTTGCGGGCCAGAATAGACTGGGGTTGCCGTGCTTCGACCATGTTCTTCGACTGGCGCCTCCGAGACCATGGACGAAAATGATATCGACACGACGGCTTGTTGACGGCCTGTGTACGACCTTTAAGCTTGTAGGATCCACGTACGACTCTTCGCCTCCATGTTGTTGTTGCTCGATGTTGGTTTTGCCGCCCACAAATTGTCGCTCCAAGGTGTTCTGACTCAGTTTGGAAGTCGAGTTGGGAGATGGGTCTCGCATGGACGAATGGTCATGATCTGGGTTATCGGCATTCCTTGAGTCATTGCTTCGCTTCCTCCCATAGGCGAGTGTCCTTCTGAACTAGCCAGCATGGCCAAGTTAGTACGGCAAATAGTTAGACACATAATTTGAGTATAACGTAGAAAATGACGATCGCGAACCATTGTGTGCGCAGTCCTAAGGCTATTGTATCTTCTCTTGGAACGCTAGCTTACAGGCCCTAGGAAATTTTGATGTCACTTTGAGTTTAGTTTATGGTCGCATCAAAGATATCAGTCGCCAAATATTGCAGGACGACCAACAATAATGCAGCCATTCTCTTGCCAGTGAGAATTGGATAAGTCAGCGATGAATCTCTACTGGAGCTTCAGGTATAGATAGAGCTAGGAAGGATGAGAGAAATAGGCCCCTGCGCATAATGCACCAGGGTCACATTCCTCAACCAACAGCATATCCTAACACAGACTAGTACGATATCACCTCCTACAGATCGGCAGGATGATAATTCTTTAGTGTCACGCTAGGGCTTCTACAGGCAGGGAATTTTTGGTAGGAAGTCCGCCATATCTACTTGCTAAACAGGGGCTATAAAGTGGCAAAAAGGCTTCGAGACTGATCAACACCTATTTTCCTGCTTGAATTCATATGGCAGCCTCGTGAGTAACAGTACTCTTTCTTTCCTACATCCTGCCGACCTGTATATGATAGCCGCTGTGACAAGGGCTTGTGCTCAAGTGCTTGGAATTCGGAGTTCAATTCAGCTGATAATCTCCTCGGGGTCTCTAGGGGCTCTGGTTTCCTAATTCTGACTTCAATGCAACCTCGCCCACGCCCTCAAGCTATTCTAACCAATATTATTGAGTCAATATACGCCCGTTTCAGCCCACGAAAATGATCATAGTAATATCGATCTTCCAGGACTTTCCAAGACTCTCCAGGAGTCTGTGTGGCTTCTGCTGCTAAGTCCTGTGGCTGGTCCGTGTGACAGCCTCCCATTTGTGATAACAAGCCAACCGAGGAACTCGATAGTGTGCGTGATCCTTTGAGCGGGGGCTTCGAATACCCCAGAAGATTGAAGCCTGACCGTATAGTTGGCACATAAATACCGTATCGCATTTCATAGAACAAATTCACCCTTCGCATTCCATTCAAACCTCACGAGAGACCTTCACGAGGAACATATGAATGATCATGACTTCGCCACTCACAATCAAGCAGATTCTTGCCAAGCTCAATGGAGTGTTTCCAATTGACCAGGCCGTTCTCGAAGGTCGGCTCCCGTCCCGAATAAGTGTATGCAACGGATGCCTAATGCCTTCTATCCAGCCCTGCCTAAGGATGTCGAGTTCGTTTCGGTTGAAAACTTTGGCACCAGCGCATGGACAATCACTGGAAAACTAGTTGGAGTAGAGCAGGATGGAAAAGAGAGACAATTCTTCGTCAAGGTCCTGTCCCATGAGTACTAGAATTTGCGATTATCTTAGGGCTGACAGGACTTTCCTCTAGGTCGCATATGGCGAGATTGGCCGCATCATGTTGCGCGGAGAATATGAGTCGTCGAAGTTGATATATGAAAAACAGTCGGATTTCATACCCGAGCCTTTTGGGTTCGGGAAATATCATGTTTCACAGCCGGAGACTTATTTCTACCTCTCCGAGTTCATCGACATGGATGTGACTGCAGCACCAGATCCAGCTGAGTTCACTGCTAGACTTGCAGAGATGCACAAGTTGAGCTCGGCCACTGGAAATTCGGTTTCCACGTTCAGACATGCGATGGAGATAGAGCTCATGTTGTGGATTGGGAGGAAAGTTGGGCAGTTTTCTATAAAACCCTCCTTCTCGGTGTATGCAAGCTTGACTTGGAGAGGAATGGCCCATGGCCTGAATTTGAGCGCGCGATTGATCAAGTGATCTCGAAGGTCATTCCTATACTCCTAGAACCACTTCAAGCCAACGGGAAAACACTCAAGCCCTGCATAATACACGGCGATTTATGGGAAGGAAACATGGGTATCAATATGGAGACAGGGTATACTTTGCTCTTTGATGCAGGTTCTTACTTTGCTCACAACGAGATGGAGCTGGGACATTGGCGATGCGAATTCAGCTCAGTCTTTAGATCGAAGCTGTACACAAGACAGTACTTACGAAATTACCCTGCAGCCGAGCCTGCGGACCAGTTCGATGACCGAAATAGACTCTATAGCCTCAAAGGTAAGAAACAACTAGCGGGAACTAAAAGGGACGAGAGCACTGACCCCTTTTTTCACAATCTAGGGGCGATAAACTACTCTGCTGGGCACCCTGGAAGTGCACTCAGGAAGACGTGAGTAACATCAGCCACGAGAACATATGCCTTGTCTACGTGTTTTCTAAAATTAACTGTGTGCAATAGTGCGTATAACAACATGTGTTATCTCTGCGAGAAATATGCCCCAATTGATGGTATCGATGAGTACGACCCAAGAATTGACCCATCAATCACTGGCGCCTGTATTGTTCCCCATCTCGCTGAAGGCCTTATTTGAGGGACGGAATAACAGAGTGCTTGGGAAGTCCATCGCGCGCAGTGAGGAATTCCGACTGTCACGAAGCGCAAGCACACAGACAAAGAGACTGTTGTATATATACGGTTACTCACCAGGATAGTTGTAGAGCTTCGTGCAACAACAAAGGTCTTATAGCCCATCATATACTAGGTTCATGACACTAATGAAGGAATATATTGAGAATTTATGGAATTCGTCTCCTTCTACATCTGAACTTAAAGAGTGTGTAACCTAAAAGTGTTCTACGTATTGATAATTCTACCTTGAGGATCGCGAGATTAGCTGCCAAGACAATTTACAGTTTGGGATCAGAAATTGGACGTTCTTCGGCCGGGGCCGTACTCCTTGCTTGTCGCCATTTCATACCCCATCTCCGGCTTACCTCAACAGCGACTAACCCATTTACACTGACGAAGAGAGCAAAAGCCGTGAAATACCATCCTCTCCCAAGCACATCAATCAACGGCTGTATAGTAGCAGAAGACACCGCGCTCAGTCCACACCTCACAGCCTGCGCGGCAGCATAAGCGGTACTGGACTGGTCGGGAAATATATCGACCAATAATGCACTCGCAGTGTGACTCAGCAGCGTCGAGATGGCGCAGATGAAGAATTGCAGGATAATGGGAACCGCAGGGTGGACGCGATAAGTCACCGCCCATCCGTATCCAACGACCAGGAGTAACTGCAAGACAACAAAGGGGACGTAATTCCTGTACCTAGCGGCCTCTACGGGGAAGTGAAATAGATCCTGGGCCTTCTTGTGGTCGATGTCGATGCCCTTTGCCTTTGCTACGTGAGCGTAGTTCCTATCGAGCAATTTCCCCGCGACGATCCCTCCTATCGTCAGCCCGACTAGTCCCGACAGGAGCGCGAGCCCTATCTGTAGCTCGTTGTAGTGGTATACCTCCGCGAAGATGACTGGTATCGCGACTTGAAACGTGTAATATACCGAATACGACGTACCTATCATCCACAGCACCGCCGTGGCGTCGGGGATGGCAATGATGCGAAACGCGCCGAGGGCCGAGAATATAGTCCATCGCCTTTTGTTCTCGACGACAGGACGAACTTGCTCTGCTGAATGAGAGATTTCAACATCTGATTTCCGGCGCTGGGCACCGCCCCGGATAAGAGCCCACCATGTCCTGTGGATGCCGGCAGGGGCTTGCTGCCATTACCCACGATGCGCCGCGCAGTCTCCGGCAGCACGCATCCCCCACTACAAGGCATACCGCCGCAATGACAAGCAACGACGCGAACACCCAAGTCACGCCGCTCGTCCCAGAGCCACGGCGCCCCCGATGACCGGGCCTACGGCGGATATCCCATTACAAATAGACAGCATCGGCCCCAGCATCTTTCCTCGCTGGGATGTAACCGCGACATCGGAGACAATTCCATACGCAAGCGGTGGCGTTGCGGAGCCGCCGATACTCTGCAAGCCTCGAAGACTAATGAGCACGCTGTAGCTATCAGAATTGATGACGAGACCGAGCGTTGCGGAAGCATATATCAAGATGATGCCCAGTAGCACCGGACGACGACCAAAGGAATCCGACAAGGACGCAAACACGGCCGGCGTGACGGCCTGGAATATGACGTAGACCGTGACCGTGAGGTTTATGGCCTGTATTGATACAGAGAGCTGGCCACTGAGCATCGGGATCAAGGGAAAGTAGATTGTGGCAGTGAGGGTCGAGAGTGTCATCACGACGCCCAAGAAAACAACGAGAAATTTCCGTATGCTAGGAGTGAATATCGTGTATTCGTCCCCTTCCGGCAACGCGTCGTTCTGCGCCGGGCTTCCATTTTGGACGTTGTGCGGTCGAGCATCTTGAGTTCCTTCGGTGTGCATAATGGGTTACCCACAGATGTGATCGTTGGTGTTTGCCTTACCCTACCCCTTACTCTTCCAAGAAGAAATACCCATAGAATAGAATGAGACAAATGACATTATGTCTGTTAGAAGATTCGTGTCCCGAGTTTCGCTTCCATATTCACGGCCGCTACCGGCCAACCATGTACACCGGTGACGGAGGAGAGCCGTCTACCCCGCTCCCCAACCAAGGTCTACCAACAATCAATACAAATTACATTGGGTAAATGAAAGCATGAGAGACGATCAGTGTGATTGTTGCCGAACTGACTAATAATTGGGATGGTTGGGGTCTCTAGGTACGGGTATAATATGATACTTGTTGGCACACGAGGGTTTAGAATAGGATAGTCTCCTATCTCTCGATATACACAGACACATCTTTTGCGCCAGGGAAGCCGGGGGTTTCTGCTGTCAGAGGGCTTGGCTTCCGAAGTGATGTGGGCTGGGTTATTCTTGTTATTTTATTTGTTATAGTGGATAAATAAAAATGGACTTGTGATGATTGGTGACCAACTTATACTGAAATTTTGATAAGTCAAAACTATTATATATACCAAACACACAAGATATGAGTCAAAACTTATAATAATAGCAGTTGTTACAGTCAAACAACGGGACAATTTCTTTAGGCAAACTATGAATCAAGAACTCCAATGGAATGCACGCTCCACAGATCATGATCTATCAGCGTAAACTGTCACTTATACATGAATTCAACAAGTGCCGCCCTTCCAGTCCTAATGCTACCCGCTCTCTGATGCAAATTGCCCATTTCGCCAAATATGCCGCCAATAAAGTAATATGTTCCTATAACAAATATTCCGGCCCGGGATAATCGGGCGTCATGAGCGGGAGGCCCGGCTTGGATAGTTGTCCGTAGTGTGCAATGCGTGAAGTGTTTGGGAGACGTAGCTGATCGGTATGCAAAGCATGTCAAGAAAGGGACCGGACTGGATGACTGCCAACCCTTCAACTCGAACTTCATCAATCATGCTGACGTACGAATGTGCATCTCGTGAAGTGCGGATTCCCGCGCTCTGCGTGTCTCGTATAAAATTATCCTTATGTTCGGCATTCATGTACAACCTCAAACTTCCTCCTCTTTCTAAATGCTATTTGTATTGCTGAGATTAGAGGACATTTGCTTTGATTACTCAAGTCCCGAGACAGCTATGTCATTTGAATGACTTCGTAGATGACGCCCGTGGAGGTTTCCAGCCATTTGTCCTTGAGACAAGGTAGTAAATCATGATTGAAGGGGGGGGGGGGGTTGTACAGTGGATGGTATCATTGGCACCCATTATTCAGGGCTGCTCTGGGGGGACTTTCTTGGCAGTTTCTGTGCTGCCAATACTCGTAATGCTGGTTTGAGTGTCTCGTCTCTTGGGTTTGCGACCCTTCCGAAGACCGTGGGGCTTGCATGCTCTCTTGATAGAGCTCGTCTTCTGGATTGGGCCATTGTAAGACCACTATCACTATCGCTGTCGTTATTTTCGCCATCATCCATAACGTTGGAGGATATCAACGCCGACTGGTTCATCTCACGCGGTGTGCGTGAAAGCAGGGTCTGATACTGCTCATCTACTTTGAGGGGAAACCCTTCCACCGGCTCTTTGCCTAGTGCTGGCGGCGTCAAAGAGTCCGTCGTGTCTATGAGGGATGGCCGGTCGAGCGACCCGGGTTTCAGTAAGAAGTCACCCTCCGCATCCGCTGAAACAGAACTCGCACCACTGAGCAGTGCTGGTAGCGAGGGGTCTGAGCGGAAATTCTGTTGAGGTAGATTTTCAATATTGATGGGGCTAGTGATTGCACTTGGGCTAGGTAAAGGAGTATAGAAAGCGCCAGGGGATCTGGGAGCGGAAGTTGCCAAAGGGCTTGTAGCGTCGGATGGTAGGTTGGCGATAGCAACTTCATCATCCGGCGAGGCGAGGTGTGACGAAATGGGCAGTATCTTGGAAGAGATTGTGTGGTTATAATTGGCTCGTGCTTCAGTTTCGCGGATCTGTTGCCGAATCAGGTGTTGTTGGGCCCAAGTAAAGGACTCTGTAGCAGACGAGTTGTACACTCTTGTGGGGGGTTTTCCTCTCCGGTTGCACTGCTCGATGTGATGTCATTGGCCGCCGATCAGGGTCGGGAACACCAAAATGCTTGTCATGCATGTTTGGGTCGGAGTTAGGATAGCTATGTTGGTAGCTACGAGGAGCTATGGGGGATAAGACAGGAGGTGCCGGCCATAGGCGATTCATAGCGCAACTTGGGTCAACCGATAAGGGGCGTCTGGGCAATTCTATACTGCCAGGCGCCATTGCATTGCTAATGGCTACTATAGGCTCTGCTCGTTTATCTTCGTTGGCAAACAACCCACGATCAACCGACTTTGACCTGGCGGGGTCATCTTGTGTCCGTACATCGCGTGTTTTCCTTAGAGAGGTGGCTGGGTCGTCTATGACTGTGCTACCTAGTGCAGAACTAGCTGGCGTCGTCTGCGACTCTTTGGCATGTGCTAATGCGATTTGTGCATTACTGACTGATCTGACCCGTCCATGGCGCTGATGAAGCAGGCCCCGGCCGGAGGAGAGGGATGTTGTTGAGGAGAGAGCGGAGGTCCTAAACCTGGCAGTATGTCGAATATGCTAGTTGGATTGTTAGCTACGGGGCTGAGATCTCCACCTGGCGGAGTTGACTGGTGTCGTGGAGAAGCCGAGAGTTCACCGGTTGGAGACTCATGTGGAGTAGCGCTGACGCTTTGAGAAAGGGGTGCTCGCTTTCCCTAACAGCGAAGTAATCATCAGGTCGTATACTCCTCCGACGCAATTCCCGCAGAAGCGGGAACGGGCTCGCGTTTGGAGGTGTCTCGCCAGCCGAGCTGGCAACACTACTTGCCGCCCTCTTACGAGTTTGGCTGTTGTTCTGCTCCAATTTTTCCACACGGCCACCGTGCATCACCTTACTAACGGCTTTCTTGACAACCGAGCGCGCTCTTTCCATAAGCGTGAGAGCACAACCGCACGTGTAATCTCCTTCTCATCAACTTCGATCTTACGACCGGAAAAGCGGCGCGACGGGTCGGTTTCATCGATCCACTGGTTGACAGGCATATTTACGTCGGCGACAACCATGGGTGCTCTTTACATCTTTCAGCCTGATACGTTTCTCAGGGTTCTTGGTGAGCATTTGATCAAGGAGATTATGAAGGTCGTCATCAATGTCCTCGTAGACTAGAACGTCGTCATTCCGATATGGCTCGCCGTTAATTCGCCTGTAAAAGGAGGTCGACGACGGTGAGTGGTGAGGATCTACGGGTCGTAAGCGCCGACGTGGGATGTATGCCTCTTCCTTGGCAATTTTCTTGAACATCTGGAACTCATCCTCGGCCATAAATGGTATCCGGGCGAATATTAAACAGTAGAGGGTGACACCTAAAGACCAAACGTCGATTTGTTCGGAGATTTTGGGTTGTTCGTTATCTACTTCAGTGTAACAGAGCTCTGGCGCAAAGAATGCAGGAGTGCCGACAGTTTTGGCGAGCTCCAAATCATCGTCAAAATCCGGGCCTCAGATTCAGAGATGAGTTCATCAGGTTCGCCATCGCGAATGGGTCGGCCGAAATATGAAACGCCAAAATCTGAAATCTTGACTCTGTGATCTTTGGTCCACAGAAGGTTTGCAGGCTTGATATCTCGGTGTACGACGCCCTCGTAATGGAGATACTCGAGACCTAAAACGGTATCTCGAAAAGTCGCACGAGCCTCCTCAATAGTGAAGCAAGGAACATAAGAGAAATCATCCGAAAAATAATCATGAGTTTGGAAAGTGACGTCAAGAGATGACATGTGAGACATAATTGAATCGGCCATACTTGGCGATCGGCCACGGAGCATGGGGTCTTCTGTATAGGCACCATACATTGTCCCGTCAAAGCTGCTGACGATCCAGATTTTGAGCGTAAAGTGCCCGGCATTTCCTTCTCACTTTCTATATCGACATCGACATCGATTGACGAAACGTCGAACTCGGATGGCACAGGGTATTGGCACGAGAGTCGGATATGACTGATCGGCTCGAGCGGCGGGTTATTGATCCTGCTCTAGACCCGGGTGTGACGCAGAAGGAACTGCTGTAGATGTCTGGGCTGTATAATCCCCGTTTCTGGGAAACGAATATGGCTGAGCCTCAAAAGACTCATCGTCGTTCGCGGCACCATACTCTATGCTCCAGAAATCCCCAGGTCCCTTTGCATCTCTTGCATCTTGGCTCTTTTTACATTGTTAATGGCTCGGCGTCTTCCAAGAACCCGGTGATAGCTCTCGTTTTCCTCTTCGTCTGTGGTGATTGGCTCACCACGCATCCCTTTCTCGACCATTTTTCTCTCCCAAAAGCAAATGAATGGAAGGCCCTTCTTGCGCCAGACCACTTCGCCAAGCTCAACATGTTCCAAGACAACATAAATCTTCTTGAGTTCGGGTCATCAATGATTTCGAGCAGCCCGACAACATTTGGGTGGCGAATCTTCTTGAGGATGGCGATCTCTCGCTTGGTCTTGTCCTGAGGGGACGCAGTAACTTTTCCAAGACGGCGCTTCTTGGAGAATCGTGGAATAATCTTGATAGCAACATTTTCATTGTCTCCAGATTCCGCGCTAATTTCACCTTGCCATGCACACCACGGCCGAGCTCTTCTATGACCTCGTATTGGTTTATTAATTTCCGTCCGTCATCAAGTCGAGATCTACGAGGGCTTTATGTGTTCTATAACAGTCATAGCCAATCAGTAATCTAAGTAACCTCCCGTATCAAGCTGGCAAGGCTCCGTTCTAGCTTGCGACGTTTGCGACGTCATTCCGACTAGACAAAGACATGAACAACTTACTCTCTCACTTTGTGGCCCTGCAACGGGTGTAGATAGGGCTGTTCGCCATTGCAGCGGCGTTGAGGCATCGGAGGTAGAATAGAGTGTGATGGCATTCGGCGGAGGTTCGTGGGACTAAAGAGGCCGGGGAGGATACGGGGTGCTGCTTGCTGTTCGCGACGGGATGGCGGGAGGTGAGGGGTGTTATTGGTCATGGACAGATGAGGACGCTGTGTTTGATGATGATGATGATGATGATGATGATGATGAGAGGAGGATCCATAGCAACGAGGGAGTGGCTGGGATCGTGGTGGTGCAATGGCCGTCGTCATTCTGAGACGCAGTTGTAGCATCTCGTTGCAATCTCGAGGGCTGAAAGACGGACGATCATAGAACGGAGGGGACGATGTCGTCAAGAGGCCATTGTTGAGACACTGTACTGGGCACTATTGCGACCGAAGTACCAAAAAAAGAAGGAAATTGAATTGAGAATAATCGAATGCGGGAGATAGGGGCGAGATATTGACAAAAGGTGTACAAGGTTTTGTTGAGTATGGTAGAGGTCGGAGAATAGAAATCGTGGAAAAGAGGCGATACTGAGGTATTGAGAGTGGTGGCGGAAGGCTTGGTCTTTGGGTCTTTGGTCTTTGGGTGTGCTGGGAGAAGGTGGTGCTGTGCATGGGAGGAACCCGAGAGAGCCCTGAAGGTCGCAACAACCGCACAGTATGTCCACAGTGATACCGGACGAGCTAGAGAGACTTGCTCTCTCGTACCTACCCACCACACCACACGTCCGTGCAGCAGGCCCCATTTTAAGGTGCTAGGGTCTGTTAGGGTCTGCTAGGGTCTGCTAGGGATTGAGTAAGCCATGCAATCAGAAGCGGATTCCTAGCTCGCCCCACCTGGGCTACACGCTAGGTACTGTACGCTATCTTGATGCAGTATGGACGGTAAAGAATATCTCCCAATATCTCCCACTATCCAGACCACTATCAATTGGGCGCCCCTGCAGGTGGTTTGATAGAGATGTGCTGATAAGTACGAAGTATACATGAAGCCAGGCCGTGCTGCGATCTGCTCTTTAGCTGCATGTGCCTAGCCTGCCGAGCCCCGAGAAGCCTGTTTTGCCTTTGTGAGCCAATGACGGTTGCGACGGGCGCGTGTACACTACTATACGTACCCAGCCCAGCCAACATTAGCAAGCCGCCTCCAACAGCAGTATCCTACAGTGCGGATCATCATCGCGACAAAAGTACAACCGCCCCTCGTTCTTTGCTTCTGGGTATTTGAAGCCTCTTTTAAGAGAGTATACTGCCACGGCCACATGAATGTCACTTTAGAGAGAGATAATACTGTAGTACAAATGCTGGTTCACCCTATGAGGCTTTTGAGTGTTGGTAGGGATTAGCAAAGCAAGCATCAAGGTTGCTTAAATGGCAGCGGCCAGTTACTTGAAATAACTGGGTATGTTGGAAGTTGCTTCTGTTTAATGATAACTGGTTGTGTTGGTTTATCGCCTTTCCACTGATGATGATATGAAATACTACCCTGGGCAGCATCTCTCTTGTCCACTACAATACAGTTGATATATCCGTGATGCAATATGTCTTTTGTTACATTTACCATTGGTATATATTAGATAGCTACTTGGCTTAACGTTTCTGAACATTGAGTAAGCGAGATGAGTTAGTCTATTTGCTTAGTTGGTCTTGACACCCTTATCACAGTCTATTGTGAGGATTAAAGTTGATTGCGACATATTGAATTTTATGTTGATTGGCTCCAACATCAACCAACTCAATTCATCTTAACACCACAGCAAGAGATATTGCGATTGGCCCGTTTTTAAGAAGCGACTAACACTACAACTATATGAGATGAAATGCTTACGGACGTAGGAGGCAGCCTCACAACCAGTCGTGTCTTCCAAAACAAAAATTCAAGAAATAGGACATGATTATACCACACCCATGCCTACATTTGACAACCAAAACTTTACCTAGATAGTGTCTAAACAGCCACAGGTAAGGACAAGGGTGTACACATGCAGGGAGCTAAGATAATGCTACGGTGTTTACACCGTTTCATGAGTACCTTGGACAGGTATCCTATCTTATGTAGGGTAATCTCGCTATATATATAAGTATACATAGTAGCGCCACATTGGTTAGGTACTCCTAGCCTACCTAGATCCTTACATGACTACTATATGTACCTTAGGTACTCAGTGGGAGGTACTTGTACTAGTTAGCTTATCTCTTTATCTGTGTGTGCGCCTAGGACGAGAACTTGGAATTAGTTGGGCTATTCCGATCTTATAGGAGGTAGGAAAGGTGTTTTAGAAACGTCACAGTGCGGCTTGATAAGAGCCCTAGTTTTCTAACATGGTAAAGTGCCACGATTTATCCATATGACAATAAAGAATCAGTGGTAGGGCCGTAGCGCAAATGAGTATGTGTTCGGCCAAGCTTAACCAAGATCTCTAGCCTACGACGGAATCAGTCCAACGTCAAAAAGTCGCTGTTGTCAGTGGGGTGGTGAACTAGACTTACATACATACTTACCTTAGGTACTTACCTTAGGTAGCCTGCCGCCGACCCCAGTGCCACTACTTGCATATACTGTGGGGGTCTGGAACTTTGTATACACTGCCAGTCACGCTAATTCGTACGTGCCCAAAATCCCTGTCTTTCGTTTGCACACACCTAAGCCTAAGCATGTAGTATACTACCTAGGTATGTAGTATAATGTATGCTAGAATGGCAAGATCCGCATCACCTTTGACATGCCATGTATAAGTAGTAGCCTCAACTAACAACGGCCCGCTGTACACTACTATGAATGCTGACCAGCTGGTTGCATGGACAGGATTTGTATGAACCATACTAGAGTCTTCATTATACGGAGCTTCCCTTTAGATACACGCTAGGCTGTGCACAACATCGTATGATGCGTTGGACAACCGAGTGTGAATGTGGAAACCGGTCATGTTATACAGAAAAAAACCACCTCGTCGGGTTAGGCGTCGACCCGTCCACTATGTGCTACTATATTACTTACTTACCAGACCCAGCATTGCCAACATTGAAACGCCTCGACACCCCGATTTCCTCAGTCGTATGCCAGCTATTTCGAGCGTCCCATGTCACACATTATGCGGTAGAAGGCAAGATATAGTGCAATGTATCATCTATTATCTTACGGTGTAAACCTATAGCTATTCCGAATGGCTCCCGAGCTTCGCAAGCCCGAGTCCTTGAATGATTGACCGCCATTTCGCTAGGGTACATCATACTGTTTGCTCAACATGTATGCCTCACATGTTGGTCGTACCCATGGTTTCACGCCATCAGACTCGTAGCGTGGCGAACTATTACACGCGTCTTGCCAACCACGAGCTGTACGACCTCGGTCGCAATCAAGCGATAAAGCGGATAGTATATTACAATAGATAGGTGCTATCCAAAAGACTCATGATTAATTTCGAAGAATGGATAAACTGGCATAAAATGGGAAGATATAGATGACGCAAAGGAAAGCGTGCCGGGTGCTTATTCATCGGTACCTTTACCTTAGGCCGAAACAACGGGAAATCACGTCAGCGTGATGAAAGAATGAGGCTCTTGCGGACTTGCATAACCAGGACCATTAAAGTAGTCCATCGATATCCAAAATAAGGCCCGCCTCTGTCAGAATGTCCCGTACAGTAGTCAAGTATCGCAGTAGTCAAGTATCACAGTAGTCGTCGCTGTGGCTTGTAGTGGCGTGGCGGCAGTATCCACTGCTCAGTACCACTACGGCTATCTTCCATGTTTCAAGACTGCCTTCCGAACAAACACTATCCACATCGTATCGTATCTCTTTTTCTTGCGAAATCGACGCCGACGAGCTGGATTTCTCTCTCCCTTTTCCGCTTCGGTCCTAAAATCCTGCACTGGTTTTGTCCTCATTCAGATCGCCCTGCCTGCATGCCCAAGGGGGCTGCATCGATGGGAGTCTGGACCGCGGCCGGCGTGTCTAAAGCAGTGTTCCAAATACCAGAGGTGCTCACGATGCCAATCAGCCGCACCACAGCGACTAATATTGATTGGAGTCGGCATCAGACAGCCAAAAAAAGCCCAACTGGGTGATGCAAGGGTGCGCCGTACGCAACACGTCAAATTGCACCGGTGCAAGTCCGAAAGCGGAGAAGGAGATGGCCACACTTACTCTGCGCCACCAGCGTGAGAAAGAATTGCTGAACTCGCAAGGGATACGGATCTCCTTATATCTATAGAATGATCTACCAGAGACTGTGAGAAGTTGACAAAATAGTCCGAATGAATAAGTACTTTGGCGACAGATGGAACTTCACATAATCCGAACGGATAAGGTGACACGTTCGGCTATCAACGCCAGACTAGACTACTACCGGCACCTGGTGGGGATCGATCGTTCGCTGCTTCGTCTTCTTCCGCTTCAGCGCCGAGTTACGTGCCGGCTAGCTGCAGTGTAAGAAAACAGAACACCTGAGCTGCTGCGTGGCAGTCGAGTCGGTGTTTCTCAACCCCGCCGACACCAGCATCGTGAGTGCATATCGCTTCGCCGCCAGTTTCGTTTTCAAGCTTGTCCCCACGATGTATCATTGTGTGGGTGCACTGTTCTACACCCAACTACATAGTATACACACTTGCAATTTCACTAAACAGGTTTTGACCGTTGGCGCCAACGGCGAGATTGCATCCACGAAGACTAGCTAGACGACGGGAACTGAGACTGAGCGGCCGGAATGCAGGCGACCAGCATAACAGGTTCCCTGTCCTTCATGCAGTCAGTACACATTTGAGATTGGCGCTGCGACGATGACGATGACGATACCGCCATCCCATGTTTTGATACACTACGTTGTCGGTTGCCAGCACTAGCATGGGCACATACATACAGTACTTAGTAGATGTCATATTGCCCCTGCTGCGAAATAAACGGTCTAGGCCCTCGGTTCCTAGGCTCTATTCCGCCGCTGTTGCTATTGCTGTTGCACAACATTATCAGAAAGATGCAGTACCCAAAGTACCTCAGAAGGACATGGGAGAGCTCACACCAGTACGGCATCCTCAAATTTGCACTTCATTTGCTGCAAGATACTTAGATTAGATTACCATTGCAAAACGCCGGAAACATGCACTTTGACGAACGCAGCACAGCCCTTAATGTTTATGCTCTCGTACAGTGTAGCATCAGAGGTCTCGATTGAAACACGATTGTAACTGAGGTATTTGCGGGAAGCCATACGCACATTTTAGCTGCAGTGACGGGAGCAAGGGTCAGGGGCCAGGGTCAAGATGCTGCCCTGCTCTTTTGTGATCCGCCCCACAAGCGATGACCGCCATCCCAAGAACCGTTTTACACACACTTTTATTTCCTCGTCCTACTAATACTACTTCCTACGCCCCCAGGTCAAGACGTTGTCATCTAGTAGACCGTGCATATAGTATATTTAATACAGTCGGTTGAAATGAGTATTGTATAGTGAGATCGAGTTCAACGGTGGCGACGTGGGTGAGTCCACAAATCTATTCGTCTATATGTACAACAACGTAATTCCAGCCATCCGCAGAAAGAAGGTATTGTGAACTACTTGTATTTTCCATCAACCCAGACCACCAGCCCTGCCAGACATTCTTCCTTGAACATCATGAATGTACACTAGGGCGCACTAATAAGTACTTGCTCAACCCAAGGAACATGAACCACGGCCTTAGTATGGATGCGGATGGCGCGAATGCTGCATGAATAATACCACAATATACCATTGGCGCGCAACATTCTCTAGCCCCTGAAGTCCATCCATCATGGCTTTTTTTAAACTACTCTAACCTTAGCGTCATTGACAACATGAAAAAGGTGACTTGTCCGAGAGGTCGAGTTTTAGCTCACAGGTATAGCGCCGGTTAGGTGACATAGTTATCTTACAGTAGTGCTATTGCTATAATCGGGATAGCGCCATGCCCTGTGCGATACCTCTCTACCTATATCAGTTTCGATGGCTCACTCGACTATAGGTACCTGCCTACGCCGAGCACGACGAATATCTCTACTATTCATGATCTTTTCATGCTGTTTGATGAGCACACATTGTAACTACAATAACCGTTGCAGGTATTGAATGGAATGAGACTGGAAGCGACTCTCTTTCCAGTTTCCGCATTCAGCTAATATATCGGTTTTGAGCGCATTGTATGCGCCGGCCAAACACAAGATGAGGGCCCGTTCTGTGCTACCTGGTACCTACCATGTATAGTATGTAATAAATCGCTGTGATGCCTCTGCATGCCCGATCCTGCAGGGAGCGGAAGGAATTCGCTGAGGCGCTGTCTACACGACACTATACCAGGTACAGGCACAGGCACGCCTGTGCTGCCGAACATGTTGGAAATCAATCCTCGCGATCCCGTTCGCCCACAGTGCAGGTTTCTGTGCTGCAGGTTTTCCACAACCACTCAAGCCACGTCGCTGCAGATCACCTTACCTTTGTCGTGAAGCTGCACTCCGTACCTACTCTGGGTTTCATCGACCGTTACCTGACCTCTCCAGATCCCTGCGCAGTTCGTCCTAGTCTGGGCGGCATCGTCGTATTGTCACATCGAAAAATAAGAAGCCCAAGTGAGGGGACACGATCCTGACCCAACGCGCGACGCTCGATGCAGTGCCCATATATGACGGTACCATATACTTCGCATGCTCCAGACTTTGTATCATAAATCGTATAGTGCCGGCGCAAAAGCTCCATTTGGGGTTACCCCAGATCCTGCAAGACCCGACTGACCCTGACCTCGTAAGGGGAAATGCGGAGGACCCGGCTTATTCTACCCAAGGCGTGGCGTGCTGGTTACGATGCACCGAACGACCAGAGTTGAGACTGAGCGATCGTAGGGTATCATTCGGCCGATTTAACTACTAGGACGGCCGAAAGAGGACGCCCTGACTATTTATTATACTTGACACCGATATTACTATCTCTCGTGGCCTCGGTGATAAGACCGTCACACGCTTCTACAATAGCCGGTAAAATGATCTATCACAAAATGCCCAAGCGTATTGCTTACGGTGGTATTCATTCCTGCAGTGAATGTTACTGGTAGTTTTGAGAATGAAAAGAAGTACTTACACCGGAAGTCATCACAGTTGCCTACAAGGCTTAGAGAACATCACCACTACTACTACGCTCAGCTACACCACCCAAACACATTATTGAAAACAACCCCCTTCGTGCGGTGAGATACGTACTAGAGTGGTCTGGGTATAGGTGGCGTCTGCATAGAATACCACAGGTGTGAATACGATACACACCATTGGTGGGTTCTCCCCAGATCTTTCAGCTTGAAGGCGCTAGCAAAGATACCGCATTGTCAAAAGCAAACGCCATACACTACTGCCTGGCTTCGAGGGGTAGATAAGAGAAATAAGAGAATACTCGTCAGTCGATTCTTATCTAAGTACTAACTATAAGTAGCGTAGCGGTTTATCCCGTGTATGGGATCCCAACTGACAAAGGATGTTATGACGATCTCCAGCCTACCCTACTATTGTCTGCACGTCATCCTACAGCAACCACTGACCAATCAGTACGCCATTCGACATCGGTTATTATTGCATGCCCATGCAAGCCAATCCGGATCCGGCTACGGGAAGCCCCACCTTCGAACGGACGCAACACACAGCCGGGTACACTCGTACTATCACCTTAATAGTATTCTTATTAATATCTATCCCCCCTTATACACAGCAGCAGCAATTCATCGCAGCCACCATTGAAACACGAACTCGAAGTGGTTGCGTGTTACTGTATGATGTATGCGTATGTACCATGAGTGTCTGCCTGGAGCTCTCCCTTTCTGGAATTCTTCAAGCCACTGATCCATGATATACTCTTGTCTGGGTCTGGGTATCTTAAGTAAGACATTTCTTGGATTAGCACTATCATATTCTAACATGTGATGTGCCAAGCCCTCTTGCTAAAACCAAAAAAGATTCGCGCGATGTTAAGGCGTTATCGTCTAAAGACCTAGCCAGCATCTTGAACCGTTTCTCTACCTCAACAGAGTATTATGATGGACATGACAACGGTAAACAGCTATCCAGGGTCTAAAATGCGCTTGATACAGTCTACGCTCTCCCTATCTCCGGCCGCAAGCTCCTCAACTTCATATCTTCCCGAATCCCACCCCACCTTTCCCGAAGAGATACTCTAAAATGCCGGAGAAATACGTAATGGCGCATCATCCATTTCGTTAGGTCGTCAAAAGTATGGGGACCGGAGCTTCTCGCCTCTGCCCGCACCCGCTAGACATATGGGAAATGGCTGATAGGCAAGAGTATCGAGTCACCAGCGCAGGAACCAGCAGTCTTATGTTGACCCCATGACTACGGCCGAACGACCGTCAATCGTGAATAACGGATACCTACAGTAGAGGATAGATCATCGTTCACAAACAGGCAGCTTGCCGATAGGTTTCGAAATCTAGCTCCGCCACAGCCGAGACATCTCGTGCGAGGAGTTCGTGCGGAGGAATGAGTTTATTGCACTACTAGCGCCACTTCTCCAAAAATGCATGTCTTACACTATCCTGATCATTTTACACACCTAACCTCCTTACTTACCTTAGCTCTCAACCCCAGATCTCCAACGGAAGGCGCGGCCAGTACCGCCCCCGGACGGTACATCAGCTCCATATCCTCGCCCTACTAGACGCGTCTTCCTGGTGGGCCTGTTTTCTTTGATGGTGACCATTGCCATGGTACGTATGTCTTGAGACACTATCACGAGCCCCGCTAGAATGGGAGGGTAACACCACCCCCGCGAGAAAGTAATGCGGTACGATGAGAGTGTTGTGCGACTGAAGAATGCAAGATTTCTGCAGAGATGTTCTTTCGGCAAGACACCCAACCCATGGGATCGTCAACCCTACCTGGGCGTTCGACATTTGTGGCTAGGCACGGGTGGCACTCGAAAAACTTGCAGTATTTTGATACGAATGTAACTTGGCTACCTCCCCAAATTCATCAGTTGGGTGCCGAGACAGCAGTCCGAAGGCGCGAGAACATTTCGGCGCGACAAATTTAAGATTCGATCGGGCGGTGAGTGGCCCCTCTCCTGAAGTATGTGTGTAGGGATGGATGGCCGACGTACTCGCGGTAGAAGGACGTACCGGTTTGCCAGATACTGTGTCCCTGGAGGTACCTCATGGCCACCTCTCACACTGTGGCTATCATTTTTCTCCGTATGGGTCTCATTAGGTAGTCGTGGGGAGATGTCTCGGATGCCCGACAGTCAAGGTTTATCTTTTATCTCGTAATCTATGTTCTCTCGCGTAACACGAAGTGGCTACATTTGGGTTGGCGGCATGTCTAGTAAGTCGATAAGTGTGTAACCAAAAGGAAGTGGCTTGCTAATTACAAGACAGGACTTAGGTAAGGTATTTCCCTTGTCTCAAATGCACGTGTCGGTGAGAGAAACTCTACAACAGTATCAACGCCCTAGACTACCACATGGTGATCCAGTTATTACCGCGAGGCGGACCTCCGATGAAGAAACTGGTCTCAGCTTGTATTCGATATCAAGTTCGCGCCAGGAACGTGTTTTAGTATGACATCACAAATGAGCAGGACTCAGGTATACCGTATAGCTTATCTAGTGTTCCAACATTCAAAGGGTGATAGGCATTGTTCATATTTGTACATTCTTTTCTTATGTTCGTATACGAAACTTTAAGTATGAAGCTTTAGTTTGAGGATGGAAATGATTACTTTACTATCAAGGAGTTATGACGACGGTATGCTTGTGCTTGCTGCTCAGCACTGTCCTGCGGATCGATCTATCATGCTTAAAGCGTTCTATCGGGCTGGCTTAGATACAACGTCATCTGGGGCTTGACCGAGTAGTTAGTAGGAGTAGGGGGAATGACAAAGTCCTTTTCTATTATATAGGATGTATTCCCCCTCTCGCAACTACTTATTAAAGCTTCATATAACTATCACTACATCCGTGGTCTATATATTTAAGTGAAATACTCGGCATCGTCTTAGAAGGTATAGTTATATATGTACAATAATCAATGATTTCGTAGTCATGATCTTAAATGGTCCCTTATATACAGGACTACTACTGCTATGATGACTTCATACGATAACTGGTTACTAGCTATTGAGAGAAGCTGTAACGGGCTACAAAGTGCTTCGCAGCACCTCACTAATGTCAAGCTATGCGCGAGGAACGAGAAGTAGTTGACTAAGCTATTCAAACAAACTTGCATACAACTGAGTTCTACATTAACTTTCAACTTTTCTCATAAAGATCTTTACATAGGCGTTTTTTAAACTATGTGCGTAGGACGTTGTTGAAGTCATGATCTTCTAGTGAGTATGTACGAAGTACTATGGGATTGACTAACTCACCCAAATGGGAGTACAGTCTGTAGTTCAACCGAGACCCTTTTTTCAAACCAGGGCATTGGTTTTCGAGAAAAAACACGACATGAGATAAAAGCTCTCTGACCGCTTCCATACGAGAAAATAGGTACCGTAAAATTAGCGGTATATGATAAGAGCTTGTGCTAAAGTGCTTGAGACATAGAGTTCTATTTAGTTAATAATATCTCTAGGGTCTACAGAGTCGCTGATTTCATATTGCCTCTACAATGTAACCTCGCTCATAGCCCTCTTACTTACAGGCGAACCCAAGGCTACGTAGGGCCTCCGGTCCGGGCTCGCTGAAGGGGTCCGTACTACATGAGGACCAATACTCCTTTTATGTCCCTGTATATCTCGGACTTCGATCAAGGGCGGTCGGCTAGTGGCCATGTGCTAGTTCATGACTACTATAACGTATTCGTGTGACAGTGGTGTTACGTTTTTAGCGGAAGTTCACATACAAGGGTCGACCCATGAGTCGCTTTCTTGACTCCTAAGTAGAAATGAGATATAAGACTTCATGTTGTCTATGCAGAATGATTCCAGGGCTAGTGCGTAATTCGCGCGATTCGGTGTTTATGCAAAAGCCACTACGTCCGGTCGGCCGACCGACTCATGTCTCCGCCTTTTGAAGGTCCAGACTTTCTTAGCGAACTGGATAGCGCTTGTCCACATCGAAAGAAAAAGAACCCGCGAGCCTGACAGCAGCGCTTATTCAGTTCAAAATGAGCAACCAACAAGCTATTTCTGATTCTCTTGCCAAGAAAAGAGCACGTGATCGTAGAGCCCAACACAATCTTCGCAAGAGACGGGACGCTCATATTCACACCCTTGAGCAACGTATCGCAGAGCTGGAAGACAAATTACATAGTCTGCAACAGGGATGCCACGCCTTGCGATGTGAGAATGAAACATTGAAGAATCGTCAGTCGTTGGTCTGGAAACTAGTGACTTCATGGACCGACTACGTGCCTAGCCCCAAGCAACTACAACGTCTTCAAGGAACTCGCTAGTCGATCCGCCCTATAATACCGATGATGCCGTCCAAACGCCCGGCAGCGACGGGATTACGCTAGAGGGAGATTCGTCGCATGGGGCAAAATCACATTCGCGTATCGCTCTACCTGTACTGCCAAATAGTACTCCGCCTGCTACATCACAAGCACCCGGGTCTGCCGCGCAACCGCAGCGAAGGAACACGGAGGAGCTTACGTATATGCGGTGGAATATCACACCTGCTCACCTCGATAGCGATATCATATTCTCAGACATATACCCGTCTGCATACGTCGACCGGAGATAGCACGGAACTCGCCCGAAGTGCCGCGGCCCATTGAGCTGCTATACGGCTCCAAGACGAATCTGTTGGCGCACACCATCTCCGCCGCCACGCGTCAGTGGAGATGTCGGGATCCGGAGCGCCTCGCGATGGGATGGCTGACGTACCATCTAGTAAAGTGGACGTCGCAGCCCAGTGAGCGCCGCTTTTCTCTCTTGCAGGAATTCCAGCATCCAGTGAGGGATCAACTCTGTACCCCACATCCGCACTTCATAGACTGCGTAGTATGGCCCCGGATGAGGATCAATCTCATCAAGGCCCGACATCTTTACGATCCTCGGGACGTCGTAGGCATTTGACTTGCTCCATGAAGCTTAAATGGCCGTGGAATTAGACCTTTCTAGAACCCGGTGATAATGGAGAGCTTACTTTACGGGCTAGTTTCCGTGATACATTTATGAGACTTGAAGGTTGGGGCTTGACCAAGGAGTTTTTAGAACGTTTTCCTTTACTAGTGCAAGACTTGGATATTACCTCTGTTCTTTATAAATTCATATAAAAATCTCCATCTTCACACGCATCAGTGATCACACTACGTATCTGAATTGACAGAGGTCTCGATCTGTGGGAGAATCCGGGTGTAACTCCCGACGTCGGAAATATAGAATAGGAAATGAGAGACGAAGCTTCTAAGTCTATAGACTGAATTTCTTCTACCTGAGTGAGATGAGGAAAGGCCTCATGCACCCCTGACTCCATAGTTGAACTATTATAATCTGATCTCTTTCCAAGCCCTTCCCTGAACTCTGTTGTGACGTCGCAAGCTTCTAATAACTCTGCGTCCTAGACAAAGCGAATAATAAGCGGCAGCAAGGTAACATAACATGCCGTACGTAGAACGCAGGACAATAACTGACATGAGATGATACATAATTTAAAATGCCGTAGGCGAGCTATTTCGCTTCTAAATTGATATTGAGTGAAGATATCTGTACATCATTTTGATTGTTGGTAACCAAACTAATATCTACAAACTAGGAGGTTATTATCAACACCGTGCTAGTTCTCATGTACAACAAATGTACTAGGTCATTCCAAGTGACATGCATATCTTGAAACTAATGGCGATTCATCAATTTTATCGATCACCAGTTCTTAAGTTTCGGACTTAATGGTCGACAGCCTCGATGAGAGAGTAAACGAACTCTAACACAGACCATACTCTAAGATATGAGTAGCTAGTAAAGGAGATGGACATCCCCATAATACGTAACTTGCTCTTAAAATCCGACATAGGATATTCGAGGATTTCAAGTATCTTCGCACCTGTAAATACATGGCAGGGTCAACCGCAAAGAGCTTGTATGGTTAATTATGTACTCTTGGTGGCGATTTTAAGTAAAAGGTAATTCAGGCTTTTCCCAAATTGAGTAAATCTTTTGCCTATCGATCCAACCCTCAACCCCTGGCGCGGGCGTGACGTCGAATCTGTACAGGATCCTCGCCAAAATGAGCCGCATCTCTGCATAGGCCAGGCTAATAAGCTATTGTTAGCGACGAAGTAAACTGAGACGATTGCTAGCACTTACTTTCTTCCAATGCAATTCCGGGGGCCGACACTGAATGGCTGAACTACACTAAGCTCATCCTGGCGAATTCCGGATCGCCGAGAAAACGCTCCGGGTGGAATTCTTCTGGTCTGGTGAAATTCTTGGAACTGTAGTTGGCAGCAAGCTGCCATACTGACACAGAAGTCTGTGCGATATCCAATTAGTTTCGGTTCACTATATAGGTATATAGCTATGATATCTTGCCGTGTAGTGCGGAGGAGGAAAAGGAACTCACATCTTGCGGAATCCACTGTCCAGAAACGTTACTGCCACCCTTGGGCACAACTCTTGTAACCCGACAGGAACAGGAGGGTACAGCCTGAAGGTTTCGTTGAGACATGCCAACATGTAGCTCAGGCCACTGACCGATATAAGATCAATCTCGTCCTCGTTCTTAAATGACGTTCTAACCTCATGAACAACCTTAGCGAGGATTTCAGGGTGTTGTCCTAACAAATACACTGCTCCGCACAGTAATGTTGCAGTAGTTTCCGACCCGGCTAAAACTGCGTGCATTAAAACATGTTAGTCAAGGTCTCTAAGTCTTATATCTTAGCACTTGCTGGATCAGCCGAAACGAGGAGGCTAGGGATCGGGCATGGGAGGTTTTCATACTCACCGATAATCGCTGCATTCAATTCAAGCTCTTGTAGCGACTGTATTCCTGTTAATCTAGAACATATTTATCCCTGACCGTAATAGTTTGACTTACCAACTCGTCTCGCTTCTTCAGGAGTCCCTCAATAAAATCTGGGCGCTCAGCCTCCATCTCCAGGCGTTTACGGAGCTTTTCTTTCGAATAAGCGACATGTGCCTTTCTCCCTTTGAAGACTCGAGCTGGAAGAGTCTGAAGACTAGGGACGAAGGGACAAACTGCAGAAACGCCCTCATGAACGCTAAATCTCTCAGTTGGTTGTAATTGCCTCAACCCACGGGTTGGGGCGAGAATTCTCGAGACAACCGAAATCCGAACCGAATGCGAGATTACCAATGACATCGAAAGTGGTGAAGTTTAGCCAGGCTTCATATCAACTGGCTTACCGGTGTCTGCTCTTTCGGACAGTCGCTGGATAAGGAGGTCCATGTATTCACGGAAGATAGGCTCTTCGCCTGCATAGAGCGGTCAGAGAACCGTGGGACATTTGCCGTCTCAAAAACCATGATGCTGGCGATCCGCGGATAGTATAGTGTCGGCCACGTTCCTGCCATTGGACGGTAGAATTTATCGTCCTTGGCCATTTCGTAGAGTTGTGGTGTCCATAGATGTCCTTCCACGCTTGCGAGTCGATGAATGACAACTCATGAGGCGCGATACGAACCACAGGGCCATATTGCTCATGGAGAAGCGTGACATGCTGGGGTAGGTTGCCGGAGCAGAGCTTGCTAACGCGCCAGAGATTGGTCGCGCGACAAGCGAGGGGACCGGGGAATTTGCGCAGAGGATGGAAGAAGATGTTGTAAACAACGCGGCCAGCGCCGACGATGCACGCCCATAGTACGATCGCAACTCCCAGGTGAGGGAGATAGGAGGTAGTATTGTCCAAGACAGAGGTGATTGACGCTGGTAGTTCCATGGTGCGGGAGAGTTACCTGGCGACTTATGATGCGAACTTTCAAATGATTACGAATAATTAAGGCGCTTGCATTCTTATATCTATGACATCGCCGCTCTGAGGAATTGAGATGCAAAACACTGAATCAGTGCTATAGCAACATTATGGGCACTCTCGCTGTTCGATATCCCTGTACTTAATGCCGAATTTGCCGCATTTTCGATCGATTTGTTGGCTATACTGGGCTTTCACAGCCACTGGACTAAAACTGGAGCAAAGACGTTGTTGCAACATCAGAGATCCACGTGCAGTATAGCGGCTTCATGATCCTGCGGGGTTCGGAATACCGAGGAAGTCTCCATCCCAGGTAGCTGGTGCTGATCATCAGCATATTTATTCGGTACGCATAATCTAGTTCAGTTCGTGGCTCGGTATATTGGGAATCGAAATGCGGTGGTATGTTTTGTACTGTACTTGCCGACATATGTTTGGCATCATTCCGTCAGACGGCACGGGATTGATGAAAACGATGTTTATGATACTATTCACAGATTGGATGTTGGGTGGGATAAACACTGCAACCCTACCGGGTGATATGCCTGAAACCGCTCTTTGCTATTGGCCTCGCAGAGGGTGGGCTCGTGGAGCTCGCTTCCGGGACAGAGCGGGTCGGCCAAAAAATGCCACTAGCCAAAGTGCGTCTAACATAGTAAGTGGTATATGTCTGATAACGAAGGTCGACAGATCTTAATCGGAGCAAAAGTGCAATAGTGTGGCAAGTTTCGACTTTACTTACATATAAAACGAGTTTTCGAGTCGCTACTTTACGGGCTAAGTATGAGCTCGTAGTAAAGCACCACATTAAGCATTTTTATCAGTTGTAGAAGTTCGAAAGGAAAATAAAAACAATGATAACAAAATTGTATAGCGAGAACGGCGTCCTCATATTCTGTCTAATTGCGATAGCAGAATTAATGATAATCGATACAGAGGAGTTATTCTTGGCATTTTTTATTCGGCTGCCTATGTCCGGATTCGTTTCGGAGGGTCGGCCGGTGCTATACTCTATCTTTAATATAGAGGGACTAGATGGGCACTCTAGCTAACTGATAAAGGAATAGTAGGCCAGCGTGGGCGTTTGCTAGCCCTCGTTCTCTAGCCGTGGATCTCCTAGCATTGGGTATAGACTTAAGTACACCTAAGTAGGTACTCCAGCTTTACTCCACCACCGCTGATTCAGCGCCCGAGAATGTCGTGACGACGCCTTCCTTTTGCTTCCGCTGTTTCACACGGGGATGTTTCCGGCGCCGGCTGATAGACCGGACGCTCAAAACTAGATTACTGCTCGCGCGTCTTTGTAGTAGCATAGCGGAACATCTGCATTCATGACAACGTCATAACTGAGAATATCCACATAAAGGATCTAGATAAAGACTAAGTTAGCGGAATCCATTAATCCCAACAGCCCACAATTTCGCTTTCGCTTCGGCTTAGACCGATGACACTTACTGTAGTTGGTAATATACTGGCGAAGCAGGTTAGTTCGCCACGTG
Organism: Amphirosellinia nigrospora; assembly: GCA_004123355.1. Taxonomy (NCBI): domain Eukaryota; kingdom Fungi; phylum Ascomycota; class Sordariomycetes; order Xylariales; family Xylariaceae; genus Amphirosellinia; species Amphirosellinia nigrospora. Next base: position 2,717,098 of record SCHM01000002.1, on the reverse strand, counting down.
AAGAATAAGTCCGAACTGCACATCAACGACGGCCTTCCCGGCAACACTCAGGTCTGATTTACGCAGCTGAATTTCTACTATCCAGCTCTGAAACTAGCCCTATCTAGTAATCTGCTCCACTATATCTATTGATTACGGGAAATAATTGGCTATTGGCTAATCGCAGAGGCCAAGGGTTATATCTAATATAGACGGTCGGGGTCGGTCGCTTCGATATAAATATTAACATACGATTATATGTTCTATTATTATAATCACTTAACATATTAATCTTGTTAATTTTAAAATAATTTAAAAGAGTTTAAAAAATAATAAAATATTTATTTTTTAGATTTATTTTTTAGATTTTTATTTTGTTTAATTATTGTGTTGTTGATCTGTTCGATGTAACAGCGCGGTAAGGTAGACTGTGTTTCTCAATTTACAGCCAGGTTGGCTGCTGAATACGGCTAGTTTCAGAGTTAGATAGTAAAACTTCAGCTGCGTAAATCAGACCTGGGCAACACTCATTGTACAGTATCTAGCGTGTATTGTTTCTTCCCCCGCATCATGTCGCTAAAGAGAAGCAAAACAAGCTGTGACAATAGCTTGTGCTCAAGTACTTGGAACTTAAGGTTCTATGTAGTTGACAATTTCTTTGGGACTATAGGGTCTCCTACGCCTCTTTACAAAAACTTGCCCTTATCCGTGTGACATATGCAACACTGACTCGTACTGATACACGACGAGACTATTTTGGTAGATGGTGATGGACTAAACTGTTGTAACTCTCGAAGCTGAACACTTCGAATATTAAGATTCTGGAGCCGAGGGTGGTCCGCTATCGTTAATTGGACTCTTGATAATCCTATATATCCCATCATCTTCAGTGATGGCATCAAGTGGCTCATAATTATGGCTATGCTCATTGCTACTCTGACGGCGTATGAGAGTTCATTCGCGAGTTCTCAATGAACTAGGAAGTCGCTATCTTAGACATCTCCCTCTTTGTCTCAGGCTTCACCATGATCTCTGACTATACGTGTCGGTGTGCTAGTCATATTGCAATGTCAGGTGTAATAATGCACTTCATTTTCCAACGCTCGTCTTGCGTTTCTTTGTCGGACTCTTTATTCATCCGCCCTCACTAAGGCCGGCAGTGTCATTGCTAGTGTGTTCTTAGATTCGCAACGAAGAGACGGACCGGTCGTATCCGCTGTAGTGTCTTTTATAGGCTGGGCTCTTGGTCCCGCCATCAGTGACCTCTTGAACACCTGTCCCACGTACGAAAGTACTTGGGTCGCGAATCTGAGTCTAGGAACCTACCTATCATGTATAATATTAGATGGATATGACCATCCTCACCAGACCGCTGCTGTTCTTGTTACCCGTCTATTTCCTGACCCCAAGAGCCACTACAGACACAGACATGATCTGTATATGACCATACTGCATCCACAGAGGTAGATTCAGACCTTTGCACAACAAGTATAGATGGCCTACCCCCTAAATTATAGGGTCCCTGATATTTTAGAATAATGAAAGCGAGGACGCAAGGGCCCGAGAACGTAAACTAGATCTCTTGCTCCGTTTCCCAGGACTAAACGTTCACGCCCCCCCCTCACTCACTGCGTAGAATATTTCTACAGTTTAAATACCTTTCCAAGCCCTTAGACAGAATCCCTTATTTATAACACCACCACTGGGCCACGATAGCAGTGAACAATCGCCGAACTGATTTTCTTACAATTTTCCTTCCTTAGGAAACATGCTTCAGTAATCTCGGGCTAGAATGACCCCCCCGGAAGCTTGGATCCTTCACAGAAGCTCAGAGTGGCAATAACTGACTCGAGTATAATAGCGGGCTTCCTACTTGCTTTCTATGGTTCCTATGAATTTTATTCGGTTACTAATACACAGTATGTTATATCGCGGGAACTAGTATCACACCGACCACGTAACACTACGTCAGCATGATGAAGTTTCGGTTCCAGTGGTCTCGCATTTTTGGAAGCTTTGGATTGAATGCTCTTTGCGTGACATAGACCTTATCTGAAAATAGAGATGTCTTCAAGTCTGGTGGAAACATGTTGAGGATTTGCTCCTCCATACACGTATTTAGTTCCCTATTTGCAGGCGTTATTATCCTGCCAATTGTTGTCTCCCGCTTTGCATAGAACAACTCTCCAGATCTGCACTAGTTGATAGTCATTGGGTCGGGCGTTCCGTTTGGATTTGGAATGGCCTTGGTCTTCTCGAGTGTCAACGACTATATTTCTGCCCCCTTCGTCCGGGCGGTAAACTCGATTATCCGCTCGTTGTTCGGTGTGGCACTTCCTTTGCTTAGCTAACTGTACGCTAAACTCGCACTCTAATCCTTTAACATAAAATGGTATGTCGTTCTCGTTCTCATTTACAAGGTGCCCCTATACTAGAACGCTGCCAGTGCGCGGCACAGCATTCCGCTTTCACCAAAAAGATGTAGGACCTGGATAGAAACAGACTGGTGAATCAAGGACACGAGCAAGCTAGAGCTGGTATGGAAACCGCTAAGAACCTCTCATCGACAGGGTGTGTAAACAGGCAGACTCTGGAGGTGCGGGGGCGCACATTCGTGAAACCATGGCTACATGGCGTTGCTACCGTGACAACCCGTTTGTCCGGTTCAGTCGATGTACGAAAACAAGCTATCTATATCAAGCAAGTAGGAACAAGACATGGCGAGAAGGTATTCGAGCGGGAACTGCAATAGATGATTTTATAGTATATGTAGAGTATCTCAATCAACAGCTAGCTCGTATTGTAAACGAGATGTTCCCTAGCCCTAAAATTCTGGGTCATGGGCTGTACACTAAGGATGACTGTTCTATTTAGTATCACTTTCAACGGGTGCTCCACAGGGACGTTGTTCGATAGAGCCACATACATCATGTCGTACGGACAGACACATGGCTTTACTAATCCAAGGTATCAGAAAGTATTGTTCTAGACCTCTATTGGGGAGGTATGGCTGAACACTTCGCTTTACTACCCAAATTGTATAACGAAACTAGCCAATCAAGGCTCGGAATTTGTTGACCTGCTAGGTCCGGCACGCTATAGAGCAAATCATCAAATAAGAAGCCTTGATTGGCTCGCTTTATGGAAATACCAATTCCCTTGCTAGGACGGGATTTGATGTAGTAGCTGAGCCTTTAACCTACCTAGTCTTCGGACAGGATGCGGATATGAGTACCATCCAACTATGAAACCACGTTAGCCTTTTCTGGTCAAGATCTCAATAAGGCGCTTGCATTGCCCTATATGAATTTGGTTAGAGTTATATCGGCATTTGAGAGCCTACCCTAGAAAATCAACTTAGACACACGGTCTACCTATCGCAATAAAATTGTCGCTTTGTAGAATTAATTGCTTGGAGCTGAGTCTCCTCTATCTTAGTAATAGCCACGCTTGATTGGTTCTCTCGCCACCTTCAATTGCTTCCGCCTGATGGGCTGAGCTAGACGATTGTTGTAATCTTAACCTACAAGTAGATATGTACCTACTCATGCATTTTAGCTGCAGCAGATTGCATACTTATACATCCAAAGTACATGTAGCCTAACAAGGCTAGCCTTATGTGGGGTAGTAGCAACTTATATATCCGCGAGGCGTCGGCCAAAACAACAAACAGCGACATACTAAATACGCAAGACAGTACGCAGAGCCAAGAATGGTAATAATCGATAGATTTGAGGGCCTAAAATTTAGAAGCTAAAAAAGGTTGTCACCCAATGTCCTTATCGACCCCCCCCCCCCCCCCTGAGTTTCCTCCACAATAAGTTAGTGGCTGGCGGAATCGGCGAACGGAGCTCGCATTACTCAAACGCGCGGTTGAGAATGTTTCGGCCCTTTCGTATTTAGCTTATTCGCCCCCTCACACGAGTTAGCTCTTCTGCTTCGACTACTACTGTATTATTTCATGATGCAGAAACCTCCAGCCACAGCCTGCATTAGCTAAGTACAGTGGAACAGAGCCAAAGTATTCATCTGAATCCTGCGAACGAGGGCCCGTAAATCAAGGCCTTTGGATGAAAGATACATATGTGAAGATCTCTGCATCATGCTCCATTCGTTATAGAAACCGGCACATTAAATTTACATTCCAAAGATTTTTTTATTCTTAGTATACTACTAAATCACTATGCCGTTATCTCAACCGAAAGCAAGACGAAGGGGAGGCCCGAGATCAAAAGGGGGTTGTGGGAGATGCAAGTAAGTATCCCTTTCAATCGACTTGTGTTACTAGCTCTTAACAGTCTCTAGAGCTCGGCATATCAAATGCGATGAGACGAAACCCCATTGTCGACGATGTTCAGAAGCAGGAAAGACCTGCGATGGATACTCGACCACTGATCTCAACGACCAGGCCGCCAGCATGCTAATCTCAACACCCATCACGGCCTATGCGATTCCGTTTCGTATTCCTGGTAGCCAGCAAGATCGGCGATTGCTACATTACTATTGTGTCCAAGGCGCCGACGACTTGTGCGGACACCTTGGTTCAGAGTTTTGGATGCGTCTCGTGCTGCAGCATAGCCATGACTATATCCCTGTTCGTCAAGCTGTCGTTGCCCTCAGCTGTGCTCACCAATATTATGTAACGGCACATGACCATGACAGCAGCAACCTTTTGCCGGCCGAAGCCATGGTGCACTACAGTAAAGCCATGCGGTCTCTACGCAAGTACATGAGTGCCGGCATTGATAATAAAAAGGAAATATCTATCGTCGTCCCCCTTGTTTGCTCCGTGCTGTTCTTCTGTTTTGAGAATGCACAAGGCAGCATTGAAGGAGCCATACGGCATCTTAACAGCGGAATCGGGATTCTGGCTCGTCAAAAAGAGGGAGGGCAATTCGTGCCTGAAAGTCGCAACCATGAACATATAGATTTACTAGAGCAAATGCTCGTTCGATTTGACCTACAAGCCAGCATGTTCGACGGTGCTCGGCGGCCTCTTTCGCAAATGGGTCTCGGCGGCGTAGAACTCGAAGACCCGGCATCCGATACTTTCGCGACTCTCGATAATGCACAAGCAGATTTAGCGGCATTACAAAGTCGTGTGCTACAATTCTTACTATCTAATCAACAATTCAAATTATATCCGGAGCATGACCTACCAGAGAAACTGAAGCTAGGAAAGCAGGTGATTGAAGAGGCGTTCACGAAGTGGCACGAGAAGCTCAACCGATTCAGCCGCGATCGATCCGTCTCCCCGAAGAGCATGGCGATCATCGATCTTGGAGTGGCAGTGCAGAATCAAGCGATGGAGAAGAAGGATATTCAACACAAGTCCGTGAAGGAGCACAGGATCCAGCTATTACCATCTTACGCATCCATTACGACGTTTTCCAACTCCTACTAGCAGGCAATTTTCCTTATAACCCGTCAATATTTGATGGGCCTTCCAATTCTGTGGGCGTCCAAAGGATGAGCCAAGTCCTCGACCTGATAGAATCAACACCTCAAGTTCAGGGAGCGGGTAGTAGGTCCCTGGGCATTGAAACAGGGGTCATTGCACCACTCTTCATGATCGTTATGAAATGCACCGATCTCGCAATTATCAATAGAGCCTTTGGCCTGCTATCAGCCCTAAGCGGTAGGCGTGAGGGCATGTTTGATAGCCGTCTTTTAGCTGACATTGCATCGCGGGTGATATCTCAATACCGACTATCACATGAGTGGCAAGCCGGGAATGCCCGAGACGAAAGGGTTGATGAGTCGAATGGAGCTGCGAAGAAGTTAGATGTTATTTCGTAAGATGACCCTGCGAGAATCTCGACTCTCAACAAATCAGTATTCCTGTCACAAGATCAAAGCACTAATACCCCGAGGCAACAGTACCAAAGCACCACTGCCCAGCCATGAAGAAGACTCCAACTCTCCATCCGACGAGACTCTCAAGGAAAGGCTAGTGCCGGTCCCAACACCACCTACCGGCGATTTGACAAAGCACTACCGCCAGCGCTTGGGGTGAACCGCATCTCGTTTAAGTCGAACCCACAGAGGAAATTCAGCCCAATACCTTGTCCCGTTGCTGATCGTATCGTGGTCGGCAGCGATATGAACGCAGTCGGTTATAAGATGAAGTGTCTCTGAATTATGAGTGCCTTCATTCGGTTTGGACAATTGGAAAGCGGAAAGATCATGACGATAGGCTCTTGGAGAACGTTGTCCTAGCAATGGCAGGACTAACGAAGGCGACATTGCATCGAAACCAGCAATGAAGTTATCCATAGTAGGATCGTACGTCGCTGAGGGCGTAAATGCTACGTTGACCTGATCCTCAATCTTCTCTGGAAGTTGGCTAAAAAGTTTTCGCTATCAACGCCAGCTTGGGAAGCTAGTGCGTTGGCCTTGGCAGGAACTGACGAGTTTCCGGGCTCCCAGATACGCCGTCAATGCTTAGTGCCCATTTCTCAGATCTTGCCACCAGTCGATTCTATCGGCAGCGCGTCCATAAGCGTCACGGGCGCAGTGACGAATCGTCGTTAGTCTCAACACCAAGCGAGAGCTTGGCCTTGCTTGTGCATACGGAACAACAGCGGCTCATACCTTGTCAGCAGCAGCACTCTTCCTAGTGTGTGCGGGCGCCTATTTTTGGAAAGCAGAGTCGGCATTGTTGTGTATAAAACATCGCGAGACCAGGGAACTCGTAGGAATCATGGAAGTCGAGAACCTTGATGAGGAAATCCATGATTCTGAGACACGCGAAAGGGGAAATAAGACCAAGGAGCCTCTAGAAAGACCGTCGCTCAGGATGACAATCGGTTAACGATACCAATTTCCTGGCCATGTACCTTGATGTTGCCGAACTTCACTTCTTCAGTCCCAACCACTACTACCGCGATGCTTGTGCTGCAGTCCACGCTAAAAGTTTGGTTTAAATTCCGAGCAGGTCGACGACACCGAGGGGTCGCACTTGATAACTGCCTCATACCGATATGAAATTGTCGAATGTTACTTTGACGTCGAAGGAGCTCCCCTTAGATGGGATCTTTCTTGATTGTAAATGGAACCAAGTTCGAGGCCTGGCGACGGCAAGGCAGCGGGGTGAGGACGGACGGACGGACGGACGGGAAGGGACCAATATGAAGAATGGAAGAAATGGGTTGGAATATATAATTGAGGGTGGTAAGGCCCACCAATATACTATCCAAATACGCGAACCGATGGAAACGAAGTATAAAACTGTCTCTGCTCAACTGAAGAGAAATATGGCGTTGTTTTGGAAGTATAAAATATAAGAACCAAGGACACTTCTAGGGAGGTCCACTCCATTCATCTTTATACAACGTGAAGATCACGGTGTCTTCGGGACCGTGGCGTCCTCGGGACCGAGGTCGTATACTCATAATTCCTTCCTATCCTTGAGAGTTGTATTGTGGATATATCGCTCATTCTCACTCACACGCTCTTAGCCCGGTTGCGAACTTCTCGAAAGCCCCTCCGATACATCCAAGAGGTATGATCATTCGATTCGTTCTTTATATTCTGTCTTTCACGAGCGAGTAGGCTCCGTAGCCAGTGATACTATCTATGTCGGTGCTTGATGCGCTGCGTCTATGCGTTTAAGCTCCGGCGCTAGAGCTCCGTCGTGTCAACCAAAATCCTTCGACCCACCCTCCCTGCACACGATCGTCACGTATTAATGTCTGCGGTATCAAGCCCGAATACAATCCAGTGGGCTGGTATCAGTATATTGATGATTAACACGTCTAACATAGCTTTGCACATTTCGGAGAAGCTATCTCAAATGAAGCATCGAAGGTATAAAATGTATGTTTAATGGAGCTGACCAGTCGAAACGCCGCAGCTCTGACTTGCTTATCGTCCCTTTCATCTCTTATTTATTCTTTGTTTATACTCTACACTGGCTTCTTCTCTTCTTACATTCTAATACCAGAATTTTGAGGCACAGAACGCTTCTAGTTCTTAGAGTAGAATGTTTTCATTGAGATGAGCAAAATAGCTCCAGATAGCTTGGAGTAGATGCTTGCAACACGACTGATCGTTATCTCAACTAGGCAATATCTATTTCATGTTGAGGCGGCGTAGTACTTTATTTCCCGAGCCTATGTGTCAAACTCCGTTCCCGCCCGGAGGTACTTTCTATGAGTATGTGGTACATCAAACGTAATTGATTATTGCCTCGGACGCGACTCATAAATATGTATCGTGTTCAAGGCAAGCTGACTTCATGCACTTTATAATTCACTTGCATTTACCTGTGGCGACTACATATATTTGTGTCCTATCCCTCCCACTATCTGGAATTTCGGGATCCCGGGACCCCGGGTATTCAGTATGCTCCCTTTAACTACCATTTCCACCCCCCAAGTCTTCATTGTGGGTGTATATAACGCCTGTCGAATCTCGCCAATTACCGGCCACTTCAATTGATAGTCATGATGAAGCCAGATGTGGATCCATGATCGTATATACAAAGCAAGGTGCGAGCCAGCACTTATCACCTCTAGCCGCCCTGATCACTTGTCCCGCAGTTCGCCGATACTCACCTATCATAGGGCAGAATACCAGTTACATTCACCAAGAAGACGGTCGCAAGAGGGTTGAGATGAACTTGATAATGATAAATTCTAGCTGTTAATGGAGATCGCCAGCTGCAAGGGGTGCGACGTCGAGACTAAGCCGGCCGAATTCTCGGTACCGCCAGGATTTACATCGTCATAGCTGAAGGCGTATCCCTTGCCATCGAGGAGGTTCTCGTGGACTAGCCTAGCGTAATGGTTGGTGATATTTTGCCGATAGTACGTGCTGGAACCGACGGCTTGGGAGGGTTGGGCACCGTCCAGATGCAGCGTTGAACGAACGAAGGCGGCACATAGGCGCGGCCTAACGCGCGCGCGTGACCACGACTCTGCAGCTCCATTCGTAGGGTTTGCGAAAGGACCCGAATTGCACCCCAGATGTCGCTTGATACAGGGCGGTTGAAATCCCCAGCGCCGTTGTCGCAGTGAAGAACATTGTCTGACTGACCAACGCGGCAAGTCACTACCTTCCCATCACCGACCATCGCAGTGGAATCCGGTCCGTCCACCTGGGTGTTGATCTCTAGATCCTCTGTCTTGTATTTCGCCCAAACTTGCTCGATATACGGCTCGTAATAGTCGATGGCCTCATGGTCGTCTGCGTGTAAGCTGGTGTATATTTCTGGTGACATGGCACGGAGTGGCATATTGTCATGCCCTCTAATGCACAGCTTAGGCCAGAAGCTGTTGAGAGAAGACAGTCCATCGCAGATTTTGACGAGGCCATCGGGTTTCAGACCGGGAATGGCCGCGGTTTTCTGGCTGTTTCCATCCTGGTACGTTTACAGACATGCCCAAAGGAAGACTTACCCAGTCAACGAATGACAGATTGACAGTCATATCGACATCGCCACTGCTGGGATCTTGAACATGGCTAAATTCGATGAAGCCCCAACGTTGCTCGCTGGCTATGTCCGCCGCGTTGTCGGGATCGGGATGAATAATCTGGCCATCTTTGCTGTAGTAGAAATTGAGGGAGCCGTCGACGACGTAAATACGGCCACTGGTGACCGTGCCCGGAGTTGTGAAGTTCATGCCACTGGCACCGATTTTCCAGCTTAAGTTGGGGCATGGGCAACAATCCCCGGCCCTGGGGGGCGCTGCTAGGTGGCATAAAGTACTTTGTCGAACCATCGTGTGCGTGTTGAGCAATGAACCCAACTGGTTGTCCAGGATTCGAAGGATTCGGCGCATCTCCGAGCATATAAGCCGAAGTGTTTTTGGTACACGAACTCGAAATTTGAGGCTTTATCGTGACCGAGAAGGGCGTAACGCCTGATTCGGATTGTATCGTCGTAGCATGTGGCACGTTATGAGTTGCTCTACACGGCATAGCCGCTGCGAGGTTAACACCACACCCAAAAACCACAGCAAGTGCTGAAGAGAGAAACTGAGCCTTGACCATGGCGAAGATTTATTGGAGTATAATAAGGAGGGTCAGTTTGAACCACGAGAATAGAAAAGCTCAAAATTCTGATAACATTAGAATCGTGTCAAACGAAGCTGATTGAAATGAAAGTGTAACAAATTTGCCTGCAAATTTGTTTAGTAATGAACGAGAGATCATGGAATCGGATAAATTGTGCATGTCGAGTTTTTTTGTCTATGTGAGTATTAAGTACAAACCGGACGGACTAAGAGTTGACGACGTAAGGGATGGTAAAAAGTCACGGTACCCATCGAATGCTGTAGTACACGTAATAACTTGCTGATATTTTTTTAAAAATTAGGTACTATGCATTGGAACTCGGCTGTAGGCGAATTACCGTTGGCTCCCGTTGATTTTGAGGCTAGACTTAGTTGTTCCCTTGTTGCGTTTGTGGGACTACCAAAGGGCGACCAATTGTTTCATTTTGTCCCGCGCGGCTAACTTGAAGGGATATGATTCGTCGGGTCCTTTCCGGTGCGTAGTATAGTCCTAGTATCCCCACGCCGATCTGTAATCTGGTGCTGATGTTATCGGTGTGTGTAGATTATCTCGGTTTAATTAAATTATTCTCTCGTCGCTGGTTAGGACGTATGTGTCGATTAGAAACTAGCATGTCCTATTCAACTATTCAGCACGTTCTGAGCATCTAAAAACACTATTACGAAATATTCCGGTAAACACCGGTCACTCGTATAAGCCAGAAAGACTGAAAGAAAGAAAAAAAGGAAAAATGAAACATTTCAGAGAGGCAGCCGTTCAATATGTTTTCGACATTCTTCGTCGCTTTCAGGCCCAAAGTTAGAGTTACATGAGAGGAGTCATTTGAAAGCACTGGTTGGATTCAGAGCCGTGTAGACCAATCTGATTCGTGTCGACCAAAACGTAAGCAGTCTTGTATTTGGATAATTTTCGGCTAGACTATGAACTGATTGGTTCCCCGTATACAGCTCACTGAGAAGGCCTTAATTTCTCTCGTGCGTAGACACGAATCTTTGCGTTACACATGCCGAAGAAATTTGATCGTTGCAATCCCACCTGTCAGGACCTCTGGTATGGGGGTAGGCAAGACTCTTGTTATTGCGCAAAGGATCTACAACCTCTCCTGATGACTAGTCTCCATCTATATACGCACACGTCCTTTGTCTATGGGCTAGGTGTCTATGGGCTGGGTAAGTACACCGTGACTACTCACATCGTGACTACGTACATCGTGACACCATCAGACACGTGCTTAGGATTAGGTAACTAGTATAATTATACAGAACGTTCTATTACGATGCATACCTAAACACGTCTGGCATATGGCAACAAAGTAAAATTTAAATGCTAAGAGGGCAATTTCTGAGTTTTCCTCGCGACAACAATTATCTATGACTTATCAATACGTGACTCTTGACACACTCGACTTCGACCCTCTTTCATTCTGCTGACTTTCTATAGCCTCCCAAAGAAAGTTGTACATAAACGAGATGACTATATGTAACTATGATAGGTAAAGCGAAGTAACAGTATTCATGAATATGAGCTATAGAATCCTCACAGAGGCATCCAAGGAGTTAGAAAGCTCAAGGCGCTCATGGTTAGAGAACATTATGAGCAATACGAACATTCTTCTGGGCCATCCTAACTATCGGCGTTTTTTCTCAAAGGGGCAAGAATATCCGACTGCTTATAGATGAAGTGCCGATTCTCGGCCTCAATCCCGAGGAGATCTCCCATCTAGTTTCCGATGCTTGAAACTATCTCGACTTTGAAAAAATATGAGATGCGCGCCAATGCAAAGGTCATCTCCTGCCCAGCAAGATCCGGAGCGATACAGTGTCTTGACCCGAGAGAAAAAAGGCCGAAAGGCCGTCTGGGACATCTTAGTACCCTCAGCAACATAAAAGTGGCTTCAACGTCAATGTACTAGTACTGCATGGATATATAGACATTAAAAGAGGCAGTAATCCGAGAGGGAGTATTCCTTTTCTTCCAAATAAATTTATACTTGTAATTGCCTATTTGACTCCTAGAGCAAGTAGTACCTACTGAGGCAGTCATGCACTTGTCTAAACAGTGTAATACAACATACCGTTGGATATTTAGACGGCGTAGCATAGCATCTAGCTAGGTAGCTAAAATGGGGTCCCCCTATACCTATCTGCAAGCAGATATATACTGAAGCCCAGCAATCCGGGCTTAAGACTTAGCTCCACCGTAAAGTCCGACTAATTCCCTGATTCTCAATTATGGCCTTATTCGCAAAGCTTTTATTTACGGTAGTTAAATGCCATCTATCTAATTTGGTGTGCACTAAATAATTAACGAGTGTTTCTAAAGTTAGGGGATCGGAAAAGACTCATGCTTCTTAGTTCTCGTCGTTGGCTATCAATATCATTCTTTAACCCGGGCAAACCCCCTCCCCCGCCCAAACCCCAAGCGAGCGACATGGCCAGTAATAACAACATTGCCTTCTTCCTACGTACGACTACTTTTGGCGAGTTGGTCCGACTCCTATCACGCAATAGAATTTTCCCATATCCAGACGAGAGTGATACGTCGCTATTGACGAAAAGCATTCGTCATGGCGATTCAGAACAATTGAACGGCTCCGTTACCAAGGCAGAGAAGGAGGAAGACCAAGAAGCAGCAATCCATAATGGCGGCGAGGACGACATTTTTTAGTGGACTGGTACGCGGATGACCCAGAAGTAGGTTTATTTCCCTAGCTCATAAGTTTGATATAGCTTTCTGATACAAAGACCTCGACTCTAGAACCCCCAGAATTGGCCTGTCATGTGGAAGCACGCCATGATGTTCCAGCTATGCGTCCTCAACTTTGGTGTCTATATTGCGAGCTCTATCTACGTTCCTGGCGAGCCAGACCTTATGGCAGAATTTGATGCTAGTGTAATTGTTGCCACCTTGGGACTATCCCTTTTTACCCTGTAAGTCAAACTCATCTCTCTTCTACATGAAAAAGCTATTAGCCCCATTGTCGCTAACATCTCGCCTTGCTGTTGCTAGTGGGTATGGTGTCGGCCCCATGCTGTGGTCTCCCCTGTCCGAGATGCCAAAAATTGGACGAAGCCGCATTTTTTTTTGGACGCTCTTTGCGTTTGTCGTATTTCAACTCCCGGTCGGCTTCGCCCCAACATCGCCGTCTTTCTCGTCTTTCGTTGGGTGACGGGTTTTTGTGGTAGTCCTTGTCTGTCCACTGGGGCAGGTACTATCGTCGATCTATACGATCCAGCCTTAGTCTCGTACTTGATTTGCATCTGGGGAACAGCTGGTACTTGCGGTCCAGTTTTTGGGCCCATCATCGGCGGATACCTAGCACCCGTGAAGGGTTGGCGTTGGACCATCTGGGTCGTTACTTTCTTGTGCGCCGCAGTCCTCGTCTCGATGTTTTTCTTCTTCCCCGAGACGAGTGCAGCGAATATTCTCTACAAGAGAGCCAAAAGATTTAGAAGGCGACCGGGGACAACCGTTACCGAAGCCATTCTGAGCTTCACATACCGACCGCCAAAGATCATTTAGCCAATCTTGCCAGGGCTTTCACGCTTACCTTTTTCGAACCCGTCGTCTTATTAATGGACTTGTATGCTGGATTGCTATATGGTGTCTTGTTCCTCTGGTTCGAGTCGTTCCCTATCGTCTTTGGCGGGATATATGGGTTCAGTCCTGGCGAGCAAGGACTTGTTTTCCTTAGCATCTTAGTCTTTGCTCTCATCACTTTAGCTCTCTTCTTGCTATGGATAAGAACAAACATAGCTAGCAAGTTCGACAAGCCGGGCTTCAAGCCCGAGATGGTTCTACCGCCAACGTTTGTCGGATGCCTCGCCTTTCCAATCTGTCTCTTTTGGTTCGGCTGGACCGCGCGCCAGTATTCACTGGATCGTTCCTGTCATTGGTCCGGCCTCTTCTCTATCGGAGTGGTCACCTTATTCAACTCATTGTTCAATTACCTCGGTATCGCGTACCCCAAGTATGCCGCTTCCATATTCGCGGAAGCGCTCTTTTCCGGGCCTCGTTTGGTGCCACTTTCCCACTCTTCGTAAGCTGGATCCTGTTCCTCCCCTTTGCTTGTAACTAACGAGAAACGTAAACAGGCACGCCAACTCTTTGAAACACTCGGCATCGGTCCTGGGAACTCACTTCTTGGCGGAATAGCCGTTTTGTTCATCCCAATTCCTTTCATTTTCTATAGGGTCAGTTCAAAAGCACTGTCAGGACCACGAAGACACTATCATAACTAACCCTTAATCAGTACGGCGCTAAAATTCGCCACATGAGCAAGAATGCTCGACACGATATTTAAAAGAGGTGGCTTAGCTAGGGGCCAGATAATAATGCAATATTGCTGAGAAAGAGCAGTGTGATATATAAGTTATGACTTATACGATAATCCTCAGCAGACTATAGCTAGTTTCGCACTTGTACTAGATCCTAATTACTCCATGAGAATGGAAGAGAGTAGTGATTTTTTGAATATAGAGCATCTCTTGCCAGCTTGGCATGGTTGTGTTAGTCGCACCAGTCGATGCGGGAGTTGCTGACTGCGCTCTAGCCATCATAGACATGTAACTAGTAGCCTGGAGGAGACCAATAGATACGGCAGACGGCTTTCGATGTTAACTTAACAGCGTATTCTCCCCTCCAATCCTAATTCACGCTGGTTGATGGCCAGGTACCAACGACGGATCGGCCCGCACATGTACTAAGGCTAGTGTCTCTTGGCGCTGACCGGATCGTTAACCGCCTCTACTGTATAGTGAAGCTACGGCCAAGTCTCCGATAACGAGGTACTGAGTCCTGGTCGTCGTTGCATATTCGCAATTGTCTTTCCACATGACAGTGGACAAAGAAATCTATACGAAACGAATCATCCGTCTGTGGTCATCATGAGGTAATCTGTCTAACCACAAATGCTCATGTTTGTTGTGTCGGCGCTTCGGCCGCTACAGGGGCTATATATCGGAAACATTCTGGGCTTTAGTGCTTACGGTGACCCCCTATCCGTGCACTATATTTATGGGGTAGAACGCGGGGTTATTCAGTTCACGAAAACGTTTCGCGTAAAAGTTTCAACATTCATTAATCTAAATATCACTTGCTAATCCTGATCTTCACATGATTCTCAGGCTTTCTATACTTACTGACCACTGAATTGGCCCGGATGGTTTTCCATGTTGAAATACTGCTATACTGAAGAGATTGGTACAGCCAAACTGGCTAACACGCATTGAGGGGTAGTAGGAATTGTTTTTAAGAGCCTGGATTCCTAATGGATAGGAACGACTGAAATTAAAATTAGCTAAAAAATAATAATGATAACTAGGGGTGGTGTGTAGCTAATTAAGGTATACTCGTTTAATTAAGTATCTCGCCTCCTTGTTCTGACTTCCCTATTCGGCCACCCCTCACCGAGTGTTTCTACACATAGCCATCTCGATACGCAATATCCTGACACCGCCAATCGTGTTTGATGATAGTACATTCCAGCGAGATACCATATGTCATATACTGTTCGTGACACTTGAAGCTATGTCTCAGGAAGAGGGTTGGCATAAAAGATCATGTAAGTAAATCAATTATCTCATATCTCATTTATCATACATAGTTCATCTGTGAACCTTTATCTTACACCACCTGAAATGCCTAAACCAATAATCCACATTCCATAATAAGGTAATGAACTGTAGACAGTGCCTATGAATTGGGATTTAGAAACCCATGATCTTACATAGCTACCTTCAGCAGGTAGCGGATCTTCAGATGTTCAACATCGTATGAGATGTACTCGTTGAACATAAGATAGCCTCCATTGTTATTATTTGAGTCGACGGGCTTACCGTCAGGCTACGCATAGCTCAGTCAGCCACCATTTTCTTCGAGGGACACACGGGGAAGGGAAATTTATACACACCATCATGACGCCCTTCAATTGCTTATTCACACAGCCCGCGTCCTTCCATTTGGCCGGACCAGTCCGGCCGATACCCTTAGTGGCGATGCAATTCTTCTCCTTCGCCTTCTCCGCAGCGCTTGAGTCTCCGGACGGGATCTCATACATGGGGTTGGAGAGCTCGGCTTCAACTAACATTAGGAGACCGACGCCGCCACTGAGCGACGACACGCAGTAATTAGCCGACTTGGATGACAAGTCGGCCAGGTACACACCCTTACCGAAGGCGTAGCCATTGACAGGAGCCTCTGTAGGAAATGATAAGTTAGTGTACATACTTCAGGGAGAACAGATATAGAGGTGAGAGGAGATGATTAAGAAATGGAGCCACTGACCAGGCGGCGCAATGCGCAAACCTTGCGATAGAATGCCACCATAATTCGTAGTTCGCGATCCATGCCAGAGAAGGAGCCTCTTAGAATCCTTGATCGACTTCGTGCTCTTCTCAAACCTCTCGTGCTCGCCCGGTCGCTCGACTCTGAAAATATCTTGCAGCCGGTATTTCAGGCCGTGTTGCTGCGCGCTCGAGTCGAGCAGGTATGTCTGGATCTCCTTGTACTCTTGCGACGAGTGCTCGAGAGGCGCTAGCTCCTTGAGCTTGAGATCTTGGAAGTGCGCGTCCAGCTTGTGCACCGACGCCGAGTCACGCGATTTGGAGTTTGAGTTCATGATCGTGTTGGCAACCTCCATATCTGTCAGCGTGTCGAGCATTGCGACCTCGCGCCGCAGCATGTCGTCGTTGTCAATTAGTGGTGGGCGGTCGCGACCGAAGACATGAGGAATGGTGGAATAATACTTGTTCGTCCACTCCTCAATGACCTGTTTGTATGTCGGTCAGCAATGACAACTCCCGTACGCGAATCAGTTCACGAACCTCTTCTCGATCCTTGTCATACTTGTTCTTGGCCAGACTTGGATGCTTGATGAGACTCGATAACTCTTTCAACTGCTCGAATCCCTTCTGCAGGCTGGCTTTTCCAAGCTTGCCCAGGGGTAACTTATCCTTGTTGTATCCGATCTCCTCTAGCACCGAGTTGAAGTGATTCTGGTTGAAGATGAGCTCCATAAGTCTCTGCGTCGAAATATCCAACTCGCTCTTGACAGATCCACTGCTGCCATAGCCCTCGTCGGACTCGGCATCAGCGGCCCCGTCATCATCATCATCATAGGAGCGCTCGACAAAGGTATACTTCTTGTTTTTGGGCTCTTCGGCACGGTCCTCCCACTTGAAGCCCGTCTTACTCTTGAACTTTTTGTTATACTCTTCTTTAGCAGATTCTAGATCATCAAAGTCCATCGTTTTCACCTGACCAGTTTCGCCGACTCTGCAGAGAATGTCAGCTTTAAAGTGTTCTCACGTGTCTTACACATAGTTGATTGCGTGACTCTTACCTTCCCCAGCGGTTATGTGCATAGTACGTGTTTTCTTGTCGTCAACCAGGAGTTGAAGCATGTAAAACTATTCAATTGCGAATGAGAATCATCCCTCCGCATCTCTTAAGTGATATGATGACTTACCTTGTTGTTATTACCAGAGACATTACTCAGGTTTAGAGACGCATCCCAAATAGTCCCATCGTCGTCAATGTAAACATGCACGTCACCTACAAGGCCTGTCAATACCGTTTCAATATCTACTTATAAATATACGAAATATTCAGTTAGACTCACCACCTTCTTTGAATCCCTCGTCGATAGGAATCGTGGGTTGTGAAGGCTTGGCGCCCTTGGCTGTCTTCTGCTTCTTGGCCCCGCCTGCATTGCCGGATCTTGTTCTCTTTTTAGGAGGCATATTAACGACTTGCGAAACGATGATTGGGGGTGCAAATAATGAGCAGATTTTAATTAAATTTAATAACTAAGAATTCCAAAATCGACATTACATTGCCCGGATACCCCAGCACAGTTTTATAGATTCTCAATCAGTTAGCAAATGCAGGCGATGAAGCGTGACGTCAAATCTCTATGTACTTCAACGTCGCGTTGGGGGCCAAAAACCGCAGAACATCTGGCATCGCCAGATAGTGAACCATCATCGTCAAGATATGATCTCATCCTCCCCTGTTGCCTAGAAATATCTTTGTAGGACTTTGAGCATGACGTCCACTCCATACAGCAGAACGTTTTAGGAAGAAATGCTTCACGGCTAAACCCGCTGATCCATGCTTCATGCGTAATTGGACCAAAAGCTAGCTGCCGCTTGACGTCGCGAGGGTCGCAAATGAACATCGTCATTGGCCGGAGACCATCGCCCTACGGGGCCGCCGTGGAGACGGCAGCAGTCGTGAGAATTAAGCGTCTTTTCTAAGTGGATAGGCGCTGTTAGTTCAATTCCAGCCCTACCTGCCGTGGGTCATTGGCTTGTAACTTTGATTAGGTAGTTTTTTATTATTATTAAAAAAAGGTGACCCAGTTGTGCATTCAACAAGATTTAGGTTGAGGTCAAGTGCGCGATGGTGATGTTGTCCGACCGACGGCGAGATGATAAATATTGATTCGTAGCATACTATCAGAGAATTTATAGAGAAAAATCATATCTCTTGACAAAACCCAAAGCTTGAGAAATCATCTGTGACACCATGACGCCATCATCACCTTTTCCGATCTAGATTACATAACCTGCATATCGCCGGGGAGAGTCTTGAGCCCTGGAGTAGATGTTAGTTCATATGTTCGCTGGCACAATGGGGTTGGTGTGCGTTACAAGTATCAGAACCAACGTCCTCATTGGCAAGTTGTGGCTTGGTACACCCAATAGCATTCTTCCCGTCTTGGATCTTCAGGACCTTTGTGCAATCCTCGCTCGCACAACTGGTTCCAAGCGCATCCATGGCCCGCTGTAGGGCGTCATCTTTCCATCCGAAGAGGTAGTCAGCATGTTGGCCATACCCAGTCCTAAGAAGAGACGCATGAAGAGTCAGCAATCTTGAAGTTGGACAACCAGACGAGGGCTAGGGGTGGGACTCACGGATCACCGAAACTGTACACGAACGGCTGCTTTCCATTTTTCCAGTAATCCGGATTATTGAACGGCGTCGTGTCGAACATGATCTCGTACATGACCTGGGGGATGCGGACCGGGTGCGTGCTCGGGCACTGATCGCCCGCGAGCGCCGACCCAGCAGCATATACCACATGACTCTTATGATCCGGGCTGTCCAGGTTCTTGCCATCCCAGCACGAAGGGAAGATGACGGTAGCGCGAATTCCTCCCGGGCACATCTGGCTGGGGAAGGCTGCCGTGTCGCTGGCGTCACAAGGCGCGCCGTTGCCTCCCATGACGCGGTCGCGGGCCTGAAGACAGCGGTGGCAGATATTTGCGAAATTTCCGGTCTTGCGGCGGAGCGTCGGGTCTCCCGCGAGCATTCGGAATCCCTGAGTAAAATGGTTATTTAGTGGCTTACGCGCGCGAAGTGGGGAATTAAACACCCACCGGCTTGGGAACGGTAACTTTCTTGTTGCTGCCACTAAATGGTCGCATATAGTAGACTGTAAGTCCTCCTTCTTGCTCGAGCAACGTCCCGTTCAAGCGTCCATTTGCCATCTGTGGGACTCGCTTGAATGTCCCGTTCTCGGGAGACTGGAAGTAGATCGAAGCAGTCCAATAGTTGCTAGTGTCTTCGGTATAGATGCAGGAGGTGCAGGTTGACTGCACCGGCGGGTCAATGGTGTTAGGATCCATCTAGAGTGTCATTAATAACGCCTTCTCAGATAATAAACACTCAGATGCCATACAGTGGTATTGAAAGAGTTTCCTCCGACGACTTGGTGTGTATGCGGAGATGGATTTGATCCGGGGTTACAAGAGGGTCGATTCGTTCGACAACAAGCTGGGAGCAACCAAATCGAAGGAAGTCTGCGGACCCTTGAACTTGTGCTGAGGCATCCCGCGCGACAAGCGCGACGAGAGCGATAGATTTCCACAACATACTCAGAGTCCTATTCGGCTGCTAGTTTCAGATAGTCAAGAAAAGCCAAATGGAAATCATGCGACGAGTCTTTTCTCCGATCAGGCGAAAACAGGTCGCTCAAACTCGTCTCTCTAAGTTCCGCGCGTGATCATCACAATTGTTGAAAGAAGATTCGAGGAAATACTATATGTAGCGGTCTCCCCACCTGGCTCTCATAGCGAAGCAGCCGTATATATCGCTCATATACCCTCCATTTGACTAGCAATCAGGTATTACCCGCTATATGACTACATCACAACCTAGGAATCTATGAGTAGAAGTACCTCAAAAAACGATTATCAATCTCTGGCCATAGTAGACGCCCTCCAGCTCGGCAGTTGTGGATCTCGACTTACTCCCTTTTCATTCGAGGAACGGTGGTTACCGGGAGACAGTTAATTAATGAGTGGTGGTGGCGCTCCAATGCACGATTGACCGAGGATCTTCCTACGCGCGCTGGGGTAATTTGTCCGGATAATTGTTTGAGTGATACCGTGTGGCCAAGCTCAGGCAGTTATCGATCGCTCTCAGGTGTGCCGGCGCTTCTCTTACGCCTAGTTGTCGACGCCACCAAGAGCCTTATCATATAGCAAATTGATTTGGAGAGCGCTCGAATCCAGGGCCGTGGCGTAGTTGGAAACGAGAAGATGAGAAACAGAGTTGTAGACATTGCTTCAAATAAGTTAGTAGTGCCGCGAAATATGAGCCAAATTGCTCTGTAGGCTCATACCCAGATATTATTTTCCATACCAACCTATAACCTGTCTATAGTCTTCATATTCAATACTCATCTCCGCTAGACTCCTCCTCATACAAATAATCTCCATCAGATTCATCATCATAATCAGGCGCGGCAATTTTTGCTATCAATCTCGGGCTTGAGCCTTCGATGTAGTCAATTTTCTCAAGCCAGTGTTTGGCAAGTATCTGGTGGAACTCGCTATTACCGGAGTATTTCAATATTTGGAGCACACGGTCCATCCCAGACACACCTATTCTATTCCTCAACTTATCTGTGACATCCCACTCCAGACATGTGATGAGGGAGAGAGCCGCCTGGTCAGCGATACACTCCATCGTCTTCTCGGGATCATCGTCGGGCCAGGATCCCTCGACGTAATCGCATATCATGTGTATCATCGTATTCCCATTTTCGTCGCAGATACCGGGGTCCAGACCGGTATTGAATAGAACAGATAACATTTCGGGCTTCTGGCGGCGACAAGCAGCCTGTGCGTACTGAAGCATTAAGTCTTTTTTTGTAGCCTGCTCTTCTCTCTCCAATAATCGGCAGTCTAGTGCGAAGTCTCCGTAGCGCAATGCTCGAACCACCTCGATCGAAGAGAACTCAATTGCCCATCCAAAGGGAGTCGTACCCTCATATGGACCCCAACCTTTCATTTTAGGCTCGGGCTTTGGGATATAAGTCTGGCTATTGGGTGTTACGAAGAGGCATTTGTGAATGTGCGCCCCATTGATTATCAGATCCTCAATAAGTTCGGGAAGGCCAAATCTAGCACATAAATGCAGTGGAGTTGTTAATAACCCGTTGTCAGGTTCGTCGCCCAAGACAGTAAAAATCTGGTCTGGATCAAATCCCTCAACACGAAGAAGAATTTGGATCATATCAAATTGATCGTCGGCCATCTGATTGGGGGCATCTATAATGGTCCACCAGTGTCTTGAGATTTCTTTATCGGTTGGGGAGCCGTAGTTCATGTGGCTGACTATTTCTTCCACGACATCAGTTAGTCCCCACTTGATGGCGATGTCAAGGAACCCCATATCAGGATGTCGCGTCAGTTTTCCAGGTGGACTACTATGGATAGAGGCACCATATTTGAGTAAGAGCTGAACCATTTCCAGGTCTGCTTCAAGAGCAGCTACAATCGTCAGCGGATCACCTTCTGGGGTACATTCATCTGGATCCGCTCCATTGTCCAATAACACTTCGGCAGTATCAGTGTCTCCCATCTCACATGCAGTGAGCAGCAGGCTACTTCCTTCATTGTTCCGAGTATTAATCGACACCCCTTCCTCAATCAAGAATTGAGTACATGCCGAACTCTGGACGCTAACAGCAAGGCGGAGAAGCCGAGCGCTTCGGATTCGAGGGGCAACGCGTGGGAAACAATTCAGAATGTAACGCAGTCCTGCAGCATTGTTATCGTGGATAGATTGCAGTATAAGATCCTTCAATTGCTTCTTGCATGGTCGCTTAAATCCGTTCTTCAGTAGTAGGGTCGAAACACCGTAGTTCCGTTCCCGGATAGTTGCGAATACGAGATTCGATCCCACCTTTGCCATTTCTACGGCTTTGGTGTATTTGAGCAAAAGAGCTGCTACTTCCACCTTGTCTACGTGGTCGTAACGTAGTGAGCAAAGACTTCGGAAGGCGATGCTTATGATGACATCATCAGTAGTGTCAGACTCGTTAGCACTAGGGTCCATGGCCTCGATGTCAACGAGTCTAGGTGCAGGACTCTTGTCCATTACTTCGAGCAGGGCTCGGACAGTGTCGAGCATGGCTCCTTTCGGGCTCCATTGCGACTCCTTTGAATTTAGCGATATCGCTTTTTCGAGAGCACAACTGCCAGACAAACTGCGATCGCTGGCGAGCATATGGGCACCTGAATCCAAGAGTACCCTCACCACGTCAACTCTAAGAAACGAAGCAGCTTCCATGAGCGCTGTGGTACCAATGGCCCCCCGTTGGTTGACGTCTATTCCATTTTCAATCAATCTCTTCACAAGCTTAAGCCTGAATTCCTTCTGCTCGGATGAGCGGGGTGATCGAAATGCAGGGGCTCCTGCAACAGCAATGAGATGAAAGTAGACAGGTAGCCCATTAACGGGATCAAGTTCGCATTGAGGAGTAGCACCGAGATCGAGAAGCCGAAGAGCCTCCGCATAATAGCCCAATAAGCAAGCATGGCCTAAAGCAGTGAGGGGTCCAATTTTGGCATTTATGTCGGCACCGTGCTCCAGAAGGAAATCAATTAAAGCCCAGTTGCCCCTGAAAAATGCGTAGGCAAATGGTGTTAGCTGTTTGTGATCCCAAACCCCAACATCAGTTTGGTATCCTCCATCGACCAAGGCCCTTGCTGCATCGAGAAGATCTAGCATACAAGCCGAGTGAAGGGCGGTAAATCGATGTTTATCCTGCCCGTGGTGTCGCGTCGTTATGTTTGTCGAGGCGCCGCGTGATAAGAGGAGCCTCGTGGTAGACTCATGTCCGTGGCACATGGAGGTATGGAGAGGTGTCCAGAGAGGGGCAATGTGGCAATCGGGAGGCATGGCACATTTGCAAAAAAGGCGGGAGTAGGCATTGATGTCGGCGCCATTGTCTAATAGCAGGTTGACGAGCTTATCGTTACCCCAGGCCGCGGCGATGTGAAGCGGAGTCCAGTAACATCGTTGCGGGAAAGTCCTGATGACTGTATATGGATTCGCGCCTTCCCAATCCAAATCGTCCCTATTATCGACGGCACTATCGGAATGTCGAAGTAGTACTTATGAAAGTACTGCGCCATTTCATAGCGAATAGCGGCTTGCTCCATCATCCATTGAGAGACAGTGTCAAAATTAAAGAAGCCTGACACGTTGGCAAGTTGCCACGGGGACAAACGGACGTTGTTCAGGTCCCTCAGTGTCTGCCATCTCGCCTTGCCTTGTGTCCAGGCGGTGTTGGGATTGGCCCCAGCGGCTAATAAGCGCTGGACGGTGTCGACACGATCCTCATCACACGCCCAGCACATCACAACAGGGTCGTCTCTGACATTGAAGTATAGAAGGGGAGTAAGGGCAGCGTGAAAAGCACGACAGGACCGGCTCCATGATGACAAGTCAGCGCGGCCATCAAGACTCTTGGAGATGTAGTAGAGGAGCTCGATAGGTAGAGTTTGCAGAGTTTGAAGAGACATCGTAATGTCATAGAGTTGTAGTTGCTGGGTTGCATTCGTCATTTGCTGCCGTTTGTTGTAATGGCAGACTAAGGGACGAGCGGAACGCGTCGCGACACCACACTTTAGGTAAGTACCTGTCTAGCATGCGGCATAGGTGGGCTAGAGGTCGTTAGTGCTATGTAGGTAGGGTCCTACCGACGTACTGGTCCCCAGGATGATAATTGTGTAGCGCCGTGCTAAAACTACCTGCTAAGTACCTAGGTAGGTAGAAGAGAAAGAGTACTGCTACTCACAAGGCTGTTATATGGATTCAAGTAGAAACAGAGCTGTTGATCAGTCTCGAAGCCTTTTTGCCACTCAACAGCCCCTGGTCGATAAGTAGACATAGCAAAATTCCTACCAAAAATTCCCTGCCAGTACAAGCCCTAGCGCCGCGCTACACAATTATCATCCTGGAGACCTGTACCCACTCCACTACTTGTACCTCCCTTGACCTTAGGTACCTTGAGGTACCTGCCACACAGAATCCTAGATGGCCAATAGCCTCCGACCCTCTCTCGAGTTCCGAGACATCCAGGGACAGTATTGGCTAGTATATCTCATGTACCCCAGAGCCTGTCTAAATTAGGGGTGACATTTTAGAGCAAAATGGGAAATCGGAGCCCCTATAGATCCTAAAAAGATTTTGAGCCGAATAGAACAATGCGCTCTAAGCACTTGAACACATTGTTACAGAGAGTTGTTCCGTAGCGTTTCGTGACAAGTATGCCTATGTTGTTTCTCGTATCTTCTCTAAGAGATTATTACTCGCTACCTAAGTCGATTCAAACCTTATAAAGATTCGAGTTACAAAATCGATAGACGGTATAGTTTCGATATTGATGATCACAGCTAGGTGGTTTCTAGGGACTCCGCTTTCCAACCGCCTTTGCACTATCATATAACGATTTGGAGTTCAATTACGCTAATAATATCTTTCGGGTCTCTGGCGGTTCTGTTTTCCGCCCTCAATTTATAATGTTATTGTGCCAATATACGCATGTCTCAGCCCACGAAAATGATCGGAGTGATATCAGCCTTCTAGGACCTTCTAGGACTCTGTGTGGCGCCTATGGATAAGTCCTGTCGCTGGTTCGTGTGACATAACGTCGACTTTCGGTCTCAAATCCCAGCTCCTCCGAGTTGCTGCTAAACTTGGAGGTATAACGACATAGGAATGTCGATCATTTAGAAAATTAGAAAACTCCCCATCCAGAAGTTCGAATTCTAGCTATGAACACTCTCTAACCGTCCTGTCGTCGTCGCCCGCTATGGAAGTTCTGTTAGATAAGACATCCGACGATTGTGTTTCGAGCTGGGGAGGCGAGTGAGCCAAGACACTCATTCTTTCACTGGCGTCACGATTGGGGCTGCAAGAGCTTTGGCTTGTTCTTGTCTGTCCGCTTTTAGTTGTAGATAGCAAAACTTCAAACAAAACCTATTAAATGGATGACGAATTCAAATCACGACCCTGGTCCCGCATTGGTCGAACTCTGTCCCATATTAAAGAGTAGGAAACTCTGGTGTGGCTGAACAAAGGCACTTTGTTGTTCCGCAAACGCCTGGATATCCTCATGGGCTAGTCTCCAGCTAAATACAGATATGTTTTTCTCCGAGATGTGACATGTGGGAACTGGTTAGCAGTTGATAGATATCCCTTTTAGGTGACGGAAACCAGAATTTCGCACTGGTCAAAGAAAGAACCAATACAGCATCACCAACTAGTTTCGCCGAGTCGGATACAACATCCCGCACGACGATTACAATCTGGAATGAATGATCATCGGAAGTTGGTCGCATGACACCTATCAGCTCATCCCCTATTTGCATGTGATCCGGTCCAATACCGAAATGAGAGACATGTTGTTCAGTTGGATCTGACCAGTAGAATACGCCCCTACCTTTGAAGACATTCGCAATATCTTCCAAAGTATAAGCGGGGTCATCCGCGCCCGAAAAATTAAAATTGTCAACAGACATTACCCAAGAGAGCATAGAAAAGATCTTAGCGTCGGAGAGCTGTAAGCCAGTGTTACGGGCACACTCTGCAATGAATTTCACAAACGGCTCTAGCCCAGTATCTGGGTATATGTCTAGCCAGAGGTTCCCCGCTGCCCGGAGCCAGTTAGCCTCCTCCGAGGGCGATAATGGACCCGTTGGTAGTGGTTCGAATGTTGCCGAGACTTTGGAGTCTGGCCCTCGAACATATTGAGCACGTAAAAATAGTCCAGAAGGTATGTATTCGAGGTGTAGTAAGCAGTTGTAGACTACGTAATTAATGAATGGCTTCCTAATCGCATGTAATCGCCAGTCTGGAACCCATGACGGGAAGTTGTCTTTACTTTGGCGGTTTGTACATCGAGCCAAAATAGATTTGAGCATATGGTGCTTCATCGGCTCGTTTGTGTACTGTAGCACGTCCTTGCAAAATCTGACGTACAGGGATTCTGTACTGGCAACGTAATCTACGCGGAGTGGGAAAAGCCCCGGCGGAGATTTAAGACCCATGCTAACGTCGGTTGCAAGTCCGCCAAGTGCAAACAATCGATCCCTATCGTCAAAGCACTGGAAATGGTCGAAGGCCTCGAGGAGATCAAATATCCCATTATTGCTTGCTACGTCGCTATTGAATACCCATCGCTTCCAAAGGTTGGCCATGGCTAACAGCGTGTGTAGCGGCTTCAAGTCCGGCGGCGGGCTAGAGATCATTCCGAGGCAGTTCGCTAGTCGTACCCAAGAAAGCTCTTCGTTGCAGCAACACAGCATAACATCCGGGTTGAGGACGGCTTCTTGCACGATCCATCGTCGACTGAACCATGGAAGCTTGACCAAGGAAGAGATAGACATAAGCAGCTCAGAGTGCTCTTGCCGCCCTATACGGCTGTCAGGGCCGCGCTCTTTGCCAACGAGACGCGGGTAAGCCTTAATGTCCCTCAAGCATGCTGCTTGTGTGGGATAATTCCCGAGCCAGACCAATACGGCTGATGCGCCGCGGTAGATCACATTCATGAACGGGATTTGTTTGCCCTTCTCCTCCTCATCTTGCTGATTGATGCATACTGCGTCAACCCACAGTCGGCGTGAGTGAGATGGGAGCCGGAAGCGATAAAGAGCGTCTCGTAGGTTCGGCGTTATGCGTAGGAAATACGCTTTATTAACGACCAGCGTCTCTGTAAAGTTTGGCTCTCCCCATGTGTAAGAGAGTGCTTGGAATCCTTCGTCCGACTCTGCCCGGAGCTCCTCAATCCTGCATGTCAGAGGTGCGGAGGCATCAGAGGAGGGCTCAAGCACAATGATGCGGGTTTGAGCAGAAGAGGGGAGCGGTTGGTAGCGATACGGTTGAAATGGAAGTTTGACGAGTCTCTGCTGTGACATACTATGTTAATCCGATTGACACCAAAAGTAAGGCTAACAAAGTCATAAAATAAGAAAAATAAGCACAGTATTATTGATTGAGGAGTTTGTGCTGCGGTGGGCGTTGTTGGTGTAGTGCTTACTCTGTACCTGCCTACTTACCTACCTAGTTAAGGGGTTGAGACGGTACCTAACCGCATTGGCCACCTTCTCGCCACCACCAAAGTTCTATATTTATTATCAATAGCAATACTGTGACCTTTTGGCAGGAAACCTCCCGACTTCGTAGAACTTAGCAAATTTAGTTTTGTATTTTGGCGCAAAAAGAAAATTTTTGAATTTGGTACTATTTAGTTATTCTAGGCTCTACTTTGTGGGAGTAAATGGTTATTGAATATTCAACAATAAATTTTCATGAAGCGCGTTTTCGATTCCCTCTTTGTAGGGTTGGCACATTAAGGCTTTTAGGAGGTAACTAGAGACCTAGTTGCCCAGTCCACTTCTCCCGTGGAAAACAGGGCTTGCTACTGATCAAAATCTACTCGTGGATAAAAGTCGAAATAATCAATGAAGCATCGATATTACAGTTTCCGTTTTGGCAAGAAAGAGAGTTGTCTTGGGGGATGCATCTAGTCCATCACGCCATTCTTGGTACCAGAAGCTACGGCTTACGATGAAATAAGAAAGCTGTCTTCCTGGGTTGAGCAAAGTTTAATAAGGTGGAATGTTTCTAATTCAAGTCTAAGTGTAGATAAACCAGTAAAAACACACATCCCGTACTCTTTTCTTTCTTCAGCTCAGGCGGACACGGCCTTGAATTAAACAATAGGCTTTATTACACACATCTCAGCTAATTTAATATCTTTATGTGACCTCTGATGCTAAGTCCGCTTATATTATTGGGACTCCTGAGCCTACCAGTTGTAGAAAAAACCCCCAGGTTTTTTTTTTTTTTTCAATACGTACTTCTACTCGTCCGAGAGTACGACGTAGTTTAAAACTGTCCCCGATGAATTTTGGAAATTGGAAGGAAACTTGGTGGCTAGGAACCTGCAGTTCAGTAGGTAATCGATATGTCGTTGCACGAAGGCTCGAATATCATCGTAGATCGTGTGACGCTCGTTTACTATTTACATACAGGCAGCAAGTCTCTTTGTCAACGCTTGTGTCCTTGTGGTAAGTGTGCGGTTGGGTAGTCTAAGTATGAGGCAGTAAGTAAGGCGGCGTAGTTTAATTCACCGAAACCACCGCCAACAGTGCTCCCAATCTTGATACAAAGACGATGCGGCGACATGTTAACGTGTGGATGGGAAGCCCTCGGGTCTCTCGAAGGGCATGCGGCGTAGGTGGCGATTTTCATTTTATAATCTATATTTTCCCAGTAGCCCCCAAATCAAGTCCATGAGCGCGCGTGATCGTCAAGCGATATTCAATGCCCCCAAATTCCTAAATATTGGCTCATGTTTGGTTTTGTGTACGCAAATGTCTACCCCTTCGGAGCGCGGGACGAGAAGAAGTCAAAGTTTTTGTCGCGATATCGATCGGCATGCCCCGAGCCGGAGGGTTTCGCCGTATTTGAAGCCGTAATCTTCCGCTATACGTCGGCATATTGAGGTCTTGAAATCTCCGTCCGTGTCAGCCTCTTCCTTTCCTCCGTGAACTGGAGTCTGTGGCGCGGGCTCCCGAACTTGTTCGGTATAGTCAGCCGACAGTAATACTACGGTACGCCGTTTACGCCGCATTATATTCTATTCATGGCCCAATGCCCCAATCCTAATCCCCATCTTGATCGTGTCCACCATTAATTACCCTTAAGGGCGTCTCTTCCTAATTAGGCATCCCCTCTGTAAACTTTACTTCTATCTAAAGCATACAACCTGACACCTCCCCAGTGAAGCGGCGTGCAGGATTGGTCTCAACATAGCGAGACGACTATTATAGACTGCAATTAATCTATCCGGCGACCTAATTTAATCAATATTTATTTCCATATATTCCTTAGGTTTTTAGCCCCCTTACATAAGGACACGCGTGCTGCGCGTTTCATAGATGTCACGTTACCTCAATAAGTTACCTTAACGCGGCATGAGCACTTCTTTGGGTTCTTCGTCAGACTGTCTGCGCAGCCTTTTCTCAACCCCACGAGACAGCATCGCCTGTGTAGGAAGGTCATTCGCGAATCCAACTAATGGCATCCTTCGTGTCTTGGAGATGTTCGAAAAGGAAGGCTAAGGACTGGGCGTCGGACGACCGCAGTAAATCACGAGAGATTCAGTGAGGCGAAAAATGTACTTAAATCTTTAATCAGAGCCTCAGTAGCTAGATGTTGGAATATGTATAATTTGAAGCCGGCCGCCCTTCATCGTTCATGATTCTAGTCTAAACAGCATCCATCAGAATAGCTTCAGTCATTCTTTGCATATTTTCTTCTCGACCTTCCTTAACGGGATCTTCTTCAGTTGACAACTTCTCTAACTACATCGATATATCCATATTCAATCTTTTGACAATGTTCAAGAATATTATTCTCGCTTTTGCTGCTCTTGTCAGTGTGGCCGCCGCACCTACCAGTGTTATCCAAGAACGCGGCCTTAGCGACTTTTACCGCAAATATACTGGCGATGGCACCGCTGCAGGGTGGCCAGTGACATCGGACTGGGGCGATTTCGAGGGGCTCTGGAATCACAACTTACCACTGATTCAGAAGTCTTGTGGCTGGAACGGCTGGGGCGCGGACAACTCGGCGGACGAGATTAAACATATCAAAGCGGCTATCACGCAGGTGGCATCCGAAACGGGAGTCCAGTCTCGCTTCATTCTGCTTATTATCATGCAGGAGAGCAAGGTTGCGTACGAGTACCAACTACTGGTAACGGAGTCCGTAACCCTGGTCTCATGCAGTCGCACAATGGCGCCGGTACTTGCGCTGGCGTCAACCCATGCCCCCAGTCCAAGATTGTACAGATGATTAAAGACGGAACCGCCGGTACTTCCTCCGGAGATGGCCTCAAACAGACCCTTGCTAAGACGGTGTGTATAAAACCCCCTTAATTCCTTGTTATTCTGAAAGTCATAAAAGAAGAAACTCAGAGATATCAACTAATATATCTATGCACGTAGGTTGCCCACTACGGCAAAATTCAGCCTGCCGCCTATTACGCTGCTGCTCGTCTCTATAATAGCGGCTCTGTGGACTACAAGCACTTGGAAAATGGCTTCACTAGTACACCCTGCTACGCTAGCGACGTTGCTAATCGCGCTCACGGTTGGACTCTGGCCGCCTCTACTTGCTAACTGGTCGAATTTCTCTAATTATATTAACTTTGGGGGATTTTTCACGTGGTGATGTAGTGGTAGTGGCAGTCTGTGAAAGTAGTTAGTGAGGGGCTGGAAATGATGTATAATAAGTAGGGGGACTCACACGAGAGTCAAGGAAAGGGGGCAGTGGCTTTGTCACCTACACATTCTTTTAGTTAGTTACTCACATTCGCTATTTTGATTGATTTTTACACGAATTGTACTGCGTTGTATTATATCACGAATCCCTCATTTATATAAGTGATTATATATAAATGTAGATGCGTATTACTCAGCCTTCCTCCTTCGTCAGGCCCGAATCAGTCAGCAAGGAAAGCAATATGCGGGTAGCTTGCCGGTACTTCTTGATTTATCACCTTTTCCGTGGAAGTTTAAATATTTAATCGTAAGACACGCATGAAGACCTATCGTCACCCTACAAGTGTGCTAAACCATGAGGTTATGGAGGAATAGATTGAATCAAACACCATATTTGCTCCCAGATACGTCGTTTATATAGGGACTTCTGCCTCATCAAATTGAGTAAAAAACTGCTGAAATGAGAATCGCATATTTACATTGAGACTTTACCTACACCTGTCAGTTTGAAAACCATAGATGAAAACCACAAATCAAGGCCTTAATATGAAGAGACGCGAAATCACGTGACCCTCAAAATGTAGATCCACCAATCAGCCCCTACCAAATGCGACCCAATTTCCAGAATCGTCCAGAAAAGTACAGGCGAATGAATCTGTATCCAGTGAATGATAAAAAGCTAAATTAAAAAAAATACAGACAGTACCGGCAAAAGCCGTAGAATTCACAGCTCTCGTTAAAAAGGTGCAGTAACAGGGTTGAATACTGATCAAATTTGAAGTACATACTCCCATATTCTATTTTGAACGGCGGAAACCACCAGAATCTCTGCGTACCACCGGGATTCATCCACTATACTGTGCATCATAAGCACATAGACTACCAAAGTGATGAAATCAAGCCGTACCCTCCAATCGGCTTTCATCACCTTCAACAACAAGCAAAGACTTCGAGCGCAACATCCCGCCAGATCAATCTCCGTTTTCCCAACCACCACAACTCAACGGCAACACCTTCTAGCTCAGCGATCACTACCTTTCTCAAATTCCTTTACTTCACCGTACTCATCATCCGCAAGCTCACCATCATCATCATCACCAACCATGGACACCACAGAAGGCATGAAAGAAACCAACGATAATCCACAACCCGAATCCCAAGCCCCCTCAAACTCATCCCCCTCCCAGCACTCCCGGCTGTCGACGGCACATCGCCGACGCTAGAAGTCGGCGGGGCAGCACTGCGTCTAGACCATCTCGGCCCGCTCGTCGTCAACGAGGACGGGACGCTAAGCCGGATCGCAAACTGGGAGAAGATGGCAGACATCGAGCGAGAAAACACAGTACGGATATGTAAGTCACTCTTCTTATCATTTCCCTGTGATTGTGTCATTGATCGTCATTTCTATTTACTCGTTTCGGGCTCTATCATCGGCGCCTCTTACGCAAGCAACGGTGCTGACTAAGAAATGTAGTGGGGAAGAGGAATCAAATGCGCCTCGCAAAACTGCGTGCCGCGAAGGAGCCTGGTAGCTCCGAGAATGATTCGGGCACGGGAAATAAGTAAACTAGCTAAGCTAAGCTTAATGACTCGCGAGGCTTCTCTATCTGATAGAAGTGATACCAACCGCTCGGGTCGTCCGGACATTGTGGTACCATGTCACGATACGTGAACACATCATAAATCAGACATTGGAATACTTGAACGATGAGTGATGGTCGTCGTAGGCAGAACATAGCCGCCGAAAGAGGTATATATGTAGATATCCAAAAGACCCACAAGAACGCTTAAAACCAGAATATATGACAATCGTTGATACCGCCGCCGTCGCCCCCCCCTACTCCCGAAGAGGATTATTCCTCGGATAGTTGCCTTCCTGTACAACGCCGGCCCTGTAATACAATCATGCGCGCGTTTCTAATGCAGCCCCGCTGTTGATTTGTCAAGACGACTCTGGCTTAGACTGAGCTGCTGCTTTTCTTGTGGACTCGGGCTTTTGCTTCTCGAGTAAGGTGGATACTGCAGAATCGCTGCCGCCATTCTTCTCCATGACGAGTTCTCGTAGCCATTTGTTTTCTGTCTCCAATGATGATATCCGAGTCTCAAGAGCGCCGACTTTATCACTGAGCTCCTTTTCGCGCTTCTCGAGTGCTTGCTCACGAGCCTTCTTCTTCACTCGGAACCGGGCGCTGGCGGCAGTATTACGCCTCCGCTTATCCTCCTCCGCAGCTAACCTCGACTGCTCCTCGAAAGAAAGCTGGCGACGTCGAGGTGGTGCGTCAGAGGATATCTTGTCTCCCGGATGCATGGACGATCCGTAGGGGGCCTGGGCCCCGTTAGGGGATACGTGGGAGAGGGTTGAATTGGTGCCAGTGTGCCTAAGTTGTCTGAAAAGCTGTTGACGTTTGGCGTCGGGTAATTGTGGAAGTCGAAGCCATTAAAGTCGCCTGAAGTCATGACGTGATGTTAGACCGCCGTGGTGCCAGTGAACGAACAAACATGAGGTAAACAATGCCGTATATGACTGAGGTGCTCCGCACCTGAAATGACAACTTCGAATAGTGGGAGAAATAGAAAATAAAGTTTAGATTGGCAGCCATGGTTATCAAGCGCCGGCAAGCTCGAATGCAAAGCAGCGCATTTGCATGTGGCCTGCGACCTTTCCCCTACGATCACCTCAAGATCACGGGGAATTGCACCATCGGGCTGATTGCGCCATAGCATGCTATTCTGTCGAGCGAATGAACCTTAAGGCGCTTGCCAGGGGTCGCGCCCCCACGGAACGGGTCACCGGCCAATCACCGCCTCACAAACTGCGATTGCAGTGGAGTCAGGTGGGCCCTGGACTTTGTGGTGACACAGTCGGCGGAGGGCTAGAGAACGCATTTTGGTGCAAGATGTCGTTTTTGCGGGCTACCACGACGCTCGGCTGAGCAGAATGCACCGCTGATCCACTCGGCCATACAAATGGTTATAGTAACCGGAGAAAAAAGGGTCTTCGGGGCCAGGGAAGCTGCAGAGCACGAAGGTCTGTGGCAAATAAGAAAACAGGAGTTGTCCGGCGGGTGTGTAGCAGTGTATAGGCTTGCACGCAACCCTCTAGATTTAGATTTAGGGGATCTGTGCTGCTGACTGTTGCATGTGGGGTGGTCAAGGTCGAACAGCCGGGGAGGCAGAAGCAGAACGAGAAACGACTTCAGGGTAGCCCTTGCCACGGCTGGTGCCATGAAGCAGATGAGAAAAGCCAACAACAAGGCAGCGTAGACGATAAAGACAATGGACAGAAGACCAAGGTGCAAATCACACTAACCTGGCAAGTCAAAGTCGAAGCTTGATAGCTCACCACCGATTGTGTCCGAGGGGACACGCTCAGCCGTAGGTGATGTAGTAGCAGTAGTGGACGTCTCGTGTACGCTCCCGCGAGGAGTCGCCGCGTCCCAATCTATAAAAGTCGTGTTGGTGAACATGGCCAGCTCGTCGTCGAGGTTGGCCAGATTGTCATCGGGTTGTGGTGCAGGCTCCGGAACCCTGTTGAGATTTGCAGCAACTGTGACACGTTGACGGGGTGGCCCGACGCCGCCGTAGCCAGACATATCGTCGACTCAAGGTAATCGCCGTCGTCGTAGGTGCGGCCGACGGTCTCCTCGAACCAAACTAATAACCCGGTAATTCAATGCTCCAGCGCGAGCGTTAGCTCAATTCGGGCAGAGCGACCTGATATCTCCTGTCCGTCGGAATCGTGTAATGGGTGTATGCTAGGATTGATGGCTGCTATGCCTTTTTGTCATCTGATCAACACTTCTCTTCACGTCGCAATTCGCAGTCGGTCGCTTAGTTGTTCGCGATGGTTGGTAGTTGATGTTGAGGGGTTGTTGATACAAGGATGCGAGAGAGTTTTGGGGTGGAAGAAAGGAATGGTATTTCCAGGTATAGTACACGGTGGGTCGATCGGAAGATGATGAATCGGAACATCAAAGACAACTATTCACACTCAAAGACACTAGAAAAAAAACCCATAAAAGCCGGCGATTGTTGGTGGCCTTCTCACCGGTAAGCTCCTAATCAGGCTAGCCGGCCGAAGACGTAAGTTTCTCGCTACACTAGGTACTGCGGTACCACCTTCTTGGCTGCAAGTGGGGGGTGTGCTTGTGAACGGCTGACGCCCACCTGACGTTGGAGAATCGAAGACTGAGATCGTACCACGCAGCTCACTTATATTGCACAGCTAAGTGGGAAATTAATGTCTTCTCAGGCCTCTAGATATAAATTTCAAGGTTATATCTTTGATGATGAAGTGGGGTGATTTACGCTGCATACAGAAAGCCGTTGGAAACATTGATGGTACCTAATAAAGGTCGGACGGATATACTTGACATCCTGACGATCCGCTACCGAGGTAGCCCAGACCCCTTGGGCCGCCTAGCAGGGCTGGTGAAAGGGAGCCTGCGAACGCGGGTTGAGTTGAGCCACCATTGACGTTGGCCAATTACAGCCCTGAGCCGATTCTCATCCCACGCTGGTTTTACCTAATTCCCCCGACTCGTAAGATAGCAAGGTGCCGCTGCTAATGGTACCTAGTATACCACTATATGTACATATAATTAGTATATAGATTACATTTGTTAATTGCGTCTCCCCTCTCGACCTTGCATAACGGAAATTGTTTGCGCCGCATGCCATTATATGAAGGTGCCTAGATGATAGGTATACTGTCCACATGTTTAATGTCATGTGTGTGTGTCTGTGGTATAGTATGTGGTGTGTTCAGCTTTTTCTCCTAGATAGGTTAGACCAAGATACATAGCTACGTATTTGCCCCTACAGATTTATAATCAATGATTATGAAATCTCCATTAATGGTACCGAGAAAACTCCGATCTCGGTATTTTTCTTTGTTCCGCAAAAATGCCATCAATCGCATCCTCGCATTGTGTTGCTCTCTCAAGTACACTTCCGGATTGGATGTCGGTGAGCTGACGTCAAGTATTCAACATATCTCAACTTCAATCTTCTGGCCTTCTTCAATCACCTTTCTTTGTTACCCCTGTGTCTGACTTGGCTTCAAAACGCATACTACGGCCCGCTACCGGATGTAAAAGCACACGGTATACTGACCTGCAGTGTGCCATATAGCAGTGCGATCGGGCGAATGGGGATAACATACTGTATCAGGCCCAACTTGGATTTATAAGCCCAAATTGTCGTTTGATAAAATTGGCAGAGATTTCCGAAGTTGTTGCAATTCCCGGACTTTCTGTTGCAGGATAGAACGAATGGCGTTGGGGCGGTGTCGCGTTCCCGTCCTCAGGTTCCGTTTGCATGCATATAAATCTGTCGTTTTCCAGGCTTAACTTACATGCTGCATACCTCTCTCCGCATACTAATACGCATACTAGCACGCATTAGATGCTAGCAACTTCTTCTTTAGTCTCTAGTTGATGTTACCTTTAGAGAAAGGTATGGCAACGTCCTGACATCAAAGACGTGCTTTATAAGCAACTATACCTGCTTCACCCATGGTGATTCCAAAGCTATCCACTCTATGCTGCACGTTCAAAAAACCACCTAGTCTAAAGCCGCCAATGATATAGACTACGGGCAGTCTCAATGCCAATCAAACTAAACGTGCGCTCCAAAATGCCATTTTTTCTTCTATCTCTGGATTGAGTTGGAGGTTGGAGTTGACTAAAGTATCCAATAGGAATGGCTGGACTTGCTACCCCACGCAATACCTGACTACTATGTACAAGCGCCGACACCGAAGCAAGCGCCAGAATTAATTTATGATTATTCATATAACTCTTAGGGTGATTTAAAATGATCACTGCATTAAGACTTACATATTACTATCTATAGCAGATGGTTTCCAACTGTGGTGGGTAGAGCACTGTAAGACTATAATGTTGCTATTGTGCTGGCCAATTCGTGGCCCTAATGCATCTCTACCTTGTCCTTATCGAGATAACATCGCCTAGGGTATTGGCCATGTAAATGATGATGGCATAATAGGTAGCACTTATAACATAACATTCAGTTACTGTCAACGTAATATGATAGACTATTAGGTTTACAGAAACAAACGAAACCACGGGTTTTACGTCGTATATACTCAAGTTGACATGTGTAATATGTAGATACGAATTCATGTGGCGGTTATATTACCAAAGCACCAAAATACCTACCTAACACTTTTCGAGACGCGTCGCGTCTTTAAACACGCCCATTATCCAGCTAATCCCATCCCATATTTGCAAAAGATATAACAACATAATGTTGGCACCGCTCGCCAGCAGAGTATACTACTAACTCGTAACTTATCGGCACATTCGGTACAAATATTACTTTCGCCGGCCCGGCGCACAGCCATGGCGCCGCCACTCTCTCTCCGACCACGGCCCGTCTGCCCTCTTCCCTCCGCGTCGACCCCTCCAACCCCTCCGTCATCAAGGTTCTGACTCGGCTCTCGCGACCGTCGCTTCTCTCTCTGACCCTCGACTGGCTCGACCCGAGTAACCAGTCTCTCTGCCCTCCACTTCTCCGGGCAAACTCACCCGACGACGAGGATGATGAGGAAGATGAATTCGAAAACGACCTTTACCCGCCGGCGCATTCACTAGCCGAGCTCCGGGAACTATACACCGACATGCAGACGCGCAAGGGCAGCAGGCGTGAAGTAGTAGACCGCATACTGGAAGGCGACTGGCGGCAGGGCCTCAGCCTGTACCAGCTCGCCATGACGGATCTGCAGCACCTGTATGATCACCCGGGAGCGCTGAAATGGGCGTGCTACAAAATCCATCGCCTACAGATACCCAGGCACGAGGACGACGTAGACGCGAGCCACAACTACGACAAGATCGACAATCTGAACATGCATGTCCCACGCTTCCACCCGAGCACGTTCCTCCAGAACTTACAGGCCGAGGTGTTGCCCGACGTCAAGGCGCATTATAACTTCGACCGCCCCAAGGGCCTCTCGCTCCTCCTGCTGCGCATTTTCATCCTCGACTCCCCTTACAACACTGACCTCGCCATCTCCGCGACGTCGGGGTCCTCGTCCTCGGCCACCCGCGCCGTGACGAGCTTCGATGCCTCGCGCACCATCTACGTCGCGTTCCCGGACGCCTCGCCGCACATATTCGTCAGCAAGTCGCAGAGCGCGGGCCCGACCACCCACGCCGAGACGCGGTCGCTGCGCGCGCTCGTCGTGGAGGGCATCCCCAAGGCGCTGTCGCGCCCGCGCGAGCGGTACACCCTCAAGACCGTCAACCTGCAGACCAAGAACCTAGATGCCATGCTCAGCCTCCGGGGCTCGGAACGCACTAACGCCGCTGCGGGAGGATGGAGTGTGTATGCCGGCAACAGAAACGCAGATGCCCGTACCGATAGCCCGCTTAATTCGCTTCTGCCTACCCCGCCCCTATCGGACGATGCTGTCGAGAGGACGATGGGCGGCCTTCTCATGCGGAGAACAGAGAGGCGACGACGACCCGTAAACGGGCCTTGGATCCTGAGATAGCGGAAGAAGAAAAGCGGCGCAAACGCTTGAGACTTGTTGCGCAGGCGCGGTTTGGCGAAAACATGAAGATAGATGATGGGAAAGGCATCGAGCGCGTGGACGTCCTAATCGAAGATCCCTTCCCGATACCCGCGACCGATGTCGAGGGTGAAGAGGAGGCTGTGGATGCTGAGGAGGCGCAGCAACCGCGTTCCCGCAAACCTAAGGGCCGTCGAGGCGGTGTTGAAGCTAGTCTCCTTGAAGAAGTAGAGGGCGATGAAGACGAAGGCCCTGAGGAGGACCGACGAGGTAGATATCAGGCAACCAGCGCCTCTCAGGACAGCCGGCGTCCGACGATAGGACGACAGGTGCGTGAAGGGGATAGGGATCGAGAGAAGTGGGCGTGGCGTCCCAATGTCCGGCTCTCGCTCCATGGATCACACGTCTTTGCGGGTATTCGCCAGCTCGTTGAGGCTGGCTTTATTGATGGTGAGCGCATGCCTGGATGGATGACGGGCGAAGAAGGGGTCACCATGGGCGCTGTGAGGAATGGGCGGATAAAGGGGTTCAAGGGCTCTGGGTTGTGAGGTGAGTCAAATATGGAATTTATGTAAACAAATTACTTGCTAGCACGAGCGCGCCGCTGGTGTTAATAATTGTTTATAGCATGAGCAATAAATTTCATGAGTAAACGTTGCAGCTTATATCTATTTTTCATCATAGCTATACATTAACTTAGGAACAAGTCTCTAGTATCCCATCCCCTAGAGGGCGGCATGTAAACTCGAGAGATCCGGTGTTGTAAAGCCACCATATCACGCTTTCTCAGTATAATGCCTTGTTTTTATCTGGGTTGTTTCTTGCCGATCTATCAAGTGTATTTTCAAGGTGATCAAAACGAGCAATATAGCTCATTATTCGTTTCGTCTCACCTCATGTCGTCTTCATATCCTAGTTTCAAGGTATCTCGCGCTCTAATGTTTCTGCTCTCCCTAGTATCTTCAAGCCCCCCTTTTTATGGAAAGACGTGCTTATCAGATTCGTCATTCAGGCTTCTCATTCTCACCCAACCCAAAGACCTTCACAGTATTCGCCCAGGCAGCCTCGCACACATCGCGCAGCGGCTCCCCCGTACGCCGGCGACGACCTGTCCGACTC
Organism: Amphirosellinia nigrospora; assembly: GCA_004123355.1. Lineage (NCBI taxonomy): Eukaryota > Fungi > Ascomycota > Sordariomycetes > Xylariales > Xylariaceae > Amphirosellinia > Amphirosellinia nigrospora. The sequence goes on along the minus strand of SCHM01000002.1, from coordinate 2,677,849 downwards.
GCTCTATCATGCACGGCTCATTACGACCCTTGACCATGGCGCCCTCGACCCATTTCTCCTTCTTGACGGTACGCCACCGCTCTGGAATCTCAGGTCCTTTCTTCTTCGGCTTCTTTGGAGGTTTAGCGGGCTTTGACTGTCCGGCTGCAGCTGGATCTTGCAGCGGTTTGGTGTTGCAGTTCTTGTGACGTTCGGAGTCGGTGTTGCGGTTGATATAGGCGTGGATTCTGACGTCGCGGGTGCGGACTCGCCACCATTGCTATCAGGAGCAGTGTATATACCCTCAGCCTTGGCTTTGGCCTCGAGCAAGTATTTCCATCCGGCATGTGTAGGCCGGATCTCGCACCAAGGGCCATCCGTCTCGAGCATCAGCCGGTCCAGCGGTATCTCCTTCACCACCGCACAGTTCTCCTCGGTCTTGAAGCTACATCCATTTGTACCGATGTGTAGACCCAGATCGGCGAGCTCGTGCATTTCAGCCGCCGTCCCGGTGAAGCTATGTACGACGCCGCCGCGCTCGAGTTTCTCGAGCTTGCTCCCGAATTTCGCTTTCAGTAGCCCAACGAAATCCGCGTGCGCTGCCCGCGAGTGCAGAAATAGTGGCGGCTGTGGGGTGAGTGACAGTACCAGGTCGAGTTGCGCCGCGAAGGAATGTAGTTGCACTTTGCGAGAACAGAAATGCAACCTGTCGTAGTCGAGACCAAATTCACCAAAGGCGATGAGGGCGCCCGGATGTGTGCTCCTGGCTGACTCGATGAGAGCGCGAAGCTCCGAGATAATCTCTTTCGTCTTTTCTGGGTCTGGCTCGTGGTCCTCGGGCACAGGCTTCTCGGGGTCGGGGTCACTCGCATAGTGTACTCTTCCAAGTCGTGGTGAGCGTGTGATGTGCTGAAGATTGAGCTTGAGCAAGGGTGAATGCCAGCTGTTGTGTATACGACACCCGCTATGAGATTGTCAGCAACTTGTTCTTCGAGACGATGGGGAAATAGTTCACACACGATATTCTTTGGCTATTTCGAGAGCACATCTTGAACTTGCGAAGTCAGACCCGGTGATGATTAGCTTTTGGCATCCGACTTGTTGCGCGCGAGATACCACGGCTTGTAGGTCATCTGGATGTCGCTCCTTGCCATTGTATACACCTCGGAAGATAGGGTCTGCAAGGTTTATACCGATCTATGAATGTTCATGAAGTTACAATTAGCTATAGGCTCGTGCCTTCAGATTGCCTCACAAACGATTTTAAAATGCCATCACAGAGCTATTAGGAAGTGGTGTTCTTAGTCTTAGGTTTGACTTACATCGATATAACGTGGCTTATACGTTGGGTTGGCAGCAGGCACAGGGCCTGTTGCCTCAGAAGCCATCGTTGAAGTGAAGGATGAGAGGGGTCTCAGAAAGCTCAAAATTGGCACTCGACTGGTCTTAAAACGTGTAAGGCAGTTAAATAGACTCTTCCTGGGGATCATGGAGGTATCTTCCGTTTAAATGAGAAAGATTACAATCAAAATTGCATCCATATGAATGAGTCAACAGAGAGTCTGTGTCTTGATTGGGATATGCTTAAGTTGAAGTGCGTGTGGCTTAGGCCCGTATAGGTACCTACCTAGGTACCTAGGTAGGTTAGGTTAGGTAGGTACCTATGTAATAATAAAATACCCGATTGCTGCATATTACATGATATTTGAATAGGGGACACCAATCGACATAAACATTCGAAATTACCTAATCTGCTTTATCATCAGGACATCACCTAGCTCACTCATCCAACCTCTTCCACGCGCGATTCAGACATTATCTCCTCAAATGGGCTCGGGTATCTATCTTGGTGTTCCTACGGCAAGACATATCCGCCGTCAATAATTACGTCGCTGCCAGTCGTGTAGGTTGAGGCATCACTGGCAAGATACAGGTACAAGCCTTTGATCTCCTTGACATGACCCTGTCGTCCCAAAACCGCCATTCGGTAGGCCTCGTTGAGAGCAAGTGGACTAGCGCCCATCTTCGTGTCAAAAAACCCAGGGGAGACGATGTTCACTCGGGCAAAGTCCCGCCACTCACGCGCTAATGACTTGCCAAAGTGTGTGACGAAAGCCTTCGTCGCGTTATACACCGGTTGATCTGTCGGTACGTTGACGATGTGTGCACTCATACTCGATGTTATGATGAGGTTCCCTGTGCCTTGGCGTTTGAATACCTCGCCAACGTATTTTGCACAGACCACCACGCCGTCAACTAAATAATTAGTTAGTGCATGATTTCTAGATCCATACGCTCCAGTATCATACTTACCGTTAACGGACATCTGCTTCCGGTATTCCTCAAGTGTCTGTTCTAGGATGGGCTTGGATATTGCCATGCCTGGAAGGTTGTTAGCTATAGGCGCCCTAAGCCTTGGAGCCTGCACAGGACTCACCAGCATTGGCAATAAAGACATCTATTCTACCAAAGTCTTCGACGACCTTTTGATTCCGTCTTCCACCTCTTTGGGGTTTGAGACTAAAGCGTATCATTTAGTTTCACAGCGCACCAGTGAGGAAGTGATGTCTTACTATCGACCTTATACGCCGACATCTTCAGCCCGTGGATCTCGGCCAGTCTATTAGCTTTCGCGATAGCAGCATTATTTCTTTACTTGACCATGAGCGCTAGAAACAGTATGCCGGAGCCTTGACTCTGTGTCAACTCACGAGTTGTACCACATGGCAACGTTGGCGTTCGCCTCAGCCATCGCCTCTGATACCGCATATCCAATGCCATCCGCAGCACCAGTCACGACAACTACCTTGCCAGTCATCCGAAACTGCTCTAAAACGTTGTCGGGTGTATCCGGGACGGGCCGGGGGAATCCATCCCGGACTACTGCGCATTCATCGAATCCCATTGACATCTTGAAAGCTAACGTGAATGGCCGGCGGTATAAGCGTGGAAGAAAGTGGAGAGCTGAGTCGACAAACAAGTCGCGTTTACCTGAGCTACTGACGCACAGGTCGTCTATGTCTTCTTAAACAATTATGCCGCGCAGTTTGAGCTCCCTATGCCAGTCTCTGTAAGTTGCGGGACTGTGACTTGTGCGAGATAGATCGCCTAACGTCCACGTATGGTGTGGATATACACCCCAACGTGGATACCTCCTAACTTGATCCGATTTTAATAGTGGCTTCTTGGGAGTAGTATTGGGCCAATATAAGCTTCGCGCCTATCTATTGCTTTATTGGTCTATTGCACACCGACAAGTCTTCCATTAGGCCGTCGGTGTGTAGCAGCCCAATGCCTCATAACCGCTACGACGATGCTACCCGCATGGTATAACTGGGGTTTGACTAACCATAGGTAGAGCATGAAGCCGGTATACCTTGTTAAGAAATGAGGTGATGGGCGGGCTGGGTATTGAATTGGTCTAGAAAACGGCCTATATAGGCTAGGTTGCCAAGCATAGGGTCAATATGTCAACCTGTTCAAGTATACTGCCGGTACCGTCATAAAGCACAAAGCTGTCATTATCTTACATAGATATAAAAGTTAATTGTTAGTTATATAGACTCACCAGGTACTCGGCCAAATTTCCTGTTTCAATGGCGACTTGTAGCTAACACACATGATTCGCAAAGTAATTCGAAGGGTTTTCTCCTAGGCGACCATTGGACTGTAAATCTAGGCAAATCCAATTTTGTATGGCTTTTCCTATAACCCATACGGACAGAATAAGGCGTAATATCATCCAAGGCAACCGCTACAGTCTTCTCTCCCCGTGAAGCTCTCGAAGGGCATATGTATAGCGAGATTTAAACGATATATGTGCAAGTATAAATGATCATAGTAATTCATTTCATGTGTTGAGGGACTTAGTCACGGTCATTAGTATTTTATTCCGCCTGACTCTTGAGTATATCTCGCTATATCAGCCCGGCATGACGGTGTTATACATGACGCCATTTATTTATGGCCCTTGACGTAATCGCGAATTCTCAAGTCTGGCATTCCGTACCCAGAAGTAGGCGTATTCTGACAGTTAGGATCCCTGAATCTAATCATAACTGGGCAGCCTGGAGTCTAGCTACTTTATCGAATGATTACAGTTGGATAAAATAAATACTTCAGTGGTTTTTTTTTTTGGGAGCACGCGCCTGTGTTTGCCCGCTCACGCTTCGGTTGTTCGATCTATTATTCGACATCCTAATTCGATAGTATTTAATTATAATATCAAGCAGTCAAATCTTATCAATCTTCCCAATTCTTGTCGCAGGCCATTCGCAATTCGTGACCTTACTAAATGTAGAATCTGCATTGTCATGCACGGTGATACTGTCTTCGAGTAATTTAGACTTCTTAGAAATCCTGATGCTATAATTGCCATCTAGGCATTCCTTTCAATCATACGATGATACTATTAGTACTACCACGTCAACCTTCTCGTAGTTGCTTAAGATGTAACAACAAGCTCGGCTCTAAGTACTCGGAAGCCTAATACACCTCCCCAAGTATATCCCACTCACCGAGGCGAGATGCATCAAACGAACCAATTTTGGTGAGTGAGCACGTAAATCTTGTCAAAAACCAAATACGAACTAGGATCAGGTCATTGTCTCATTATTCAATTATGTGCTTGGAAGTCCCATTTTGGTTAGTTAAGCTTCTTCTCATCAGTGGTCCTGTCGTGCAAACCAGATAACATAAAACCTTGGTATTGGGCACGCGATAGAAAATGTTTGCTGTGTCTGGGACAGTCTAGCTTACAGGGATATTTGGAGCTCCTCTCTCAAACAATTTAAATACTCAATCTATGCCTCTACCTGTTTCACGTTTGCTAGACAAGACCTCGACTTGGTGCTTACATAAGTACACAGTATCCGACAATGGCGCCTGGTATGGGATATTTTTTTCTTATATTGAAACATACCCGTTGACGGCTCCGTTCTAGATCTCGTTCTCGGCCGTAGCAGTGGCCTGAATACATTCGTAGTTCGCGACAAACCAGGCTTCGGGTGTTCGGAACCGACCCTGGTTGGGTGACTAGCTAACCTTGTGCTACAACTCCCTGTTGGAGGTCATTTATTTCCCCGAGAAATCTTGACTCATAATCAATTAGGTTGGATGTCATTTGTAAGCACCCCGCTTTACTAGATGTAGGTTAGAGAGGGAGAGATTAGAGAAGTCCTAGGAATACGTTCGTAGAGATACTGTGCAATTCAATTTAAGCGTAGCGAGAACCCCTTACCTTACTACTCTAGGTAGTGGGGTATTAACCGACAACTGTAGACATTCTATGTAGAAGAACTCATGCTGTAAACAATTTGAGACCTTGAGATTGCATTTTCTTAATTGGCAGAGCGAAAAATATCAAACGCACAAGAAGACTGCCCAAATAGGGAAAGAGTAGCTACCTAGGTAATGCCACGACCCGAAGTGGCTGCTTGTAACGAATTTTGACGCAGGTAATTCCCCACAAAGGACCCATATAAATGAACCCCGCCATCGAGGAACCGCGTCCATACGCGTTGAGTGGCTGGAGACTTTGCTGAATTAGTCTAGTGACAGAGCGCCGCTGCTAAAGAGGTTGCAGCTGGCGGGTTGAGGGTCTCTCAGCTGTAGCTGCGAGCACTAGAATAACCTTAGGGACTCGCAGCCACTACCTACCTAACCCATGCACTTCGTTGCCCCGAGCTTACCTATGGCCCTCTACCTAGGTATGTATCTAGGTACTTGTTTGGCGCGCTAAAAAGTACTAAGACGCGGTTTCCTAGTGAACAACGCGTTTTCTATTTAAGGTTGGACGGTGGATGCACCATTTTCATCCCTCCTTTACTCAACATCACCAACGAGCCAACTGGTCCAACACAGCATTTCATTACCACTTTTTGATACCCATAGTCTGCTGATAGCGCAGAGGCTGCCGACGACTTGAATTCGACGTCTGTCACTGCTGTATTGTCTGGATTTCTACTTTCTTGGCGTCATCGTCCCAAGTTTCCCCTATACAAGCCCTTCTCCCGGGCCGTTGCTGATCCACGTGTCACGATGTATGTCAAGAAGAGAGGTATGTTTCCCAAGAGACTCCTCGTCTTGTATTGGCCTCTTAATCAATCGATAGATGGCCGCCAGGAGCGGGTCCAATTCGACAAGATCACGGCCCGTGTATCACGCCTGTGTTACGGACTCGACACCGAACATGTCGACCCCGTTGCTATAACCCAGAAAGTCATCTCGGGTGTCTACGGAGGTGTCACCACTGTCCAGCTTGACGACTTGGTAAACATTCTCATAATACCCTGACGAACATGGCAATTCTCTAACCGGGATCTTGACAACAGGCAGCCGAGACCGCCGCCTACATGACCGTCACCCACCCAGATTATGCCATCTTGGCCGCGCGTATCGCCGTCTCAAACCTACACAAGCAAACTAAGAAGCAGTGGTCTACTGTCGTCAGCGATCTGTACCACTACATCAACCCCAAGAACAACAAACCGTCCCCATGATCTCACAACAGACGTACGACTGCGTCATGAGACACAAAGAAGAATTTGACTCAGCAATTGTCTATGACCGCGATTTCAATTACCAGTACTTCGGCTTCAAGACTCTGGAGCGATCATATCTCCTGAAGATCAATGGCAAGATTGTCGAGAGACCACAGCACATGATTATGCGTGTAGCTGTAGGCATTTGGGGAGATGATATTGAGAAGGTCCTTGAGACATACAACCTTATGTCCCTCAAATACTTTACCCATGCTTCTCCTACATTATTCAATGCCGGAACGCCCCAGCCTCAGATGTCGTCCTGCTTCTTGGTTGATATGAAGGATGATAGCATTGACGGCATCTATGATACCCTCAAGACATGTGCTATGATTTCCAAAATGGCTGGAGGAATCGGCCTGAATGTCCATCGCATCCGTGCCACAGGCTCTTACATTGCCGGTACCAACGGTACCTCGAATGGTATTGTGCCCATGCTTCGTGTCTTCAACAACACAGCTCGCTACGTTGACCAGGGTGGCAACAAGCGACCCGGTGCTTTTGCTATTTACCTAGAGCCATGGCACTCTGATGTGTTCGAATTCTTGGATCTACGAAAGAACCACGGCAAGGAGGAAATCCGTGCTCGTGACCTCTTCTTGGCCCTCTGGATCCCTGATCTCTTCATGAAGCGTGTTGAAAAGAATGGCGAGTGGACATTGATGTGCCCGAACGAGTGTCCTGGGCTTGCCGATGTCTACGGCGACGAGTTTGAAGCCCTCTACGAGAAGTACGAGGCTGAAGGTCGTGGCCGCCAGACCATCAAGGCTCAGAAGCTCTGGTACGCCATCCTAGAGGCCCAGACGGAGACCGGAAATCCTTTTATGCTCTACAAGGATCATGCCAATCGCAAGAGTAACCAGAAGAACCTCGGCACTATCCGAAGTTCCAATCTTTGCACTGAGATTATCGAGTACTCTGCTCCAGATGAGGTAGCAGTTTGCAACCTAGCCTCTATGGCTCTGCCGTCTTTCGTAGACTACAACACAGAAAGCTACGACTTCCAAAAGCTACACGAGGTTACCCAAGTTGTTGTTCGTAATCTGAACAAGGTTATCGATGAAAACCACTACCCCGTGCAGGAGGCACGCAATAGCAACATGCGACACCGACCAATTGGTCTTGGTGTTCAGGGTTTAGCTGATACCTTCCTTGCCCTCCGCATGCCTTTTGAATCACCAGAAGCTCGGCAGCTCAACAAGCAGATCTTCGAGACTATGTACCATGCTGCATTGACTGCATCAATGGAGATTGCTCAACGCGAAGGCACCTACTCTACCTATGATGGCTCCCCTGTTTCTCAAGGCATTCTTCAGTACGATATGTGGAATGTCACCCCTTCCGACCTTTGGGATTGGGCTACTCTCAAGGAGCAGATCAAACAACACGGTATACGCAACAGTCTTCTCATGGCTCCCATGCCGACTGCAAGTACGTCGCAGATCCTGGGCAATAACGAGTGTTTCGAGCCCTACACATCCAACATCTACTCTCGCCGTGTGTTGGCAGGTGAATTTCAAGTCGTCAATCCCTGGCTTTTGAAGGACCTCGTCGATTTGGGGCTGTGGTCTGACAACATGAAGAATCGCATCATCGCCGAGAATGGCTCCGTTCAGAATATTCCTAGCATCCCTGCTGAAGTCAAGGCTCTATATAAGACTGTCTGGGAAATTTCTCAGCGAACCGTTGTCCAAATGGCTGCTGACCGTGGTGCTTTCATTGACCAGTCACAATCACTCAATATTCACATGAGGGAGCCTACAATGGGCAAGATTACTAGCATGCACTTTACGGGTTGGAAGCTCGGTCTGAAGACTGGCATGTACTATCTGCGCACACAAGCTGCCGCCCAACCTATTCAATTCACTGTTGACCAAGAAGCATTGAAGGTTAACGACCCAGCGGCTGCTAGACCCGGCGCGTTGAAGAAACGAGCGCCTCCTTCTGGGTCTCACACGTCATCTCCATCGCCTTCAATGTCGCGACCGATGTATGCTAAGAGGCAAGACTCCAACGTCGTCAATTCTCCCCATGGGGTCCCACACCCAGCACCACCCCTCCCCCACTAAAGGAGATCACTGCTGTGGAGCCGGTTGTATCTTCTGCCAAAGCCCCAACCTTTAAGGCAGATCTACCTGAAGGCGAAAGCCCCAAGGCCTTGGCAACCGAGCCTACGGAGAAACCTAAAGCCGAGGAACTGCCAGAGGCTGCCCTCGAGGACGTTAAGTCACCACAGCAAGATGAAGACGAGGAGGATAAGAGCAAAGAGCGTGAATATGACATCTACGCCGACGCTGTTCTGGCTTGTAAGTTGCCCTGACTGTTTTTTTTCTCTTTTGAAACATCAATTAACAACGGCGCAGGTAGCATCGAGAACCCCGAATCCTGTGTTATGTGCAGTGGCTAAATGGGTAGACGTGAATGGAAAGCGATGATTTTATGTAATAGGCAACGAAAGTAAATTAATATGTGACAGACGAGACGCATGAGCTGGGTTATCAGGGAGCATCAGGACGCCATGTTTGTTTTATGAGGGCTCGGAAATGTTGTGTGTCGGTGGCATTAAGCCTGAGCACTTGTACAATGTTAGGGTACTGTGTTTGATTGATCACTACTGTTTGGCGTTTGTGTGCTATCCCAATAACTTAGGTAGATCAATCATGGTCAATTTCCAGCTTTTCCGCGCTCTGTAGTGAAGTGCCAAATCGAAGAACTATAAGAACAAGGTTCAAGGTATGCTTGATTATGGGTGAAGAGTTTGAATCTCATCATGTGGGACCTAATAGTTAGGTAAAGTCATGTGTTATATCTTGTACACTATGCTAGACAGCAACTAAAGTTATGAGCTGCAGGAATAATCTTAACTTGATTGTACAACTTGTGCGGCACTGCTTAGGGTTTGAAAACGTTCTTTATGTGCGCATTTTGGGACGAGTACTATCATTCAACCGCGCAAAACAGTAAGCGCTACGAGGAGCATTGACTTTGCATGTTGTATAATTACGAGCTGGTAGTCAAAATAGAATAACCTCGGGAATCGGAGATGGACAAAAAGTTAACAAAAAAAACCCGAGGTGACTCTTACGCGTTTGATGCTCATGGGTTTAATACAGTACATGATGACGATATGAACTGGCTGACTTAGGCAATGAGATGCTGAGTAACGAGCTTACTTGAAAGGCGTGATGTTCATTAATCGAAAAAAGACATTCGTGGGAAACCTGTAATCCCCGTCATCGCGATAGTATTGGGGATACCCTACTAAGAGGTCGCTACGATTATTCATTATCGAAGTAGGTAGTTAATCTATATCAAGCAGTTGAGCTGGTCATTAGTCGACTGATACTAGGCTAAGTTAACAGCAGTGGTATATCATGAAATGGTAGCTTCACAATAGTCATGATAACCTGCCATATGATACTTTTCAATCTCTAGCTCTTGTTTCACTCTATCACCGAAGGGTAAGTCTATACTTTACAGTCTTATGCATGATTTAGTATATGCAACATGATATTTAGCTGTAGGAAGTCGGCGACCCTTCGGTATCACGTAGAAGATCAAAGATACGGAAAACTTTATTCCCTCACCAGCAGCATGAGTAGAATGAATCGAGGCATCCTATCAACACAGGATACGCCGACAAGCTTAAGATGCCTCTACTGATACATATTCCCGGCGTTACCAATACTAGAGACTAACCCGAAAGGCATGGCAACACGGTCATCACATCAATGTCATTACAAGGGCGCGTGAAAATACCAGGCAGCTGCTTGGATGACGATGTTCTTGGTTCCTCTTTTGGGTGTATCATACACTCGGGGAAATTATAACCCATCTGAATCTGCTCTACAAGAAGGGGAGTAAAACTCCGTACGGCCACGGCATTAAACAATTGCTAAACTAAACAGGACGAGTTTTGGTAGTATATGAGAATAATGAGTCAGGCCGCGGGTTGTTGCGCCTAAGCCTGCCCCACTTGGTAAGGGGCTTCCGCCGTAGAGGCGCGGCCGATCGAATTTAGTGATTACTGAACGGGTATCCGAATAGCTCCAACACTAGATTGATTAGATACTTAGACTCTTTTCGTGGCCCTAGTTGCACAATTGATCGTGATTTATTGGGAATAACTCATATCACGATGCTTACAAACCGTAGATAAGTAATCACACTGCGTAGGTAGTTTGTCGCAGACGACTGAGTCGATACTGCGGAGGATCCTATGAGAACGTCATCACCAAGGCTTGACAAGATGGAATCATTATTTACGGATTTGGCGAACTAAGGTTTGTAGATGTAATAGGATAACCGAACTCGTAGGTCTAGAGAAGTCGTGAAGTGAATATAAGTAGTTCCGTCTTCTATGCTTGAGTTGAGAGTCATCAAAACCAACATCCACACAAACTTTGAATTCACTCTCCATTCATAACATCGAAAATGACTTCCTCATTCGCATCACAGATTCTTCCACGAGTCGAGTAGGTTCAGCCTTCAAACATCGAGATTGTTATCTAACATAGAAAATAGGGTCTTGTCTAAGGACCACGAGCCTATTCCTACCTTTGCAGAGCTGGGTGGGCTCAAGCCGCAGAAGATGATATGTGAGTACTCAATCCCTGCTACAGGAATGCTGGTAAATAATACTAACGCGGTTCACAGTCTGCTGCTTCGACCCGCGCGTCCTTCCTGAGAAATTCCTCGGACTCACCAAAGAAGATAGTATGTTTATGTTGTTCTTCTACATTAAATCTCACTTAATTAATTTGTATTAGATGTCCTTCTCGTGAGAACTGCCTCAGGCACCCCGGCGAGGAACATCGTCGATATTGCTGCGATCGACAGGCTAGCGGGACTCACTGAACTCATTGTGATTAGGCACACTGGTGGGTAGTCCGTCGTGTTTTGGCTAACTTGATCATGCATACTGATTCTGTGAACTGAAGATTGTGGCGCGACACATATCACGGAAAATGATGTTCGTAACCATATTCTCCAGCATAGCCCTGAGCTCGCAGGCAAATTGGACGGGTTCAAGGCTTCGCCTACCACTGAGTAGGTTTTTTAATCCCTATGAATATGACTAGGAAAGGATAGCTAACCTGATTCTTTACAGCATGGTTGAGGGTCTGAAACTGGATATACAGCTTATCAAGTCCTCCGCTATTGTTAGGAAGGAGTTGCGAGACACGGCTTCGGGTTTCCTCTACGATATCAAGACTGGGGAGCTCACCAAGGTTGTCTAAAACTGTGGATGTAGGTCGTGACTGGCTCAAAGATTAGGTAAACCCTAATTTGAGGGTCGATGCGGGGGAAACGATATGATCAAATTGCAAGATGGAGAGTTTGGGGAATGTAACTGACGGTGTTCGATAATATTCTGCTTAAACTACCAATAGACTCCCCTCTCAATAATCAAGATATTTGACGTCTGAGAAGTATCAAGAACCTTGAGATAGGGGGTAATTAGGTCATCAATACTTATTGTGTGAGGGTTTCTAAAATTACCTTCGTGAATAGAACACGGAGATTGCAAATAGTCCTCTTCGTCTATTGTGCTGTGCCTTGTGAAATCGTGAAAAAATGACTGCGTCTTTACTAGTTATCGAGGAGTAATATTATTACGGATGTCGCCACATCCAAGCTCCCGAACTTATTAGGATAGTGCATACGTTATATGAAGGCTAGTTTTGTCTACTAGCCTACTAATTCTTCATCGTAATGTGTCGCTAATAATCTCGGATGGTTATCGCCATGTTAGTGAGCATAAAGAGCGCTTAGGCAGCTCGACTACATAAATATTATCTTTATATGCAACTAATATAGAATGCCTGTCCAGTCCTGAAGGCCAGTTGTTTGGGATGCGCCTTTCATAGCACTGGCCACGTCAACTCCCGAACCCATGATGACACTGAATGAATCATCCCCATCGTTCTTTGGATCATAGCTGCATGTCTCAGTTGGCACAACTTGCCAATACAGCCATGGAAGGCCAACCTTGTTCATGTCATTTGCCTGGGCCGGGTACTCCACGGCTGCATTTGCTGCGCCCTGGTACTGCCTGACACCCCATTCCTCAACATATACCAGCTTGCCCTTGGCACTGCTGACGTAGCCAGCCGCCGAACCCGACCATTCTCCTGGATTCGCAGCCAAAGTGCCCGCGTAGCGGTGAACGGCTATCATATCAAGCTGCCCACAGTTAACTGCGGCAGCCATGAAGTTGCAGTTCTTGGAGATGTCCCCCCCTATCCCACCGGAGGAGATCTTGATAGGGTTGTTGGCACCTAAAACACTTCGCATGTGTTGTGCACGCCCGCAAACCCAGTTCGCGCCTGCATTGGTCTGGCATTCAGATACCTTCGTAGACATAGGCTCGTTTTGAAGATCGAAAGCCATGATGGCCTTGCTCCAATTCTTCCATACTTGGCCGGATGTTTTCCCTTTGTAATTGAGCACGTGGGATAGTCGAGCATCATAATCATCAAACGCGGCCTGCTGCTCGTAGAAATATCCAGAACCGTATCGGTTCCAGTACGGTCGGAGCTACCAGCGACAAACTGATTCGCGCGTCGTGTGGAGAGATGATAGCCTTGATGTTCTTGGCGGCTAGCTTGACCAGGACACTGTCGATAGCATCCAAGACTCCATCATTGAAGACGCCGATAGAGCTCTCGAGCTCATTAATCGTCTTTGAAATCGTGCTGCCTTTTTGACATGACCCTGCACTTTGGGCGTTCACCCACAGTCGCACTACTTGGCGCCGTCTGAGGCTATTTGTTGATCCACTGAGTCTGCTGCGAGTCGGACAATCCTATCAGGAAGTAGAGGTTGGACCCTGCCCAAGACGGCGAGTTCGCTCGAGAACTGAGCGTGTCGGCCGGAACAGCAAGAGCTGTACCTAGAAGAAAAGCTGGCGAGACTGAGAAGAAGTCGTGTCATTGTGAGATTGCAAGATGAATATCAGATTGTGTTTTATGCCTGAAGAAAAGAAGACATAGAATGCCCTTGAGCTAGTGGGAAGTAGTTTGGCTTTATATTGTTTAGTTCACCACTTCTGGAATGTCTCCTTGTGGTCCCATACTGCGCAACCTGATATTTAAAATACCCAACAATGCATCATTCTATGAAGACCCACCTAGGCTACGCTTTATTTATTCCCATCCTTTAATGCAAAAAGCAAATAGAGTGGTTGATGTTGAAGTAAACTCTAGTCTGTTGTTTCCCCTCTTTCTTGCCTGATTTGCACTACACCCCCACTACATAGCCGTTTCTGGGTTCAGCTCGCTGTATAAGGCAGGTAGGCACTGATCCTCTAGACATTCTAATACCACATTCCCTTTTGATCTTTATGACAACATGTAAGTCTTGACTGAGACCGACTATTGGGGGAAGCTATATGCGTTGAAGGAAGAGATCGCCTCATTGCTGACGACAGCCGTGTCTCATTAAATTAGAAATTACAATTGCGATCCGGGGTCTACGTCGTTTGAGTCCTCTACCATTTTTTGACATTTCATGCACATACGAGGTAGTCAAGGCATGACACTACCCTTTGCCGAAGAGAGGAGTCAATGTGTAAGTAGGCTATCCGAATCACCTGATTTGTACACATAAATTCGCTACTTCACTACGCGCCGGAGGGCCGACCTGCCTGTCAATAGTGGCAAAAAAACAAGCCGACATGAAAGCCTTCCGTTAGGGTCACCGCTACTTCCGTAAGTAGACCGTAAATGCTCGATGTTATCATACCATTATGATATCCTCAAAGAATGCGTTACGATGCTATTTAGTAGTGAGAAAGAGCTTTGTGTGTGCTCTGAACAGGATTTCGCCATGTAAAGAGTCATAAACTAGAGGGTCTCTGTGACGGGAGATTATGCTCAAGCACTTAGAACACAATGTTATATCCTTTAATAATCTCTCTAACGTCTATGGGGTATCTGGGATCCTATTTCTCTCTTTAATATAACCTCACGCCATGCCCCTTAATTATAGACGAATTCAAGGGCCTTGTAGGATCTCCGGTCCTGGACTCTTCGAGAGTGGTCCGCAGTACACGAGGCTATATTGGGTAATATGCTTTCTATCTTTCCTGGATATCTCAGTCCTTAAAATAGGGGATGGGAGGATATAGGCTATCTAGGACTCTGGTAGCTAGTAGCCCTGTGGCCTGTACGTAAGACAGTCTCGTATTCCTATCTGGGTCCAACTTGCCATAACGTGCCCTACCGGGATTTTCAATTAATGCTTACAACGTGATATGACGTTTCATATATCTGGCAGCATTTATCTTTTAAGAATCCCTGCTACGTTTGGGGTGATTGGAGGCTTTCCGATTAATATCTAAGATTTTTATCAGTGTGGGGGGTATATTGGAATATTCCATAGCGTCCCCCCAATTAACATCGTAGCACGAGCTCGCTTGGCAGATTAAATATTATCGCCAGACAATATGTCATGAGATAAGGTATATGGCAAAACAAAACCAAAAAGAAAGACTCTCTGTATATCACCGCCTTTGCAACAACAAGTGTCGATGAACTACCCAATACCACAAGATATATAACATAATGCAACTCAATACTTGGATAATAACTATCTGAAGTATATGGAATGCGAAAGTAGAGAGAGAGAGAGAGAACAAAAGGTTGGAAAGAACATGTAATGTTCCGGAATATTGACCACTCAAATTGCCTTCGTGTTGCCGGTCCGTCAATTACCGGGAAACCTATGCGTTGCTGACCAGACAGTCTCCCTCTAGATCAACAAATTGTAAATTGCTCTTTCTCGCCCCAGTTAGTCTCGTTCAGAAATGCGACACGAATGACCCGCGCCCGATTGACCTGCACGCGATTGTGAACTTCTGTTCAACTTCACTGAGAGCACAATCCCCACTTATAAGGACCCATAGATTACTAGCATCGTCCTTTCGGCGTAGGACACACGGCTCCATAGCACCTTGTACAATCACCACGACATCACCAGGCCGTGCGTCGGCTGATGTCCGGCCAACCTCATATTCTGAAGTCATGAAGATTCTAACGCCATGTTTGCAGGTGTCTGCAATGTTAGTATAGGTATCTTCATCTATGTCAATTATCTATAACTCTTAGTTAGCGGGAAACCTAGTTTTTTTAACTTTGAAATCTATGTTCAAAACTTACACTTCCATACCACCGAACAAGCTAGAGATGTCGTTTTCCACCAGCCCTCGCAATCCTAAAAATATTAGCATAGAAAATTACGGGGTTAGGCACAGTAAACTCACTGCTCACCATGGCATCCGGCCAATTGGGAAAGCGATGCCATGTATCACAGCGTACAAACTGTTAAACAAGGCTTTGACAGCTTCAATTCTAAGCCCGGTACCTAGATCCGGTATATGCAGTACAGGGCCTACCTCAGTGATATGACCTTTCCGGACACCTGTAAGGGTAAGGTGTCGATTGGCCTCATCGATGGCCCAAACAGCAGGGGTTGGATAGTCGGGGTTGAAAAGTGTAAGGTCCTTTATTTCATGGGGCCTTCCATAGGCTTCGGACCAATTCGGGACCCAGGATGGTATGCCTGTATGCTCGAGGGATACCGAATCACCCGTAGTATGGCAAGCCCTACCTGATCGAGGAGTAAACGAGCGAATTCGTAGAAAAGGTCACCGACGCTTCCATCATAGCGAATGAGATTCTCTAGAGCTGGCGGCCGGTCTTTGATGAACGGAGTTAAAGCTAGGATCCGGTCTCGCGGGTCTGTTGACCCGCATGCGTCTGCTCCCATCGCGTATATAAGCATCCGTTCAACTGGATTGGAACTGTCCGCTATCGTGAACTTAAAATCATGGGTCTCCAAGTAGAGTGGCGCTGGAACTCTCTTAAAGTGATGCGTGTGGTGCTGCCAGTATGTGAGGCAGGTCATGAATGCCCTTTTAGTGGCAATATCGTTACCACACATGAATTCAACCTGAGCCGGTCGAACAAACTCCTGGTTAACCCAGGCCCTATCGAACCAGGGTTTTCAAATAATTCTTCCATTTCATGGACGATATCCAATCCTGGTGAGGGGAAGGCGGGCTGCCGTCGCCGCCGGTGGACTCCCATTGCTCAATCGCGGCAAAATGTCGGAACAAGGTTGGACTTCCGAAGTGCTGTTGCCGAGAAATACAATTGTTTTATTTGATCCGGCGAAAATATCCCCCATAATCTTAAGCTGAAGGCTTCGCTCTGCTGTATCAGCCTGGTTGATACAGACAGCGTCGATCCACAGAGCTCGAGAGCTGTCTCGATGTCGAAGTTCACAGATTGCATTGTAACAGTTCAACGGAACCTTGAGTTGAGCATTGCCGGTGCCGCAATATATGGTCTTACAAGGGGTTGGGTCGCCCCAAGCATAGGAAACAGCATCAAACGTGTCTCTCGCTGTTTCAACAGTGGTAGATCTGATCTCACAGTGTATGATATCAGGATCTGTGGGCGAACTTGGTGATATCTCCAGGACGCGAATGCTGCGAGGAGTTTGCAGGGGAATATATTGGTACGATGATGCCATTTTCTTGATCATGTGTGTATAGATAGATGGTTATGTGCTTGGGCTGATATTCTGGGCGACGAAGGGGAGGATGCGTCTTTTATAAACAGAGACTGACCGGTTTCCTCATTGCAACATAATGGACAAGCAACTCTGATACACGTCAACACTCCTGTGGCCAGAGATATTCAACTGTCCAATATCTAACAAATGCCTGGACATCTACGAAGGAAGTTATTACCAATTCTAGTGTTACCAGTATTCATCATCTGCATGCAACACGAAAGACCATTACAGATGTATATCAAGTTTCATTGGTGCTATCGGGTAAGTATTGGGCTCAACCCATAACTGCCTGCTTCCAATAATATGACTATATCGTCGCACGAAATAAGATTGGTGGCTCCTTGAGATCACTGAACCCTGGCCACCCTCTTGTTAACCTCCTGCACCTCTAGCCTAGGCCACCCAATAGCCCACACTTAAAATCATGTGACTATTATCGACGAGCCGAGACCAGAAGCTCTGAATCGGGTTGGCTCACTCTCTAGACCCGTCAAGCTTGCTGGGTGTCTTTCGGTCAGACGATTCTCGTTAGGCTTGCATGACCAACAAAGGAGCTTACAATCGCCTCAACCTTAATCTTGACTTTTTAGATAGAGGCACCGAAGTTACTCTGTTACTCTCGTTCTTACACCTGCTAAACTAAGCTCGCTTGACACAAATTTTAGGCAGCTTGGAGCTTTGTTCAAACATTCTGGCCTAGTAACCTAGGATTTGTTAAAACTTACAGAACTCGTCCGCTAAGGACCTATAATGTAATAGCACAAGAAGTCGGCTCTGGGGAAATCGGGCATGCCCGGACATAACATGGTGTGTCAGGCGCAATTTCTATTTTGGCCGCTGCTACATCAAACTACGTTGCTTCACCGCTTCATTTTTTGCATGGTGTGTTGCACATATGTGTAAACACGTTGAAGCAATGTTACCATGGATTAAACTTTGTCTAAGCGCCAACGAAACCGTGATGCACACTGCAGGGGAATCAAGGCGGGCTGGCCGCGCGGCATCCTGGCTAGAAACCATTATAGAACGGTTAGTATTCTAGCAAATCAAATACTCTCGATGATCAGCTATTACGGTCTTGAGATAGAATTCTAAACTGAGTGCTAGGCCAGCATTTGTAGTCTCCTATTCTGAGGCTTCGAGTGTCATGGATATTAGGATATGGAAACCTTGAACTTATTTACCGTTTACTGCCTCCAATTGTGTGGTTACAACGGCGTTTCAAAGCCTGATGACACTGAGTTGTTTAAAAGCGTCCTGGCTTAGTACCTTACCTGCTACCCTTGCTCAGCGAGTTCAACCTAACTTAAACTTCTCTAATAGGTCGTCTAAGTCAACAGAGTATAAAGTCAAACTGGGAGGTACTCCACCAAAAGGTTCTTTATATTCCATTTGGCTACTCTTATTGTGCGTGTGTGTGAGGATAGGTAATTGAGCAAGTGTATGGGTATGTGTGTCTCCAAGGCTATCAGACATCTCTACCCTAACCTAATAGGATCACTAGCACGACCGTATTACGGCAGAAATACGCTCGCACAGCACATCGTGTATGTCGACTAGGTGTGTAATGCAGCTGAGGTTACTCACTAACACTGTCCAAATAATACCCAGTTAATTTTCTTCGCCTCACTTTGTTCTGACTACTAGGAACATTGTTCGCAAGATAAGTAATTGATACTTAGTGTTGTATGAAGGCCTTTGAAACCGGCTTCGTCGATTACTCTAGCTGCTTACAGAAGTCTCTTCATTGTGCGCCTTGTGACACCTGCCAACCAGAGTGCATTTCAATTTAACACCTCCAGCGGTGAGCGCGTGTTTCATACAGGATGCTGTGTCTATGAAATCGTGGAGCACCTTTCTCCCGCGAGGTCAACTAAGCCAAACTTGTTGGTCGTGATTATATTTTAACTACAAACTGCCACGGAAATTTTGTTTGTTTTACGGTGACGATATAACCAATGCAGGAGAAAGCGGCTGAGATGATCAGCAAAATCGGGTTTGGCTCGTGTCGCAGAATGAACTCGGTCAGCCTAGCTGAAAATCTCCATGTATCAGGAGTGTTCAAAATGGTTACATGTCTAGGCCTACAGCATGATATTATGTCGTTGTATGGAAGGATTCCGAATTGGGGTCTCAAGGGCCAGTCAGCCCCTGGCATGCCTGGGGCTTGGTGCTGCACCTATTATCGTATATGAGCGTACAAACTGCCAGGCAACCCGGTTGAAATGCCGGAGCTATTATCCTTTTCACGACAAAATTTCAATACTTATCGTCTCCATGATCTCGACCCTTGATACAAGCCTCTTCGAGGCGCCAATCGGGCCACACGCGGGCGGAAATTTGCTATGAATTTTGGGGCATCCAATGTTGTTCCCCAATAGGAAGCATCAATCTCGCAGCCTTCTGGCACTATTACTTCAATACAATTACTCTCTCGTTGAACGATGGCGGATGCCGTGTTACCACCAAAACACAGCGCGACATCATTGATGTGGTTGATCTTCTTAAAGTGGGGCTACTAGGTTGGAAATCAAACAACGTTTGCGTTGTAAATTGGAGATAAAATATGAGGATGAGCTGTTGGAAAACTCTATTGACTTGGCTGCGAGCCTGGTGGTGATGTGCGACTGTGGGATATCCTCCATGGCCTCTCTGGGAGCACCGAAATACAATGGAGGCATGGCTCCCTTAAGGAATTTCTTGCTAAAACCTTCGACGTTGAACCTATCCTGGAATTTGAAAAAGTCAAGCTAGAGAAGACGTTCGTAGCAAGGAACCTTAGCCGAATTGCCGGCCTCGAGATCATTTGGACCGATAATCTTGTTGACCATTTAAGGTTAGCGGACGACGATACAAAGGTGTATATTTTCCATCATGCGTCATTTTTAGAGGCTCAGCGTTGGAGTAAGATCTAGTTGCCTGGTCCGCGTCCATTAGCATGTCTCGGGTGCTGACAGGCGACAGTTCACAGAGCTTACTTCCACCGGCCCTGGTATCGGAAACGCTCCACACGCTCGCCCTCCTATTCCCATCAACGGACTGTGAAACTCGGAAATGGGTCTCGAAAATGCCGTTAGTAGACCCTAGGGTGGTTCGATATGGTCAACTCAAGACCGGTCTGAGGCAAATTGACAGCTTACGAATCTGGCGTGACAGATTAGTCATGTTGAAGCAAGTATACGATGACGCTCAACCAAAAACACTCAGGCAATGGTGGAATGACCGGCGTAATGGAGTTCAGTGGTACATGTTCTGGTTTGCTGTTTGGTATTGATATTGACAGTAGTATTCGGCCTGATACAGAGTATTGAAGGGGCAATACAAGCTTATGCATCGCTAAAAACGATATCGGGCCCTCCCAAATTTGTAAGATCGATGGATACGATACCTTAACTGGATCTTATTTCCTTTCTCTTCTATTCTTTCAACCTTCTGTTTTCACTCTTGCCTTTTCCAATACCGTGGGAAAGTCGGCCTTGTATACAATCTAGCTCTAGCTCAGTCTTCATTCGACTCAAAAGGTAAAAAATTAGAAGGAGAATCGGCCATGTATTATAAATTTTACCTCGTGCTGCTTCTTCCTGTTTTAGCTCCAGCTGCCGGGTTCTGGATGATCTCTCGCCGACGACGATAATGGGGATCGGAATAGATAGGTCAGATAGGATGATTAGTTTCCCGTCTACATCCTAGTTGCTACCTTGAATTGGAGACTCGCGGGTGCCTACCACGTGGATACTGCAGGCGGCGGTTACATGCTTATAGGGCTTCAGGAAACTACTTTAGGTAGGCTCTAGTTGAGAAAGTCATGAAGTTCGGCACCCCAAACCAAGGTGCGACCCCCTATTCTTGGTATGAATTAAGGTTGCCACAGGAGGATTGAACGGCATTGCCAAAGGTTTGCACTACGACACCAACTATTGATGCTCATGAAGCCGGATGTGCATACCAAATCGAGCCCTGGTCTCAGCTGCCATTCATTTTGGTGTAGCAAGGAAGTCTATACGTCGAAGGATACTTACAAGTATTACTCAGACCTGATACTGAAAATTAAGTTCACGAACCTTTGGCATCAAGGAAGTGATTATCCCTTGCTACTCCTATGATAGTTTTCACATTGACGATGTACAGTATTAGTACCCTAGAGCACGAACTTGCTATTTCATATCTCAGTAATAGTGACCTAGAGTAGTTTACCTACATAAACGAATTTGCTAACGTACTACACAACCATCCTGGCTATATAACCATCCTAGCCACTTTTTAGCACTTTTGTACGAACAATTAAAATAATTTAACTATAATAAAAAAATTAATTAAATTTAATCGGAATCGCTTTCGTTAGATATTTTTACTTTGTTTAATATATACGCGCATTATATTTAAGCTCGCTATAAATCCTATAGTACTGTTTATTTATAATACTTTTTTTTGTACAATAACTACTCGACCGTACTTTATTATTTATTTAGCTTTTAATAGCTTTTTTAGTTTTTTAATCTTATTTTTTTATATAGTAAATTTTTTTAATTTAAATCCGTTTTTTTTTATATAATAATATCGGTTTAGTTTATAATTTATTTTTTAAAGTTCGGTTATTTTAGATTAAAATAGTATAATTTAATATTTTAATATATTTATCTTTTTTACGATTAAATTAATTATATTTAAAACAGTTATAAAAAAACTATTTTAATATTATATAACTTATATTTAATATATTAAGCTTATAATTTAGTATTTTTTACGTTATAAAATTGCTACACTCTAACAAGGGGGGTGACCCCGCAGGGGTCCCCACTATAGAATGGAGCCTACTCTACTAATAAGTGGAGTCTAGTCTTATAGATTAAATAAGGAAGCTAAAGACTAGGTAAATCTTTTACCTCTAGCAGAAGCTTTACTTAGTACTTGTTTTTTTTTTTATTACTTAATATAAACTTAATATTATACTATTTTTAATAAAGCTTATTAAATAGTGTAGTAAGTTTTATAATTTTGTTTTTAAGTTATTTTAGTTTTGTTTTTTTTCGGCCGGTAGTTTATTTGTATAGCTATTTCCGACCGCCCTAGCAATTTTACGTATTATTTTTAATACTTTTAATATTATAGTAGCGTTTAAACTTTGCGCCGATTTTATTTTATACCGATTTTATATTTTAATAAAATAAAAAAAGCTTAAAAAAGCTATTCTAACGTTATTTTATATTAATTTAATATTTTAATAAAGTAGCAAAAGTTTAAAATACTTTAATATTTATTTATTTTAAAAAAAATATATTATTGTTTTTAATATTTTATATATTTTAAAAAAATAAAAAATATTAATTTTTAATAATTTATATTAAATTAACTAGTTTTTAGTTTAATATTAACGCTACGATTTATATTATAGCTAAGTTTATATTTTAATATTATTTTTAAAATAGTTTTATTTTTATACTAATTATATCTAGCTAAAGCTAACGTTTATAATAATATATTATTATTTTATAATTTTAAATTATTATATTTTATTTGTTTAATAAGTTGTTTTTAAAACTTTTTATAAAATAATTAAAAATTCTTTTTTTTTTAAAAGCTATTTATTATTTTAATAATTTTAGCAATATTAATAAACTATTTATTTCGTATTATATTTTAAGTTATTTTATAGTTTATTTATTCTTTAGTATAAAATATAAATTATAATATTTAATTAATTTATATATTTATAAAATAACTAATAATAAATAGTATTTAATTATTTTATTTATAAGCTATGTTTATTTTAAATAGTTATAATATATCGGTTAATTATATTATTTTTTATAGGTTTTTTTTAGTTAGCTATTTCGCGCGTTATATTTAAAGTTTATTTAAAATTTAAAGCAAATATTATTAAAATAAAGCTTAAAAAAATCGATAGCTTAATTTAAAAGCTAAAAAACTTTATAATTAAATATAAATATTAGCTATAATAAAGAATTTAATATTTAAACTAATTAAAGCTAGTTTAATATTATATTATTTAATTCCGATATTTATTATAGCTATTTATTAATCGATTTATAATAGTTTTAGCTAAAAAGTAAAAAAAAGCAATATTATTTTTAGCTACGCTACGTTAAACTATAGCGTCCGGACTTATATTATTATTAAATTTTAGCTTATTATTAAAACTTCTTATAATAATAAAATTATTGTTTATTTTTAATATAAACTATTTAATTATTTATATATTAAAAAAATATAAAATATAACTATTTATATTAACTTTTAAGCTATTTTTTTTTAGTTTTAATATATTTAAAATTTTAAAACAATAAATTAAAAACTTATATAGTTTAACTAATTAGAATTAGATTTTAATAATTTAAAACTATTTTTAAAAAGTTTAATAATAATAAAAAACTTAGAACTATATTTAAAAAAATTTAAAAAATAAAATAACTATTTTAATAGTTTTATTATTTAATTAGCTTTATAAAAAAATATAGCTAAGCTTTTTAAATATATTACTAATATATACTAAAAAGTTAAAAATATCGAAGCTATTTTAGCAAAATTAGCTAATAAATAAAAACAATTAATAAAAAATAATAAAATTAAAAACTAAAATTAAGCTTTAAATTAATAAATTTTAGTTATATATATTAAATATTTTATAAATATATAAACAATTATTATTTATAAACGTTATATATTATTATATAAAAGTTCGATAAAATATATAGCGCGTTGTTTATAAATATATTAGCTATTATAATAATATAATATATAACTTATAAATTTTTAAATTATAATATTAATAATTAATATTAAAATATACTATAGTTAATAAAAAAATTATAGTATTAAAATAATTTAGTGATATTATTATAGCAAAAGTAATTATAATTTTAAGCTAATAATTTTTAATATATTAATTTTATATAAATTATTATTTTTATTGCTTTATTTATATATTAACCGGTATTTTTATTAAATATATATTAATTAAATTTTAACGTTTTAAGCAATATATATTTTATAATAATTTAATAACTTTAGTATATATAGCGCTAGTAATTTATATAGTATTAAAAGTAGCAATATATATTAAGCTAACTAAAAATATAAATATTAACTTTTATATAAATATTTAAAAAATTTTTATATTTAAACGTAGTTTATATAACTTATAAAAAATATATATTTAATACTTTTATACTTTTTAGTATTTTAAAACTTTTACCCGAAAAATAGCTAATATAAAGCTTTAATATATAGTTTAATTTATAGTTTAATAATTAATAAAAAATCTTTAATTTTAGCTTTTTAAATAGTTTAATAAAAAAACTAAATAAATTCTTTATTATATTAATAATTTAATAAAGCTCGGGGATAAATAGCTTTTAATGCTTAATATTTAATTATACTTAGAATTTATTAAAGCGTTTTTATAAAATCCTAATAATAATAATAATACGATAATAATACTAGCGAACTAAAACAACCTAACAATGTTAGATAAACTTTATACTAACCGTATAAACTATTTAAATATATATTGCTATATAATCTATAAGATTTTAATATAAACCTTATAAAATTAAATAAAAATATAATAAATTAATATTCGAAAAAAATCTATTAATATTTTATAATATAATAAACTAACGAAGCTAAAAAAACAAACGTTAATTAGTTCGACCTAAAATAAAATAATCTTAATAATAAAAATATAATAATTATATAGCAATAAGCTAATTTTTATAAATATATTTTTTTATTAAATATATTAATTTATTTTTAAAAAAAAAAAATAATAAAAACTAATAAAAATAATTATTTATATTTTAAATATTTTATTAAAACTAGTTTTATATAATAAAATAATAACTAATAGTTTTAAAACGAACTAATATATATAAAAAAAATTAATTATAATTATTAATAGCTTTATTAATAAGTTCGCTATATAAGCTTTTTAAGCTATAAAATTATTTAATTAATTATATTTTAAGCTAAAATATTTTATTTATAATAAATAGCTATAATTATTTTTATCTAGCAGAAATTATAATATATTTAAATAATAAAAACGTTAAATAAAAATAACCACAATTAATATAATATATAGTTTTTATTTAAACTTATATAAACTTAACATTAAATAATTTTATTAATATTTAAGTTTATTATAAAATTAATAAACTATATATTTTAAATCGTAAAAGCAAAGCTAATTTTTTAGCAGCTATTTATAAAAAATATTTAAAAATAAACTATATTAAAAATATAATAAACTTAAACGTAGTTTTAAACAAAATAACTAATTTAGCAAACGTAAAACACGAAAAAATCGAAAACGTTAAACTACTAGCTTAAAAAAAAAAAAGTTATAAATAAAGTTTAGTTATAACTACAAATAAACAAAAAAAAATATAAAAAAAAATACGCTAATTTTGCCTAAAAAAAAAAAATAATATTAACTTTACTAATAAAAATAAAAACGATTTTTTTATACTTATTTATTCGATTTATAAATTAAAATAATAATAATATATTTATTATAATAAACTATAATAATATTTATAAATATTATAATAAAATATTTAATTATATATATATATAAAACTATACTTATATATATAATATATAGCGATTAAGCAAATTATATTTTAATTTTTTATATAAAAAATAAACAAATATATTTATATTACGCTATTTTATTTTTATTATAAATATATTATTTTATTATTTTAAGTTTTATACAGCTAAAAATTTTATATAACTATTTAAACGAAATAATATATTTATAATAAAAAATATATTTAAAATAATTAAGCTAAATTAACCCCGATTTTACTAATAATTATATAAACGTTTTTTAAGCTATACGAAATAAATAATAATATAAAAAATTTTTAATAACTATTTTTTATATTTAAAAGTTAATATTTATGCCTAATAAAATAATAAAAATATTATTATTTGTTTTAATTTTAAAGCAACGTAATATTATTACGTATAAGTTTTTAAATATTTTAAAATATATTATTATACGTTATAAAATAAGGTTAAAAGTATTAAAAAAAAAAAATATAATATAAACATTAATTATTTTTTTATTATATTATAAAAAAAACGCTAATAGTTTTTTTATTTTAATAATAGTTATTAAATTTATATAAATATTTAAAAATAATATTAAGCTTAAAATATTACTAAATAATAATTTTTTAGCTTATAAAAAGTATATAATTATAAAAATCGGCAAATAATATTTACTAGTATAAATAATTATAAAATATTTTTAAAGTATATTTTTTTATAACTATATATATAAAATAACTTTATTTAAAAATATATTATTTAAACTAAATATACTATTAAAATACTAGCTATTTATATATTTTTGCTATTTAATCGAGATTTTGCTTTTAAATTTTTATATAAAAATAAAATAGCTATTATTATTAAATTTATTATACTGCTAATAATAATTATAACAACCTTTCGCTAAAAAAAAAATAATATTAAAAAATATTTATATTAAATTTATTTTTAAATAAACTAATATTAATTTTAAACTATAATATAAAAAAGTTTAAAAACTATAATAATAGCTATAACTATAGCTATAATTAAAAAATTAAACCTAAATATAAGCGCTTTTTAATTAATAAATACTAATTTTACTAATAATAAAATTATTAATACCGGAATATAAGTCTTAGCCGATCTAAAAATATTATTTTTAACATTAATAAAAGCTTCTTAATAACTTTTACGTTTAAAATAATTGCTACTAGAATATATTTAACTATTTAAAAAAAAATATATAATAATTTTAACTAATATAGCTAATATTATTAATATATTAAAAAATATAATATATTTATAAAAAAAAAGCATTTATATATATAATATTTTATAATTAAAAATATAATATAAAATAAATTCTAAAAAAATATTCAATAATAAATAAAAACTTAAAATTTTTAGTATTATTTTAACTTTTAGCATTTATAAATTAACTAAAATTAAAAAAATAATTATATTTAATAAATAATCGATTTATATTAAAAATAATTTAAAAACTATTAATATTTTTAAACTAATTAATAATATACTTAAAATTTAAACTAACTAAAAAATTATTAATATATTTATTAATAAATTAATAAAAATTTTAATAAATAATTAGCAAAAAACAAAGCTAAATAGTTACTTATATTTATTATTTTTATAACTAAAAATAATTAATATTATATTTAATAAGCTATATAACTAAAGTTATATAAAATAAATTAATAGTTTAACCTTTTTTATATTTTATTTTTATCGTATAAACTTAAAAAAAAAACAACCTTATTCGTAACTAATAGTTAACTTGTACGTTTTAAATAAAATAACAGTTTTAAATAATTATTCGCTTTTATTATAATTTAAAATTATTAAATTTATTTATAGCAAACTTTATAAAATAATAATAAATATGCTTTTTTTTTTTATTAATTTAACGTTTATCTAGACTATTATAATTTTATAATAATTAGCTATTAAAAAATTAAATAATTAATAATTATTTTAATAAACTTTTATAATTCGCTAATATTTAAATAATACTTTATAAATAAAAAACTTTAATTTTTAAAAAATTCTATCGTATATTTATTAATAATATTATTATTTTTTCGGATACTATTAAAAAGCTTTATTTATTTATACTATTTTTAAAATATTTTATTTTTATTATATTTTATTATTTTTAAAAAGTTTTTTTCGTTTATTTTTTATTAATTTATTAAGTTTTTAAATAAACATTTTTAGCTATTTAATTATTATTAAATAATTAGCTACTTTTTAAAATTTAAAGTTTTTAAACTAGTTTAAAGCGTTAAAATAATATTTCAGTAATAATAAATTTTTACGTAACTTTTTTATACTATATAAGTATATAAAACTTTTATAGCGTTAAAAAATAAAATTATTTATAAAAAAATATAAATTAAGTCGCATATTTATAAACAACCTTAAAAAGCAATAAGCTTATTATTAATTTATTTACTATAAATTAACCGAAAAAAAAAACTTTCGTTCAAAACTATATAAAATTTAATTTATAATTATATTTTTTTTATTACTATCTAGCTTAGCAATTATTTA
Organism: Amphirosellinia nigrospora; assembly: GCA_004123355.1. Taxonomy (NCBI): domain Eukaryota; kingdom Fungi; phylum Ascomycota; class Sordariomycetes; order Xylariales; family Xylariaceae; genus Amphirosellinia; species Amphirosellinia nigrospora. The sequence goes on along the minus strand of SCHM01000002.1, from coordinate 2,649,611 downwards.
TATAAATAAATAAATCTTTAAAAAAAAGCTTTAGTATTATAGTTTTCTATTTAAATAAAAACTACTAATAAAATCCTAATATATTTATCCCGAATATTTAAATATTGCTAGTTATATTTTTAAATTATTACTTTACGAATATTAAACTACGCTATAAACTTCCGATTAAAAGTTATATATATAATATAAATATATAAAAAATTACGTACTATATCAAAACTATAAAACTTTATTATAATACTAACTAACCACTTTACAACTAAAAATATTTTAAATTAAATTAAGTTTAATATAGCGTTTATTAATCGGGCTAACAAACGTTTTATTAATATTTTTATTTATTTATCCAATATAAATTATAAATATATTATTTGTTTAATAAATTAAATTTTATTTTTAATATACTAAATTAACTTTATACTATATTTAATTAAATAAATAATAATAGTTAAATTAAACGATCGGATAAAAAACTTATTTTAAACTAAATTTAATTAGCTAAATTTGCTATAAAAATAGTTTTAAAACTATATTTAATAAAATAATAAAAGCTAAAATTATTGCTAACTATAATAAAAACCCTAAATATTGCTATATATATACGCGCTATTTATAAAAATAATAAATTATTAATAAAATGTTTTTATACCGGCTATTTATTTATAATTATTAAAAATTTATTTTATAATATAAATAAAAAAAGCAAATATAAACTATATATCTTTAATAAGCAAGTATATAAGTTTATATAAATAGTTTATAATAATAATATTTTCGGTATATAAATATATAAAAAAATTAAACTTTATATTATTTATTTAAAAACGCATAAAACGATAGCTTATATTAAATATTATAATAATTATAAAACGTGCGCTATTAATTATAAAAACTTTATAATAACTATTAGCTTATTTGCTTTAAAAATACTAGCTATAAAAACTATTTGCTTAATTTTATTATTAGTTTACTTAAAATTTTTCGGCAAATATACTTTAATAAATTAAAAGTTATAACTATTATAATATATTATACTTATAACGTATACTATTTTAAAAAAACTTTATTTATTTTAAGTAATAAAAAGTATATTACGAAAATTAAGCAGCTATATTAATTATATAATTATTATTAAACGATTAAAAATTATTTATTAATATTATTTTAGATTAAAATTATAAATTTATTTTGGACTTTTAGAAAAGTTTATAAAAAGTATAAAAACTAAGCTTTTTATAACTACTATTTATTACTTTTAAAAAAATAATCTTTTTAAACAAAAAAACTAAACCGTAAAATTATTATTTAATACTATAATTTTAAATACTTTAAAAATAATTAAATTAACTTATTTTTATCTTTATAATAAAATTTTAATAATACTTATTTAGATCTTATTAAATTTTCCCTATAAACAACTATTTATTTCCGATTTTTTAAACCTAACGATATATTAATAAAAATCGATACTACTAAATATAAAATTTACGTTTTATATACGAGCATTTACGTAAAAATATTAAATTAGCCATAGATTTTATTTTAAAAGCTAAACAATATTATAACTAAAAATATAAGCTAATAAAATTTAAAAAAAAAATAAAATATACTTACAGCTATATTATAATTATTATTTTTTAAATAAACTTTCTAAAAAATTCTCCTAATAACGTACTAATTTTTAAAAAGTTAAAAGTTAAATTAAACATTTTATTTATAAACTAGATTTTCCTAAAACTTTTAAAATATACTTTATTATTTTTATTATTTATTTATTTTTTAAACAAAATAATAAAGATTTTTTTACCGACAAATCTCCTTTTTTAGTTTAATTCTTAATAATTAACCTAATTCTAAAAAAAACAATAATTTTTTTAAAATAAAAACTATTTTATAGTATTAATTAAACTATAATTATATTAGCTTTTAATACTTAATAAAATAAAAAAGCTATAATTATAAAAATAACTAATAAAAATCGAAATAATAATTAAAAAACTCTAAAAATTTAATTAAAAAATATTAGTTTCGAATAAATAATAAACCTAAAATCGAAAAAAAAAAAAAAAGCTATAACTACTATAGCTTAGCTTAATAAACAACCCTATAGTTACCTCCAAAAAATAAACTTCGCTATAAAAATAGTTAAATTAAAATAATAAATTTATATTAATAAATACCTTAATATTATATATTAGCTTAAATATAATGCTAAATTATTAAAAGTAATAATAGTCTCTTTTTTAAAGCCAGCACTTATTATATTCTAACAAAAGGGGTAACCCTTGCAAAGGGTCCCACTGCAAAGTAAAGCCTACTCTACTAATAAATAAAGTCTAGTCCTATAGATTAAATAAAAAAGCTAAGGACTAAATAAATCTCCTACTTCTAACAAAAGCCTTACCTAATACTTGCTTCCTTTTTTATCACTCAATACAAACTCAATACTACACTATCCTTAATAAAGCTTACTAAAAATATTTATAACTTTTAAATCTAAAGTTTATCGGACAACTTTAAAAATATTTTAGTTAAATTTTTAAGCAAAAATTATAAAATAATATACTTTAAATCGTATAAAATAAAACTAGCTTTTTAAAAGTTTTTTTTAATATTTTCTAGTATTATTATAACGTTATATATAATATAAAATAACGTAAAAAATTTTTTTTTTAATATAAATAATATAAACTTAGGCTAATTTATCGATTTATTTACTATATAACCGTTTTAAAAAACTAAAATAACTAATATTTAAAAGCTAAAGTTTATATAATAAATAAGCAAGCATATAAAAAATAATAATTTTATATTTTTTAGCGTACGATTTAAATTTAATAAAATAATAACTTTTATAGCCGTTTAAAATTAAAAAGCAATAAAAACTTTTTATATAATACGTTATATAATAATCGAAATATTTAATTTAATTTAAACTTTTTTCGTTTATAGTTTAGTTATTTTTTATTATTTTAATTTTTTAATCGGTTAATAAATAATTATTTTATACTAAAATAATAAATAAATTAACCTAGCTAAAATAATATATAATAAAATAAAATAGTTATATAATAAAATAGCGTAAATAATAGTTATTTATTTTCGATTATTTTATTAAATAGCTTTTAATCGTTTATAACGTTCGTATAATATATAACTATTTTAAACGATATTTAGTTTATTATAAACTTTATTTCGTTAAAATTATAAATATTATTTTATAAATATTTTTAGCTATAATTACGTTTTATATAAGCTTAAACTATTTTTAATATTTATTAAAATTTTATATAAAACTTGCTAATAATCGATTCGGTAGTTAAAACGCGTTCGAAAATTAAATAATTATCGTACGAAGTTTAAAGCTTAGTTAACTTTAACAAATAATATATTACGTTCGTATAGTAATTAATTAGCTATATTTTTAATATTATTTAATTTAAACAAAAATCTTTATAAATTTAGGTTAAATATATATCGTACGATTAATTTTTTTTTAAATTCTAATAATCGGCATTTTAATAAACGTATTTAAAGCTTTAAAAAAATTCCGGCCTAGCAAGTAATAAAAGTCGTACAAAAAACATTATAGATTTTATAGCGCGCTAAAAAGTTAAATTTTCGTTACGTTCTATAGCCCGTAAAACAAGCTGCAAATTTTTTCTTTGTACGATAGTACTATTATTAGTTATTAAAATATAAAAGAAAAAATAATAGTCGTACGAAAGTTAGGAAAAGTGGCCAGGATGGTTGTGTGGCCAGGATGGTGTGTGGTACGTTAGTCATCTGAAGAAAAGGAAACGAACAATTAATTGGGGGAGGGGGGGGGGGGGGGGGTTGCTCATTTGTTGATCAGAGCGACCCACCATGTCCGGGGATCGGGGCCATGAAATAGATAATACTGTAAGGAGTAGATGTCACTCATTCGGGAAGGAATTAATCGCGTCTTAACTGCTTTGTTCTTCTTCTCTTTTAACGGATTTAAGATGCCTTCGACACTTTCGGCCATTGACACAACTGGGGATGTTAGATATCAATACTATGTGCTGTGCTCTATTCTGAATCTATTATCTTCGTTGATACGAATAGGGTATAGCACATGTGAGCTGTTTGCGTGGTATAGTGAAACAGTAGGCCCCTATCAAAGGGCCAGGCAGAAAGAAGCACGTACTGTTTGCTGGGGAGACATCGGGGGAAGATCGGGGGATGCAAGATCAGTGAGGAGGAGAAAGCTACCGGGCTAGCCAGTGACATCAACCTCATCCGATATGTTGTGCCAAGTAGACGAGGGATGCTATGGCCCCAAATCTAAAAATTCCTTTGATTATTAGACGGCGAAAAAATGATGGAAAAAAGATCCTCCGCCCCCCAATCTACGATCGGTTTAGCTTACAAGGAAAAGAAAATATTAATTTTAATAGAACGAGAACAAATACTCCTGATCTCGACTCTGATCAGCACAGCTGGACGGAAGGCCCAGTTGCTGGCCCAACGACCCACTTGGAGCATAGATCCAGGATCATCAATAACAACCTTGGAAGACGGGCACTTTAAGGCGAGCCAGCCAATCAGATGCACCTATGCCCCTGCCTAGCTACTTGATCTGGTAAAATTCAAGGTTTTCCGCTTTTCGTTTGCCCCACAAGAATCGCGAGCTCCACAGCAGAAAGCCACTCGGTCATTGCACCGATGTACAGTACCTAAGTGATGTAATCTCGGATAAGAACAATGAGATGAGTTCGGATCACTACAATTACTTAATTATGAGAAACTAGCATATATGATAGAAACACAGTATTAGATAAATTGATCAAGATCCTATCTGTGTTAAGCTCAGAAAGTCGACATTAGCCATGCGCGCTGCATTCTCTAGTCTGTCCCGCGCATCACATCACAGGCTAACTGTTTAGTATGCTGCTAGGCAGGGAGGTCGTCAAATGACAGGAATCTTGGAACAAGGCTCGCTATAATGAACTTCGCATTTTTCAATCCACCACGTCATCTCAATTTCTGCTGTTTTGAAGCAAGGGCTAACAGGAATATCGGGTTGCTAACTGGAGCGTGCTGCGAGACATTCATCGACCCAATGCCTACCCCAGGCAGGTACCAAATCAAAGTGGCTGGCGAATTAGGTAATGCATGTCATTTCCCAGCCACAACATTGAGGCGTTTTAGATACTTTGTATATTAGAGGTAGCGTGAGAAGTACATATGCCGTGTAGGACGCGCATGAAGCTGATCCTAAAGCCCGGCCTTGCCTGGCGGTCTACAATGAAGAGATTGTGTAAGAGGTGAGGTAGCTGTCACGGCTGCTCAGGTGGTTAGTGGAAGGATACCTTGGGGCAGCTAGTGTAGGTCGATGGCGCTACAGTCTAGGGCCATAACTAGGGCCGTACCATCCCAGCAGCGGCTGCCGGCACTGAGTGATGTGGGGGAGATGGACCAGGTACGGCAGATTGGTGCCAAGTTACAAGCAGTTTACATCATATATTGCGAATACCTACCTTACTTAGACTACCGAAGTAGACTACCTATCTGCTAGGTAGTTAGTCGGGCTTTATTCCTTATTGTACCAAAGAAAAGTTGTTTGGACCCAGGCATGTCCCAATGAACTGGTACCAGCTGAGTGATGTGACGTGTGGAAATGCTATGTGCTAGGAGGTAGGTAGGTTAGGTACCAATGAGAAGCCAATCACTATGACGAAGCTTGTGTGACAGCAACAACAACAACAGAGCTTGGTCCCATTTACACGGGATTTCCCAAAACTTACATTATGTATTTAATGTGTGCAACTCCCTCCCATACACGTGCAGCCTCAGTTTGTCTTCCACCAACCTATCTGTATCCAGGTACATGCAACTTCCTCGGCAAAGCTGATCGCATCCGGGCAATTCTATCATCTCTTCACACTGCATCATCCCGTCCCCTCGCACAGCAAAGCACAAAAGGAACTGTGTCTTAGATTACTGCCTTTTCCATTAGTCTCAGACTTATATCAAAGAAGTTGTTGGCTGGGTTCATCTCGGTTATAGCCTCAAGGTACGAAATTGCTTAAACTATGAACGTTATTCGGATGCTCGATGCGGAATACTCACTGTCCCGTCTATCTATCTATCTACGCACAAACACAATACCTACTACCTACCTACCTACCTCCTAGCACCAATATAGCATACCTACACCTTTGCATACTTACACAAGTGACTGGAAGGTGGTAAGCTTGACATCATCACAATCTCTCTCTGGGAACACATAGTGTTAAACCTTCCCCCATCTGCATCACAGCTCATATTGGCCAACCCTTCTGCCTTCTATCACACACCTTCCCATGAAACTACCTGAGGCTTATAACCGTGCCTTCCTGCCTACTTCAACTGCTCAAGACTCTTTCTCCCATATCCACATATCCTGTCACTCCTCCCTTTAGGTACCTACTTTACTTCCAAGTTCTTAACTGCGCTGTTGTCTCTGGGCACATTTCCACTCCGCTACCCATACCTTTATCGCCCTCTTAACTTCTGGCAAAGCCACCTCTGCACAGTTTCTACCTGAAAGTCCTGCATATTAACTTGCCTACGTTTTTAGATTCCTTTCCACGTTCTTCCTACCTAGGTGAGCTATTAGCATTCTTTACATAGCACCCCGTCACCAGCCTGTCATGTTGGTGGCATCCAAGAAGTTTGCATATACAAGGACACCAAGAGCCCAGCATTGTGCACCTTCCTTCATACATGCAACTTCCCACCTACGGGTTCACCAACACTTCGCACCTTCTCTCTCTATCTTTGATGCAGCACACAATCAAACCCACGTTTCGATGCCCTTTTCTCCCACGTTCCCGTCCCCTACTCTTCTTCTCCTCTTTTACCCACAACATTCCCGCATCAGCAGATTCCAATCAATCAACTGCATTGCCATCTTCTCTCAGCATCACAGCCTCTTCACCAACACCCGCACTACTACTTATTCAGCTTTTTGTACGCTTTTTGAGCATCCGTTTTCTGGAACAGCAGATTCTTACCGTTCTCAACAGCAGACAGACGACTCTTACTACTTGATCTTTGACATCTCCCAAGATGAAGACTTCTGTTGTTCTCGGTGCCATTTCGGCTAGCCTCGTCACCGCAGAGATGCTGTCGCCGCCTCCCAACTTCCCTGACTGTGGTGTAGGTTGCTTTCTCTCTACCCACCTGTTGCTTTTCAACTTTTGACTAACCTATACCTCAAGAACACCTGCTTTGGCAACATGCTTGCTCAAGCCGCCCAGCTCGGTTGTGGTAACGGAGGCACAACCGCCGACGCTGTCGATGGCGCCTGTCTTTGCAAGAATATCGACTTTTCCTACGGAATTATTGATTGCGCCAATGCTGCTTGTCCCGACGGTGTAGCCCCTACTGTTATCCAGTATGGCGTTGATTGGTGCGCTGGTATGTTAAGCAACTTGCCATGAACTCAACGCCGGAAATAGTGTGCTAATACAAATGTACAGGGAACGGTGTCGCCGTTGGTGGCCTTAGTGCCACTCCCGTCAGTCTTCCCCTTACCGCCAGTCCGCTACTTCCCCGTAGCTGTGGCTCCCTAATATTTCATAATTCAGGGCGTTCACTAACTTCATCACCAGGATGCCTCTGTTGCCTCTTCTGCCAGCACAACCATCTCTGCTACTGGCTCAAGTGGTTCCAGTGGTTCTAGTTCAGGTGCAGCTTCCTCTTCAGCCACGGAAGGTTCCTCTTCAACTGCCACCGCATCTAGCGGCTCGACCGAGACTTCCGGCACTTCCGGCGCTGGCGGTGTTGTGATTCCCATTTCCACGACCGAAATTATCGCAACCTCGACCAACAGTGATGGAGCTGTTGTGACTACAACTCTCTCTACTAGTACTATCTTTTCAACTTCCGGTGCTGCCAGCGGTTCAGGTACAGAGTCCGGATCTGCAACCGACAGCGGTTCTGTCACTGGTTCAACAACGTTTGTCACAGAGTCTACCATTACTGCTGGTGGCTCGACTCAGGTTACCAGTGTTACTACCACTGCTCCTGTTACCAGCAACACTGAAGAGCCTACTTCTACGTCCAGTTCGCACGGTGGTGCTTTCCAGACTGCTGCGCCGGTCGGTCTCATGGCTGCTGCTGGATTGGCAGCCCTCATGCTCTAAGCCTCGCTTTCACGCCCGGTTTATTGAAATCTGGGTTCCGTGGCAGGATCCAGCATTTTTCACTTAAGATATGATGGACAGAGTCCCGGGGTCACATGATGCCAATAGGCTTGTGCATGAATGGCATATGATAATGGGAAGGCTCTAACGATTGCACGAGGGCGTGCGGAAAACGAGGGTTCCAGGTGTTTTCTTTATGATGTATAAATGACTTAAAGGTCTAGTTTCAGACCGCTAATACCGTATCTGAGATACCATTCCCTGCTCGATAGCATCAGGAGTTGGGAGTATGTTCTCATTGTCATTACGGACTCTAATTCAATACAGTTTGCCTTGCATGTTTTGAGTTATAACGATAGTTCCGTGTGAAAAGGCCAAGAATGAGGTGATCCTATTATGCCATGTATTCATTGGTATTTCTCTTAACATGACTCTTGAGTCTGAGGTCATTGAATTATGATTGCTAAGCTGGTCCGCAAAGGTTGTTCGCTGCGGGGTATTCGATTGCAGCGACTCTTGGTCAACTGCCAGTTCTCCAATTCTTTCCACTTTAGCCCCCGGGTTCAAATGGGAAATTTTACTAAGTTGCCTCTCTAGGTTGCCTCAAAGATTTATAAAGCTTATCTAGGTTTGAAGAAGCTTCCTAAGCCCGAGAGTTGTGAATCAGGGAAACGTGGGGCGTCATCAAGCGAGGTATACTGGCTTTTTGAAATATTTTCTTGTTAAGCTCCTTATTGGGCATTATACGGTCTACTGTTTATACAACGCACTTTTTCTCTTATTGCTTCGCCTGAAGGAATAATGTCATCATCCATTGTAGCCCCTTCGACTAAGATTCGCCTCGCGACCGCGTCCCCTGCCACGCAGAGCACGAGGCAAGAGACGCTCGCCCAGCTCGGGAGACTTGCGCAGTCCGCGGCAGCGAAAGAGTCGGACTTCTTGCTCTTGCCTGAGGCGTACCTGGGCGGGTACCCCGAGGCGCCGACTTCGGGTGTAAGATTGGCGGGCGGACCGAGGAGGGGCGGGACGAGTTCCGGAAGTATTTCCAGGGGGCGATCGATCTGGGGGATGTCGTCGGGCCTGCTGGGGCTGGTGGGCTCGGGAAGGGTGAGGAGGGAGCTGGGAGATGAGACTGAGGGTGGTGGTAATGGGGATGGGGATGGGATTGGGGCAGAGGGAGAAGAGGGTGAGGGTGAGGGTGAGGGGCGATGGTACGCGTGAGGAACTTGAACGTATCGCTCGTGAGACGGGTGTTTTTATTGTGGTTGGACTCGTGGAACGCGCGGGCGGGAGTTTATATTGCGCCGTTGTGTATGTGTGTCCCGGCGGGGTGTCATTGGGAAGAGGCGGAAGGTTATGCCGGTGAGTAATGAGCTTTTCTGCGTTGCTGTTCTTGTGTCCGTGCTGGCGGCGTCGATGAAAGAACTCGTGTCGATACGCCTAAGCGAAATAGATGCTGTCGTTGGTGATCGATTCAATTCCAATAGAATAGGGGCACTCGGCGGCATCGGGTTTTGAAATTGGCGGGCTCGGGTAGTCGCAGCTGCTCAGTACCGAGTGACTTGAGCGTACAGAGAGGCTCATGTTTCAATGATACTTCGAGGCCGAGAAGGGGGCGAATAGCCGAAATAGCAAACATGGAACGCGAGAGCTGGAAAATGGGCTGATGAGCTTTTTACAGACAGGTACCGAGCGGCTGATCTGGGCACAAGGCTCGCCTGCGACGCTGAAGGCCGTCAGCACGATTCGTGGAGTCCGCGTCAACCTGGCGGCCGCCATCTGCTGGGAGAACTATATGCCTCTACTACGACAGTCCCTCTATGCGCAGAAGTGCGTATTCAGCTCGTCCACCTCTCCAACAAGTCCTTTCTAATGATGGTTACTCCTGTAGTATCAACTTGTATTTCGCACCGACGGCTGACGGTCGAGATACCTGGCTTCCCTTAGTACGTCACCCACCCATGTATACAAACACAACAAGCATGTATTGACACCCATCTCGTCTAGTGCGCACCATCGGGATCGAAGGCCGCTGCTTCGTCGTGAGCTCCAACATGTGCGTGCACGACGACGGGGCCACCACCACGCACCACGTCGCACCGAAACCGAAACCGAGGCGAAACTCGTGTATCACGGAGGACGGGTTCGAGATCGCCCTCCGCCGCCATCTCCCACCGCGAGGAAGAGTGCCGCGACGAACCCGCTCGCGGGACACGGTGCGGGTTCGGCGCCGAAGGCGCGTCGTCGATCTATCTTTGATGAGGATGGGAATGAGATTGTTCTTGGTGGTGATCCTGTTACGCACAAGGTTGCTGCTGCGCCCCCGCCGCCGTCGTCTTCGGCTGTTATTGAGGAGGACGAGGAAGCGACTGCGGAGAGATATCAGGGATAAGAGTGGCAAGGTGACACAAGAGGCGGCGACATTCGTCTCGCGAGGCGGGTCGAGTATCATCTCGCCTTTTGGGGAGGTTCTCGCCGGACCGCAGTGGGAGGATGATGAGGGCATCATTTATGCGGAGGTCGATCTTGAGGATTGTGTTCGTGGACGGCTGGATCTAGATGCGGCAGGGAGTTATTCGCGGTTCGTTTCCCTTTCTCTTTTCTCTCTCGCTGGTTCTTCTTGCTCTCATAATTCATCTCATCTCTCTGCTTATGATTAATGGATACACTGACTAATCATTTAATAGAAATGATACCTTCAAGTTCTCCGTCGAAGGCTTGGATTTGGACCCCCTGCCCTATTATGCGTAGACGCTACTTAGGAAGACGAAGTGAAAGATTGCACATATCGAGAATGCAAATAATCTACTGTATTTAAAGGCTACAATAGCTGACAAATTGATCACAATTTCCTATGATCACGATTCGAGATGAGAGAGAGAGTCGTAGTTCTTGCCACTTGCTGGCTTGGGTGCAAAATAGCAGTCTATCTAGAAAAAGTGTCTGCAAGGCACTACCTAGTCAACAAGATTGACCTCACTCCTGTGATACACGAAGCTCCATCGCAAACTCGAGACTCTAAAAAGCAAAAATTCGGGTATCTAGTAATATAATCATGTTCGCAATCCGACCCCGACGCCTCATCCACCGGCATACCTTGCCCCTTCCATACCTGAAGCGAACCTCGTAAGAAAACGTCCCCAAAGTGGTTCTCTACTCCTTAAAATTAGATACCGCGAGAAAAAAAAAGGAAATCGTGTTGCGGACATCATGTGGCTTGGCCCTAGAACAAGCAACCATCGGAGTCCCCTCTGTTGTATGGGGACTTAGCGGATACACACCTGGCTAAGGGTGATTCGCTTTTTCCGAATTTAATCCAGCTCCTTCTCCTTCACGATCCTGTTTCCATGCTTCTCCTCGATGGGTCGATTCTCGGACACCTCCAATGGGCTGACCAAGGGGCTATTGACGCCACCAACGCTCCCACTGACGCTGTCAGCCCTGCCGTGCCCGAGGAGACCGCTGCGGATACTCGCACCATCCCCGATGCTCTGCTTGCCAGCGTAGAGGCTGTTGCGTTCGCCGGAAGAGCTGGTGCGATGCCGGTAGTCGAGTATATGCTCGTGCGCTCGTTGCCTGCAATCCTCGAGGTCGACTGATGCAGACCTGGAGTCGGCGGAATGTCCCGCATACCATCCATATTGGCACTAAGGACGCTTAGCGGCAGGCTCTCGCGACTGCCTCCCCAGACTGATGATGGAGCAAGGGCTCGGACAGAAGCATCGGTATCCATGGAGCGTCTGCGTCGCCTCTTGCTAGAGGAAGCAAGCGTCAGAATTGAGGCGTTGTCAGTCAATAGATTATTGGCAGTGGCGGAGTTGTAAGTTGTGGGATGGCCATGGGGGGCGAGATGCGGCGGATGGCCGAGGCAGGCGAGTTTGTAGGGAAGGGCTGAGAGAACTGTATAGTCTGGGAGTTGTGGTGTGATAGATGTCCGCTGGTCGTGTTGCCGCCATTGACGCCACCGTTCGGAGCCATTGATTGAATAGTTGTGAGTGTGGTTGTCAGGGACCGCACTGACGGAGCCGGCGAAGAAAACGTGCTATCTCCCCCTCTCCGTGAATCAAGATTACCGCCAGCGGTTCGACTCGTTCCAGCGACTGAAGATGCCATGTGTGACGGCGCATGAATAGAATGTGCTGTGGAAAGCGTGGGCGCGGTGGAATGAGCACCGGTTGTTTGGCGGGCAGCTCCGTCGGCGGACGAAGGGATCGAGTCTCGGCTTTGACTTAATGACTGGTTCGAGCTTCTGCCAGCTTGGGAGGTCGAGCGCGATAGGTTGCTCTGTGATCTTACGGCGATGCGGCCAGACTGCGGGTACGGATTATTGTTCTTCGATGGTCGCTTCTTTGAGGCTTTGGGGGCGGTCTCGCGCTTGGAGTGGCCGTTTCGGCCCCGGTAGACGATGATCCATTCTTGAAGTTGGCGAGCTTCCTGACCCAGGTAGCAAAAGGCCGTCGGCGACCTGCGCGCTCGGTATGGTCTAGGTCGACTGGAGTTAGGTCTATCTTGCTATGAAGCATAGCGAGGGCATGTGAAAGCATCGTAGCGTAGGAGATGGCTCTGGGTAAGAACTGTGAAGCGTAATGAGGAATGTATCAACATACCGGCTGGGAGAGGAGAAGCCTCGGTCATAGCCATTGGCATCGGATAGCAAGTTTATCAGGAGCGATTCGGTAATGCCGGATGAAAGTCAAATGTGCGATAGAGCCTGGGCGCAAACTGGGTGGATGTTCGGTGGTGCTTAGTGGTGAAGTCCGTGGTGATGAAGACGTGTCCGGCACAAAGAGAATATGCCAGCCTGGCGATCAACCCAACTCAGAGACGGGGAGATCAATGGTGCCAAAAGGTTGGAGCACCAGCCACGATAGGAGATTCGGGAAGATCAGACACCGATCATTACTGTACAAGTAAGGTATTTAGGCCGGCATGGGAGGAGAATGAGGGAGGAGCATTCAATCGTCGTTGATGTTGTCAATCCGAGAAAGGCCCAAACTCGTCGGGGTTAGCTACGTATTGCGCAGGGGAGCCCAACAGTAATTAGGGGATCTTTAGGTACATATGTGGAGGTAGCGGGTACACCTGTACCTAACAATGCTTTCCCGGACGCGTCCCGCTGGGTCCCTGGGCCTGGCCTAGACAGACCCTCGAGCGCACATGCGAGGCTGATGAGATTCTACTTGTTGATCTGGTACTTGCTTAGTACCTTACCTCATTGTTGAATAGAGGTACTCTCAGAACCCTGTCAATTGCGTCATCAGCTGCTTCTTAGAGGCAGAAGTAGTTTGTACAAGCTACAGTGTATCGACGTACTAGATATGTATGTAATTTAGAGAGGTATCCACAAGTAAGTTCTTGGTCTTGACTAACTTCCCTTTTTTTCACATGGTGTGGTGAATAGCTTCTAATCCTTCCTAAACACATTGCTGCTAAGGTTTGCTTGCAGTCCTGACTAGATCTTGAGTGGATCTCTTTCCGATCTCAGCTTGAAATCATCTGCTCCGACGTGTCACAAGTTCGCAGTCGGAGGACGACGAGCCGCTATTGTTGGCCTCGGCCAAAATGATAGCTATGTGGCGCATACTATCCCTTTCATACATGTAGCAATGTCTATACGGCCATTGCCAGACGATGTGATTGCTCAGATCAAATCCTCCACTACCATCACGAGTCTCAACGGCGTTGTCTGTGGTTTATTCAAGAACTCTCTTGATTCTGAAGCTACCAAAGTAACTATATCTATAGATTATGCGCGAGGGAGTTGCTCAGTCGAGGATGATGGACTGGGAATATTACTGCTGAGTTTAAGCCCAATGGCGGTTAGGCAAGCTACATTGTAAGCCCGGATTATCTTTGTGACGTAAAAATGTTGTTTGGCTAATAGCTTGTGTAAGTCACTTCTAAATACCCGCGCATGAAGCTATTCACGGAAAGGATGGCACTTTCTTAGCCTCATTAGCTTCCTTATCATTGCTTTCTATCATTCTCATACCAGAAGTATCATACTCATAATTCGATTCAAATCCATAATTCGGATGTCTTAGCTCGCCATCCCTTCGCTCCCAGATCAGAGGATATTGGCTTTTCCTCATGGCACGAGAGTGACAGTCCGGGACCTTTTCGGCTCAATGGCGGTCAGGGTGAAACAGAGAGCCATTGACGCAGAGAAGGGGATACACTCTAAACACTGGGAAACACTTAAACGGGATGTGGTCGCCTTTATGCTCGCATGGGATACTCGCATTGCTATATCGGTTCGTGAATCTACCAACCGCTGGACGTTTTCGATCCGTAGCAGCCAAAGCCATCAACAAAGGGAATGGTCTGGGCTTGAGTTGGCCAACAAAGGTGTCCAAGATCTTGTATCAAGCTCAACTATCTGATGAACAGAAGTCAGAGACTTGGGTTCCTCTGAAGGCCTCGGCTGGTAACCTCTTAGTTACCGGTGCAGTGTCTCTGTATCCCATCGCAACAAGACGCATCCAGTTCATCAGCATAGGAATTCGCCCAGTGCCTAATGAACATGGCTCAAATGTGCTATACGAGGAAATCAACAGAGTCTTTTCAAATTCGAGCTACGGCGTAGAAGAAATGGAGAACTCGAAGGCCGATGTTCATGATAATGGACCAGAAGACGGACAATACCCGAGAAACAAGTTCACTGGCCAAGAACTCAGAGGCCGAAAGGGTGTAGATCGTTGGCCAATGTTCTACATCAAAATTCATATTAGCGAATCCAAAAATTCCGTTAACTTGAAAGAGATGGATGAAGTTTTGAACGAGCGTCACGGAAACCTGGCGGCCATAGTCGACGTATTGAAGGCAGTGGCCTACGAATTTTGAAGAAATACAACTTTCGCCCAAAACGAGTGAGGAATGCAAGGGAAGACATATCCAATAAAACCTCGAGACCAGACTCGCCCAAAAGGCGCCTAACGAGTGGACATGATCTGAAATCAACATCATCCGCAACTAGAGCTCGTAAGGAACAGCTTGTTGGGGACCTCGTCACTACACGATTAAGCATTCGTTGCGATCGCGGCTTACGTTCACGACCGCAGTCGCCTTTCGACTTCTGGGCTCGAATCAAATCCAGTTCAGCGCAGGTGTTATGTGACAAGACGGCTGATGGGGAGCCCACGGGGTATGTACATTCAACTCCTGGTGCGTCTAGGACGACAAGTCCAGACAAACACACAAGGAACTGTCATTCCGTGCCCCCTCTATTTGGCCCTGATGGAAGGCTGGTACGGGCGCCTTTTGTTATAGCAGACCCTATGGGCCACAACACCGACCAAGAGCTTCAATCTACAAGTCTTGAAAAGGAGGTCTCAAATAACGATCTTACGTGGACAAATCCAGTTACGAAAGAAATTTCAATCATTGACCCGAAAACTGGCTTCATCATACCACCATCAAACGCCACCCCCAAAGAAAGACATCAAAACCCAATTCGGTACTTAGCAAACGAGTCCAAACATACAATAACTCAACCCTAGATACAGATCGGAATGTGTGGGCGAGGGAGCTACTATCATCTTGCGAAAAACCCCGTTTTCAAGACGACAGAGCCGCGCATTCCCAGTGCTTGCAGCGACGAGAACAGTTTGTGCCGATCCATGCAACCTTTTGGATGTAGCACCTGGTTTCAAGGCTCTCCGGAAGTAGGGGCATCTATACAGGCTCGATTATCCAAAGACTCGTTGCGCAGGGCTGAGGTCATTGCCCAAGTCGACCGAAATTCATTTTTGCCAAGACTCCGGTCGATTCATATTCTAATGGATCTGAAGTGCCGCGTTCACGGCATCCCTTTTGGTACTTATTGATCAGCATGCCGCGGATGAAAGATGCCGAGTTGAGTCGCTAATGAAAGATTACTTCGTGAACACGGGCGACTATACTATGGTGTGTACAGAGCTGTTGGAACGGTCATTGAAATTTGATGTTTCCGTTAGAGATGCGGCACAGCTCGAACGTACAGTGGCACACTTTTCTCGCTGGGGTATATCATTACCGCGTCGGCGTCACTGTAAATGTTGGGCACGGGCAAATCGAAGTGACGGTTACCACCAAGCATAGCCGAGCGATGTCGACTTGAGCCACGCCTCCTAATCGACCTTCTCAGGAAAGAAGCCTGGAAAAGTGATGAGCATAACCACCGTGACGCTCCGTGAGAGAGCCCAGCACCCAAGATGGCGAGGCTACCACATCGCACTGGATTACCAACTTCCATGCTTGCCCTGAAGGCATCTTGGACATGATTAACTCCAGGGCGTGTCGCAGCTCTATTATGTTCAATGACGCCCTGTCCCAAGAGGAGTGCGCAGATCTACTGAAGCGGCTTGGAGATTGCGTGTTCCCGTTTCAATGCGCTCATGGTCGACCATCGATGGTACCGCTAGTGACCTAGGCAGTGATATGACTTACACCTCAAATGAACGAAAGCCAGCTGATTCCTTTAGGAACGCGTTCAAGAGATGGGCTACCGACGGATAGACAAAAATCACGTGAGATATGATCAATTGGCATCATTTGTATTTTGATTGGCGCATAGAGAGATACCCTATCTTTTACGAATAATAAAATTTGGATTTAGACTACGTTGAAAGCGATCCTCTGTATTTTTATTGTTGTATTAACGATGCTTGGATGTATAAGTAGGCATCGCACCCGTACCACTCAAGCCACACATCTGTTCTGCACTGCCACAATACTAGCTTCATGCTATAAGGCTTGGCGCGACCCTGTGACGTGGGAGCATCGACACTCCTCGTTGAAGCTCCGGTTGTAGGCAGAGATATGAAGAAGTAGGTCTCGAAAATGCCCCCATAGTTATTGCGCGAATCGAAGTATGCACCATGGCTTTGCTTTAGTAATGTATCTTCCTAATAGTGCTGTAACGGCCTGCCAAGGCTGATTGTGGCTAACGCGTTCGCCTCTCAGTGGAAAGCATTTGACTTCTTCGAGTCGGCCAGGTCAAGCTCGGCGACGACGAGACGCGATCATTCTTCGAGAATAACGAGACATCTAGCGTGTGCTCCGGTTCAGAGAGCCTGTTCCTCGGCAGCGACAATGGATACGTGCGCATCATCGGGCCTAGCTGGAAAGTTGTCCGCAGCTTCCACGCACACGAAACGGGGCGCATCACCACATGCGCCAGGTCGAGGGCACGAGCCTATTAGTCACTGTCTCGGTATGCAGTATTACGGCATATTGCCAAGGAGACGCCTTGAAGCTAACTAGGGATAGGAGGACCTGAGCAACGAGCCGGTCCTTAAGGTCTGGGCACTCGATAAGCCTGTCAAAAAGACAGGGCTGCCTACCTGTCTGAGCACCATCAACATATCGAACGGGCGCAAACAGTTCCCGGTGCGTGCTCCGGTATCCTACGCTGCTCTCATATGCTAACTATAGCTGTCGTAGATATCAGCCTTCACCGCCCTCGACGATCTCTCTCAGCTCGCAGTGGGCTTCGCAAACGGGGCGGTTACGGTGATACGGGGCGATTTAATACACGATCGAGGCACGAAACGAGAGTCGTATACGAGTCCGAGGAGCCGATTACCGGAGTTGAGTTTGTGTCCGACCCAAAACTGACCACGCTTTTCGTTGCCACTACCTCGAAGCTATTGAAGCTTGTCATTACGGGTACTGGGCGCGGGCAACCGCCACGAACCGTCGAAGACTCGGGATGCGCCGCAGGATGCATGACGGTAAACAAGAAAACGGGCGATATTATTGTAGTTCGGGAAGATGCTGTGTACTACTACACGATTGACGGCAGAGGCTTTGCTTTGCGAATGACGGAGCTACTACGCTGGCGTCGACATTCGAGGACTATGTTGCCCTCGTTTCGCCGCCTACCTCTTCTAAAAATGGCCCTTCGGAGAATATCAGGAGGCGATTTGGTGGTGCGAGTACAGAATCATTATTCAGCGCCGCTACCTTTACAATGATCGATCCACAATTGCAAATAGTGGCTCACTCGGAGACGCTTATTTCACCAGTGAAAGCCCTTTTTCAGATTTGGGGGGATCTATTCATATTGACCCAGGATGGCAAAGTAAGGAGCAACCGTCGAGGGTGCGAATAACACGTGTGCTAATAGTAGCCAGATCAACAGGTACCGAGAGTCGCTACAGCAAAGGCTCGAGCTTCTGTATCAGAGAACCTGTTTCCTCTTGCTATTAGTCTGGCGCAGAAAACTGGCATGGGCATGCAGCAACAAACCGTTATTTACAGGAGGTATGGTGATCATTTATACCAGAAGGGCGACTACGACAGCGCCATGGCCAATATATCAAAGCAATCGACAACACGGAGCCATCTCAAGTCATTCGCAAGGTAAAGTCTCCTAAATAATATCTGGATATCTGGTTTATGCCTCTAACAATCTTGAAGTTTCTTGATACACAAGAATACATAACCTTATCGAATATCTCGAAGAACTGCATCAGCATCATAAAGCAACAGCTGACCACACCACGCTATTGCTTAATTGCTACGCAAAACTTAAAGATGTCGAGAAGCTCGAGAAATTCATCAGATCCGAGGGTGATTTGAGGTTTGACTTGGAAACGGCGATTAATATGTGTAGGCAAGGTGGCTACTTCGAGCAAGCGGCATACCTCGCGACAAAGCACGGCGAGAGTGACCTGGTCGTGGATATCCTGATCGAAGACTCGAAGTGTTATTCCGAGGCGCTAGATTTTATCTGGCACCTTGATGCTGAAACAGTTGGTCATCCTAGTCCTTCGGCACAACGTTATAACTAACCATCCGTAGGCCTATTCTTGTTTGATGAAATATGCTAGGGTATTACTGGGGCATTGCCCTGATAGTACGGCCGAGTTTTTCATTGATTATTATACGGGCAAATACAAGCCAAAGTACACACGACAGTAGAAGAAGAAGTCCCGGTCTCGTCTGGAAACCGTTCGCAGCTGGCGCTACCAATGCTATTCAAAATCTTACGAGCCTACTACCACTACCATACATGGGCACTCCGACCGTTCCTTCGCCGGTCAGACAAGGGATAACCAACCAGTAGCGGAACAAGGCGCTCCAGAAGCTGAGGAAGATGATGATTCTTTTGCAAAATATACCCGCCACCTCGTTCTGCATTTTCGTCATTTATTGACCACCCTGACGAGTTCATCATTTTCCTCGAGGCTTGTCTCAAATCCGATTCGCTCGGAGATAGGGATATGGCCGATATTTATACAACGTTGTTTGAAATGTACCTCACAAAGCGAAAACGGGAAAGGTGCAGAAAGAAGAATGGGAGCTCAAGGCGAAAAAGCTCATAGAAGGGCACGACATACCTATCGAGAACTCAAATGTGCTTCTTTGTCCCATCTCTCTGATTTCCGCGATGGTACGACACTTGTGAAAGAGCAATCGGGCCTTCTCTTTGACATCTTCCGTTCCTACACCTCAGCGAAAGACACCAGTGGAGGCTATTAGAGCACTATGGAAATATGGACCGCGAGAACCCCAGCTCTACCCTGCGGCCCTAGCATATTTCACCTCAGATCCGCAGATTCTAGATGAGGCGGGCCCCGAAGAGCTTGCGGACGTCCTGAAGAAAATCGACGCTGATGGCCTAATGGCGCCGCTGCAGGTCATCCAGACCCTAGGCTCTAATGCTGTCGCTACGATGGGTATGATCAAGCCTTACCTACACGAGACAATTACGCGCGAACGCCGCGAAATTTCCGCCAACAAACGGCAGATCGCTTCATTTCGGAAAGAAACTGAGCAAAAGCGCGTCGAGATTGTGGAGCTCGGCAGTAAACCCGCTGTCTTCCAAGCCCAGAGGTGTCCGGGATGTGGCGCCCCGCTGGATCTGCCGGTCGTGCACTTCTTATGTAAGCATAGTTTTCACCAGCGGTGTCTCAAGGTTGATAGCTCTGCTGGCGATGGTGATGGAAACGACAAGACTGAGTGTCCTGTCTGTGCTGCGAACAACGCTGCCGTGAGGGCTATGAAACGTGGACAGGAACGGGCTGAGCGTCATGATCTTTTCCGTGATGCACTCAGCAAAGGCGATGAGCGCTTCAAGACCGTCGCTCAGTGGTTTGGTCAGGGTGTGATGGGGGCTAATGGGCTTGAATGAGGGATATTGTGTCGTATATAATTTACAATAAACTATGATACAGTATATGACTGGGGGGTATCTGTTTATCTCCACATCTTTCTGCTTTCTTTAGGGTCCCGTCCTCGTTGAGCAGTCGCCTTTGTCCTGTATCAAATGCGTTGGCTGTCGTTATAGTACATATGTATATTTTAACCCAATTTTGAGCATGGAATCAATATGCCAGATCTTAGTTGACAAGGAGTTAGGACCCTGGTGTTTCTGTTTGGGAATTCCAGTCGCTCTTCTCATAAAATTTCTATTCCCCGACACCGAAGATTCGGTTCAGCCACAGTCCCACACTTTCGTTCTCGCCGCCGATGTGCGTACGCCAGTCGTGGATGTCGTGTAGACATAGACCTTTTAAGGAGTCGACTAGATTGATATTCCCAGTCAATTTCGCAGCGCTACTTTCGGGATCCGTGCCGAGAGGAGGAGCAACCTCGGTGATCTGCCCATGCCGCACAGTCATCTGGAGACCGGGCGCATGTGCTGCTGCCGCTGCCGCTGCCGCGTCCGCCGGGTCGCCGAGTTCCGCGGCGCGGGAAGAAGGACGACGGCAGGTCCGTGGGCAGGTCGGGCCGCGGCCGCGGGTCGTCGGCCGTCGGGTGCGAGGAGAAGGCGAACTGCGGCGTCTGCGCGTAGATCCAGTCGCGCGACCGCAGCTCGGCGACGCCGGCGCGGAGCTCGGGGATCTCCCGCACGAGCGCGGCGGCGTCGTCCAGGACCTGCACCTGCACCTGCACCTGCACCTGCGCGGCGGCGAGCTCCCTCGGAAGAGGAGGAGGCGTCTCATACATGGCCCGGAACTCGGCGACGACGGCGTCCTCGAACTCGGCGTTGGACGACACCCCGATGTTGCGCACGGGCGACCGCACGCTCTCGACGCCGCGCGCCTTGATGTACGGCGCCGCGGGCGACCGGAGGAGCCGGCCGAGGAAGGGGAGGTGCGGCGAGGCGAGGAGACAGGTGCCGTGGTGCAGCGCGCGCGCGCGCGTCAGCTTGTACGCGGACCCGGAGATCTTGAAGGGTTTCACGCTGACCCAGGTCATGGGGCGCCGTCTTCGTCGTTGTTACTAGGTGAGAGGGAGGAGGAGGAGGAGGCGACGTCGAGCACGATGTCGTGCCGCTCGTTGACGCGCACGTTCTTCTTCCGCAGCCGCCCCTTGAGCGCGCGCACGACCATCTCGGCGTGCCTGTCACGGTCGAAAATGCCCGCCGGGCAGATCACGCTGTAGTTCACGTTGCCCGCGTCGTGGAACACTGTCCCACCGCCCGACCGCCGGCGCACGAGGAGGATGTCGTCCGGGTCGCTTTCCGCCTCCGCTTTGCTTGGTGTTGTTTGGTTCGGGGCGTCTTTCACCGCTGGCGCCTCATTTGTTATCGTTGCGGGATCTGCTCCCGCCCGAAGCTCCCTGAGGATGCCGCGCCGGTTGGCCAGGCCTAGATTCACCTCGACCCAGGGGTTCTGGTTCCGCCCGATGACGACGCAGGGGCGGTTCGTGTACAGCAGCAGAACCACGGATTCGGGATGTGAATGCTGGAGCAGGAAGTGCTCGATCGAAAGGTTTATATATGGATCTGTGATCCGCGATATGTAGATTTGGACCAAATTCGATGGGCTGGAAACGTCCTTAACGGAGAAGAATCGGGATCGTGGTATTATGAATTGGTTCTGCGTCCATCTCACTCTCGCGAGGTGATGGGCCGCTGGGATGCGGCTGGAGAAGGCCCTGAGGGCCATCAGGCGCTAATTGAGCTGGTATTATAGTTTGAGCTTGTTGTACATGTGAGTATCAACATCGTATCATCAATATTGGTGGAATTGACTCATTATGTTCGTGTTTTCAGTCAATATTAGCTGAATGAAGAGTGAATGAGTGAGGCTAGGGTATGAAAATGATAACCCCTGCACCGACACGGAGCCGCCCCTAGGTTGTAGGTGATAAATCGACAGTAGTTGCCCCCACCCGGCTCTATATGAGGTAAATTATAACCCTCCCATTCTCTATGTAAGTTGGCTTGGAGGTACAAAGAATTGACTCTAAATAGGTATTGAAGATATAAGAAATAGACCTCAGTAATTAACGAGTTCATCAATTACACGAAAGAGAGAACCAACCTTCAAGGGGTTAGCAGTACAAGTTATTATTATACCGTCAAATTACATGATACAGGTTGGCCAGCTGTGAGCAGGGGTCCCAGCTGAGGTGAGTCGCGGGGCTCCGATTCGGAGCCGGTCCCACACCCCACCAGTGTCGTCTTCCAAAAACTAGAACCTTACGAGTGTACTTAGTGTCGAATGTCAAGTATCCTCAACTCATAGGATTTTTGATAGCGCCTAATTTGCGTGCATTTGCTCTTCAGGGAGGTTTTTTGTGACTCATAACTACTTTATAAGGGTAAACGAACTTCGTATCACAGATATTTACGAATCCTCCACGAGGAGTAGATAGCTTAGCTCGAGCACCAGTTCTCCGTCCCAATTCAGCACTCCTTCACCCTCTCCGACACTCCACCAACGGGATTTAACAGAGGTAGAATGTCGACTTTCGGAAAACTTTTCCGGGTCACCACGTATGTCTCTACGTACCGCTCACCATGAATTGAGTGGCGACTCCATCATCCTTGAAACTCTAACAAGCATGATGCAGCTATGGTGAATCCCACTGCCTTTCTGTCGGCTGTATCGTCGACGGCTGCCCACCAGGCATGCTACTCACCGAAGACGATATTCAACCCCAGATGACCCGTCGAAGGCCTGGCCAAAGCGCTATAACGACCCCTCGAGACGAGAAAGACCGCGTCGTGATCCAGTCCGGCACCGAATTCGGAGTGACACTGGGAACACCTATCCACCTCACTGTCCGCAACCAGGACCAGCGGCCCAAGGACTACGGAAACAAGACCATGGACCTCTACCCTCGGCCGAGCCATGCCGATTGGACGTACTTGGAGAAATATGGCGTCAAGGCGAGCAGTGGTGGTGGCCGCAGCTCGGCGCGCGAGACAATTGGGCGTGTGGCCGCGGGCGCTATAGCCGAGAAATATTTGAAATTGTCCTACGGTGTCGAGATCGCGGCCTTTGTCACCTCGGTCGGTGCTGTGCATATGTTTCCGCCCACGCCCGAGTTCCCGACACCGAGCCAAAATCCGGCTTTCATGGACCTCCTCCAGACAATCGACCAGGCTACCGTTGACAGGTTCCTACCCGTGCGGTGTCCCGACGCGCAAGCCGCGAAAAAGATGGAAGAGTACATTGCCAAGTTCCGAGATGATCACAACAGCATAGGCGGTACAGTCACTTGCGTGATCAGGAACGTACCCAGCGGTCTAGGCGAACCCTGTTTCGATAAGTTGGAGGCCGAGCTTGCCCACGCGATGCTCAGCATACCCGCGACGAAAGGTTTCGAGGTCGGCTCCGGCTTCGGGGGCTGTGAGATACCTGGCTCGATTCACAATGACCTGTTCATCCGAGCCCCAGAGCCCTCCGCGACGGCAGATTACGGCGCGGCCAGAAATGGCGTGCCCAGGCCGAAGTTGACCACCAAGACGAATAACTCCGGTGGCATACAAGGAGGTATCTCCAACGGCGCTCCGATCTACTTTCGAGTAGCCTTCAAACCCCCTGCGACTATTAGCCAGGAACAGACTACTGCTACATATGACGGCGAGTCGGAAGGCGTGCTGGCGGCCAAGGGGCGCCACGACCCTTGCGTGGTGCCCAGGGCCGTGCCAATTGTCGAAGCCATGGCCGCGTTGGTGATCATGGACAACCTCATGCAGCAGATGGCCAGACACGAGTCCAGGAGACACCTACCGCCTCTACAACAGACAGTGGCACCGGCAGATAATGGAGTTTCCATGGAGACTAGCTAGTAGCGAGATACCAATAGTTAATACTACATATATGGCACTTATACAACATTACACAGGCGATTTTAACTAGCTGTCTATTGCAAGGTGCTTGTCATGTGACTTGCTACATCCAATAAAATGACATTAGGAGCTTATAAAGGTTACATAATACTCGAACAAGTATTTTAATTGGATGCATCATAGTGACGAACCGAGGCGTTCTCTTGATAGATACGAAAGCTACGAAGCATAATTTGAACTCTTGAACTCCTTGAGCCAAGTCCCCACCGTGCGAATCTCAAGTTGCGTAGCGGCACGAATGAACTGAGGTTCGGCGTTGAGGTCATCAAGCGCCCGCAGATCCCACACGTGTCCGGCGCCGTTGATCAAATGCTGCGGCTGCGGATCCCAGGAGGTGCGGGCGGGCGCAAGGTCCGAATGGTAGCATAGGTCCTTCCACGGGTCAGCGCTTCCATCAACGAAGAGGAGCCGTTCGGCCTTGAAATCGAAATCGCCATAGGCGTTCCATTTGGCCAGGTTCGGTGTAGCGGGGATGGAGTTGTATTTTCCTGTTCGCGTCAAGTCAGATTCTGTCTTCTTCCAGTTCGAGGATCGCGTGGAAGCTCTTACCCTTGGGGAATGCCAGTTGCACCACTGCTGGGTGTACGTGGCGTCGACGACGCGGGATAGCAGCGACTTCTTGCCGGCCGGGTAGGCGGCCTGGTAGGCGCCGAACTCGGTGCACGTCGTGTAGAGGTAGCTTCGCTCGGCGCCGCTGGTGACGTTGGCCCACCAGTCCGGGTGCTGCGTGCCGAAGCACTGGGGGCTGTTATAGTCGCCGCTCGCGCAGAGCGGGAGGATGACGCGCTTGACGTACGCGGCGTAGTTGCCCAGGTTCTTCCAGGCTTGGCCGCCCGTGTACTTGGCGAGGGCGCCGTCGACGGCCGTCACGGCGGGCGAGGCGTCGATGTCGGTGACATTGTTGCAGAACTCGAAGAAGTCCTGGTGCCCGTACTTGGGGTTCCAGTTGATCTCCTGCCACGTGTAGGACGGGTAGTAGAAGGCCCGCCGATGGGGTACGCGATGGTCTGCGCGAAGTCCCGGATGTCCGCGAGCGCGCCGAGCCGAAGACGTCCTTGAGCTGCGCGATGGCGGCCTGGTTCTTGGACTGCACGACGACGTCGATCTTGTCCACAATGTCGTTGACGCTGGCGACGCAGTCCTGCGGCGCGAGCTTCTGGATCGGGTCATACCATTGCGGGTACTCGAGCTGGCCGTGGATGACGCCGCTGCTGGAGATGCCGCCGTAGAAGGTCTTGGGGTACGTCTTCTTCGTGAACGCCGACAGCGCGCCCGGGTAGCTCCCGCCGTAGAGGATCCAGGGCGTCGAGGGCGCGTTGATGTTGCTGACGCCCGGGAGCTTCACTTTCCTGGCGAACACGTCGAAGTCGGCGATGACCTGCTCGGTCGCCAAGTACAACAGCTCATCTGTCGTCGAGGTGTTGAAGGGAACGCTGGTGCCGTAAAAGCGGTTCTCCAAGACTACGCCTATGCCATTGTACTTCTTTATGAGCAGCTCGATCAAGCTGGCATCGAGATGCGTGTCGCCATCAATTGGACCCTCACCGGCTAGGTAGAGGAAGACGGGTCCGCCAGGTTTGTAGTAAGATGTCTCTAGGAAATAGCGCTGCTTGAAAGTTCCCTTGGCACCGGGATGGAGGGCACCGTTTGAGGGAAATGGTTGATCTATTTAAAAGTATGAGCAATGTAACAAGAGAACACCAAGGACTACGCCAAGTTTCTGAGGTGACAATGGATAGCTTACAGTCTGGTCGAAATAATACGCAGGGCGACTCCGAGATTCCAGCGCATTGGATGAACCGGATTGGGGCCGACTTGGCAGACGCCGTCTTGGCGGTAGTGCGTCGGCAGAAGCCAATGGGCTCAGCAGCCCACAATAGCAAAACAGCCAGACAACCACTGAGAACAACTCCATAGCGAGGTATGATATATCTATCTTCCTCTCTCTCTCTGGCGTTTATTTTCGGGAAGGGGGTGCCAAGGGAAAGGGAAGAAAACACGCAGACGCGATTCTGGGACTATTTATTCATCCATGTTTTTTATTCCCGTCGCCTAGACAGATCCGGCAGGTGCTGTTGTCCTCGGTAAACAACCCCGGACCCAGGACTAACTAGCCATGGCATATCTTACATAGAGCAACGACTTTAGGATTCAGCGTGGCGGGATTATCATGACCCATGTCAGCATATAGTGTAGGCTGAAGATATCTATCCATCTATCCGATAAGAACACGGCGTATGGGCCGTCTAGGTCGATCGAACTTGAACAATTACCTTAAGATCTCTAAAGCGACTATTTGAATTCTTTCCTTGACGTCAAAGACATCGTCTCCTTAACAAGATACATGTGCAGCTTAGTAATTGGGTGTAGTGTAGGTAATATCAGTTCCCAATCAACAGCAATTAGACATCGAGTTCCTTTCGTACAGTACATATACTGTACAAGATAAGTATAGAACAACTCAATTTGAACATTAGTCTATAATTATCTGTCAAACCTCCCTCAATCAAGTGTACTTCGCCTTTTCCTTATATATTTAGTGGGCGGCTTTATGATCTCCCTTAACAATATTGGCTCAAGCTCTGGTGAATACCGAGCTCTCATACCAGCGAGCTCGAACGTGACGAGAATCCGGCATGCCAAGATAGAGATCACATATCTGAAAATCACGAACAGCGCGTCCCGCGGTCCGATGAAGAGAAGACCGGAGAGCACCAGCGACCCGAATAGGATGTGAATAACTATTGCGGTTGAGAGTAGCCACGACCATGCAACGTATATTGCGCCTTCTTCAAAGGACTACAACAATCGGAGTCAGTTATCGCCATCAAGCGCTCGTGTATGAGGGTTTCAGAAGCTTATATAGCCACTCCCTGGCCCAAAAGAGAAACTTCGTGCTCTAAAAGTTGGCAAAAAGAAGAAAACAGTTCCGAGAGTTGCTCACTTTGATCCTAACCTCTTCCTGCCACAAGGCCGGCACCCACTCGGTATTCCAAAACTCTCGAAGCTTGATAGGAAGCAGTCGGAGCCATTCTCTGAAAGTCATGTTCACGTCGTTTTCTTCGTCGCTGTATATCCTTCGCACGCGAAGCCGTATCGCGAAGGCGCCCGCAAGGTGTAGAGGGACACTGAGTATCGTCCAGATAAGAGGCCCGAACACTGTGTTTGACCACCAAGAACACACTATGCACCATTAGCAGATAGGCCATGGGCAGGCAGCTTTCAAGTTTGATAAGTACCTGTTCTAAGCCCCAGCTGCCAACTTAAAACAGTGACATTCAGAGCCGCTCCCAGTGCGATAGCATATTGGAATGCGGACAGTATCCGCCCATTGAATGTCGATTTCAGCTTGTGGAGAGGATATCGGCCTCGGCTACGCTGCAGCATCTTCTTCGGCGGGTGGAAGACAAACGCCTCTCCATATATACGCTCAGGTTCCCAAAGGAGATCAGGAGCGACAGCAGCGGTCGGCGGCCGACCACGCTCAGCATGGCCAGCTCGTCGGCGCTCACGCCTAGCGAGGCCAGGAGCGGCGGGGTGACGCCGAGGATGACCTGCGCCGACGAGGCGGCCGCCTTGATGTATTCGGACACGTTCTCGAGGAGGCATTTGACGACGGGCTCCACGAGCACGGTGGTCCTGCCGCTGCCGCCGAGCCAGTCGGCCGGAAAGTCCTTCGGCCGCCCGGTGAGGTAGTTCGCGTATTGCTGGCTGCAGTTGTGGTGCAGGATATACTCGTACTTGGAGCCGTGCTGGCCGTAGAAATGCTGGAACTGGCTGGTGACTGATGCTGAGGAGAACGCGGTGAAGAGGACGCTGGTCAGGAGTAGGGCAGCACCGACGCGAGGCTGCGAGACTGCCCTGACCACCATTGTTTGACGGTTTTCCTGGGATGTTCTGGTATGTTAGGGAGAGGGGGACGTAGTGCTATTAACCTGGGTGATATTCCATTTGATAAGCTATGGCCCAGCTGAGGCCTTTCTATATTAGCAAAATACCATTACATTAGTTCAAGTCATCAACGCGGCCGCTCTGGGGGCGACAGAGATACATAATGCTACTGCGAGACCCCAGCCCCGGTACGAAAGGCAAAAGACAGAGGAGATAATCCAGCAATCTGTTTGAAGACGGCTAATGTCTTACCATCTACAACCTAATCTTGCCTATTCACCTGTCACAAATGGGTATTGTATCTATCTGATCGTCCCTCAATATTCTCTAAAGTGATTGGGGGCGAGGACTGACAAGAGGAATTCCTATACTGCAAGTATTACGTGGCCACGGTGGCGGTGTTCGCCGGCCCTATTGTCCGCCTAGGCTCAGCTTTACCTGCGAGGATTGGTCTGAACCGTACTACGCAGCGCAGCCACATTCTCTGTGCACTCTCACGGGGCTTGGACGGCCTAACCGTGAGATGGGATTGAGACATCTTGGCGTCCAATGAGAGACCGAAAGGGGCTGGCTGGTTGCACACTCATGGTTTATTATACCTAGGCCTTCTGAAGGACCGGATGGTATGTCTTTTGAGGTGAGGTCCAAGTGCAAGATGCCTCTTTCATCGGCAGCTTTGGCTACGGAACTTCCTTGCAGCGCACATCTAGACGCGAATATTAAATCAGCCCGTGTCCTCCGGGCTCCTAACCTAAAAGGTAATCTAGCCTTTACTCATCCCAGATTTAGGATTATTCACAGAGATATATGGGGGATCTCTTGACCAAACTGAACGCTGTTATACTAATACAACTTTAGGACTTGCACTTGGGTATGTAGCTGAACGTGAAAAAGCAATTTGAGTGTGGTGTTGATACTACTAAATTTCCACGTTGTTAGCTCTAGCTCTTATTGGCCAATTTTCACCACTACTTATTATACTAAGTGACATAATCGCTGCATTCAGTGCTCCTAACTCCCGTCCTTCAACGTCAATATCCAATATCGTAATCAACTTTTCATTAGTGTTAACCATTGGGGTTTGCCCGGTCCTTCGGCTTGGAAAAGGGTATACCATTGTTATAGTTGACCAAGCAGATATTTCTTCTTCACGGGCCGAGCCATCGAAGTCATTTGTATAAGTGCAGTGAAATTTGCGTCGCACAGCATTCTATTCTTGGTGGACACCTCGTCACCCTATTGGATACCAACTTAGCCACACACTGTAAACAAATCTGTCTCGGCTGCCAGATAGTTGCCCTTTTCAGGCACCAATCCATTCCGTTTGTAGCTATGCATCACTATCCCCAATCTTATCAATTTCCCGGTGGATTGGCGGGCGCTACAACATGGTGGGTTCGCATATAAATACGAACCACATCCTTAGCTGTCACATAGGCCCCTCTCGAGAAGCCTTACGACCGGAGGTCCTACCAAGAAGGGGAGACCTCAAGATCTGTTTGTAAATAAAGGGGCTACAGGTAAGTTTGCATTATAGAAGAGAATGGGAATCAGAGGCCCTACACCCGACAAGTAGATTATTAACTGAACAAGATTCTCTGTTCCAATCGCTTTATCACGAGACCTTGTCATAGAAGCGCTGGGAATATCCGATAATCAACCTTGCCGTCAAAGTCGAGGCAGACTGTATGCAGCCTCAATACGGCCCAGGGATAGAGACTGCAAAACTGATTGGCTGAACTCAGCCATCTTGGCTACACTCCGTGCGGAGCTTCCTTTTTCGGGGTCAACCACTCTCCCTGATTATGGATTGGAGTTTCCTACTTGACTAACTTTGACACTTTTGCTTCCGGCTAACCAGCATTAGGTTAAAACAAATAGTGAATTTTCGTTTACATCTTGCAAATCAATCATTCCCCGACAGTTTTGCCCATCCAAACCGTACACTCTTATAATTTAAAAGGTAGCTCTCGACGTTCGAGGAGGTAGGCAGCAGCCTATATCTCTGTAGTTCTTGACTGGAGGACATGTACTGAATTGGCCCAGGGTGACTGGGCCACGAGAAAGGAGGTAATATGGGAATTACTCATCCAATTCGAGTCTGAGTCACGTAGAAATAAGGGGAATCCTTTGATCAAAGGGAACGCAACATATTAATAAAAATACAAAAAACTAAAAGCTCCGCGGTGTGTGTGTTAAGTACAAAAAGTAAGATACAGAGGGAATTCTGGTGTTTTTATGTGACCTATCCCCTTGTCAATTTGCCCCTCTGCTTCCCTGGGCCTAATTTGCCCATACATCTCACCCGCCCTACTTCAGTATTGGGTATTCCAGTCAAGACACTCAAATAAAGATACCACTAATCATGAAAAATGCTTAACAGAACCCATTTTAATAATTCTCGTCACTGTATTTCAGAGTGGTTCTCATCAAACCCAACAGCTAGCGCATTCCCTACCCGCAGAAGATGTGCTTGAAACTCACCTTTGACCACTTCAGTGAACCTTTCATCTTTTCTGCCACTCCTAGAATGCCATATCCTCCATCGTATCCCTATGAGACATGTCATATAATACGTCTATCTTCAGCCTCTCTACTACATCAAATTTATCTCCTAACGACTCACCATGCTTAATTGGACTTGGTTCAGGCAACAACGTAATGACTACATGTTTCTTTGCTGTTAATGACTATGCTGTAGTTCATTACTTTCGTAAAAAATCCATGGTATATCCTCATATACGCGCCATTCGATCTCGCGACCTGCTTGTATATCTCCTTGTTTAGTTTTACAGAGTTACATAGAGTCCTAGGAAGTCCTGGAGGCCGATTTGCTTCCGATTATTTCGTAGGATAAGATATAAGCATGCGCGAGTATAATATCATTAGTTAGAATAGCCTGGGCTTTAAAAAAAAGTTATATGTTAAAGGGCTTCTGCAAAATCTTTTTTAAAAGCTACTTATAAATTAAAAACATAAGCAAGGTTATATCAAAGTTAGGATTAACAAGCTAGGGCCCCTAAAGACCTTAAAAAGGTTATTAGCTCAAACGAACTCTAATTTCTAAGCACTCGAACATAAGCACTTGTCACATGATATATCTCAAAGAAGATGTGTCGATCATAGCAGCCTAGGGAGAAGCTGCTGGCTGGACCTTTTGAAAAAACTTCACCTCCTATTTGAGATAGTCTAGATAGGGAAAGAAGGAATGTCGAGGTGTCTAATCTTGAGCTGCCATGTTCATTTACTACTCGTTATTGCTGATGAGACATCCGGGCGTAGGCCGTTAATTCACAGTACTCCCACATTGGCACGGTCCCTCTATTTCTCTCCTTCAGAATAAATGTGAATGGCGGATTTGAAAGCTGTGCAAGTCGCATTCTGTTTCCTATCGATCGGACAATTAAGTGGCGGTGTGGTAGGAGCTGAGTGATTTCCCAGTGATTTCATCATTTCATATATCAGCATCACAACCTTTCAGTCTTTCATCCAACTTTTCATAGCCATTCCGTTACTTATGTTGATTTTTGTTCGTTATATCGCGACAAATAAGCTCCACGAAGAAAATGTTATGGGAAGTGGTGTAGACCCCGAAAATTCGGCAAATTTCATGCGGAAAACCTCTGACGTGCCTGATGAACGTTGGTCTACGAGAGGTTTTATGACAAGGATTGACGCGAAGAAAAATTCGAACCTCGGCGGTGGGTTGGTCGTCGGGGTTGAGTTTGGGACTATGCAAGTAAGCTCTTTCTCTGTTAATCATACTAACCTTGTCACAAGGGCTCTATTTGGGCTTGGGAATAGCTTCATTCCTTCAGATCTAATAATTGGCTATGGCGTCAAAGGACCTCTTACTCTCTAGATTCCTTTCCAGAAGGCTCGGGACCTGACTAGCCTATATATACACAGATTTCGGGCTACCCCAACGGACCTCCGTTGGCCTATGTAGCCAATATAACCCAAAATGGTACAAATAAACGAGCTGCAGCCGAGGGCTGAAATCCGTGTGACAAACCTTGATCCAGATACCTCGGTGTGGCATGGGCTACGGTTGATGACTTAGAGGATAGTGAGATCAATATGATATCTTCCTGGCCCAGGTCTCGCTGCCAGAAGTAAAGCGCCCATCGAAGTATTTTACGAATACGATAAGGTCATGCGGGGGTATGAATTTCCTTTTGATGCAGACCCTGTATTATGGTTTAAACTACTTCTTCTTCGGGGCGAAGGCGTAGAAGAAGTCCGACTATTATATTCGAGTTAAAAAAAAAGCTCAGGGAACTCGGCAAGACCCCGGCCGATGTCGTTATTAATTACCTCAAGGCTCTGTGGCAGTATATTAATAGCACGATTCACAAGTCCTGGAGCAAGGTCGCCATTGCCGTACTGGCACTTCGCGTTGCCTTTACTGTACCAGCGATCTAGAAAGACTACGGCCGCACCAGTATGCCAGAGGCGGCAGCTAAGGTAGGGATCTTTATTCCTTAGCCTGCAGGTCCCATGACCGTTGTCATTTGTCCCTGAGCCAGAGGCGGCGATCCTAGTAACACTCTTTGATAATGGCCTGGTACTCGAGACTGACGATGTATACATCATATGTGATGCCGGCGGTGGCACTGTGGTGAGTGTAATAGTTATGTATTTTCTCTTGCAATAATTTCGTCCCATTTGCCGTTGAACTAACAACAGGTGAACATGACTGGATCTTATCAGTTATTGGATTGGGGCCATTGATGGCACAGGTAATTAAAGTCCAAGTCCTTGGGCGCCACTACAACTTCGCTAATGCCAACTGTGTCGATTCTAGATTGTCTCTGTGGTAGTATTTTATTGATGAGCGGTTCGGACATCTTTGCAAAGAGCAGCTGGGGTGTATCTGGAACAATCTTGGCAAAGCCAGCATCAAAACCCTCATTAAAAGGGAATGGGTGTATGTCTACAAGCTATTGTATACGAGTAGGGATGTTAACCGAGAATTCCCTATTGGAATACCATCCGAGGCTTTCAAAGGGTCGAATATGAACGATTTGCAACGAAAGCTACATATTGAAGATGACCGCATCTATCTCGTCAAGTACTTTAAATTAATAACCCCCTTATGTCATTTTAATCACTTTGCTCGCCAAGCACTTGATGGCCTATCGTGGATATTTAGAAAGCTTTCGTCAGCGCGTTCTCGAGTATTGAGGCCCTTGTAGATGGTTAGGTAAATAAAGCGAAAAGGAAAACGCTATTTGTAAGGGTGAGCAGCTATGTACCCCAAGACAATGAAAATTTTGATATTCTGACAACTTAGTAGGGCATTGTCTTAGTTGGGAGCCTTGGAGCAAACCCCTATCTCTAGAACCATCTCAAAACTCGATATAAGAGACAGGAAAATTGAAGTATTGAAAGCCGCTAGAATGAGACCATACGTTGCGCAATACACCTACCAGCAATCAACTTTTTAATAACTCCTAACCCCCAGGCACACTACAATTTGTTGAGGAGCCATACTCAAAGGGTTCCTAAACGCACCGACTGTGGTAGGTGAGTCGTCACACGTCAGTGTTGTCTTAGCTATAGCAAGACGAAACTTTGGTACCTCGGTAAATAGCGGCTGCAAAGAAGGAGTTCACGAAAAGAGAGACGGGTTCTGGGACACTACCACAGATCTGACAAGATGAGAAGAGAAGAAATAAATCGAATAGTACCCAGTCCCGATCGCCGCACACTATTAAGCTAGCTACCTATTCGGGTAAATGAAAACCACCCTATTTTGCTAGCGTATAAGTATTTACTGCGGCTATGCAGTAGGTACTTATGTACCTGGCTTGACGATTCAAGTTAGCGTGAGAGAGGTGGCTAAGATGTAGTATAAAGTAACCATCACGCACTCTATTTCATTGGTTTAAGTGAATTGTGTCAAACGTTCTCGAGAACGGGCTCGATGTCAAGAAAGTGTAGATAATAATCAATTATAAGGTGGGGCTCAGTTACGAAGAGATGATTTCCTACCGCGTATGGTGGTAGAGCTAGCTATTCATTGTTTTCTTTTGAGTGATAGTCTACAACTTGACCCAAACAATGTCTCAGTCAGGTGGTAGGCGAGAATTATGCCGTAACCAGTCACAATTTCCTGTACTATGGTTAGTAGGGTTTCATGTACATCTTGGTGGCTTACACAGGAGGAGGGATCACAAGCCCCTCACTCCTATCAATAGAGCCTCATTCGTCACTAGGGCGTCCGACCTACGCCTAGCATGATTTCTATCACTGCCAACTACATATCAAGTTGACTGAAAGTTATCTATAAAGGTATCTTACTGTTTAAAATTATACGTTCCCACTCTACTCTTCTTGTTGTAATAATTATGTTGCTGGGTGAAAACCTTTGCACCTTGAACTACTCATTCTCCGTTACCAAAACCAACTCAACTTATCAGAAGTTGGCATAACCTGCCACCACACATCTCTCCTTTGTCAGATGTGGATTATTTTGAAAATGTGGCTGAACTTTGTCAATTTTCCACAGCTGACATGGCCCAATGTTATCGTTCTCTTCATCGCCTGTACCTTTTCATACTGTTTCATATTGGTGATTTACCGTTTATATTCGAGTCCTTTGGCGTCATTCCCCGGTCCCATACTTGCGAAAATTACCCATTGGTATGAATTTTACTATAATGTTGTACATACCGGCAAGTACTACGAAAAGATTCGAGAGCTTCACGAAAAATATGGTACGTGATTGTCTCCCTAGTCCGAGACAATAGTTGTACTAACAGTCATGAGGCCCCGTTGTACGCGTCACGCCAGATGAGATTCATATCCTCGAACCGTCAGCTTACCATGAATTTTCGTCGTTGGAGCTGTGAGAAAGACGAACTCCTATTTGAGATTTAGCAATGGCACTGGATTCGAAGGTATTTCGATGTTATCAAGCGCTCATTGAAACTTGTTAACAATAGACCTAGACATGACAGCCATTTCCACCTCTCACGATGCCCACCGTCGTCTCCGTGTTCCCATCGACAAGCTTTTTGTACGCAGCAGTATCCTGCGCATTGAATCGCGAGTTTCAGATCGTGTGGCAAGGCTGGGCGATAGACTATCATGCTATCGTGGAACCGGTGAAGTGGTTAACTTGACAAACGCATTGAGCTCACTCACGACCGACATCATCTCGTCAGTTATTTTCGAGGAGCCTAGTGATTATTGGGGACCCCGATTTCAATAGCGAATGGTACGAGACTCTGAAATGGGGCACACGAAGTGTATTCATGTTCAAGCACTTGCCGTGGGCAATCAGGTAAAGTACTCCAATTTTTCTTTGAGCAATACTAGGATATAGACTGAGATGTTGTAGCATCCTCGGAAAGCCGCTACTACGGTCTGTGTCACCCGCATTACCCGCTGGACTATCTGGGATGAGGTAAGTCCCTTACTACTATATTTCAGCGCTGCTATACTGCCACTTCTTAACTACATCAGCGCAAACTATATAACTCAACTAATCTCCGACAACAGAGGGCTCGTCGCGAGATCCTCCTAATTCGCAAGCGCCCGTCCGATGCAGCCAAAACGCGTGAGAAAACCACGGTTCTCGATTATCTAGCACACAGCAATCTCGTTGAAAGCGAGCTTGGTAATGGTGGGTTTCCTCGTCTCGCGCAATTAATTCAGCAAGCCGGCGCACACAATGTGTCCCATACACTGGGGACCAT
Organism: Amphirosellinia nigrospora; assembly: GCA_004123355.1. Lineage (NCBI taxonomy): Eukaryota > Fungi > Ascomycota > Sordariomycetes > Xylariales > Xylariaceae > Amphirosellinia > Amphirosellinia nigrospora. The sequence continues at coordinate 2,613,783 of SCHM01000002.1, read as the reverse complement.
TGTCACCTACCTTCTCATGGACCCAAAGAAACTTGAGCCATTACGGAATGAGCTTAAGGAGATTTGGAGTGAGCATGATGGCAAGTCTACTGTCCCATCGTGGCTCGAGTTAGAAAAGGCGCCGTACCTAAGTGCGGTTGTGAATGAGGGGTTGAGGTGAGTTGCTGATGCTAGTTTGTGAGCTAAAGAACCTCTTCTGGAGACTTACAGATGTTTTAGGATGGCTATCGGCGGTATGAACCGTACGCCCCGAGTATTCCAGATGAAGATGTTAAAATATGTGGATGGGTTATCCCCCGAGGGGTCAGTTCGCCCCTTTTCGCGTACTTAGTATTCATAATCTTGCCAGAACAGGATACTAACTCGCTATAGACACCGGTATCATGACGACATGGTGGATGCACAACGACCCTTCTGTCTTTCCCGAACCGGAATGTTTCGAACCTACCCGATGGCTGACTGCCGATCCTGACGAGCTTAACATCATGCAAGCATATTACGTACCATTTGCGAGAGGAGCAGGAACTGCGTGGGTCAGAAGTGAGTTATGTTGTCATCTATGAACTGTTTAAGTGGCTACACGAACTTGAAGATACACGATTTACGTCTATTCACGAAGCTGACCTAGAGCTAGTCTCGTGTATATGCAGATGTACCACACGTTATCTCGCCTCTTTCGACCCGGTGCTCCCAAACTCTCTCTTCATGAAACGACACGGAGAGATATTGTAGCAGTACAGTACGATATTTTTTTTGCTTATTCTGCTACCCGCCATCTAGGCAATCGTGATTTCCCTATTGCCATCTAATTACTAACGAATAAATAGTGGCTTATTGTTCCCAATGCCGCCGTTTGATTCCAAGGGTGTTAGGGTAACTGTCTCAGAATAGCTGGTAATTTACCCTCTAATTTTGATACACATTTATAACCTCCAAGTTGAATAGAAAATGCATTTATCATGAAGAACGTGGTCAAATACACCTTCACCATAGGCAAAAGTGATGCAATTAAAAGGAGCATAACAAGTCTGGTAACCGATGTTTCCTTAACTACCTTATTTATAGCCCTTGTAGTCATGCGATGTATTCCCTGCCAGTTGAGTGTCCTCTACCTCTTATCTACCATCTCATTGGACTGCATGTATGGCAGCGAGAAGAATTTAGGAACTGAGGCGGTATTGTATTGGGCCATATATGAACTCAGTATAACCGAAACGACACCGACGCACTATTATGCAGTCGTCGTCCTGTATGGCTTCAAATCGATCTCGTTAAACGCTAACACCCTCTTCTTTCTCAATATCTTCCTGGCTTGGTGACCATTTGTCTTGGAGACTCTTGTTGAGCGTCAGCTCATAGACGTTCTTGGGCCACCACTCTCCCCAGCTAGTGAGGAAGATCTGATCTGGGTCCTCGGGATATCATCTCGAGTAAATGCCCTAAGAACACTCTGCCCACCCTCAGGTATACTTTTAGCATCAGGAATGTTGTCGGGGATTTTTACATCACTGCCCCTGCCAAGACCCGTATTCGGAACTAGCCCAGGAGATACGGCCACAACTAGGCAGGTCCCCTGGAGTTGACGACGCCACCAGTGGGCACCGAGGAGTTGGATGAACTTAGTAGCAGAGTAGACGCTGGTGCCTGTCTTTTGCGCAGCTAACATTTCATTCTCAAGAGTGTCTGCAATAAACTGTGTTAGCCCTGCTAGTGATATTGACTGTCTTGGGGTACACTTACTGGTATCCTTCACCATTGTTACGGCTCCGGACGAGACAACGACAATCCGAGTCTTAGACTGTTCCAGCTTAGGCCGTAACAAATGGAGCAGGTAATGCTGTGAGAGATGATTGACTAGATAGGCTCAATCCATTTTGAGCCGTGCGGCCCACTGTTGGCCTTAATCATGCCGGTTGCTGCATTGAGCATGAGGTAGTCGACTGTGCTTCCACCCAACTTCTCGAGGGTCTGTTTGGCGAAGGACTTCACGGAGTTCACTGCAGCGTTCGGAGTCAGTTATGGCTACTTGGAGCTCATTGATGAGGGTTTGGTCAGCCCCCAGACACCCTCTTGCCCCCCAAAAGGAAGTCTCGTGCTTTGACAGTTACCGAAACAAGAAGAAGACGGTTCCGAGAATTACGCACTGTTGTTCAGCTGGAGCGGCAAGATGGTGAGCGTGTGCCTGCTGTTGTATTTGAGCCCATTATAGGCATCTGTCGTCGTCTTGACATCTCGGGCGCCAAGAATGAAGTTGTAAGGCTGCGATTGGACTAGCAATTGCTTGATGGCCTCAAAACCCTACACGATGTTAGTGAATTGCTTGTGATGAAAGGTAGACTACGGTGCTATGGTGGCTTACGATACCGGAGCTTGCGCCGGTCGCGACGATGGTTTTGGCAATAGTCGACATTGTAAGTTGTGTATTTTGGGGGTTTCTTTGTGTTCGTCCTGTTCGTTGAGCTGAGTTCATGTAGAAAAGAGTCAAGGTTCTCTTATACTTGGGGGCTACCTATGTTTTGTCAGCAGTGGTGCATAAGGGCGGCGATAGTTGGTGTTAAAGCCGGTGATCTGTTGGTTCTGTTGGTTGACCTTAGCCTACGGGTTGGTACTTAAATAAGTCAAGGTTGATTTATAATTGAAATCACATACCTACCTCCTAGTATGTGATTTAGTGGCCGTGGCACTTTAGATTTAAGTGGTTGAGCTTGCGATACTAATGTGACATTGTTGTGTCATCATGGGTGGCTCCCTAGTAGTAAATGCGATCACATCTAAGTCGTACATATAAAGGCACACACACACATCATGCATGGACCTATACATTGTGCAGTTATCTCAAGCCATTGATAATGGATACTTACACTGCATGCAATGGAACCAAAATCCTGGGTCTAGTCCAAGAACCTTGGAAGGTTCAAAGGTAGTAGGTAGGTACCTAGGTACCTAGTTGAATTGCCTGGTCATGCGATCTATGCCTGATAAATGCATAGATTTGAAATATCGGTAACGAAAATGCAACAAACCGGAGACGTCCTTGGGGAAGTGCTTCGACGGTTTTCTACGAAATGGAGCTACAGAATAGACTAAGACGATATAGGTTAGCGTGTTCAGAGCTTAACTTGCAGCCATCAATTTCATCACCAAAGCCGAAATTTTTGAAGCTTTTCCCCAGCTTCCCAAAATCTATCATCATCCTCTCAACCCATTTCTCTTTGCGCACCCCCTCTCTCCTTCTATTGTCATACATCCCTGGTGCCATTGCATTCTTGTCTTGATTTCCTAATACGTATATCACACCACAATGCAGCGGGCTCTCTCGTCACGGGCCAGGGCCTCAGTAGTGTCCTCTGCCGCCACAAAGTACCGGGCCGGTGCGGGCTTGTCGCAACAGCTCCGATTTGCCCACAAGGTTCGTCTATTCTTCGTCGTGCACAGTCTTCGGACTATTCGAGCACGCAGTGCTAACTGGATATGTAGGAGCTTAAGTTTGGTGTCGACGGCCGGGCTGCACTACTTGCTGGTGTTGAGACTTTGGCAAAGGCTGTTGCCACCACATTAGGTCCTAAGGGCCGGAATGTTTTAATCGAGTCCAGTTATGGCTCGCCTAAGATCACAAAGGGTAGTTGGGCCAATATGCTGCATTCGAACATGGTCTGAACACGCTAACTAACATTGTCATAACAGATGGTGTCACTGTCGCTAAGGCCATCAGCTTGCAGGATAAATTCGAAAACCTTGGCGCTCGCTTGCTGCAAGATGTCGCCTCTAAGACTAACGAGTCCGCTGGTGATGGAACCACCAGCGCAACCGTACTAGCCCGAGCTATTTTCTCCGAGACCGTCAAGAACGTTGCTGCTGGCTGCAACCCCATGGATCTCCGTCGTGGTACCCAAGCCGCTGTTGACGCTGTTGTTGAATACCTCCAGAAAAACAAGCGCGATATCACCACTAGCGAAGAGATTGCTCAGGTTGCCACCATCAGTGCAAATGGAGATACCCATATTGGTAAGCTCATTGCCAATGCCATGGAGAAGGTTGGCAAGGAGGTGTCATCACCGTCAAGGAAGGAAAGACAATGAATGACGAGTTGGAGGTTACAGAGGGTATGCGGTTCGACCGTGGTTTCGTTTCTCCGTATTTCATCACAGATACAAAGTCCCAGAAGGTTGAGTTTGAGAAGCCACTTATTCTCCTGTCCGAGAAGAAGATCTCTGCTGTTCAAGATATCATCCCTGCACTTGAGGCTTCAACCCAGATGCGCCGTCCTCTGGTCATCATTGCTGAGGACATTGACGGCGAGGCTCTTGCTGTCTGTATCCTCAACAAGCTCCGCGGACAGCTGCAAGTTGCTGCTGTCAAGGCCCCTGGCTTCGGTGACAACCGCAAGTCCATCCTCGGCGATATCGGCGTTCTTACTAACGGAACCGTCTTCACTGATGAGCTCGACATTAAGCTAGAGAAGGCTACTCCTGATCTTCTCGGATCCACTGGCTCCATCACAATTACCAAGGAAGACACTATCATTCTGAACGGCGAGGGTAGCAAAGACGCTCTTGCTCAACGATGTGAACAGATCCGTGGCGTCATGTCGGACCCTAGCACTTCTGATTATGAGAAGGAGAAGTTGCAAGAGCGTCTCGCCAAGCTCTCCGGTGGCGTTGCTGTTATCAAGGTTGGCGGCTCATCTGAAGTCGAAGTTGGCGAGAAGAAGGACCGATTTGTCGATGCCCTGAACGCAACCCGCGCTGCTGTCGAGGAGGGTATCCTGCCTGGTGGCGGTACTGCTCTGCTCAAGGCCTCTGCTCACGCCCTCAAGGATGTCAAGCCCTCCAACTTTGATCAACAACTTGGTGTGAGCATCATCAAGAACGCCATCACCCGACCTGCTCGGACCATTGTAGAAAATGCCGGCCTGGAGGGTTCAGTCGTTGTTGGCAAATTGATGGACGAGTTTGGTGCCGATTTCAACAAGGGCTTCGATAGCTCCAAGGGCGAGTACGTGGACATGATCAATGCCGGTATCCTTGACCCTTTCAAGGTTGTTCGCACTGGTCTGGTAGATGCTAGCGGTGTCGCTTCACTGCTCGGTACTACCGAAGTCGCCATCGTCGAAGCCCCCGAAGATAAGCCTGCCGCACCGGGCGGTATGGGCGGAATGGGAGGCATGGGTGGTATGGGTGGTATTGATGTAAAAGATTGCATCAAAAACACCTCACTCTTTTTCTCTTGTATCAAGAATTTTATCTGGGCTAAAAAGGGGCATTGAATCTGGTGTTTGGGGTACGGATTTTGTTGTCTGATGTGTCCATGTAATCTCTTCCTCTCCCCTCCACACCAACCATGTGTATATTGATTGTTCATACTACTCCTACTGATATCCCGAGCGGCGTTGTCAACGAGGTTGTACGATAACGAGAAAAAGATCATGTTCAAACTAATGACTTATGGCTACGTATGCGCGTATCTTGACCATTCGAGTGATGCCTAGGCATGTCATTAATGAATCTATTACTATTAAGTGATTCGGTACACCGAAACACTGTTGCCTTTTCTAGACGCTACATCCATTTGCTGCAGTGGTCGGGATGCTACGTCAGGTGACGCAATGGTTCTCACGCCTAACCTGTGGTGGGCTCATAATACACAATGCTGCTTTGATTTCTTCCCTTGTGAGGGAGGCAGTCAGCTACCTTACGATGGCTTGGTACATTATGCCCTAAAGCTTTCTATCATCTAGTAAAATTATATCTAAGTGTTGCTAGAAGCTATGTCGGTTTAAGTAGGTCACTAATTATGGCGTTTCATTCTTTAGTGTTGAACTTTGCTACCTCTAACTTGCTTTCCCTAATCAGATCGTTCAAGATGACAAACACTAACTTGTCAATACTTAGTTTTAGTGGGTGAAGGGAAGGATAGTAAGAGCGTTTGCTCATCTTCGCGCCAGATTACAAATCGGCTGTGACATGTATGCCTGGCATTCCTCGTGGATTTTCTAGGATTGCTTCTATTTACATGTTACTCATGAAGAAAGAAGTTTCATACCTACCTTAACCTAAGTAGGTACCTTTGCGCTATTGTCCTGCTTGGTGGGTCTAAGTTATTTGAAGCTGCCCTTTATCTGGTTGTTTTTTCTTTATGTAGCTACTGTGTTAAGTATCTAATACCTTGTTTTGTTTATTTTTAATTCTTTGGGTATGTATTTGTCTATTTGTTAGGCCTCCAAAGATATCGCTATTCTTATTGGATGTGAAAATGTTAGGCAGTGCTAATAACAATGGTCCCGAGTGAACTTCAAGCAACCTGCATGTACGTATGTTGTACAGTGCATTAGATAGGGTATGTATGTACACTCGCGTCAGGCCATGATTACCCCTCGCCCGCCAAGCTAACCAGCCTGGCACGGTATCTCACGGCCAACAGCTAAGCCCCGCCGACTCGTCACTCCGTTGTGCACCGCTTTCCGTGTACAGTATACAGTACGATGTCTGCCTTGGAGGGTTGCGGGTGGCCCCTATGGTGGTTACCTACTGTAAGTAGCTACCTACCAGGTAGGTAGGTACCTAGGTAACGTACTGTATGTACTGTCGAAGCCTGCCATATGCCCCGAGGGCTTGGAGACTGCCGTCCTTGACACAGTGTGTATAAGTACATTTGCTGGCCCAGGACGTCACTTTTTTTCTCGCCCAAGTCCGACCATCTTCCCCTCCATTGCGACAAGCGTCCCACCACACACATCCCGCCTCCCAGCCTGTCAGGTATCTAACCTTTAACCTAGTCTTCAACCAACCTGAACCTCTCTCTTTCCCTCATCTGCCCTTACTTAGTACGACCACCGCCTGGCCAAACCCAACTTTTTTCACGATCGCAGACAGACCACGTCAGCGCGGCTCGATTATTCCATTTACTTCTGTTAGTTCTGCCTGCTGCAACCCCACCATCGACTTCCTCTATATCTGCCCGTCTCTTCTTGCGCCTTCAACCACGTAGCGTCGGCGCTGACCATACCTCGTAGCTCTCCCGATTATCCTTCGTCACCTTCCATTAATCCTACTTCCGCCATGGTAAGAACTTGATCCCGCCGTTCAATGTAGACCGTATTACTTCTTCGCTAACTGACCACTTGTTATAGTCTCAATCAGGGTTGGTTCCCTATCCCTTGTGTTTACCACTGCTTTTGGACGCCTCCCGCACGCGATCGTATGAGTGATCATGCGCCGCTTTACCGACAATCGAGGTTCTCACTGAAAACTCTAAGGAGGCGTAGCTAACAGCTCTCACTCCTCATCTAGTGCTACCGTGTCTCAGGAATGCATATCTGCATTTAACGAGCTCAAGCTTGCGAAGAAGTATAAGTACATCATCTTCAAGCTGTCGGACGACAACCGCCAGATCGTAATCGAGGAAGCCTCTGGGGATGCGGACTGGGAGAACTTCCGCGAGAAGCTAATCACGGCTACCTCCAAGACCAAGAGTGTAAGTCGTGGCTACGACAGTATTAGCCTCTTGCTATGCTCACAATACTGCTAGGGTGCCGTCTGCAAGGGCCCCCGATACGCCGTCTACGACTTTGAATACAGCCTCGCTAGTGGAGAGGGTTCCCGGTTGGTAACACAATTCTATAGGGGGAGTCTACCATACTGACAACAAACACAGAAACAAGATCACTTTCATTGCTTGGTCCCCAGATGATGCTGGTGTCATGGTTAGTATACCTATACTCCGAGGCGTGACCTTTGATTAACAGCGCTACAGCCAAAGATGGTGTACGCCTCGTCCAAAGAAGGCCTCAAGCGCTCGCTGAACGGCATTGCCATTGAACTGCAAGCCAACGACCCCGATGACATTGAACACGATACAGTGCTGAAGGTTGTCAGCAAGGGTCTGGCCGGTTAAGTGTGCTGGCTACAGCTATGGTATGAATTAGACGGAGAAGATAAAAGGTTTGGCTGGGTAACCTGGCCTACGAAGCTCACGATACCGCGACGAGGGAAAATCTGCTGCAAGCCTGTATGCCGGATATTTGCGACAAACGGTAGTTTGGTGCCCACCATAATGGGGGTTGCTCGACACAAAGACTTCAGATTCGATGTTGATCAATGATACACTACACCACTTTCGTCATGCCCAAACAGTAAAGCATTTGTGTGGCATATTTGGAAACAAGCCGATTTCACCCTTTCTATTCCTTCTCAGCCGGGCAGATTCGACAAGAAAGACTGGTGGCACCGTGTTCTCCTACTAAATCACAACGTGATACTTAGCCTTTAGCTTTCCATGCCTGTTGAAATGTATCCGTAAGCTCTGCTGCTAATTGTTCATCTCGTATCCGTTGCAACAAGAAGCCCTTTAGGTCGGTCCAAAAATCTTGTGTTTGTAGGACATCTGGACCGCTTAAGCCCTGGGCTACATCCTTCTGGGCTTCCGGTTTCGCCGCTGCAGTTGCTGCCGCACCCCCCATGACCATGACAGAAAACTCGATCGTAGTCTCGTCATCGCCGACCAGGTCTTTCAGCACCTTACTATCTGGAATGGGCTTCTTCCTGTGTAGGATCTTGATCTTCTCTTCAGCTATGCCGGTCTCTTTGGTCACAGAGGTCTTGATATCGTGTATAGAGGTGTTGAGGGGTTGAGAAGAGAGTCTGAGGTCCAGCGGCGGATTACGGAGTGATTTGACGGTTACGACGAGACTTCGTTCTTGGCCGGGCGCCACACTTGCACTTTTGCGCTTTGTGATGGGCTTCGACATCTTGGGCAAGACGTACTATGTATCTATTAGTACCGTTGGGGCTTCGCGATGCTGGGGGCGGCACGGATGGAGGGGCACGTACAGCGCTCCGCGCTTGATAGGTCTTGGGGTCCTCGACATGGTCTGGCGAGAGCTTGATCGGACGGCCATCTAGGGCGGCGAGAAATGATTTGGCGAAGGAGACTTCTGTCATGACGTCTAGTTTGGCGGTAGGTGTTACGGTGTCGGGGGAGTTGTATAGGTCTATTAAAGTGCCGTAGATGACCGTGGTTGATCTTCTGAGGGATGGATTGAGTCTAAGCTAATCACCCCACTTTGTGGCTGGAGCTTCTGCTAGCCCCACTCTTGCTTAAGGTGGGCGGTGGGATGGATTTCTTATCATGTTATCGGTGTGGGTCCATCTCAAAAAAAGTCCCTGGAGCAATCCCAGTCAGCAGCTCTAGCTGTAATCTGCTGTGCTTTGCGACCATACCTCGATCCTATTCGCAACACTCAATTCACGACAATTGCGTCTCTGCATAAGATCATTCTTCGAAAATGGGTACTGGAAACCGGCATAAACACCAGGGCATACCAGAGCCTCTGTCTGAAGCCCATTTCGCGAAACTCAAACGCAAAGCTGGCCTTCCCGTCGACGATGTCCCGGAAACTAAGAAGCGAAAAGCGCAAAATGGCAAGGCCAGCAACAAGCCTAAGAGCAAGCCTGCCGGCAGATTGAATGGGAAATCGAATGGCACGAAAGTAGCCCAGCCTCTTTCAGCAACGAAATCGAGATCTAAGAAGGCCAAACCTGAACCCGAGCTCGACCTCGACGATATAAGCGATGGAGTAGGAGGCGGATTCAGCGATGAAGATATGTCCGGTTTAGAAGAGGAAGGAGGATTGGCAGATAACTTCCTAGGATCGGACGACTCTGTTTACGACTCGGAGGGCGAAGGGGAGCGTAGGGCTATGTTCTCCGAGGATGAAGACGATTCTGACGGAGACGCCGAGGAGAAACTCACGGCGGCCAACATCGTCGGGTTATCCCGCAAATTGGATAAGGAAAAGGCCGAAGAGGAGGCCGCTGCCGAAGCAGAACTTCAAGAGACTCTGCAGACCAACATTGATGTTCCCCACGTCTTGGAAGATGGAGACGAGGAACAGCAGAATCGAAACTTGTTAGCGCCTGATTTGCAACTGCTGAGGCAAAGAATGACGGACACGATCCGCGTGCTTGATGACTTCGCGAACCTTGCAGAGCATGGCCGATCAAGATCGGAGTACACGGCGGAGCTCCTTCGGGCGATTTGCGACTACTACGGTAAGCAACTTAGAGGCCTTCAAGTCGCCGGGTCTATGCGGCGCAACGCTCATGCTCAGGTCTATAGGATACTCTGAATTTCTCGCAGAAAAGCTACTAGGCTTATTCCCACCGGTGAGTCTTAATTATACTTATCGCTCGCCCCAGCGTATCTTAAATTCTGAATGCTAACAGACCCAATAGAGAGAGGCTCTCGCCTTTTTTGATGCCAACGAGACGTGAGTGATAGACGGAGGCTCTTTTAGAACCAGGAGTGTATTTACTGACTTGACATTGAAGTCCTCGCCCTATTGTCATCAGGTATGCATATACTAAAGTCGTCCCAGCACTCAACTCTCATTAACATATCTACAGAACAAATACATTGAAAACGAGTAGGCGAACGTTGGCCTCTGGTAAGACTTTTACTGTTTTAAATTCTCATCTAAAAAGATAATTCTAACAACCATAATATTAGCTCTCATCAGCCGCGCGCGTAACGCTTGAACCGGTGAGTGGATTATCTTAATCTCCCTACGTCGGCTTCGAAGTGATTGCTGCTGCATCCCTCAAACGATTATGAGATTTTCCAATTCGACAACTGCTAATCCTCCTTGTGAAATAGGTTGGGAAATGGTCTAAGGTCAGTTAGTCGGTCATCAAAGCGGCGATTTGCAAGGCAACTAACCTTGACATATCGCAGGTTGGCCTACAAATATTTGAATCGAACGTTCCGTAAGCTTCCCTTATCATATTTCTCGAGGCTCCTGTAGATATAACAGTATTGACTTTGGTGAATTCAGTTTAGGAGGTAATTGCGAGAACCACCACAAAGCTGTTGAATTTGGAGCCTGTCTTCATAGTGCTAACGCAACGCTCAGCAACCCCGAGTATTTGGCCGGCCATTATCTTCTTCAAGCAGGGTCTTCATTTTTACCCTGCATGGCGTTAGCACCACAACCCGGCGAAAGAATCCGTAAGTGACAGCGGCGGTCAAGCTAAATATTATTTAGTGGCCCCCTTCCGCTGACTTCAAAATGTAGTTGATATGGCCAGTGCACCCGGTGGTAAAACTTGCCATATGGCAGCGATGATGAAGAACACAGGTTGCATCTTTGCCAATGTAAGGGGGAATGTAACTTCGAGAATTGGCATGTAAGGCTAACATGGTCTAGGATCCGTCCAAAACTAGGTCACGCGGTTTGATAGGAAACGTCCATAGACTTGGTGTCAGAAATGGTAAGCTGTCTAAAACGATATTGTGTCAGGGTTGCTGCCTAGCTAACACATGAATTTAGTTATTGTCTGCAATTATGATGCTGTAAGTCGTGAAACAGGCCCACACGATATCCCCAAAGCGCATGATCGCATTTTCTTCTCTGGCATATGATATACCGTAAAGCTCAAACGACTGATATCGGAACAGAGAGATTTCCCTAAGGTAATGGAGGCTTTGATAGGGTTTTGCTTGGTAAGTAATCATTGACGCTTTGCTTCCATTTGCTTCAGATTTTCGCGCACTTCGAAGGAACATGAGGCACGCTCCATTCAATAATTCAGTAGCCCTTAGTCATAGGTTCCTTTTCACTTGGGAATTCTTCAATTTTCGTCGGGTGCTAACATTTGATTGTACAGATGCGTAAGTTACACCTCGATATACGATCATGGAGGATAACCACCCTCTATGCCTCCATTCCGCTTTTGGGTACCAGTAGACAACTATTTTGCAACAACTACTAACCCGGCTATTTATATAGACCATGCACCGGTACAGGTGGTAAGTAATCGTTTGTCGTTATGCAGTTTCATATTCCTTGAGCATCATCACGTCTGACACATGCAGTCTTGCGAAGGACCCATCGATTAAAACAAACAAGACGGAAAAAGATTTCATCACGATACCCCACACCCAGAGACAACTAATCCTAGCTGCCATCGATTCAGTGAACCATGCTGGTACAGGCGGTTACATAGTAAGTACCATCATCAAGCTTCCTTCTCCTTCTACCTATTCCTGATCTCGTGCGATTTACTCATGAGATGGAATGCTAATTTTTGGGATTCGAAAAGGTTTACTCTACTTGCAGTGTCAGCGTCGAGGAAAATGAAATGGGTACGTCCTCATTTCATGAAATCTTGAATTTGCTAACAATTTGCTAACAATTTGCAGTCGTTCAATATGCTTTGAAGAAGAGGGTAAGGTTCATCTACGGCCTTGGGCTCTGCATATTGTGCAGGCCTCCAGAATATTCTTTGTTGTCTATGACAATAATACTAACTTTAATTTCCATAGCCAAACGTGCGTCTAGTTTCCACCGACCTCCCGTTTGGGAAAGAGGGGTTTACCGCATACCAAGGGAAAACCTTCGAGTAAGTAGATTCTACCCGTGGCATTAAGAGAGTTTTGCATTTCATTCCTCAGACGAACATCACCCGGTTCTTCGTCAGATGAGACACCTCCTGACTAAGATGGGTTTAGTAAGAGTTTAAGTCTCACGCGCGCTTTTACCCTCATACTCTAAACATGGACGGCTTGTAAGTTAAATATAATCCAAAAGTTTCTCTGAATGATGCCCTAATCCGTTGCAGTTATGTCGCCAAATTTCACAAGATAGGGCCAACGCCAGCAAATTTAGTGAGGACAACAAAACCGAGTCGGCGCCGAGACAGGAAGAAGTTATTGATAAGACCCCGATCTTGGCGGACGACAAGGTTTCGCCCCAGGAAACGGAAGGCGGTGACTTTGGTGGCTTTGATGATGATGAAGATGCTGAATACATCCAACGTGCGAAGCGAAATGCTATGCGAACGCGGGTCTTGACCCCAAAGCCCTCGATAAGCCAAAAGCCCAGACCAAGGCTAAAAGCGATAGCTCGCAAACAAAACCCAACGCAAAGTCTACGAATGGTGGCAAGCAAAAGACTAAGAGTAAAGCATAGGTACCTGATTAGAATTGAACAGGGGATTGGCTCAAAACAAAGCATAGGGGCGTCAGGGAAATCAGCCGCACATAAGCTATTAGAGATGGCACTACCCCTCCTCTCCAATATTTTTCCAATAATGATTGGGAATGAATGGGAAAGGGCTAGCGGGTAGGGGTAGAAGGCTTTCGAGGTTACATACGAAGACTAGTCTGTCCTAAGCTACTCTATTATGAGAATTGATCGTATAAACATAGCTCACCATGGCCACCTATAATCTGTGTCACGACTGCAGATCGACTGAGTGGGAACAGCTATTAACGGGAGTATTTAACATACAATCTACCAGGCTTGAAAATGGAAAAGTTAAGTGTCGCGAACATAATCTGGGGAGTATCAGGTCAAATCAGGATACATGTGAATTATGCAATCTCATCAGCCGCGCATCTCGATCTCTGAAGCCATGGTGGCCCATCGCAGAGTTCCTCGACCGCCCGGAACGAATCGCTTGTGCATTTTTCAATGGCCAAAACCGCCTGAGCTCTGGAGTCTTAACCGGCAACATCTCACAAGCGAACGTGCTCCTAGATCAGTTGTTTACGGAGCTAAACCCGAATTTTCAATCTGTAAATCTACTAAAGCAAGAATTTCTCGACTCCCTCGACCAGCGCGATGCTATTCATGACGACCCCAAATAGGCGATAGACGGGCGGCGCAAGAATAACAGCCTTAATCGTCTCTTGGTTCTGGCGGGCCTTGCGCCTGTCGAAGCTACTTCTCAGACTTTCATGCAGCTACATCCTTGCCGATATCCTATACCCACTATCAAGGACTACGTCGATGAGACGACTCCTTTCACGGCGTTTCCTACCGGGCGCCTCGTACGACCAGAGGTCAATATTAAGTTGCTAAAGAAGTGGTATGACACTTGCCGTCATAACCACGGCACCGCATGTGAACAGCCATCTTGGCTCGGACAGGGAATAACATGGCCGCATAACCTTCGTCTCGTAGACGTGGCCCAGCGTTGCATCGTCGATGTCCCGACTGCATGCCCCTACCTTACACTGAGTTATGTATGGGGCTCAGAACAAGAGCCCCTTCAGACTACTACACAAAACCTACCGAGTCTTCGAGTCCCGGATGCCTTGAACTCGGACCGGCTTCCGAAAACTATTGAAGATGCGATATGGCTCACGCAGCAGATGGGGGTGGAGTACCTCTGGATAGACAGGCTATGTCTGATCCAGGACTCGGACGCCGATAAAGCCGTGCAGCTCCCACAGATGGATCTCGTGTACTCGAGTGCGTCATTGATCATCGTGGCGGCAAGCGGCACAGCGGCAGATGGGCTAGCGGGTGTGAATGACACGCCGCGGACGATTTGCCAGCATACGGCGCGCGTGGCGGAGAACCTAAGCGTCATGGACGTCTTACGGCTTGATGAGGCATATGGAACTTGTGCGTGGCGCACGCTAGCGATCACGGCGGACCAGGTTTTCTGGTCGTGCGAGACGGCGCAATGTTGCGAGACGATCGGGTTCGAGGACTTCCCGACGGTCGTGAAGCCCGGCGACATCGTGTCGTCCGTCCTATCCGGCCACAGCATCTTTGGCGAGTTCGGCGGTGCGAATTTCAGCTACGGGGAACTACGATCTATGATCGCGGCGTATAATAGGCGGCACCTAACCATGCAGGGTGATATCCTCAACGCATTTACTGGCGTGCTGAGTCGCGTCTCCGTGAACTCGGGACATGAGTTTCACTGGGGACACTCCGTATCCTGCATGTTTGATATCTCGCTGGCGTGGGTGAATATCGTCTTCTACTACGACGCCGATCTATCTCATGCCAAAATCCCGACCCGACGACGGGAGATACATCGCGTACGCGCTGCTGATGGGTTGGTCTTGGCTTGGATGGATGCATCTAGAGGGTATCACGCGTGTTATTCCAAAGCAAGTGAACATTGCCGCGGAGTTGAACATTATGAAATTAGATATCTATGGCAAGGCGTCGCCGCTTAACACATCTAAAGATACACTAGAGGACCTGCACCCGATCAATATGTATGGTGTCGACCCCTCGACTTCAGCGGGTTGGAAGCAAGACACTGCTATCCCAGCACATATGCTGCACGCTGGCGACGACGAGTTTCGGAACTCGGGACGCCTGCTCTTTTGGACGAGCTACGTGGAGCTGGAGACAAGAGACGGCAAGATATACAGTTCTTCTGAACAAGAAATTGGCGAACTGCTCCCCATCTCACCCTACCAAATCGCGAAGCCGGAGGGGAAACGTAGTTTCATTGTTATCTGCCGTAAGTTTGACGATTTTCGTGGTAGTACTGTGCGCGCGGAGCGCAGGCTGTATCTCCTGCTTGTTGACTGGGTCGATCGCGAGAAGCACGTTGCGGAGAGAGTTTGTGCTGCTGAGGTCGATGAGGGTGCTTGGGTTAGTGAAAGTAGGGAGTGGGTTTTGGTTAACTTGGGATGATTAGTATGGTGTGAGATAGATCCGTGATACAATCTTCATTTCACTTAGGACTATTTAAGTATCTCAGTAAAATCTTCAGACATCTGTTTAATTAACTCGCTAGAGAGGCCAGTTTGGGATCCATTAAGCCTGCTCAAACTCGATGTTTAACCGCTCTATCTACGTATGTACCCAAGTTTCTTGGCTCGCTGTGACTAGACTATGGTCTCAGGAGGCTAAGTTAACGGGTGCAGCCATTTAGGCGATGCTTGATTTAGGAGTTTTATCCCCTTCAATTCTAACTATTGCCGCCCACTCCTTCACGTTACCTAGCCCTTAATCCCAGTGTTTTCCGCAAATCGTAATGGAGCCTCCGCCAAGTGAGAAACTTTCTTGCCTATCCCCTCAATCTTTCACGATACTTGAGCTACTATTGTTCTGTATCCTATATGATATGGCTAGTCCACTAACTACTCTGTATAACTGGCTGCGCACCTGAACACCCCGTACTAACGCCTTAACTTCCATATTCCTTACTATCAACCTAAGTACTATGACAACTTTACAACCCAACACTTTCACAATCATAACAAATAGGACACTATATGTGATAGCACCCTTACGTGCACGCTTCATGCCAGGAACAGGGATCAGAGACCAGTCAGACAAAGAGACTCCTCGTATATAGCCAGATAGTCACGTAGAGCCCACGGAGATGACTTCACTGGTCCTCTGTGCAACAACAGATGTTCACACCCTACCCTTGCGTGGATCGTGACACTTCACATCACGAAGCTTGCACCGACAAGTAGCCACAACCCAAGCTTACGCCACGTCTAGTCACCAACCACGACTTAGCATATTTCACAGATACTATCACACAACACAAGGGTTTACATGGATTATATGATTGAATCAACATTCAGTGGTAAAAATGAGAATTAGTAATAATAAGTAATAATAATCATAAATGATAATAATAATAATCATAAGTAATAATAGTAGTTCTTAAACGTCTATATGAATTGAATACAGATTGTAAGTTACTTCCCAGTTCATGTTAACAGCTACATCTATGGTCAGCTTCACCTTCACGTTAACATCTACGCAACTACATTATGGAGGCCCGCCGCTCACCCGAGGACTCTCGAAGTTCCCCCTCCAAGTTCTATCACAGCTACTTCTATGCCTACGATCTACGACTTACGTCTACGACTACGCAGAGGCCCGCCACCCGCCTGAGGACTCTTGAAGCTCCCCATCCACTGTTACATTCACATTTACGTCCATAGCTATGTTTACAGGAGGCCCGCCACTCTCCCGAGGGCTCGCGAAGTCCCCCCTTCCAATTATTACAACTATATCTACAACTATATCTACTCTATATGAGGCCCACCGCTCACCGGGGACTCTCGTGGTTCCCCCCTCCAAGTACTACAGCTACTTCTATAGTTACATCTACGTTTACGCCGGCGTACTACGACTGCAGCTACGACTACGTGGAGGCCCACCTCTCACCGAGGATTCTCGAAGTTCCCCCCTCCAGTTAACTACGTCTACGTCTACAGATACGTCTACATCTACGAGCTACGATCTACAATCTACGACCTACGACTACGACTACAGGAGGCCCACCTCTCACCCGAGGGCTCTCGTAGTCCCCCCTCCAGTTAACTACGACTAAAACTACAGGTCCGGACCTATTACTCTACGTGGATCCATCTACTACAAGCTACAACTACGTGTGCAGGAAAAGGCTGGAAGAAAGGGGTGGAGAGAAGGGGCCAAAAGAAAGGGGCGGAGGATAGGGGCGGATGATAGGGGCGGAGGAAAGGGGATAGTGGAAAGAGGCAGGGGAAGGGATGAACAGTTTAACCTCCATCGCCGAAGCTAGTTCATGAGGGGTCGTTTAACGTCACATTTTGCCTTGGACGGAGTACTTTTTCGCTGACTCAGGCGCGGCAGTTTTACCTCATGCCTCGGAGGATGAAGTGACGGGGGGTAGTGACCGGAAGAGGGGGTGTGGTGTCTTGAAGCAAGGGGGTTGGAGTGGGAGTTAAGCTCGTCTCAGGAGCAGATAGTTTAGCCTCGTGTCTAGGAGGAAGAGTTGAAAAGTATTCTCGCCTCTTTTCAAGGGTATGAAATTTCGCCCGATTGTTATTCCCTGCGGCTCATTGATAAACTACACCCGCACACGACTAAGTATTTTCAGTTCTATAGAACAACTTAAAAACATTATTAGATCTTAACACGCCATTAAGATCTATAGAGTAACACGATCACTATAACTCACCGTCACCAAAAGCTATCTGTCTACTAGCCCTGAGAATATTAGCATTTAGTGTGCTTTACGGCCAGTACACCTCACCATTAGTTTCTTTGACCACTATATGATGCCCTACCAGGCATATTGAGAACCCTCAGTTTTATGATCTTCAGTGCATTGTTCGTCGGCATAGTAGTTGCCCCATTGTACTGTTCTTGGTTCACCTCTAGTACGCCACGCTCAACATTACGCCCTCTAGATATTGACCGCTGACGCAGTTCAAGCTTCGTTTCATCCACACTGAGCACCACTTTCCAAAGATACCAGCCCTCTGCTTTCTTTGTCCTTAGTACAAACGCTCACTCAATATAGAACCCTCAGCGTAGTGCCCTCAGTATAATTGCTCAGTGAACTTCTTTACTGTATCCCCTCATGTTCCCTCAGCAACGCCGTCGATGTAGTACTTTCAATACTACTCATGTGAAGCCCCCAGCCTGATTATTTGGTGTATCCCTCAGTAATAGCCCCCAGTGTAGTGTAGTGCCCTCAGAGGAACGCCCTTGGTGTGCAACCTTCAATATAGTGATCTCAATATGCCACCTTCTATAAATGTATCCCTCAACGTAGCACCTTTAGCACAGTAGCTTTCATATAATTCGACGTGTGTATACCATAAAGATTATCTAGGACCCTTAGCGGAATATCCTGGTGTTTACCCCTAGCACAACCCCCAGTGTCATGTAGTAGGCTTGAGATTACGCGTTCTGCGCAGCGCCCTCATAAATGTATTAATATAAGCCATCAACGTAGTGCAATACCCCCGAGTAATGCCCTAGTGTATACCCTCGATAGATACTCTCTGTGTGGTGTATGCCCCCAGTATAGTAATCTCAGTATATCGCCCTCAGCAGACCTCAGTGCACCTAAATTTACCCTCATATGGTTGACCTTCACCATGATGCGCGGTAGCGAAATGCTAATTGCCCCTATAACTACCTCTGTAGCTTGTGCACTTAGTGCTGCGCTCGCAGTAATGTCCGCTATGCCTCACTGTAGAGTGGTGGTGGGCTGCGTTCCCCCGATCCATGAGTTGCGCCTCAGTCCGAGACTGTTCGCTTTCTCATATACCCACCGACCCCAGTTGGGTCAGGAACACGAGGTGGAGGGTTCCCGTGCAGCTAGTCAATCCCGATAAATTAATTTGTATGGTGGTTGGCGAGAACCGACTCACAAAACGCGGTTTTGAGCGAGTTCTGAGGAGGTTAAGCTTCGGCCCCCAACTCGCCCTGGGTAACCCTACCAGGGTAAAATGATGATAGGGTAGATATTTCAGGGTAGCACCTCTTAATGGATCCTTTTATTTCCATCAAGTTGTCGTAATGACCTTTGCACTCTTTTCACACCTATCCTGAATGCCCTCTTCCCTCCCCATGAAGTTGAAGAACTGCAACCGCCCAGTTACCCAAAAATGAAGCCATTCACGACAGATACCTTTCTTTTCCTTACATGATGCATAAGAATACAGCAAAGTAAACAGCATCTAGATGCAAGCCGAGCCCGCTAAAGTTAATCATAACACTATTATTCGAAGGATTACGCAAGATTTCATGCTGAATTATTCACCCATCATGCCATCGCCTTCCCATTCGCCCTACCTAACATACAACATACATGAACTCTGCAGATGTTGAGTTGCTGCGACCCAAAGTAATTACATGGCTGGGCCCAAAGCAATACTCGAAGATAGAAGGGAGAGGATTCGGGAATATTGCAGCAGCCTCGACCGATTCGAGATGACATGTCACACGACTATTCGTCGACCCCTCCTTCACACGAAAACTCTCTTCAGCTTGTGTCTTGCAATGATGCAGCCTGATGTTATCCTATGTACGCGATCGGATCTGGCGACATATCCATACGAAGGCGTAAACTATTGCAGAACTCTCAATCTTATTGGAGGTTACATGTTACACGGCCGTTCACCCGCCCCTCTCTTGACCCGAAATGTCACTTTATCTTCAACACCACAATAAAGAAGCGCGGGCTTACTCAGGGATATGAGTAAGACAGAACCAAGCCGATTATCGGGCGTCGTAGTGATAGAATTAGATTTAGGGTATAGTTGACGCCTAGTCTTCCCATCTGGTATTGTAAGAGGTTGGGTATATTAGCTCGTTCGTGTCCTGGCCTCGAAGCTTTTCCATGACACACTCCTCGTCTTAAAATCCCAACTTTTCTTTATTTTCAATCATTGGAGATTGTTATTCGGTCGTAAAATCATTCTAGCAAAGAATATCATCCTACTCCACCATGGACGACCCGTACCATTACAATTTATTCCAGCAGATATACTGCTTGTCTATGGCAACGGGCATTGTTTCCAAATATCAAGGCCTAGAAGCACACCTTCAAGACGAGTTGAAAAAATGTCTGGGCCATTTTCTTCCACTACTGACAGGCAACTGGGCTCTTTCCTGGGGGCCTAGAGTCTACAAAGAGAAGAGGGAGCATCCGGACGAAGGCGGACCTGACAACATATGGTTTGCAGCTGTTGATGACACCCAAAAGGTCTGCGTTGTTGCCATCGCAGGCACAGCGTCGAATTCATGGGCAGACCTCTATCAAGACTTCGATGTTTGGGAGGTTGTTGATTTCAATGCCTGGGTCGATTCATGGACTCCCCAGGGCATTCCTGAGCCCGTAGCCAGCACTGAAATCCCAGACAATGGTTCTACACGCCCATATTGCAGCAAAGGAAGCTGTGTTGGCGTGTGGAACGTGTTGAACAATATCAGCACGGAAGCCAACGAAGGCACGCGCATCGACCAGTACTTGAGTTCCTTGGACCCAAGCTACACTATCGTGGTCACCGGCCACAGCCTTGGGGGAGCCATCTCGCCACTCGTTGCATATGGGTTGGCGAAGAAGTTATTGACTGGTGACCACAAAGTGAAGGTACTACCTTCGGCTGGTGTGTCCCCCGGAAACGAGGCGTTTGCTGCTGCATATACCGCTGCCTTCCCAAAAGACTCTTCATCGGGCGAAGGTGAGGGCTACCAGGTATACAACACGGACTATTACAACGAATCCGACATCGTTCCCAGGCATGGTCTATAGACACACATGACGACAGAAACTTGCACAATATTCTGGACAAGATACTTGACTGCGACGGAGACTTCAGAAAAGACATCGAGGGCTATTTGAATATCGCTATCGGCGCGTCGACAAAGTCCAACATCCGGTACAAGCCTCTTCCAGGGCAGCGATTCTCCGGTTCACTACTACCTACCCGAGTCGAAAGTTGGGATGACGTTAAACTCGTTATGAGCACACAACACGTTCTCGCCTACTGGGACGAGCTTGGAATCACCGAGTTCGTGAGTCAATTTGATCAGAAATTTCGGGGGCGGGGAATGTAGGCCTAAGGATCGTCTTCTACTTGAGCAGCATATTCATCTGTTGCTGAGAAGACTTGGATTTATCGTTCTGGAATTTTATATTTTCTTTTGTCGTATTTTCATGATTGGACGTGTCTTGGTTATCTCTCTTCAGTGATCCGGGTAGCAACTCGGCCCTATGTAGGTAGCAACATCATTGCCATCTTATATCCGCTCCTTTAGAACGACTGGCGTAAAACTATCGCTTCCCTGTCTCGCATGCGTTGTCGCATCTACCTTTGAGTGCAATGATTGAAAAGTGGTCATTGTGATACTGGTGGGATATTCAAGTAAATATAGGCGATTATAACTGCAAGCACTCTATGTCTGGTAGCTTGGTCGTGTAGTAGAAGCTCGACATCAAGCCAAATAAATTGGTATTCTGGAATCATATTTATTTGCTGTTGCTAGTATCAAAACTGCATCACTTGCAAATGCAGTTAAGTATACGGAAAATTAGCCATAAACAATCGCTTCAAGAAGATAAAAAAGATATCAGCAATCAACCCTTTCGTTTAGTCTGTTCGCTCAAGGCCACCCCCCCTGAAATTTCCAATCCCGGCATTATTCAACGTCAAACCTTTCGCGCATACGCTCCCAAAGATCAGCGTTGGGGCGGGCAAGATGGCCGAGACATATTCGGTGCTGCTCTTCAGAAAGCAAAATTGTCTCCTTCGCCAAATCTTTTTGGCCAGCGTATATATAGCACATAGCAAGGGTTTCGTAGAAGCTAATGAGTTCGTAGAAGAGTCGTTCGTCCTTTAAGAGCGTAATCCGTTCTTGGGCCAACTTGATAGCCTCTTCAACCTCAGACGGCAAAGCCTTATCTTGAAATTTCAACATTTTTTGGCGATAATTAGCAAGATGACTCTGTATAACTTTCATCCGTATCTTTCGAGTGTCCGACTCTTCTCGGTTACAGGGCTTGCAGACCCAACAATCGCAAATAAATTTGAGATGTTTTTTTGCGAACTTCGTAAGGGGCGAGGCAGGAAATATCGTACGCAATGCGCACTTCCTCTCCTTCTTTCAGGTCGGTCATTGCGTGGACACATAACACTCGGGATTTCAGGCTATATTTTGCACATGCGTTTGGGGCGCAAGAATGATTGAGCCCTGTAAGGACCTTGAATATTAGTACAACTGTAAATGGCGCAAGGATGGCTTGTTCTCTAAGCTTTTAGATGAATGATGCATGTTTACGTACTGCTTCCTCGAAGAAATATGACACTCTCATGCTTTCCCACTCTGAACCCCCAAAAGTTTGTTCGGAAGATGGCAAGAATCTTGGTCCCGATGGTGTCTTGGCAGGCTTGGGCTTCCTGGTTTTGTGCTTCTGTTCTGAGGGACTTTACTTTTTCGAAAGTCTCGGAGAACGTCTCTTGGTTACATCTGAGGTCCATGTAGGCTTTTTTCTCGCCATCTGAGAGCAAGTTGTACGCTTTTAAAATTTGCTTGAAAAATCCTCTGTCGTTCGAACAATACGGTATACTAAGAAAGACAGAGTCGGCGAGGAGAAGGGCACCGCGTGCGGCCGGACCGGTTGTAAAGGTGCCAACGCCCACTCCTTCTACTGGTCGTATGACTAAATCTACATTTCAATTAGGAGACAGGCCTTTATCATACAGAGTAGAGCAGAGCCACTAACCTTGCTCCGGGGTCGGCGTTATGCTTGTCTGGTCCGCCATGGTATAAGAAGCTGTATCGCTATTATGAAGTATCGCTGTTTTCAGGAGGGATAACGAGTGGTAGCGAGAGATGCATTTGAGCCTTCGTAGATGTTGCAGAAGATAATTGACCAACAATAAATTCGAGAAGTTAGCGCGAAGATGAAGAAGTAACTGCCTGTGTGACTTCAGACACGAAATTATTTTCAAGTGCAAGAACGATGCGAGGAACACGTAGATCAGTAACGACTCGGCTACGTGAAGTCAAGTAGCAGCTGTGACCGCGATAAATACTTCATGTTGCTTATGTCCTTGCACAATAGATAGCAAACTTGGAAGCTTAGGGTTTTGGATTTCTCAGTTGATGAGTAGCGAACTGGGTGAGCCCAGGGCTCTAGCCCAGAAGGTGAGCTACATCCAGCGGCTGGACTTATACTCGATCAACTGCCATTTTTATAATGCGAAGCTTGCGAGTCGGCAAGTCAACATATAAAGGGGCCGAGCCGACCTTAAAGTGCTAAGAATAGCGTTTCCCTACTAAAAGTGCCGAGGACTACTAAGCTGAATCATGTCCTCGTGTTACTGCTGGCGGTGCAAGTATTTGATTCACTTCAAGGTAACTTGTTTCTTGATTTTAGCGATTTGCCTGTTTCTGCGGCATTCTTGTTTAATAAATTCTCGTGGGCGGTTGTTTTGTCCTCGTCTAAATAAAACACCAAAACGCTAGCAGGAACTTCTCTTTGGAGACATTGGGCTTAAAAGATGTACATACCTGCCTGGGAGTACGCGAGCTGCGCTGATTAGTGGGTAATTTACGGGTGGCTCTTGATGTTCGCAATGTCCTAAATGACATCTATGAGATGATGGCTTTTTTATCAAAACTTTGTTTGATGCAAAGCTAGCTACATGTACCGAGGCAGTACCAATGTAATCAAAATGCTTGGCGATCAATTCACTAGGTTAGAGGTTTGGTGGGACCCAGTCAAGATACACCTTCTAACCTTCTTGATTAAGACCTCATCACCAACCGGACGATGCAGGTATTCTTCTAATATTATCCAATTAAACCGGTTCCTTTTGATGTATTATCTTTGAATTATTTGCACGAAAAATGAAACTTGCGCTTTGTAAGCCTTAGTGGTGAAATGGGAAAGTTCATTCTAGTCAAACCTAGCACGTATGATGGGCCAGTTGTGTTGATTAGAATTTGGGTGCCTATTGAACTTGTCTCGTCTTTGTGGCAGGCAAACGGTAGCTGCTCAGTGGGTTAACATCGGTGGTTGTGCTTGATTTGGCCCCTGTCACTCGGTGCCGTTGCGAATTCCCTAGTATAGGTAAGAACCTTTATGCTTTACAAGGCAATTCCACCGGGAAGGATTGCTGTTGTTGTATTGTGCTATTTAAAATAATGTATAGTAGCATCCCTCCAGGTTCTCTGTCAGCAGTGTTGACATATTGGTCCTAGGTAGGGTGGTATAACACGCGTCACGATAGGGCTGTACAGTCTGCAGATCGCTATATAAGGTGCTGCCTAGGTACCTTGACCACTTGAACTCAGCTCATGCAATCCCCAGTTCACATTCGTTTTCCTCCTTCAACTCTGGTGCAAAAGCGAAGTCTAAAATGACACCTGTAACTCAGCTAATTGTCGCGTGCATCGCCGCCGCGGGACTGGGACAAGCTGCGCCATTGGTTCAGCCAGGCAACAGCAACGCGGTACATCAATGGGTGAAGCAATCCAGACAGAGCATAAAATGGGGCCCTTGCCCTGACAACTTTCCCGATACACTTACATGCGCTACATTTCGGGTTCCGCTGAGCTGGAACGGTGCTCTGCATCAGAATGAGACGGTTGAGTTGGGCATGGTACGCCGGGAAGCCGAAGATAAATCCCGCCGCATCGGTTACCTTTTTGTCAACCCCGGCGGTCCCGGTGGTCAGGCAACAAGCACTGTGGCCTCGCGAGGCGACTCGTTTGATCCCGAGATCCGAGCTAGATTCGATATCATAGGTCTTGATCCTCGTGGTGTTGGCATCAGCACACCCGTACAATGCGAGCCGGCACTCTTCAATCGGCGCGTCAAGTTCATGCCTAAGACCGAAGGAGAGTACGAAACCCTGGTCCAGTACAACAAGGATCTTGGCGCGAACTGTCGTTCAAAAACTGGACGGCTTCTTGAATTCGTTGACACGATAAGCGCCGTCAAGGACCACGAAGCTGTGCGCTTAGCTCTGGGGAGAAAGCCACCTATTTGGGTCTATCGTATGGTACCCAGCTGTTCAGCCAGTACGCGCAACTCTTCCCCGACAGTTTCAGAGCCATTGTTCTGGATGGCAACTTGCAGCACTCGCAGTCCGAGTCTTCCAACTTACTCATTGAAACAACGACATATGAAGCGACCCTGAAGCAATTCTTTGAATGGTGTGCTTCGACTGATGAATGCGCGCTGCAAGGGAAGGATGTCGCTGCCGTGTTCAAGAGTGTCAGAGAGAACGCCACTGCTGCTCCTATCCCGGCGCCTGGATGCGACAACGTATCATGCCGTTCTGATGTAACCGAGGAGGATTTCCTCTTCACAACACAGGGATTCCTGATATCTCAGCGCAACTGGCCAGTACTAGGGCAAGGTCTGCTCGAAGCCAACAACGGCAACGCAACCCTGATCTCCGAATTCAATCAGATTGCGATTGGCGATGCGTACGAGGACTCCTACCTGTACGCAGGAACAGCTATTGGGTGCCAAGACTGGGCGCA
Source organism: Amphirosellinia nigrospora (assembly GCA_004123355.1). Lineage (NCBI taxonomy): Eukaryota > Fungi > Ascomycota > Sordariomycetes > Xylariales > Xylariaceae > Amphirosellinia > Amphirosellinia nigrospora. The sequence continues at coordinate 2,588,231 of SCHM01000002.1, read as the reverse complement.
CGCTTCAACCGGTCTGACGGATGTGATCGAGAAACAGAATTTGGGCGCGGTATTCGGCCCTCTGACCCTCGGCGCCTGCCAAAGCTACAAGCTCCAAACCCAATGCATCGGATGGCCAGCGCCTCTGAGCAATCCCCTGCTCCCGTCACCTACAGTGGCAAGGTCGAGCTTCTGATGGTCAATTCGCTTCACGACCCCAACATCGTACACCTGGGCGCTTGGCCTTCAGAGCGAAATTAAGAATGCCGTTCTCCTAACGCGCAATGGCAGTGGCCATACAAGCTACTTCGTCGGCGGCGATGCGTCAAAGCTGACAAATTCCTATCTCCTTAACTTGACACTTCCTGAGCCTGGAACGATCACCAATTCGTAAGGCTTCTCATAACACTGGGTTCCTTTTCAGTACACCGTGAAGCGCCTAGAACTTGTTGTCTTTATGGTACGAGAGCGAATAGCGCAGCGCGAGGTTAGCGGCGAACCCACTTCGTTGTCATGTTGTTTACACACTTGTAGACTAGATAATACCCCCAGTTTAAGAGACTAGAAGTGAATTGACTTTTCTCTCCTTTCCTACTGTTGTGTACTATCGAGGTATCTCATAGATCGTAAACTCATTTCTCAATGTCGCCTCATCTCTAAACTAGCAGCCGCTTCTACCTAACTCAATATGCCTCCTGCGACCGCCTAGAAGATGTGAGTTCGAACTGGTGGCCGATTACATCGTGTCATGTTATCGAAATCCCTCTTCTGCCAATTAACTCTCGCGACCGCGTAAGATTTAAGGCGCTGTTTCTCCTCTTCACTCATGTCCATGAAACGCGGAAATCTCGACCTCCGAGAGCTCTCTTCAGTCTGGACCATCTTCGCATTAGGGTCATTGCCGTACAAGTCGACGAACTGAAAACTCCGCATCGATGTATTCCCATAGGTCGTGAAGTACCTCTCTGACAGTCCCGAGAAATCCTCCGTCAGGAAGTGGAGGAACCCGCCATGGCTTACCACGACGATATGCGCATCGTCCGGTCCGCTCTGCGCGAGGTTCCTTAGGAAGACCCTTGCCTCCCGCGCCCGCGCCTCCACAAGCGCCAAGTCAGGCATGTATTTCGAGCCCTGGCCTTTCCAGTACCAGTCGCGATCAACCACTACCACAATCGGGGTTAGTTATCATCAATTAGAGCATAATAGGTAGAGGTTTGGGAGGGCGGCTGGCTTTTAGGACATGATTCAGATTAAAAAAAAAAAAAAAAAAAAAAAAAAAAAACTCTATCCCGAAGACAATGAGATGGAAATTGTAGGGACGTACGACTAATGTCGAGGTGCGGTTTATAGGTTGTCTCCAGCACGGCTGGTGGCTGTCCCGTATCACTTGGTCGCACGCCCGTCTCCTGCAGTTCCGGTAACAAAATCACCCTTTTGCCTTGCAACAACACATCTTCGAAAGCAATGATCGAAGTGCGAATTGCGCGTCGCATAGGCGAAGACACGATGTGGCTTATGCATCCCATGAAAGCATACGAACGACCGAAGCGGAATGCCTGCGACACGCCTTCTGTCGTTAGATCCGGATCCCGCATGTAGACATTGCGGGTGGCGTTGTGTACCGACTCGGCATGGCGGATCACATCTATGACCGGCGACATTGTAGTCCCGTTGCTTGATCGCAATATGCGCAAGTAAACTCACCACCAATATGAAGGTGATAGGGTTGCGAAACATCCAGGAAGTTTCGCGGTCCGGTAAATATGTCAAAGCGCCGACTACAGCCTTCCTCCATTCTCTTGCTCACTTTCTTCGGGTATTGCCAATTACAGGATGGCAACCAACACAGTCACGAGACGCGGAGGTCTTTGTACGCTTAAATTTCATTACACAGCTGCATTGATAGCCTATCTCTGACTGTCACAAGCCTATCGCTTGCGTCAGCGAACAAAGGAAATTGTGTATAACAAGTAAATACTTGGTCAAGCAGCAAACAAGAATCTGGGCAAACACATGAGTTTGTACAACACGGAAAAATAATGATCCTAAAAGCGCCTATAATAGCTACATTTGACTGTGTCTTACGACCTAATCCATGATGGCACTGGTTTTGCTTTCCATGGTACAAGCTAAAAAAACGAATGACACACGAATAGCATCTGGACAGACCTGATCCCCTCGTCGCACCACATTGGCTTATGAAATTGCCAAGCATGCTCCGCCAGGCCTCTTTGATCAACACGTCAAGTCATCAATTGGGAGCGGAGGAAAATCTAGTCTCTCCGTACAATTCTCATCCTTACCGCTTATGTATGAATTGTGTGAAATTTTAAATCGCACAAAAAGGTTACTAATAAGTTGCGTTGTCGAAAGTTGACGGCTTAGGAATACTTCGCATCATAGGGTTCTCAACTTGCTAAGAGTATCAATTAACCTATAATCGCCACAACAACAACAAAGGCAGGACGACGGCCATAATTGCGTCTACAATAAAAACGGTCGGCTAAATGGATGTTCTTCAATAATGTGCTTGGTAACAATAATACCTTGGTGGTTTGGCAGGTCTTATTGTTGAGGCACAGCACAAGACCATCGCACTTAGTTCACAAAAACCTTAACTGTTAAGCAATATTACAGGTAGGCCAACTCCAACATCAGATTTTAAGAATATTAGCATCATCATACATAGGTCTTTTGCGGCGGTTCTACTTCATCAAGAGTTGAGTCACCAATAGCAGTTAAGGTTTGAATGCATTGTTAGAATGGCTCCTGTGACTAATGACCCGATTACATAATATCTTACGTACCTAGGTAGGAGATGTGTACCCTTCCGGTCCCCAGCGTGACTTAGCAGTAGGTATTTTAATACCAATAAGTACCTAGGCTAAGTACTTTGTGCGAGGATGTTAAGGGGGCGAGGAGGTATACTACCTGCATCCTAAGCTGCTGGGAGAAATATGCCCGACAACAAAACATCCCATACCACAGGGCACTGCGATGGTGGCTTCGGGGGTGGAGGCATTATAGTTGTATGCGGGACCGGCATGGATGGGTTGGGTCGCGAAATCATCTTCGGAATGGATGGATTACCTGTCACCGGCGTTGGTGCCGATGGGATATCGGCGATGTGGTCGTCAAAAAGGATCGGTACTATCCCCACTGTTGGCAAGAGCTATTTACCTAGGGGGTACTGGGGGCGCTGGAGATAGTGGTTGTACAAAGCACTAGAGGTATTTAGGGGGCACCAGATATGCTGGAGGTACTGTATGCACCGGGAGTAAAGGGAAAGTAGGGCAGTATAGTGGTTTAGCCATACTTTTTTTAGTGGCTATATAATGGCTGTATAGTGGCAGTATAGTTGCTATGCGGTTATGTTATAGCGTTGTTATAGCAGCCTCTATGTGGGGGTTATTGAGGCCTTAGGGCTTTTGGTAAGGTACCTAAGGTACCTAGAAGGATTGGTAGCATCAGGAGTACCCCAATCCTCTCATCAGGTTTCAACTGGTTGCATTTCCATGTTATCCGTGCAAGATTCAACTTTTCCATTAGGAGGATTCTGAAAGCTTCCTCCTCCACAGCATTTTGTTTTACTGTGGGAGTTCCTTTCTTGGTATAATTAGGTCGGAAAGGTTGGGAATTTGTCTTTTTCTCGTGATTCGGATCGTTTCGAGGTGGATTGTCAATTTTAATCGGTTTTATTCGGAGCACTTTGAAAAGGTTGTTCTTGTACCTGATAAATAACTCGGGTGAATTGGCCCAAGACCACGCCACTGTTGGGTCCCAGCCACGCCAGTCCTTGGCGTTTAAAAGGATCTCCCTCTTCACGTTGGAATATCGTCACTGCCACGTCGTCCTTTTCCTAGGTACTTTAAAGTGATGGCATTACTATATGTACCTAGTAGTTAAGTAGGTAGTTAAACAGAGGCCTTTAATCGGCAGGGCCATGTTGTTTATCTCGATAATCATTACTGTGCCCTGCCAACGGTAGCCGCTCTGACAAATCGTCCAGATCAGATTGGCTATTGGCGCGATTTTTGTTCTTGCGAGGCATCTCGAACGATGGGACACGAAATAAAATGGCTGTATTGCGTATTAGGCACAACGATACTACCAAGTTAGCGCAAGTACCGGATCTAGTACAGTATGTTTCTGGTACATCGAGTGACCTGCACTAAGAAGAACGAGAAATATAGGGCAGTAATAAGTAGTACGCAAGACAAGCTGCACCGGAAGGAATAAGCAGTAGAAAGGAATAAGCAGTGGAAAGGGATCGTGGGATCTGTTTTGGCGGGCATCGGTTGATGGCAGCCCCATAAAGAAAAACCGTCAAGATGCCGTAGTATGCTATGCAATAATTTATCATGTCCGAAATACGTGTTACTTACTAATAATCAGCCGCCCTTATTCTATTATCTTGCAGTATGCGAAAATAGTCTGCACGGAAGGAAACAACGGAAGTTAAGATGCTAAACGAAGGAACGGAAATTAGACTCATTCGACGAAACGGATGCAAAATCGCCAAGGATGAATCTAGTAGTGATTATATACGCGCCCTAGCACCTTGAAGATCGTGAGAATCTGCCAACGCCAAGTCGACCTGCATGAGACACAGCAAAAGGCGACTAGAGCTTTTAACGAGTCAATGAAGGCAATATCCATCAGACTAGACGAACTCGAAAGACGTACTCTGCCCCCACCGAACACAGCAGAGACGGCTATCGTGATTAAAGATGAGGTACAGCCTACGACGACATCCAACGCGCCGCCTCCTCAATCGCCAACGAACAATCCGCGAAAACGACGGAATCTGTGGACTGACTGAACGACGACATCCCGCGTATCATACGACGACATGCCACCCATTGTCCTTCCCCTAGTTCTTGATGATCGGTCATCTTTCCTGCCTCTGTAGGGCATTTCCCGGAACAACACATATCATGATGACAGCTTAAAAGCCTTCTATATTTTACTTGGAAGCATTTCCTAGGGGGTAACTCTTCATAGAAGCATTGTCAACTCCGGGGGCTTGTATTCACTATACCTCTCCAAATTCTGGCTATCCATTCATGGTTCACTTCTTTGCTTGGGTTGATGCTGTCCCCCGGTTGAAAGACCGGGACTTTGGCGTTGGGGAAGGGTTAGCAGTCTGCATCATACCTAAGCAAAGCACCTATCTCTACCTCTACATATGAGTCCACGCTTGTGCACTCCCTTATTCCTCAGATTCTCTGAGTGGCCCATGGTCCACAACTTCAGGTTGACGATCGTGCATTGCGACGCAATTGACAGGTTCCTAGACAGTACTGGGCGGCCAGGCATATGGCCCGTGGGGGCGATCTCTCTGAATTGTCCAAGGTATAATAACGGGGTTTTGTGGCATCATTGACTGATAGATTCTTTGGATCCTGTGCTGATTCTGTCTTTGAGTGCGGCAATTGGGAATGTTGGATACAGCAGAGTCACTAGTTCGATGCTATCTCCTTTGCCGCCGTTTGAGTTCTGAAACCTGGAGCTCTAGGTGAACTCCATGTGGCACGTGTCTTCTATGATGGCGGTATTACTGTTGCGTCGAAGCACCCTCTCGCTAGAGCTACGAAACTTACCGATGTTACCTTCTATGGCGACAAACTCCTTGTGCAGCGACAGCTGCTTCCAAACTGGTTCTAGCCTAACGCTGAAATTTACCGCAGCCCCAAAACCAATGGTCTTAAGAGAAGCCTCATCATTGAGGTGAAAAGGCCTAAGATCTTTTGCCGATGTCCAACCAATTAAGTGCTTATTATAGAGAGAGAAATGCCTCTTAGGTGGTATCTAGGTCCTTGTTGAAGTACAGCACAGGGAACTTCCGGTTATATACCTTTGGGCCACCGTCTTCGCATTCACTCTTTCATCCAAGTATCATTTGTTCTCGTTTGTTAGAGCGGTAACAAGCTGGGATAAACCTTGCAAGGCTTGGTTGGAACAGAGAGCTATCGATATATATAATTTCAAATCCTCCAGTGGGAAGTACGGCAGCTGTGTACTAGCACTTCGAGGGTTTTGAATATGCATAGTTTACCTTCCCGACGACTGGGGCAGCAACGCATCCAGCCTCTGCCATTCCCAGCTCTTATCTAGATCGCTGGAGTGGTCGATATCCGCGATCTCTGGGTTATTAATCCGTGCTTTGAAGGTTGAATGATCATGCCCTGCTATATCGCCCTCGAAAACATGGTTAGCATTGGCTCGATTTAGATCGTTTCTCGCGGAAGCAGAGTATCTAAGGTCTTCGCAGAACTTTTTCAAACTGTCGGGTCAACATTTGCAAGAAACAAGTAATAAATAGCGATGATAGCCTACATTTGCTAAGGATAGCGTAAAGTGATTTGAGAAAAGCTAGCTCCTAGGGTTTGGAAAAAAACACAGAACGGACGTTCCATGTGATGATCAAAACCTGCGCTCCCTCCCCTCTCCTCATCCATACCTTTCCCAAGCACATCGCAATCGTTCTTTAGAGTTCTTAAAAAACATCAAGGTTTGTGATCGGTAAAAATAGGGTAGTAATAACCATTAGTCTTGGCTTATATGGGTGCTCTCGTGATCATAGTGTTGTAACCCTGCAATTATTATTATATCATTGTACTAGTTCGAGCTATGCTAATCGTAAAAATGAACTCGTACTAGTAGTGTTGCAGTAGTCATGGTCTCTCAAGGGCTCCGAGTGGGAAGGGGTCGAGTTTATAGATAATCGAGAAGAGGGAACTACTGTATTATCATTTTCAGTTGCATATATGTTCCCAACATCAATCATCGGTAAGACAACACAGTGGTTCAAAATCATAACATCTCAGCCAAGGTTCATAAAACTCATTCCGACTTCACGCTCATATCTTCTCTGCCGAGAATAAATCCAAAGTCGTGACCAATAGGCAGAACGGTCACTCAATCAATATGTCTCGGAGTTGGTTAACCAATCACCCGACTAGTAAGCCACCTAGTTAACCTCCACTTCCCTCTTATACTTCACATGTGATATTGTAGTTTTACTAATGTGGCCCGTTGGACAAAACGTCGTAAACTGAGATTTTTGTTCAGTCGGTACCTCAACAATCAGCCATGGGTAAGCATACTGAGTAATGATGGATTCGTTATCTTCGCCACCTGTGTTAGACGTTAGGTAACTAGTTAGCAGTCCTCCAGTAGACGACTCGAAATAAGGCACGCAAGATGGAAAGCTGTCACCAGCAACATTTTTGGTCTTCGATTATTGTTCTAGCTCTAAGCTACATCTTCAAAACCAAAGCCAGTAAAGAACCCCTGCTCCGACCTTGCCACACTAGGCACGTCGTCATTTTCATCTTAGTTATATACAACTTCCATAGAAATAAGTAGTACAATTTATTAAGTCCTGCAAGTCTTAGAAGCTTGGTTTTATCAATTAGTTGAATGATTTTCATATTCGTCATCTGTGACTAGTGCCAAGAAAAAAAGGTACTTAAGGAGCTGTGACTGTACAAGGTTGTGATTTGGCTTTCGAGACTACAATTCGAGATGAATTCGGTTTCAAGTCCGGCGCAAAAAGAAATCTTTGTTCAACTACTAAGGGTTACAGACCCTATTTGTAGATGGAAGTGTGCCACCATAATGCTAGGGCTGCCGCCCAACCTATAGAGCGATTTCTTTTCACGGAGCACTTTCTTCAATAATTATCGAGAATACAGTTTATAAAGAAGTTAAAGAGAGAACTGGGTCCATTAAGGCTTAAAAGTCACAGCAGTGAATGTCTATCACACCTCGGGCCTCCACAGTCTATGTCACCATCCAAAAAGACTATCATGCTAAAGCACATACATATCTACAACACACAAAAGGCACACACACAGGTAATATATTTGTTAACTTGTATAAGGTGGGGCGTAAGTCTTTTCGGCTAGTTTGCGTAGAGAAACTGGTAGTAAGGGGTAATTGATATACATAGTAACCCTTTTAGGGTACGAATCCGGGAACTCTTAACTTTGAAAACTAGCTCGAAACTGCCCACACTATAGCAAAGCTAGACATATAAAAAAAAAAACCGCAAATAAATAATAGGGTGGAATAGCGGGTGCGAATTATGCACGTATACGAGCCGTGTGTGTTTAATGTTGTGAAGTTGTGAAGGGGAAGTTGTGTGGTGGGTCCCTCAATCATTGGAGCTGCACGAGACTGATATCCTACTAGGTAATGAGTCAATAACGACGATGGTCATGGAACTTAGAATTATGAACAGTTATTAGGCTTTAACATGACTAAACCATCAAGATTGCACAGAATTATATACCGAAATGGCCCGGGTGACGGGTCCACAAGAAAGAGAGGTAATCTGAGAAATTACTCATCTAATTCGAGTCTCAGTCACGTAGAAATAAGGGGAATCCTTTGATCAAAGGGAATGAAAGATATATATATTAATAAAAAATTTAATAAAAAGTCCACGATGTGTGTTGAGTACAAAAGTAAGGTATAGAGGGATTTCTGGTTTTTCACGTGTATCCTCCTTATCAATTTGCCCCTCTGTTTCGCTGGCCTAATTTGCCCATACATCTCACACGCCCTACTTCAATACTAGACTTGTCGCCCGGAATGTCGGCCCTTTCAACGACAGGTTTCTTCTGCTTCCTGTCGACTCCGACCAGAGTAGATCTGGGCGGCTATAGTGACCAACCACATCTATAAAATGTTTGTTGGTGACGACCAGGGTGAGATCGAGGTCTTCATACACAAGCCCTTCAGTCGAAGGATCGCCATCTCCAAGCGGGGGCGTCAACTTCTACCATCCGGCCCTATGACGCAACTATGGCCACCACCAGGCTTGGTGAACAGTAGGCCATTCTGTATCTGAAGTGTGTCAATGGCTTTCTGGTTCGCGACCCCGTGCAGTGCAGAACGAACGCCGTGCCCTCGACGGCGTACGTCTGCGATAGATTTAGACAGCCGTCCGCGGATGTAGCCCAGTGAGTCGGGGCCGCGATGCCACCGTGGGGTTCGATGGGCGGCCACATAGCGATATGAATAGCTTCACCCTGTGCATATGTTTGGTACTTTAGTGGCTGTGCATGCTCCCAGCAAGACAGCATTCCGATCTTAACCTTACCGATAGAGCCACCGAAGTCTATCTCGACCACATTGTTAAGGTCAGAGCCAGAGCCATCACCAAATATATAGTCCTCTCCACATGGGTTGGCTTGACCTTGCGACGCTTTAAAAGTATCTCTCCCTGGGAAGAGATTATCGCCTGAGAAATATACAAGCTATGAGTAGGAGTGCGCTCAGCGAAGCCGAGAGCAACAACGATGGAGTTTTCTTGCGCTGCCTGCTGAATGCGCGTCATCTCTTTCGACTCAACCGCCAGGGCATTGAGAGTGTATCGGGTGGACATAGCAGGGTCTACCGGCCGTTCCCTTGAAACCCAACTCATGTCAAAATCGAAGAAATCCAGACGCTGGAAATAAGGGGTTGAACAAAATGCCTTACCAAATCCATCCAGGATAACCGGTAATCCAGACCTCTGGAAAGGCGATAAGCTTCGCGCCATTAGTCGCTGCCTCGGCGATGAGCTTGACCGTCTTGTCGACTGTCGCCTCCAGGTCAAGCCATTCTGGCTCTGACTGAGTGACAGCTACACGGAGTTTTGGCCCATCCATCCGTATTTTCTATGTTCTCCCTGATGTGATCAAAACTAAGTGGCTCGAGGTGAACGGGATTAGTGGTGTGATGAGAAGGAAACTGGATGTGGAGGCGCTGCATGACGTTTGTCAGTTGGGAGGGGAAAATATATTCGTGCCAGAGTCTTGGCAATGGAAAAGCATATGCTTGGGGTTTTTGTAAACGATGTTGCACGGCATAACATAATACTGACCATTAGTATAGGGCGTGATCCTTGTCCAATCATCCTAGAGAATATAATTGGTTGGGTTTTGCTTCGTCTCAGCATGGTAATATGACCAGATGATCATTACCCAATGATGTATAAGGATGTGTCAGTCAGAGCCTCCATATAGATGACGATGAGAAACTCGTCGTAATTATGATTTTTGTCTATCTCCCCAAGCGATTCCCCCTCCAAGGAGCGAAGTAGTTAAATAAATACATTGAAGCCACCAACACTACACAAGAACCTGTCGCCAAATCCTATGAGTGCCCGGTATTGCATGCAACCCAGTATGTTATTGTTAGAGTGTTACGTACTTGGGAGCACACTTCGAGCAGCAAGTCGACTTTAATTTTCATGATTAAGCCTCCAATAATTCTTTTTTCCACCCAATTGAGGGCTAACTTACTCTTGTTCTACCCCTAGCGCATTATCTACCAAGTGAAACTTATCGTATTTACTTTAATTGACTGATGTATGTCTCTTGGCGGAGATTTGAAAGAGAATAATAGTAGTCGAGGCGAAGATGGGAGGTTGGGCAAATGAAAGGAAGGGTAATTAGGTGTGATGTATGGAAGATAAAGTTCTTTAACTACCTAGGTACCATGGCGGTAGCGTGCATCTCAGAATAACCGCTTGACAATACGGTTTGAACTTTAGCTGCGGCGACATTGCCCTCCGCGCAGCCCTATGAGCAGTCCGGTTATACCTTCCCAGGTTCAAAGAAATCTAGAATTCTTGCTAGGAGAGCAACATCTTATGCAACCAACTTGGAGATATACCACGGAGCTATGTAGTCCTCTACAGTACCTCGTCATGGCCCCGGGACTTTCCCAAATCGGTATTGCGCCCAACTCAGACTTCCTTCAGGCATGGTCCACAGTCTTTCACCAATGTCAGACCCAGCAGCACCGGCACTAACGTGGATTGGAAGGATATGGTCCAAAGTTGGATGCGCCTGTCGAGCATCGCTCCGGCTCATCAAATCCGACATCGCGGCTCGACGGTCTTCGGGATTTGAGGTGGCAGCCGATTTCAGCGCCTCGTCAAAGGTGTAGACATATCTAAATGCCGTTAGCAGGGGTGTAATCAACATTGGTTCCTGGGGCTAACCTACGGCATCGTCTTACCGCTACCTCTTATAGCTCGGTAATCACGAAGATTGTGAGAGGCCATGCCGGCACCGATGATTAGAATACCCTCATCTCGCAGACCTTCAAGCGCTTGTCCCATACGATAATGCAGATCATGGTCTTCATTGTTGAAAAGTGAGACCTGCACGATTGGAGCGTTCAGCGGATTCTTCTTTGGGTCAAAGGCTTTCGGAACAGTTTATTAGCCGCGGCATGTTGGTGAGTTCAATTTATATGGGGTTCATTACTACTCACACCACCATGAAGCCAGCCCAGACGCCGTGGTCTAGTCCTCGCTTGACCCGCTCTACCTCGATGCCGATATCAGACAATTTCTCAATGACTTTCTCCGCGACCTCGGGGCTACCCCTATTTGGATAATCGTATTCATAATAATGCGGAGGAAATCCGTAAAAGTCGTAGATAAGATCCGTGTGCTCAACCGCGTTGATGCTGATCTTACTCGGACCATCTTGCCAGTGGGCAGAGAAAACAACAACTGCCTTAGGATGGACCCGTGTCGTGATTTCTCGTCCGACTTCCGTTAGCTGGGCGTATGCAGGATGTTCAGTCTCTTCCATAAAGCTAGGCCCACCAATTCCGAGGAAGTAGACTGGCATCCGTTGAGCCATACTGAGAGACAGAGAAGCAGACATGACAACTTGAATTTCTTAATCTTGTCGTATTGCGATAGTCTTTAGATGATGCTAGAATGTAGATGGTGTTATGATACAGCGTAAGAGAAGAAACTCGTAAGATGCGTGTCAATACTATATATACTTCTCCTAACTAGACAGGTGACAGGTTAGGTAGGATACCACCGCGCGCTTCGTTTGACCTGTTCATGCCCACGGCATGATAAACACTATTAAGCATCAAGTTCTCATTTGATCAGCTATTATCTACGTAGGCAGTGAGATACCAAGCGTGCCATTTGGCGTAGCAAGTGTTGAAAGATGCAGCCCACAATCTCAGCCTGGAATGCCTGTGCCGCGCGGTTGAAACCCCAGCTTTAATCTTACCACACGTGCCGACCGTTTTCGACTTTGACATTAGCTACGCGAACTTCTAGGAGCCATCAATTGCAAGGGACGATGAGCAACCACGTGTTCCTCACGCATCGTGTGCGCGTAACAATAAGACATCATGGAGGAGATATATCTAGATTATACAATAGTAGCAACCGATAAGTTCTGCCTGGGTGCGCCGTCGAGAATCGGCACATGCGACGTCCGAAACAGAACGCCGCATAGTTACCTACTTCTTAGTAGTTTAAGCTAACTTGGCCCTATCTGTGGAATCATTCACGCCAGTAGTAGTATAGTCTCGATTAGGAACTACTTAGTTGAGTCAGTCGCCCCGCGCGGGGCTAACCAAGCTTTCTTGGCGCTCCCGGCTTACAGATCATCCCGCGCGGCTTCTGGGTCATAGGAAAGCAATCAAAGGCATGTTCCTCCTATCAGGTACCCAACAGGCTGGTTGCAGCTAACTTTGGGAAACCAATCAGAGCAAATGAAGGTAACGCAATACCATCGTCTTATAGCCTCTTCTAACGCCCATTAACATTTATGTGGGATATTGGAAATGTTGATCATACGTTGATTGTCAGCCGATTATTAATACTCAGAAGAAAGCAGGTCTGTTGGGTGACGAGTACTTGACTCTATTCAGTATAAATAGATGGCACATATTTCAAGTTTCTGTGGTATGCCATTTCACATCTAGATTTCATAAAGCAAAAATACTCTCTGGACTTACTGCTCTAAAGTCCCCATCGAAACACCATGGCAGCCAAACCTATTGCATTAATCCTTGGCTCTGGCCCCAGAATTGGCGCTTCGGTCGCTCAGAAGTTCGCCAGCGACGGGTATAGAGTAGTTGTGGCCTCGAGAAATGGAACCGGCAGCAAGACCCCGGAAGGATATCTCTCCCTCAAAGCCGACTTTACCAAGCCCGACTCAGTCCCAGCCCTATTTGACGCAGTCAAGGCCGAGTTCAACTCCCCGCCTAGTGCCGTCATCTATAACGCCGCAGCACTTACGAGCCCCCCAGACAAGGAGTCTAACCTCTCAATTCCAGTCGAGAGTGTGGCGTCTGACCTGAACGTTAACACCGTCAGCCCTTACGTTGCAGCGCAACAGGCGGTGGCCGGGTGGGAGACACTACCGGCAGATGTCAAGAAGACGTTCATCTACACCGGAAATTGGCTAAACGTTGTTGTGAAGCCCGTGCCGGTCTTCACGAATCTTGGCATGGGCAAGGCAGCTTCGGCGTTCTGGATCGGCGTAGCTGATGGAACGTATGCGGCACGCGGGTACCGGTAAGTCACTGTGCTAAAATTCTGATGGGGTGGTTACTGATATTCCATGATTACAGCTTCTTCTACGCTGATGAGCGTCAAGAGGATGGAACGAGTAAGGGGGGAGCGATTGATGGGCCAGCTCACGCTGATTTCTTCGCGCAATTGGCTAAGCATGAGGGTAACGTGCCTTGGCTTGCCACCTTTGTAAAGGATAAGGGTTATGTTCAGTTTAAATAGAAAGGGGAAGATGATACGAACTACGGGGTTTGGAACAAAACTCCCTAGAACAAAATAAATTCAAGTATCTAACCAGGATTGGCTCACGGAGGTCTTCAAAGCTATCGCAAAATTGATAACCAAGTACGATAACCTCCACTGATTCCTAGTGACGGGTGGTGGCGGTGCGGTGGCCGCGTAGGTCCTGCCAGGTCTCTGTTTTCTAGGAAACGGAGCCGTAGACCCCCGAGGTCATGTTGCTCCTCCTACTCCTAACGATGCCGTGTCTACTGAGACCACCCCCCTTCTTCCGCTCCCCTCACTGACCGCCCAAGGTGCCGCCCTAAGAACCAACAATTGCTCCTGAAGCCTGGGTATACTACTTGTGAATAGTCTCATTAGTTACCCACCAGCCAATTAAGGGCTTCAAGTGGGTAGGTAGGTAACTGGCGAGCACTGCTCACCACACACATAGTGATATTTCAGTCTATCGTTCTCAATGTGCCTACGACATTAATTCTTGCTGTGGTTACTGTATCATGTAAGCTATAATAACCCGCCTATGGGTAACCATATTCGGCCCAACCAGTGCCTTATATGCTACGTGGCGTTCGATATAAGTAAAGCAAGTCAAAATAACCCCTTTGGGGCGTCGACGAATTTAAACTTAAGAATAAGTGCTTTATTTATTTAATTTAAATTAGTAAATAAATATTAATCTCACTGGAATTAAGCTTGGGGCTCTATATAGCGAAGACCATTTAAAACACTATAACACTTATACTGCATAGAATATGAGGAGGGAGTGGATTGATCAAGGTATGTGCGTACATGTCTATGAAAACCACCCCCCCCCCCCCCCCCCCAACTCAATATTATTATAAATCTAAATATTGTATATTTATTCGGCTGTATGTCGTTTCGATTTCGTGCGCTCTTAGATTTCTACATTCCTGCTATCTTACTGTCACGTTGATAAATTTCCGATCGTGCATCGAGTCATCGCATCCGTCATTCATTACTATCATCATTGTTTCACCCGGTGGCAATTCTTGTCAAGAAAAAAATAAATTTAAAACGTGGCGTGATATACCGGAGGTCATATGGCAGGTAGCTGGCTAAATTTTAACTGAAGCTGTGCATGATAATCATCTACCTTAGCTGTGTCACGATGTAAATAAACGAAATCTTTTTAGTACGCAGTGTGGCAGCCCTATTATATGGGCCCGCCACACTAGCGCTAGCCTGTTGGGGAATAAAGTTTATTATCTAAGTATTGCCAGCAACTTAAAACTGGAAGTAAACGGAACCAGCAGCTCGAATAGAGTAATATAGGAACTACTATAAAAGGTCGAAGAGATGAGTGCCGCCCAGATACGAGAGCGCGGCAACGAGCTGTACAAGAAAGGCGCGCTAGACAAAGGTAGGACTCACCGCTTCTAAGTGCCCTAAGGTCGCGAGCACAGGTTGGCTTACCTGGCAATCGATGCAGCTATCACGGCCTACAAGGAGGCGGCGGCATTAGATCCGTCCGACCCATTGCCCCTCTCAAATCTTTCCGCAGCCTACTTCGAGGCCGGGTCCTACGCCGACTCGGTCGAGGCGGCACAGAAGGCGCTAGAGAACCCGCGGCTCGTCGCCGACCCGCAGTCGGGCACCGTGCAGAAGCTCCTCGTCCGATCTACTAAATCGCGGCTTCATCTGGTGCAACTCGATGAGGCCAAGGAGTTGGCCGACAAGATCCTTCCCGGCAAAGAGCTCGATAGCCTCGTGTACGCATTGCGAGATGCCAGTGGTCCTGGACTAGCTCGAGCTCCTGAGCTTCGTGAGAAGCTACTGAGATTACCCCGAGTAAGACCCAGTATGTAAGTTCTTGAAAGTAATGCGCATGAAAGGTATCTGCTGATGACAAGGCCAGACAGGATGTCCCCGATTACTTTGGCCCTGGGCACGACGAGCCCGAATCACTGTTTACTCGCCAGCTTGACAGCTCTTGCCGCAAGGAACCCGTCTTGTCTTTCATGCTCTGCGGTGTCGGTGATGCCCGCCACTTATTCAAGACCATTCGTGATTACTACAACACGAGGAAGATCCACTTTACCATCCTCGACCACAAGCCCGCAGTGTTGGCCCGGGTCTTGATCTTCCTCTCCCTGATGCAAGAAGCCGGTGAACTTGCTGCCGACCGTCGCGAGGCCTCCACCACTTTATTGTCTCTAGCTTATCTCTTCTGTGGCTACCTGGTACCGTCCAACGTAGTAGTAGAGTTCCGCTCTGTAGCTGAAAGGCTCGCGTCGAAGCTCCAAAACGAGCGAAACCCATTCAAGTGGGTACATATACAGAAAGCGCAGATGAAGCCGCTAGGCGCCATCATCCGCCAATGGATGGGACTCTCGAAGATGATGTACCCAACCGCACAAGTGAGGAGGCAAGTATCCGTCGATCGGAAGGAATCGCCCCCAAATCTGGATATGAACGGCAAATGGTCATATCTTCCCGAATGCGAGCTGGAACACCGCTTCTTCGAGGATTTCTCAGTCATTCTGCCTGCCCGAGAAATCTTGGAGAACACGCAGCCAGAATTAGCGGATCTAGTTTCTCGGTACCAGAATGGCTGCAGTCCAGAGCTTCGCAAACAAATCAGACACCATCTCAATGCGCACTGGTCTATCAATCCCACCCTCGTTGATTTTGAGTGGGAAGCAAACAAAGAGCAGCAAGGTTTTCCCGATTTCGGGCTCGACCCCTTCGGGATCATAGATTCCTTGAGAAGGGCGATTAACATCAAGGAGACGAGGGCGAAAAGTCGCGACCCCGTCTCTATTGTGACGAGCTTCTTTAGCCAGTCGATTCAGATGCTCCATCGCTTCCAACATGAACTAATGATTGAGATCGTCGTTGGAGATATATGGAGGTTCTGGAGCGCATTTGCTATGATCGCTTCCAGCGGCCTAGTCCAACGTGGCCGAAGAAGTACCACTTCATCCACATGAGCAACATTCCGTACGTTCATCTGTTCAGTGGCTCGTTTCGAAATTCCCAAACTATATATATATGGAAATAAGCTTACCAGGGCGTAGTGATTATGTCGGAGGGGCCTTAACGGGCTTCCTGTATGCTGTTCCGCTCCTCAACCAAGGAAATGGGACCGGACTGACGTCAAACGTATTGCGAAACCCACCACGATGGAAAAACATCGACCATTTCAACGCCGAGTATCTCCTAATGCATGATCGGAACTTGATTCGAAAGCACTTTGCGGTCAAGCTCTCGCCCCTCACAAGCGAGGGAGGATTTAAGGAGATGTTTAACATGACCATGGCAGACTACAAGACTTGGGAGAGCGTTGGGCGGCGCAAACTCGCGCTTACCGAGCGGTTGCCTCGCGAGAAGCTGTTCTGGTGGCTCTATTCCCTCTTCTTGAAGCTATGCCTCCCATTCCCTCGTTCCGTACCGGACATGTCGCTAGTCTATGCCCCGCTCAACATGACCGTGTTCATGAGATTGCTCGGTCTCGTCGCCGAGCTTGAATACCCGTCCCATTGGATATCCAGGATCGTGTCTGCCGTCGCGGCGGGCGAGATCACGACGACTGCGCGCGCCCCGAGGGAAGACGTTCTCACGCCGGCCGCGATCGACCGCACACACAACTCCAAGACGACCTGCGTGAGGCCTTGGACGGACGAGTTCACAACCCTGGCAGCAATGTGGCGCGGCGTCTGGCCCTCTGGTACGCTCGTGCTGGCGAAAGACTTACTGCCTCCCCTGAGCGGTATCGGCGAGCATTCGGTCCAATTCCCCAACTTCACGGCCGACGATCTGAACTACCCGCACTTCGCGCTCATATTCTGGAACGAGCGCAAGTATGGGGAGCCGCCGAGCAGCCTGCGGCCGGTGCTTCTCGACGACGAGAAGGGCGATACAACGTCGTCGGCCCGCGCCATCCGCGCCGACGGCGTCAAGGTCCTTTCTACCTTCTCCTGGGTTCGGAAGACGAACACGGCCACCTTCTGGCTCCGGACCGATGTCGTAGATAATATCTCGGCGGGTGGCTGGTTCGTGTTTATCTGGCGGGTCGATACGTGGGCACGGGTGACAGCAGGCATGCGGCTAGACAAGGCGATTACTCGTAAGGCATCTTTCGGGCCATAACAAGGGATGTCTATTTCTCATAGAGGAGGTTCGGAGGTTGGGGGGAGAGAAAGAAATCGCAACAGTTATTTAATTCTATTAATAGTAGCAACAGATACGGGCTGAGGTAACGAGCCAGAAAAAAGATAATATATTGGCAATTGATACGGGGGCATGAAGAATTGATACGGGGGCATGACCTTAGGGGGGCATGACTTTTACTTAGCTACATATTAGCCACATAAAAAATCATAAAATTAAAGTTAAAACACCTTGATTTTTGTTATTTTTTGCTCTATTTTATGGTATAAAGTCTGTAGCCCTAGCCCTAAGTGTGGCTGAGATATTACCTATTATATACAACTTGAAGCAAAAAATCGGTTAATTACATTATGTTACATAATATATTATATCTCAGCCACCTTTGTGGCTAGAGCTTAGGGCTATATACTGTTATATAGCCCGAAAAATAACAAAAATTTCTATATTTTTATATCTTTAAGTAGTGGCTTAAATTGTGGCTAAACTACAAAAAACTATACTTTTAGCAAAATTTCGATATAAATTAAAGTATAGCTCAGCCACACTTAGGGCTATAAAACCCTAAGTTATACCATTGTATAGAGCAGAAAATAACAAAAATTCGAGTATTTGTTTATATTTTTCGGAATTTTTTAAATAGCTAATACAAGGGTTATAAAAGTCATGCCCCTAAGGTCATGCCCCGTATCAATTCTTCATGCCCCCGTATCAATTGCCAATATATTAGGTAGTGATCTATTTTTCTAATAAAGGCCTTCGCGGGAACTTACCCTCCACTGCGCCCACCAAGGAGCTCGTGGTGATCATGAGTCTGTAGCTGCCCGCCGTCGTAGCAAGCTGCCGGTTCGATTCATATGGTGTACTACTTGGATAGTGAATGCTTCAAAACTTGTGATTATGGAACAACAAGCATCTATAAATGTGGCCTAACATGCTTGCAATTCGACGGTAAGGGCATATTCTCGATTCCCCGTATTTGGAAACGTGCAGCCTATAAGTGGCACAAAGGACGCCAATTGGACAGTGACGCGTGTTTCGATGAACTCGTTTGCTTAAGTACCTACCTCTAAGTACCTAGGTAGTCTACGCTCATGTACCTTCCCATACAAACACACACGCTTGTCTGACAACTGTTACAACACATATTACGCGATAACTCTGGGCACTAATCTTGTATCACTTCCTCATAGATAAAGTATGATGAGTAAGTAGAAATTGCATTCAACTCTCTAACAGCATAGCGTCTCGTTTGCACTCTAGCGAGCAAGCCTCCCGGGTATACTATGTAAATGATAAACGAATGGACGTGTTTCCAAGAACATAATCTTATCTTTGACAGCTCACAAAATTCAAGGATCTTCGTTTCTCGTCATACTACTTAAATATACATAATTCTGATAAACCGAATTTACTTGAGATTTGCTACAATTATATAGGGGGGAAAATGTGAAACGAATTCACCGATACACACAAATAGCCTATTGTATGATTGCATGGCATTATTCCCAAACAGAGGTCTCTGTTATATCTCCTTAAAATGAGAAGACTTTCTGTTTATCAGTATTAAATAGTATATGATATTTCGTCAACAGAAGATCTGTAGATATGCCAATATGTAAATTAGTTTTAGTTGTGATATCGGCTTGTTTGTCGAGCGGCTTGTTTTGGAAACCTAGATTACCAGACGACTGTTTGATTCAACGGTAAGCTGCATGTTAGGTTGTCCGAGTACGTTGTTGCAAATGGAGTCTGTGGTCTCTGAGCACCTCACAACTGCAACCATATTATATTATAATCGACCCTATCTTCTCCACCTCTCGCACTTGAGTTTGAGAAATATTCCTCTCAACTCTCCGAGACTTCCAATAACCACCCACCTATCGATTCAGGCACATAACTCGCCCACGATGTTGACACCCGCGACTGTCAACATTCAGTCGTTCTTTTACCCGATCGGTAACACGCCTGCGATCTCTCTTACGCAGTCTGTACCTCCTGGTGACCCCGCCGACATTCTTCTACTTGGATGTGGCGATCTGGCGCAACATCCTGTTCACCATACGCAATAACGGTAAGAACACCCTATTAATCATCTCTTTTCAACATAATGCTACTCTCTGGCACGATATTACTTGCTATTCAGCACGATTTTTGAGTCTATTTGGCGCGGTACTGCCGGCTATCTACCACGCTCTCAGCTGCTTGCTGCCGTGACATCAGATTTACATCCTCTGCGCCAGACATGGCTTTCCTCAATAATCTGCCCAGATATCTCTTCCTTTCCCTCCAACCAAGTTCTGTCTACAGTTTGAGAGCCGTCTGATTTCGCCAATAAAACTTGCTGATTGAGACCAGGCCCGCAACAACTGGATATAACTTGCTGTGACAACCAAAAAGCAATCATTGGTAAGTCTGGAGCTATTTTCGTGACTAGGCAGGTAGAGGATGCTAACCTTTGTATGCGATAAAGCTAGAAACATTCTTTCTTAACCCTTATCATCGACGATGAAGATGGCCAGAACAACACTTCTATGTGGAACCTCTACTACCACATGTACCTCGACAAACCCTCGCTCGATCTCCTTTGCTCCAAAGTAAGAAGCTTCACGATCTCTCCAACACTCTCGACGCCTGGAAACAGAGCAAATACGGAAAGTGTATAAGTTTCTGCGATACTGCCACACTTGTCGAAGTCCGCAAAATGTGGGCGTTCTACAGCGCCGGGCAGAAAGGGGCCGGGTTTGCTCGCTTCAAGGCTCAATTCAAGTCCGTCCTAGACAGAGCAAAGGCACGACGAAAGAATCTTGATTATGCCACTGGAATGACAATTGGGTTTCGCTGCGCCGTTCCGGCTCACCAGGAATCAATTCATGACCTTGACGCCCTCTCCAAGCATTATTGGAATCATGGGACGACAGACGTCCGAGCTGACCTCGTATCGGCTGCCACGCATCCAAATCCTGCTATACTCTCTGTCGGCGACGGTGCTGTCCTGCACTACGGCACTGATCCATTGCACGGCTTTCACCTTGCTGGAGTCATTGCCCCTCTTGACTCAACCGATTCCTCTATCAAGCAACTTCCACGCCGCGAGCAATTTTCTGCCCTTGCGCGAGCTGAGTTTGGCGAGTGGGTGAAGTCGTTTAGACAATGTTCCGGAGGCAGTAATATGAAACTACGTTTCTTCGTCGGCGACGCAGTTTCCTTCTCTCACACGCTGCAACACAAACGCGTGACATCAGAGAACACAGCCCATTGGTACCGTGGATCGATACGGAGTTCGCCCTCTCGTGCTCGATGGCACTGGGTATAGCTCTCCTGCCGATGCTCCACTGGCGTTCGATGTGATCGATACCTCCAATCTCTGCGATCACCTCGGATCGCTGACGTTGTTGACCGCGACCTCTCCTCTACTTCGATATCATGCTGGAGCCATACTCTATACCGAGGTACTCGCTAAGAATCATAAAACTAGTAGAGAGGTGCTTGACCAGGTACTTTGTGGTCATGTGCCGACTCTATCCACGCTGCTTGGTCTGTTTCCAATCGAGTACTGGACCAACACACTGCCTACCTCGATCGGCGATGAGGCGTTGTTTGACACGATGAGCAAACGGCTATCTGGGGACGTTGGATCTGTCAAGTTGTATGAACAGCTATTCCTGAGAACATCATGGAAACGCGCAGTATGTATGCACTCAGCAACCGCACCGCCTCAGACAATACCCCTTCGATTTGGTTCAAAAGAGCTCGCGAAAGTCCTCTACGAGGTGTACGTGCACATGTTTCTCGAGGAGGACATGATGCGTAAATTCGCAAACATAACTTTGCAATCTATCCGCAAGTCCTCGCTAGTATGGTACCAACGGTCCAGTTTCGCGTCATTCTTACGCCTCGTCCAGACTCGCGTCTCATGTGATTGGAAGGCTGTGATGGTTCATACCATGGATCTCGTCGAGAATAGACCGAATGCGCCGATGGGAATGAATTACTACCAAGAACTCAACACATATCTTTATCTGTTGGGGGTATATGCCACCGACGTCATGGCAGATTGGCAGAACCGCGAACAAGTGTCCTTGATGTCATTGTTTGGGTCTAATGTCCCACTGGACAGAGAGGAACATGCAGATCTGCGAGACTGGAAGAATATCCCACCCGCTGTTTGCGTCACACTCAAGATCCCACGGAAGAAGCTTGCAGTGTTCACCAATATGAAGGTTGAAGAGCTCGGCACACCTGCAGTACAATGCCAGATTCAGGCCGGCCAGTCCATGTGGATGACGGGTAGGTGGCAGAACATCTATCCGGCTATTCAACTATCATTCGGCAAGGTTTCCACGCGGGGCAGACCGCATGACGACTCCTATGAGCTTACAGTACAGGAGGATGATGCAAGTTGGAACGGCAAGTCGGACTTAATCGCGTCGTTCTTCACTTCGACGTTTCACCTACTTCAACATCCCCAAAACGTCGAGGTCACTTTTGGTGTCCATAGCACTCCTGTCAGTACTGCTACGTTCCTTTCGAAGCTCGGTTTTACCCTGCAGGTATTCCAAACTACCCTTGATGATTCCAACTCGGTGTACGTGACACGGTACTCACCCAATCAGACGGGCTTTCCGGTTGTCTCTGGATTCGCCCCAACCTCAGCTTCGAGTAACATCGAAATAGGGGCCCATTCCTCTCTGACTGCGTCTATCGACCAGGGAACCGGACACATGACAACCCTCACCGGCCGTCTTGAAATCACTTCAAACGACCTCCGACAAAGCCTCGCCGACCGATATAACGTGCAGAAGTCGGTCAAATCACCTTACGAGATCTCAGTCAGCTTAGGTGAGAACCCAACTCTGAGTCTACATTTCCCGCCTTCGTCAAGGAGACGGGACAGAAGCTACGAATCGCTCGAAAGTCTGGATATATCGAGGTTGTGGCTCACGTGGCCGACTGCTCCATATGGGCCTCGTACCCCTATTACATGTATCCCGTTCAGTCTCACTCTGGCAAGGTGGTGAACAGCAATATGTCCTACCTCAAACTACAGAAATGTCCGCTCATCCAAATTGATCAACCCAAGAAACTGGAATGGCTAAACACCCACATAGCAATGGCCATGTCATCCAGAGAACGAGCGTTGCGTGACAACAACAGCAATACCCTCATCCCATCCGCAGGCGAGCAAGTCCGCCTAGACTTCAAGGAGTCATTATTCTCCCTCTTCATGCATTTCTCCGGTGTTCAAGGTGCCCAAAACCCAATCATGTGTCTCAACAACCCCACCAACGGCGGTGTCAACATCATCATTATAACAAGCGCCCTGCGACTCGATCTTGCCAACCGTGTCGTTGTGGCGGACTGTGCTGTCCTCCCTCTTACTCACACTATGATGCCCAGCATCATGGATTCTCTGACGAAGATGCAAAACTCAGGGATGATCAGCACCAGAGTAAATGACGCAGAGATGAAACTCTGGCGACACGTTCTCCCTGCCTACGTAGAGCGCTGTCGAGACTGGTCTCACAGAGAAAACTGCGAGTATATATCCGCAAGCTCAATCCCTCTCAACACCAAAAATGGTGAGCCGGTCCTATGTACCTGCGGCGCAGGCAAGTTTCCTCCGAATTTCATCACCGGTGTTCCAGGCTGGGACGCTCTGTCCAAGTACGCTGTTCGCGCCGCTATATCTCCAGCATTCTGGGCTCCTTTTGCCGATGATATCTATGCGCCGAATCTGAGTGTCCCCAATGCTGCATTTCAGGTGTCCCAGAAGACTCGCGTTGATGGCGGGTGCTGGGCTTGTGGGAAAAAAGAGCAGAGTGATGGGGGTAAGCTTTTGCGCTGTGCTAGGTGCCTGGAGGCTGAGTATTGTTCTCGCGAGTGTCAGCGGGCTCATTGGAAGGCTCATAAGGTTCTTTGTAAGTCGGTGTGAAGTAGCTGGTACTTTGAGCTACTCTGATGAATGCAGGTCAAGGTTGCGGCGGCGGTCTGGGCTATGTAGCCCATCGCCGTTAGTGTTGAGTGTGATCTTGCCATTGTAGCTTTCATAGCACGAGAGATTAGTTTAGTGTAGAGTGTAATATCACTGGCATTTTTGGCCGCGCTGGTACGGATCATTAGATGATAGTCGCACCTTTTGCGGCAAATCGATAAAAAGCACAAGGTTCTATGCAGTTCGTCGTTTCGTAACTAACAGATTGCTCTACAATATTTTAATATTTATATGCAATATTGCTTATTGCATCTCTATCAGAGTCAAATATGACGACAACCACAACAAGATTCTTGAAATCATAGGCAAATTCATCAAAATGTCAATAAAAGCTAGCGATACCATAATCAGTTACTGCACCAGCTCGGGGTGTGGTGGCCAACGACACTATCCCTGGTTATGTATCATTGAGACGCAATACCGACAACGGAGATCCTAATACACTATATAAGGTACCTGTCAGCACAGAGAATTCCCGAGATGATTGCGACGCAGTGTTTGACGTGTTGGCGGTTGTTGCGGTAGGTGGAGGAGGTCTTGACGCAGGAGGACTGTTTGGCGCAATGAAGGTTGCTGTTTGTACGGATAAATAGTCTTCGTTCTTCGTGGCTAAACACTCAGTCTCACTCTTCTATCTTTCCTCTGTATTTGGCTCCTTTTTAGTTACTGCATCGATATGTCTTTTTGTATAATCCTATTACGTCGTATCTGATTGCAGAGATTTCTAGTAACTCCAGTAGGTAAGTCTGACTACTAGATGGGCGAAGGCTAAATAACTCCCTAAGCAAGAATTCTAGAATTAAATTGGCTAATTCAATAGGAGACATATCTACTACTAAGCGGTTCTCTAGAAGAGGCTGCCTTGATGCTATTGCAACTTTAGATCAAGGCAGGCCTATTGATTTCCCCAGCCATCTTACATTTGCTCTATATGATGATGCGGTGTTATGTGAAAAAAAAGGATTAAACTCTATTGGACGAAAGAGTATCTTGTCCCTTTTTTTTTTTCTTTTTTCTTTCTGTTGAGATAATCGTATGTGCAACCAATTCAGACAATGCTTGATTCCCCAAATAGTGATTTGTACCAGGATTATGATAAATCTTATCTAATCTGCAGTAAGGGCCTGCACAGCGGACTTAATTAACTGTCCCTTGCGAAACCGAATGTGCGGTGTAAATACCAGGGCTCAATAATTCCTCTCATCACTGTTATATTATCTTCCTTAATTTGCTGTTTCCAACTTAGGCGCCGATATAGACTCTCAAAATGTCCGAGACTCTGATTGCTCTCGACCAAGAGGGTGCCTCCCCGCTCTTGAAAATCCGTCTTCCATTTCCTCATCGTTTGAATTGCTTCATTTGGCTTTGGGTTCTCAAGATTATGGCTTCCGTTGTGTTTGCAATAGACAGACTTCTCCATCCACAGCCACCGTCACTTCGTCCCACTCTCATAAAGGCCTACCCCTGTCGCCCAGCACTCCAAACTCGGGTCTTCTACCCACCAAACTACAAGCCTGGGGATGTGTTGCCGCTCTATCTAAATGTGCATGGCGGTGGGTTCGCTATCTGCGACGCCCGACAAGATGACGACTTCTGCATTATGTGGGCGAAGCGCACTGGTATGCTGGTAGTGTCCCTCAACTACTCAAAGGCGCCCTTGTTCCCATTCCCTATCGCTATCTACGACATCGCCACAGTTGCTGGCAGCGTTCTTGCTGATGGGAGTTTGCCCATCGACAAGGATGGGTGGCTATAGGAGGCTTCAGTGCAGGCGGGAACCTCTGCCTTTGTGCCAGCCAACTGCCACCCTTGAAGGGTCATGTCCGGGCAGCGTTAACCTTTTATCCTATTGTGGATTGGAGCCATCCTCCTAATGAAAGCTCGCCAGACGCCCTTATAAGGGCGGCCCACCTGATTCTTTGGAGTCTTCGAGTTATTGGTTTGATTGGGGATATGTCTCCCCAGGCCAAAATCGCTGTGATCCTCTGCTCAGTCCATGCTACGCTAAGAAAGGAGACCTCCCACCCTGGATTTATGTCATTGGGGCTGAATGGGATCTTCTGCGATTAGAGGGCCAAAAGATGATCAACGAACTTGCAGGACGTGGGAGATTGGAAAATCAAGAAGATGACTTCGAGGTGGGGACATATAAATGGACATTAGCCAGAGGGTGCTCTCACGGGTTTACTCATCATTTTGGTCACAAGCTGGAGAAGAAGATAAGAGGGAGGAGAGGTGCAAACCTATCTATGAGGAGGCAATAAAATGGTTAGGAAAAGCGATGGCAGACGATAATGGCAAGAGCTCTCGCCACAAGGCGACAAAGTCCTAGGGGGTCAACCCGCCCCCCCCCCCCCCCCCCCCCCCAAAGACCAAGGCACGCAGTTGGAAGTAAAAGGATATTGGCAGAGATAGATCACGATGCATAGACCCCTACAGAAAATGGTCCTGCTATTAAGCCTAGCTGAAAGGAATGCCAAATCGTAGGCCTCAAAGGACACGTATAGATACAGGGCAACGGGCAAAGCTACATTGTAGAATGTCATGAAGCCACGCTATCGCGAAGCCTCAAACGAAGAGATCACCTGTATATAGCCCAGTTACGTCTACAGAGCTAGATTTAGAGGCCTTCGTGCAACAACAAATATAGATGACCTACCCCATTGTCACGTATTTGTGGATACGATCTAGCATAGGAAGTGAACCAGTGCACTCTCCAGAGGGGCTCAAGTAAAGTGTATTCAGATGATCTAAAGTAGAAGTTCTCTATACTTGGGATAAGTGTGTCAAGATCCTATATATAGTAAACGATCACTCGGACTATAGTTAGGGCGAGCCCCAGTCCCTGGGGCTCACCATAGACCCACTTATCCGTGACACCCATATGTCACAGGGCCCCTGACATAGAAGAAAAAGGAAATAGAAACCTTTAACTCAACAAAATGATCAATTGAATTCCACTCCCTATTCTGAGCCCCTGATCACAAGCCTTTTCACAGCTCTGCTGAAAAGTTTTGCTGAAACAATTCATCGAAGAGCGTCTTCTGAATCTAATGAAGTTGTGAAGAGATAAGAGAATTATGCGAGGCCATATGAAGTCCGCAAACTTATGCTAGGCTTTTATACTTGGGCACCGGTAAGTGGTGAGTGAAATTATATTGATTTTTTATTTTTTTCCTCCCCTTCTAGAAAAAAAAGCATAAAGATAAAATAGCCGAAAGTAGTCGAAAGTAAGCATGTTTTTTCACGCTTTTTCTTTCTTGTTTTTTTTTTTTTCTTTTTATATTAATTACCTATCTTTACTTTTAAAAAAGTTGCTTTTTTTATAAAGCTTTAACTGTTTTAACCAAGTAGCACTTATAATATTAAAAAATTTCGTATTTTTATATCGACGGCTCGTTTTTTTTTTTTATTTTTTTTTTTTCTAAAATATATTAATATTTTACCCCGGCCTTAAATAAAAAGCTAAAATAAGTTTTTATATTATTTAATTTTAAAGCTTTATAACAAAAGCTATTATTATAAATAATATTATAAAATATAAATATAAAAAAAATCCTATAAACTTAAAAATTTACAAATTATTTTTAAATATCGATTAAATTAAATTAAATTAAAAAACCTAATATAATTTAATTTAAATAGTTCGCTATAATTATATAATTATTTATATAATATCGGGAATATTAAGCTTTTAAGTACGTAAATATATATATATATAATAGTTTTTTATTTTTTATATATTTAATAAAACTTATTTTTTAATTTTATATTATTTTTTAACTATTTTTTATTAAATATAAAATAATAATAATAGTATTAATAATTAAGTTATTATTAAAAACAAATATTTATTATTATGTTTTAAAAATTTTAGTAAAAAAATTAATTTTTTTAGTAGAAATAATTAACGTTTAAATATTTTCGTAGCTTTAAACCTAATAGTTAATATTTTATAAATAATAATAATAATATTAGTATATATTTAAACGATAATTTTTATAGCAGCTATATTTTATTTTTAATATAAAGCTAGCAAAAAAAACGATTAATTAAATAAATTAACTAAATAAAAATATATTAAAACTAATTATAACTAAAAGTTTATTATTAAATAATTGATTTTATTATTATAAATAGTTTAAGTTTGTTTTAATTTTTATTTATAAATAGTTATTTTTTATTAAAAGTATATATATTAATGCTTATTTGTTTTATTTTTTAAATATATTTTATATAATAAATAGTTTTAGCTATTATTTAAAATAAGTTTAATTTTATAGTTTTAATTAAAATATTAGCTTAAAAAATAAATTAATATATTTATATATAATTTTAGATTATTATATTAATCGAGCTTATAAAAAATTAATAAAATAATAAACTTTATTTTTTTTAATAAATAAAAAAATATAAACTTATTGTTTAAACTTAATATTTTAGTATTTATATTAGTTTATATTAGCTAATATTATCGATATTAATAATATAAACGTATAATTAAAAATAAAAAATATAATTTAAGTTTTTAAAATATTTAAATTTAAAGTAAATAATATTTAATAATATTATTATAATAAAATAAATATTAAAATTATTTTTTATTAAAATATTATTAAAAAGTTTAAAAGTTATTTTATATTAATAGTTTATTTTTAAATAATTATATTATTAAAAATCCAAACTTATAATTAATTATATAATATTAAATATTTTAAAGCGCCCTAAAAAAAAATAAAAAAAAAAAAGGTTTATATAACGCTAATTTTAAAAAAAATAATAGTTTTTAATTACTATATAGCTAAAAGCTAAATAAAAACGTTTGCTAGCTTTTTAGCAAAATAAATTAAAATATTAAAAATTTTTTTAAATAAAAAAAATTATTAATTAATTATAAGCTTTATTATAAGTTTTTATTATATTAAATTATTTTATAATATAGTTTAAACTATATATATTTTAATATAATATATATAATTTAAAAAAAAAAAGCTAGTTTTTAATTTAGCTTTTAATTTAAAAAATTTATTTTATTAGCTAAAAAACTATAAAATATTTATTATTTATTTTTATATATATTTATAAATTTTAATTAATATATAATAATATTATATAAAGTTTTATATAAAGCTCGCGAAATATTATTTTATAAAACTAAAATAGTTATATAAAGTTTTTATAAGTTTTAAAAGTAAATATTAAACTAAACTTAAATATTAAAATATTTGTTTTATTAGCTATATAGGTTTTTTTTTTAGTTTTATAAAAAAAAAAAAAAAAAAAAAAAAAAAAGAATTTTAAACATAAAAAGCTTCGCCGAAAAACTTAAAAATAGCAAAATAAACTATTTAAAAAGCTAAACTTTATTATAAATTTATTTTAAAATAATAGTTTATATTTTTTTTATTATGTTATATTTTTAGAAATATTATATAAACTATTTTAAAGCTTAATTATAAAATTTAGCTATAAAAACTATATAAATTCTAAAAACTTTTAAAAAGTTTTAAAAAAACTTAAAAATAAATATTATTTTAAAATATTATTATAAGCTAAATATATAATTATATTATTTAAATATTATTATAAGCTAAAATATATAATTATATTAGTTAAAATAATTTTAATAAAAACTTAAAAATTCGTTTATAAATAAAAACTTTAAACAAAATTATATTAAAATTAAAATTATTATAAAAAGCTATTTTTTAATTTTTAGCTTACGTTATAATATAAATTAAACTATTTTGTTTTTTTTTACGAAAATATTTACTATATAATATTTCGTACATAAATAGTTTATTATAGTTAATACTAAAAATAAATAATTATTAATTTTTAAAAAAATAATATAGTTTGCTAAATTATATTTTATTAAATTAAATTAATAAAAAAAAAAAAAATTAAAAAAACCGATTTAGCTTGTTTATACTATTAAATAAATAAATATTTAAATATTATATATAATAATATAGCTATATAGCTAAAAGTTTATATATTTTTATTTAAATAAATAAGCTATATAAGCTTCGTTTATTTATAAATATTAGCTAATTTTTTATTTAATATATATTATTTTTATATTTATTAAGCTTAAAATTTATTATATTTAAGTTTAATATTTAATATAAAATATAAATATAAAATTATAAAAATAAATAATATTTATAAAATAATTACTAGTTTTAAATATAAAATATATAAAGCTAAATATAATTAAATATAAAATTAAAGCT
The DNA here is from genome assembly GCA_004123355.1 of Amphirosellinia nigrospora. Classification (NCBI taxonomy): domain Eukaryota; kingdom Fungi; phylum Ascomycota; class Sordariomycetes; order Xylariales; family Xylariaceae; genus Amphirosellinia; species Amphirosellinia nigrospora. Next base: position 2,558,311 of record SCHM01000002.1, on the reverse strand, counting down.
ATATTAATTTAAAAAAAAGAATTTTTATTTAATTCGTAATATTTTTTTGCTTTTTTAAGCTTATTATTTTAAAAGTTTTATTAAATTAATTATTATAAACTTTAAATTATTTTATACGTTTAATTTAAAAAACTAATTATTATTTTATAATTAATTTACTTATTTAAATTAACGTTTTATTTTTAGCGCTAAAAAAAGTTTAAAAGCTAATTTAATTACCGATTTTTTATAATACGTATTTTTTGCTTATAATTTATATTAACGGGCTTTATTTATATAATAGTTTTTTTAAACTATTTTTAGCTTATTTATAGTTATATAAACGCGCGCTTTATAACGCCCTTTTTATAACGTTTTTATATTTTTTTATATTAATATATTATTTATTTTTATTAGTATATTTTTATAATTAATCTTATTTAATAATATTTAAAACTAAATTAAACTTTTTATTTTTTTTAAAAAATTTTATAATCAGCTTATAAAAAGCAAGCTTAAGCTTATTTTAGCGTATTTAATTTATAAAAATAAAATATTTATAATATAAGTTTATTTAAATATTAATATATTAGTTTTTTAAAAAGCGCTAAGTTTTATATAACCGGGCGCACAAGCTTACAAAATATTCGCTCGACTAATAAAAGTTATAAAATTAAAACTAGCGAATTTTTTATTATTTATATATTATATTTAATAACCCGTTAAAATATTATATAAATTTAAAAAGCTAAGCTTTATTAGCAAACTTAATATAAACTTATAAATAATAGCTAAGCTATTAAACTAATATTTTTATATTATTTATTAAAATATTATTTTAATATTTATAATAATTATTTATTATTTTAAATAAATCTAAACGAATTAATTATTAAAAAGTTTATAGGATATATTTACGGAAGTTTTTTAAATATATTTAGTTTATATTTATAATAGCTATTTATTTGATTTTTTTTTAAATACTTTTTTAACCCGCTTTTAGTTTATAAAAAAAAAAATATTTTAATTTTTATAGCTTTTTTTTTTTTTTTTTTTTTTTTATACGTTAGTTTTTTTTGATATTTTAATATAAATATATAACGTAAGTTTATTTTGCTTTAATAAAATTAATAATAATATTTTATTAATATTTTCGAATATTTTAAATAAAACTATTAATATTAAATAAGCTAAGTTATTTTATTAAAATTTATTAATTATAATATTTTAGCGTTTTTTTTATTTTCGATAAATTTTTAGCTTTATTATTACGTTTTAATAATAATTATATATTAAGCTAATTTATTATATACTATAATAATATATATATTAGGTTTATAATTATTTAGCAATTAAAAATTAATAAATTAAAACTAGCTAATTATTTTATTTACTATATTTAAAAATTATTTATAAAAAAAACTTTTATAACTTAATAATTAGCTTATATTTATATATAATTAGTTTTAAAATATTTTATTTTTTTATTATTTATAATTTTAATTATAAAAATATTAATTATTTTTTAAAACTAAAGCTATATAAAATAGTTTATTAAAAGTAGCTAATATTTTTAATATTATTATAAAAAAAGCAAATAAATTTATAATTTATCTATTATTATTTTAATAATATATTAGCTATAAAAATATAACTAATTATATTAAATTTATAACTATTTTATAAAATAAATTATTATTTAAAACGTTTAAAATAGCTAAAAATAATATTTTTTTATATAATATAAATATAATTTATTATATTATTATTTATTTAAATTTTATATTTATAGTTTTTATATTAAGTTTTTATAAATTTAGCTTATAATAATAATAATTAAAGTTTATTATTATTTTATAAACGCGATAATTTAATTAATAATAATTTAAAAAATATATTTTATATTTTAATAGATTTTAAATAAAATTTATTATTAAATAAAAAAATCTTATTAATTAAATTATAATAATTTTTTATTTTATAGTAAATATAATATACGTTAAATTATAAAAAAAAGTTCTAATAAATATTAAAAAGTTTAATATAATTTTTAAATAAATCGAATAATATTAAAATATAATATAAAAAGCTATTTAAAATTAAAAGCTTTTAAATATATAGTTAAAAATATAATAGAAAAAATTAAAGCTTATTATTCAAAACTAATAAAATTTTATATATTTTTTAATTATTAGTTGCCCGCGTAATTAAAAAATGTTTATAATATATAAACTTTAATATAAAGCTTTTTTAGTTTTATTTATTTATTATATAAAAAAATATAAAAAATAATATTATATAACGATTTTATATATATTTTTTATATTATATTTTATTTTTTTATTAATTTAATAAGTTTAATAAATTAGTTTAAACGTATATATTAAAAAAATATAAGCAAGTTTTATTATACGTTATATATTATACGTTATTAAACTAGCGGATTTAAATAGCTTATTTAAACTAAAATTAAATAAACTATTATTTAATATAATTTTTTTTTTTTTTTTAATTTATAGCTATTATTAAAAATAATAAATAAATAAAAACTTTTAATTATAATTAAAAACTATTTTTTTCGTAAAAAATAAAAAAAATAAAATAATAAAAAAAATCTTTTATAACGCGTTTTATAATTAAATAATAAAACTATTTATTTATAACTTATTAATTTAAACTTTTAAAATTAATTATAATAATTATTAATATTAAATTTATTTTTAAGCTTTTAATTATAAACTTTTATAATAAATAGTTTTATTTATAACTTTAATTATAAATATTTTTATTTTTATATTTATTTTTAAATATTTTAATTTTAACGCTGCTTTTATTTCCGTTTTTATTTTATTTAGTTTAAAATAAAATATATAGCTTTATTTTTTTTAATTAAAATATCGCTTTAAAGCTAAGTTTTTTTTATTAGTTTATTTATTTTTTATTAACGGTTTATTTTATAAATTATTTTAGTTTTAATATTTTTTAATTAAATAAACTATTTTAATTTTATTATAATATTTTTAAAATTAAGTTTATTTATTATTTTTTATTATAATTTTTATTTTATTTATTAATATAGCGATTTATATTTAAAATATTTTTAATTTTTTTTTATATTTATTTATTATAAACTAATGCTTTTTTTTTTAGTTTTAAGCCTAGGTTTTTATTTTTTTTTAATTTTATTTTAAGTATAGTTTTTTTTTTTTTTTTTTATTAAGCGTAGTTTATAACTTAAATATTTTTTTTTAAATATATTATAATTTAATCGATTAATATAAATAAATGCTTTAAATTAGTTATTTTTTTTTTTAAAAATGTTTTTTAGTTTAATTTTTAAAAATTTTTTTTTAAAAATTAGCTATAAATTTTAAAAACTTTAATTTTTTTTTTTTTACTTTTATATTTAGTTTTATATTTATATATTTAAACTTTTAATAAAATATATTTTAGTTTATAGTTACGTTTTAAAAATAATAATAGTATTTTTATTTATAAAATATAACTTAATTTTTATTTAAGCTTTTTTTTTTTAGCTTAAAGCGCGTTAATTTTTAAGCGAAATTTAGCCGCTAATTTTTTTTATTTTTTATTGTTTTGTTAGCTTTATTAAATTTTTTTTATAAATTTTCGATTTATTATAATAATAATTATTAGTAGTTTTATTAGTTTTAAACCGGCAAAAATTTTAATTTTATTTTTTTAGTTTATTTTATAAACGTAATAATTATAATAAGTTTTTTTTAATTTTATTTTTAGCTTTTATTTAATTATTATTAATTTAGTTTTTTAATTTTAAATGTTTTTTATTTTTTATTTTAATTTTTTAATTTTATTTTATAAAGTTTTATAATTTTATTTAAAAATATATATTTTTTTATTTTTTTTATTTAGTTTTTTAATTATTAACGTAAAAATTTTATAAATTTTTTAATTAAACTATTAAATTTTCGATTTTAGTTTTTATATTATTAAAAAAATAATATTTATTTTCGAAAAAACAAATAATGTTTATTTAAATAACGTTTTTTATATATAGTTAGTTTTTTTAATATAATAAATATATATATTAATTAAAACTTTAAATAAAAAATATAATTTATATATAATAAAATTATAATTTATTAATTTAATATTAATATAAATAATAGTTAATAATTAGTTTATTTAAAATAATTTATTTTTTATTATTAATATTTTTATTATTAGTTTTAAAAATAGTTTAAATAATTAAAATAATAAAATATTTTATAAATAAGTTTATTAAACTATATAAATATATAATTTAAAATATTTTTATATTATAATAATATTAGTTTTAGTATTTTTAGCTATAAATTTTTAATATTAAGCTATTTTATATAAAAATATTAATTAAAAAAACTTAAAGCTTATAATAAAGCTTTTTATTTATTTAGTATATTTTAATATTTAAATATAGTTTTTATTGCTTTAAATATTTAATTTTTAAATAGTTATATAGTTTTTTGCTTATTAAATATTAATATAAAATAGTTTTTTTTAAATAATAAACTAATTTAAACTTTTTTTTTATAACTATATTATTTTATAGCTTTATAATTTATATTAATAATTATATATATTATTTTAAAATAATATTATTATATAATTATTAATAAAATAGCTTAAAAAGTTTATTAAAATAATTTAAAGTTTAATAATTTAAAGCTTATAAAAAGCTTAAATATTATTACTACTAATATAAAACTAATAATAAAATTATTATTTAAAAAACGGGATAAATTTTTTTTAAATAATATTGTTTAAATAATATTAATAAAAAATTAGCCGCTTAAATATATATTTTAACGTAAAAAATATTTATAAAAAAGTTTTTTTATTTATTTTTAAAATATAATAAAAATATTTAGAATTTTATAAAATTAATTAAAAACTAAAACGAATAATTATTTAAAAATATAAAATATTTAAAAATTTAAATTATTAAGCATATAAAAAAAAATTTCTAAAAAAAAAAGCTAAAACTATTATAAATTGTTTATTTATTTTTTAATTATAAATATTTTATTTTTTATTTATATTGCTTTATTTTTAAAAATAATAGCTAATTTATTATAAAATTTTAATAAATTAGCTTTTAAAACAATAAACTATATTAGTTAAATATAATTAAAAAATATATTTTAATATATATATATAAACTTATATATAAAACTTATTTATTTATTATATATTAAAAGCTATTTAATTTATAATATATTATTTATTTATATATAAAAATATATAATAATAAAAATATATTTAAAAAAACGGGTTAAAATAACGTTTAAATTTTTAATTTTAAGCTAATAAACAAAATAATTAATAATTAAAAACGTTTAAAAATTAAATTAAAATAACTAGCTAAATTTATTTATATTTAGTTTTAATAAGCTTTAATATAAATTAATAAATAAAAAAAGCCTAATCGAAAAAAAATTTTACTAAATATAAATTAAAGTTTTTATAATATAGTAAAAAATAGTAATAATAGCTTTCGGTTTTTTTTTTTTTTTTTTTTATTTTTTATTTTAAAAAAAAAACTAACAAATATTAAAGCTTTATAATAAAAACTAACTAAACTAAAATTATAACGCTTTATTTAAATAAAAATATATTTATTTTATATTAAAATATAAATATTATATTATTTTTATTAACTTATAATTATTTTTATTTATTAAATATTTAATTTAAATTTTTAAAATAAATATAATTAAAAAATAAATTCGTTTTATAATAACGCGGCTAAAATATTATTATAATCTACTTAATAAAATCTAAACTTAGCGTAAGCTTAAGTTATTTTTTTTAATTTTAAATATTATTTTTATATTTTTATTTTATTTTTTATATTAGTTTTAGTTATAAATATATTTTTTATTTATTTAAAATTAATTTTTAAGTTTATTTAATCTTTTTTTAAACTTTAAAAAAGTTTATTTTTTTATTAGTATTATATATTTTAATTAATAATATAATTAAGCTTTATAATAATTTAAAGCTATATTTTAATTTGTTAATTTTATTTATTATTAAATTTATACGATTTAACGTTTTAAATATTAAAAAATATTTAAAACTTATATTATATTTATTATAAATATATATTTAACTAGTTTTTTGTTTTTATTATTTTTAATAAAAAATATTATTAATTTATTATAAATAAAAATTATTATATTTAATATAGTTATAATAATAAAGTTTATTTAATATTATAGCTATTATTATAATATTTTTTAAAGTTGCTTTATTTCCGATATTTATTTAGCTTATAAAAGCAAGCTTAATATAATAAGCACCTATTATTATTATTGCCGGTTTTTCTATAGCTTTTTTTATTTGCTGCTTAAAAAAATATAGCTTTTATTTAAAATATAACGTTTGCTTAAAATATAGCTATTATTTAAAATAAAACTTTTGCTTAAAAAAATACTGCTTAAAAAAATATAACGTTTGTTTAAAATATAGTTATTATTTAAAATAAAGCTTTTACCTAAAAAAATACTGCTTAAAAAAATATAACGTTTGTTTAAAATATAGCTATTATTTAAAACGAAACTTTTGTTTAAAAAATATTGCTTAAAAAAATATAACGTTTATTTAAAATATAATTATTATTTAAAATAAAGCTTTTATTTAAAAAAATACTGTTTAAAAAAATATAATATTTATTTAAAATATAACTATTATTTAAAATAAAGCTTTTGTTTAAAAAAATATTACTAAAAAAATATAATGTTTGCTTAAAATATAGTTATTATTTAAAACGAAACTTTTGCTTAAAAAATATAGCGTTTATTTAAATATATAGCTTTAATTTTAAACGTAATATTTGTTTAAAATAAAAATTTAGCTAATATAGCTATAACGTTTATTATAAACCTTAATAACGATTTATTTAATATATCCAATTTATTTAATTTATTTAATAATTATAAATAATAACGAGCTAAAAAGTAAAATACCGCGTATAATTTAATTATTTGTTTATTATTTTTACTAGGCTAGAATTATATATTAACTTTTAATATTTGTTGTACTTTATATAAAATAGAAAGCATGGCTCTAAAATAGTGTTTATTCGTACTAAATCTACAAGTAAAAAAGGAGTATATATATAAAAAACCTGCGTAGCAGGTTCTAAGCTAAATACTATAGTATGGCTTTATAAAAGCCATAGCTATAAGGATTATAAGTACTATAGCACTAATTATTTAGCTAGCTATTACTTATAACTACCCCCTTTTAAAAAAAATAGCTTGTTTTAAAATATTTATTATATTCGAACTAAATGCTTTTTAATAAAAAAAAAAATTATTTCGGGTTTTTATTAATTAATTAATTGTAAAGCTTTTATTTTATTAAATTATGGAACTAGTTTTTTTATATTTAATTATTATAAATTTTTAATATATTTACTTTTATTAAGCCCGCTTATGCTTTTTTTTTTTAAACTTTATATAACTAGTTTATTATTATTATATATAATAATTAAATTTATTTTTCGTAGCAGCTTTTTTTTATATGTTAATTATAATATGTAGCCCTATTATATCTAGGTTAAATTTGTAGTATTTTTATAGTATTTTAATACTATTTTTAAAGTTCTCGGCTAAATACTACTTATTATTTATTTTTATTTTTTTTATATAATTTAATATTATAACTTATAGTAATAAATCTTAAATATATATATTTTTTCGATAACGAACTTTTTTTTGTTATTTTTAAGCTTTATTTTTATTTTTAAGGTTTTTACTACTTGTTTAAACAATAAATTATTTAAGTACTTTTAAATAGTTTATATAATATTTATTAGTTGTTTTTTAAAATAAAAATATTTTTAATATAAAAATATTACTATTAGTATTATACTTTTTAATTTTAAATTTTTATTATAATAATAATTTAGCTTATTAAATAGTTTATTAGTTTTTTAAGATTATTTTTTTTTTAAAATAAAACGTAATTTTTTACGCCGAAATTAAAATCTTTACGTTTTTAATTCGCTTATTATATATATATTAATTTTAGGCGTATACTATATATTATTTTAGCTAATTTTATATTATTTTATAATTTAGCGCGTTTTATATTACGCGTTTTTGTATAAATTAACTTTACGTTATAGCAAATTATATATTTTATTTTTAATTATTTTATTTTTTAATCGAAATAAAAAATATAGCCTATTTTTATTTTATAAAGTACTATGCTTATTAACTTATAAAGTAGTATAGCTTACGCGTAGTTTATAGCTAATATATAGTTTAATTAATTATTTAATAATATTTATATATAGCTTTAACTATTAATTTAAATATTCGTTTATAATTTTAGCCTAGCTTATAGTTTTATAGTGCTTAATAAACGTTAATATATACTACTCTTATATTTATATATATTTATTTATAAAAAATAATATAAATTATAATTTTTAATTAAATATAAGCGTAGTTAAAACGCTAAATACGTAAAACAAGCTTTTATTAGTATATGCGTAATATTAGTTATAGTAATTTTATTATATATAATATAGTTTATATATGTTTGTTTAATTTATATTATTATAATGAGCACGTTATTATAACTATATTTGTTTTTAAGTATTTATTTAAAATTAACTACTAAATGCTTTTAGATTTTATTTAGTATTAGTAAAAAGGTTAGCTTTTTAGCGTTTTATTCTTAAGAATTTTTATAAAGCGGTATTTATATAATTATGTAGTTATATTTATTAGTTTTTTTATTAGGTTTAATTATTAATATTTTATACTAATAAATTATTATGTTTTATTTTTTTTTAAGTATATAGTTAGTATTTTATTATATATTTTTTAAATTAATTAAATATAGAAATAAAGAAGTTAAGTATAACTAGCTTTTTTTAATATATAGTTAGGTTATTTTTAAAACTTTAAAGGTTAAAGTTATTGCTATATAAATATAAGCTTTTTAGCGATAGATTTATACTAAGGTTATTATAGTTTTCGACTAAAGCTTGATCGATTAATTAAAAACTTAATAATTTTTTAGTTTTTATAAAGTAATAATATTAATATATAGCTAGGGATTATATTAGGCGCTAGCGTAACTATATTTTACATAAGTTTAAAAAAAGTTAGGTAACGTTAAGCTTTTTATTTTTTTTTTAAATATTTAGTTTTTTTTTATTTATATAATAATATATATTAGCGATTATATTCTTTTTTTTTAAGCAATAAATAAATAAAATAATATTCCGAAAATAGTATAGTTTATTGCTTATTATAATTAAAAATATTATTTTTTGCTAAAATATTTTAAAGCTTTATAGTTAATAATAATTAAAAATAGTTTTAGTTAGTAATAATTTTAATTAGTTTTAGCTGCTACTTTTTTAACGCTAAAATAATAGCAAATATTTTTTTATTAAATATTCCGTAGTTTAGCTTAGCGTTATATAAGGTTTTAAAATAATAGCTTATAAAGTATTATTTCTATTGTTATATATATATAGTACTTTAGTAGCTATTTTATTTAAAGCGTTTATTTTATTTTAATTAATAGGCTAATTATAATATTGTAAATTAGCAATAAAATTAAATATTTTTTTAGCTTTTTAAACGTTTTATTATATTTTATCGTTTAATAAAACGGCTTTTTTTTTAATAAGACTTATTAATAAAGTAATAATATAACTATATTTATAAATAAATTATAATAAAAATTATAAAAGCTTAAAATAATTATATATTTTAATAGTGGTTAAAAGCGTTTAATTATATATTATTTATATTTTTTCGGGTTTATTTATACGTTTATATATTTTTAATATAACCGAAGAATTTAGTTTTTATAATATAGAACTCCGATTTTTTGAGATCTATTTATAGCCTAGTATTTTTTAGCTATTAAAAAACTTTATATATATTTTATATTTTTTAAAGTTATTTAAATAAATTAAATATTATTTATATAAATATTGTAAAAATTATTAATAATTAATAAAAATTATTAATATATTGCTAAAAATAAAAGTTTATTAATAAAGCTAAAAAGTAATATTTATACTAATAAGCTTTATATTTAATATAAAATATAATAAGGTTTTATTGTTAATATTTATCCGGATATAATAGAATATTTAGCGTATATTAATTTTATAAAAATCTTTGCTTTAGCAATATATAAAATTTTTTTAATTAAAAGCAAAAAAATAAGTTTTTTTGCGAAATTTTATTTAATTTCTAATAATTAACGTAAAATTTTAGATTTTTATTATTTAGTTTAGCTATAAATAGTACTAAAAATATATAAAAAGCGCGCTGCTAGGTTTAATAAAGCTTTTATAAAAGTTATTTATTAAGTATTTTTTTATAGCTTTTAATTTATCCAAGGATATTTTATATAAAAGGCTATATTTTAGATTATTAAGTAATTTTTTTATATAAATTTTATTTTATAGTTTATTTAGGGCTTATAAAGGGGCAAAATATTAGAATTTATTTTATTAAAAGTATAAAATAAATTATATTAATTTTTAAGTATAAGTTTAAAGCTTTTTGTTTAAAATTTTTATTTTTTTTATTTAAAAAGTTTTTAGTTTTTATTTTATAATTATTTTATTTATTTATAAACGTTAATAATTTATACTTATTTTTTTAATTTATTTTTTTAAATTATACTTTTAAAAATAATAATATTAATTTTAATTATTTTTACGTTCGAACGTTATTTATATTAATTTATACTATTTGCTATATTTAATAAGGTTTATTAATATTTAATTTTATTCGTTAAAAATAGTTAGGTTTTTTTATATAAGTATTATTTGCTGTTTTTTATTTTTTTTTTTTATAAAAAAGAAATAAAACAAGGTTTTTATTTAAGTTATATTATATTTTAGCTAGGTTTATAGCAATAAGATTATTTTTGTTAATATTTATATTTTTTTTAGTATAAAGGTTTTTTATTGTTATATATTAAAGCAGCTATTTTTTAGTATTTTTTTTTTATATTCTTTATTAAAGCCGGCGTTTTTCTGGTTAATATTATATTAGTATAATAAATAATATAAATAAACGTTTGCTTTATTTATAGCTATATTATATTTGTTATTTTTGTTAAAGTTAAATAAAAAATCTAATAAAAAAAGTAAACTATGTTTTTTATATTAAAAAAACGTTATATTATTCGAACTATAATTATTTTAATATAATATTATTAAATATATTAAAAACGAACGTAAAAACTTAATAAAAGCTATAATTATAAATTTATAAGGTAATTAATAAGGCTTTATAAATATTTTAATTGTTGCTATTGTTATTATATTTAATTATTTTTTTTAGTTTAAATTAGTTAATAATAGGTAGGTTAAAGTATTATATTATTTTTTCGGTAAAAATATATTTATATTTAAATATAAGTTTATTTTTATATTTCTAAAAATATTATAAATAATTAATAAAAGTTATTATTATTTATTAAATAAAAATATAAAAAGGTTTTTTTTTAAAAAAGCTATTTATAATATTATTTTTAACTATTATTTTTAGAGATTTTTTTAAGCAAGAATTAATTTTTTTTAAGGTTAATTTTTTATTTATTTATTAATTTTATTTTTAATAGTTTTATTAATTAAAAACGTTTTTATCCCGAATAATGTTAAATAATATAATATATATTTTTTATTTAATAATTATTATTACTTTTAAAAGATATTTTTTAGTAATATAACCTAGCTGTTTATAATTAAAATATTTGCTTTTTAAAATAAGCTTATATATTTTATTAAATATTAAATATAAGCTATATATTGCGCTTAAAAACGTAGGGGCATTAGGGGTATAACTGCAAGTATTAGTAGTACTACGCCTAAAGCTAATGCTTTTATTACTGCTATAGTTAGTGGAGTTTTATGCGTTATATATTTTATAATTTACGTTATACTTAAGATCTTTTAAGTATAAATAGTATATTATTTGCGTATAATATTTAAAAAACGCGTTAAAATTTATATTAAGCTTAAAATATTCCGAAATAATTTTATTATTTAAGTATATAAAAAGTTTATTTTTAAATTTTTTTTTTTACTAGTTCGTAAATAGTTTTATTTTATTAATAAATTATATAAAGTTAATTTTAAACATATTAAATTTATTTAAGTCGTTAAATATTATTAACTTTTAATAGCTTTTTTTTGCTTTATTTATAAAGTTAATATTTATATAATTATTCTATAAATATTATAATAATTAAATTAAAATAATTAATATATAGGGGTAAATAGTAGCTAAATATGGCTAAAAGTTAGTTATAATAGTGTTATTTAAGTAAAACTTAATATTAGCTATTATAACTAAATTATTAACGAACTAATTTATATTATTTTTAATATAGTTATTTATTTATAATATTAAACTTTAAATATAATTTTATTTTTAAAATTGTCGAAAAAAATAAGTATATTAATTTTAGTAGTTTTATAAGTATTATTTTTTATATAATCCGTTCGGGTAAACCTGGAAGTTATACTACGTTAAAAAATTAAATTAATTATATACTAGTTAAAATTATTTAGCTAATTTTATAAACAATCGTAATTAGTAGTTATATTTATTAATTTATATATTAAACGTTCTAGTATATTTTAATTAAAATTATACGTTATATAATTATTTTCGGGTATAATACTTATATCGGTTAAAGTATTATTATTAAAAGTTAAATTAATTTTTATTTTAGTTTATTTTAAAGTATTTTTTAGCTTTTATATTTTATTTTTATAATTAAAGCTAAATATTTTAAGTTTATAATTTTTTTTATATTTCTATCGGCTAAATAGTAAGCCTATTTAATTATAGCGTTAAAACATTAATTATAATAATAAATAGCTATATAAATCAAATATTTATTGCCGATTAAAATATAATAAATCTTTTAAACTTAAATTTTTGCTAAAATATATTAAAATTATTATAAAACTTATAAAACCTTTTTTTATTTAAGTCCTAACGCTTTAAGTATAGCTGCTTTAGCTTTATTAATTATAAAAAAAAAATAAAAAATAAAATTATTATTTTTTAAATAATAAGCTACGAACTTTTTAATAGCTTATAAGTTAAATCGACTAATTTAGCTTTATTATATAATAATATTCTTTAGTAAATTTTTTGCTATTAATTTAGCGATTAAATTTTTAATATATTTAGCAAAATTATTTATTTCGTTTTTATTATTAATAATAACTATACTTTATTTTAATATATATATAAAATAATAATAACGATTTATATTTGGTTTTATTATAAGTATTTTATTTGTTTTTAAAGCAAAGGCTTTAATTATATTTAAAAAAAGCGTATTTTTTTACAGGCCTTTTTTTTAACTTTTATACGTTCTTTTACTAAGCGTGCTATAATATATAACATATTAATAAATTAGAGTTTTTAGCTAGTATATAGCGCTAGATTAAATCTTATTAGTTTAGTTAAATCTAAAAATATAAATCTTTTTATAATAAATATTATAACTTATTAATTAATTAATAAAAATAATTAAAAGCAATCTTTATACCTTATAAATTATTAACTTATAAATTATTATACTTTATACAAAATAAAAAGCGTAGCTTTAAAATAATATTATTTATACTAAATTTATAAGTAAAAAAAAAATATGTATATAAAAACCTACGTAGCAAGTTCCGAGCTAAATACTATGGTATGGCCCCCACAAAGGCCATAGCTATAAGGATTGCAGGTGCTGTGGCACCAACTACTTAGCTGGCCACTACTTATAACTATATTAAATATATTATAGTTAGGATTTTATTATATAATATTATAGTATTATTTTAATAATTAATATTTTTATTTTTTAATTTAGTTTTTTAATTTTTTAATTTAATATAACTAAAAAAATATAATTTAATATAACTATTATTATTACTCGGGCTTTAAATAAAAACTTAAAATAATATTACTATATATAATTAATTATACGCTTAAAAAAAATATTATAAAATATTATTAGTTTTTATTTAATATATATTATTTTTTTTGTTTATTTAAGCTTATAATAGTTAGTTTTTTATATTTAAATAGTTTTGCTTAATATTGCTAACTTTATAACTATATTAAAAAATCGGGATTAATTAAATTAATCAAAAAAATTAATCTAATTAATTTAAGCTAATTATTATAAACGTATAATTAATTATATAATATTAAGTATTTTAAACTTTAAGTTTATTTATATAAAATTTTTATTTATATATTAGTTTTTAATTATAATTTTAGTTATTTTTTTTTTTAACTATTTTTAATTTTATATTAAAATATAAAATTTAATAAGCTTTAATAAACTTTAATAAGTTTAAACAGCTTTTATTATATAATATATTAAAATAATAATCAAAATAGCAATAATAATATAATAATAATATTATAATAATAATATATATAATAATAATAATATTTTTAATAATTATAATATAATAATAATAATTATAATTTATAGCTATTAATAAGAAATTTATAAACGCTATTTAATATTTGTTTAAATTAAACTTATTAAAAATTTTTTTAAGAATTTTTATATTTTAAAAATTTTTATAAAATTTAACCGTATTATAAAAACTTAAATAAAAAGCTTAAAATAAATTTAATTAAATAATAAAAACTACAGTGCTAAAAAAGCTATATATTTTAAGTTTTTTTTTTTTTTAAAAAAAAGATTTATGTTTTTTTATATTTAAAATTCTTTTTTTTTTTTATAGTTAAAATTTTTTATAAAAAAGATCTAAAAACTTATATAGCTAGAAAAACAAATATTTTAGTATTTAAGTTTAGCTTAATATTTATTTTTAAAATTTATAATAATTTTATATAACCGTTTAGTTTTAAAAATAATATTTAGCGAACTTTATATATAATTTTATATAATATTATATTATATATTTAATTAAATCCGTATAATAAACCGGGTTTTATTTATAATATTTAAAAATAATATAAAATTAATTTAATACGATTTTTTTTTATTTTTGTTTAAGAAATTTTAACTATTTTATTTAGTATATATTAATAACGTTAAATTATATTAGTTTTTAATTTTTTTATTTTAGTTTAGTAGTTTTAATTGTTTTTATATTTAGTTTTTAAAAATATAGCGAATAAATAGTTATATATTTTTTAAAAATATTTTTCGTTTATTTAAACAAAAATAAATCTTTAAGCAATAAATAAAAAAAACAAAAAAATAACCTGCTTAAAATATTATATTTAAATAAATAATAGTTATTTTAAAGCTTTTTTATTATTTAAATATTATAAAATATTTTAAATAATATAATAGTAAGCATATTTAAGCAAAAATAAAGCTTTAATAATAATATTAAATTATATACGAAAATCTATAAATAAACTAAAAAGTAAATAAATATATATAAGTTTAATAATTAATATTACTAAGTTATAATTTATTAATATATATTTATAGTATTTTTTATTATATTTTTTTAATATAACGTTTAGTAAATATAATCGATATAAAATTATATAATTATTTTGTTTTATATAGTATTTATTATAAATTTAAATATATAAAAGCAATAAGTTTTTATATTATATTAAGCTTTTTAAAATATTTGCGCGAAATTATTCTAATTATATATAAAATTTTAAAATATTTATATAAAGTTATTTAACTATATATAGAAATTTATTTTATTATTTATATATTTTATAATAATAGCTATATTAATTAAAATTTTAG
This sequence comes from Amphirosellinia nigrospora, assembly GCA_004123355.1. Lineage (NCBI taxonomy): Eukaryota > Fungi > Ascomycota > Sordariomycetes > Xylariales > Xylariaceae > Amphirosellinia > Amphirosellinia nigrospora. Next base: position 2,542,543 of record SCHM01000002.1, on the reverse strand, counting down.
CAAAAAATAATATTTTATTTTTATAAAATAATAATAACTAATAATTTATATTTTTTAATATTATAGCTTTATATATTTACTTTATACTTATTAAATATAAATATAGTATTTATTAAATATTTATTTTATTATAACTAAAAGTTATTTTAATATTAATTAAAAGTTTATAGCTATAAACTTAAATATATTTTTTTAATATTATTTATATAAGTTTTAAATTTAGTTCTAATATAATTTTATTAATAAAAGCCGAACTTTTTATTAATAGCGTTAGTTAAAATTATTAAAAAATATAAGCTATAATTTTTTTTAATAATTTATTATAGCATATTTTATAGTATTAAAAAGTTTACTAGTTTTTTATTTAATATTATATACGCTATTTATTTATATTTAAAACGTTTAATAAAAAAAGCTTAAATAGTTTTTAAATAAAATTTATTATAATTTATTTAATTTAATATTTTAATTATTATATAGCTATAAATCGAAAAAGCTTTTATTGCTACTTTTAAAAAGTTTATTTTAAAAAATTTTATAATTAAATTCGAAAATAATAACTTTTATTATTTATTAAGTATTATTTAATATATTTTAAATATATACTAAAATAAAGATTTAAATATTATTGCTAATAATATAAATAAAGATTTAAGCTATATTATTTATAATATAGCTGCTTTATAATAGCGAATAAATTTTTTATATAGTTTATTTTTATTTTTTTTAGTTTTAATTATAACCTTATATATTATATTATATTTATTATTATAACTAGTTAGCTACGCTTCCGGAAAGATTAAAGGGAAAAAACTATAATTAATAATAGTTTATTTATTAGTTATTATTTTAGCGGAAAGGGGAGGGGGTGGTAAACAAACCAACCTTTATATATAACTATTTAGTTGGTTGTATAGCTTATATGTGCTTTAAAATATATTGCTAGTCTTATGTTAGTTAACAAAAAAAAAAAGTAAAAAAAAAAAACTAAGTTATACGTATAGCTTTATAGGCTTATAAATATTATTAGTATAACTTTTTTTAAATTAGTTAAATAAACGTAGAAATAAGTTTACCCGCTTAAAATATAAAAATAAAAATAATTAATAATATTTATATTATATTTTTTATCGTTTAACTATATTTAAATCTATAAAAGCTATAAATTTTAAGTAAAGCTATAATATAATTATAATTTATTTAGGTAAGATTATTTATTAGTAGATAAAAAGCCGCTTTTTTTTTATTTTTGCTTTTGCTTTTTTTTAAAGCTTAAAGCTATTATAATATATAAACCTAGAAAAATTATATAGTTTGTTTACTTAAAATAAGTAGCTAAAAACTATTTCGAAATATTTTATTTATATTAAATTTATTATTATAATATAATAAAGTTTAAAAACTTAAATTAAAAAAAAAAATATAAAGCTTTAATTATAATATTATATTAAAAAGCTATATATTAATATTAAATTAATATATATTATTTATTTTAAATAAAATATTTTTAAGCGATTATTTTTATATTTTTTTTAGCTATTATATTTTAAAATAAGCTATAATATTAAAAGCTAGCAATAAACTTTTTATATATTTATATTAAATTATTAAAAAACTTATTAGATTTTTTATAACGTAGTATAAATATTACTAATTTTATAAACTAAATATATATTTAATATAAATATTTTATAATAATTATATATTAATTGTTTTATTTTTATTATAATATAAATATTTATATCGTTTTATTGTTATTATTGTTTTTATAGCTATTATTTAGTAAAATATTTTTTTTTTAGTATGCTAGCTAATTTTCGCGCAAAATATATTCTGGGTATTTATATATATATAAATAAGTATACTTATTATAAGCTTACGTTTTTATATACTTTTTTATATTTTTTTTTTTTATTATTTAGTTTTTCTAGTTTAGGGCCGCCGAATATAAAAATATACTAATATATTATAAATATTCGAATAATAAAAAAAATATATTATTTAGTTATATAAAATATATTTTATATTAAAAAGTATATTTTAAAAAATTAGCAAACTTTATAAATATTATTAACGTTTTATATTTAATTATATAAGCTATTATTTATATTTATATAATTAAAAAAATTAATTAAGCTTACTAATAGCTTTATTATTTTATTAATAAAAATATATATATTAAATAATAATTATTATATTTTATTTTATTTTTTTATAAGCTTTTATATTATTATTTAAAGCGGCTTTTAACGTTTTAAAAAAAGCACGGTTTAAAAGATTTATTTTATTATTAAATATAAAAATATTTTACTAAAAATTAAAAAAATAGCAAATATATTAAATATAAAAAAAAGCATAAAATAATTACTAAATAAATTTTTCGCGGAATAAATTACTTTTAACGAAGTATTAATAAGCATTAATAAAAATTGCTATATATTTTTTATAATTTTTTTTAAGTTTTAGTTTTAAAAACCGTATTTAAAATATATTAGCTAAAAGTTTAGCAAGGTTTTTATATACTTATTTTATAAGCTAAAAATATTTTTTATAGTTTATATTATATAAAAAGCTAGCTATAAACTTAAATATTTAAGCTATAATTTTAAATAAAAAAAGTATATTTTTTAATACTATAGCGGCAAAAACTTTATTAAAAAAAACTATAAGCTAATAATAAAAAAATAACAAAAATAAAAAAAACTTAATATAATATAATAATAAAAACTATTTTAATATAATTATACTAACTATAATATAACTAATTAATTAACGTTATAATAACTTTTACCGGTTTTTATATTATAAAAATATAAGCTATAGTTTAAATTATTAGCTTTTAACTATAGCTTTTTTTTTTAAAAAAAACGGTCCGATTTTTAGGTTAAAAAATTATATAATATTATTTAAACGCAAGCATAAATATATTAAAAATCTTTTTTAGAATTAAATAAACTATAATTATAATATTTAATTAGTTTATAAACGCTAAAACTAAAAACTATTATTTAGGTTAATTAAGCTTATATAATTATATATTTTAAATATATTATATTTAATTTTTAATTAGCTTTTAACGTAAATAAAAACGTTAATAATAATAGCTTTAAAGCTATAAAAGTATTTATTATTAAACGATTTTTTACGTATTATTATTTGCTAAGCTTTTTGCTTTAATTGTTATTTTAGTTAGCGCGCAATTATTAATTTTATTTTTACGTCCTATATTTTAATAAACTTTTTTATAATACGTTATTATATATTATTATTATTATTATTATATTATTATTATCGCTATTATTTTTGTTATTATTTTTATTTTTGTTTTTTTATTAGCGTTAGTTTATTTATATAATAATAATAATATTATAACGCTAGTTTTATAATAATTAATTATTATAAAATTACTAGAAAAATAGTTAAAAATTAAGCTATAGCTATAAAAATAACTTAAATTAAAAGCTTTAATTATTACGTTTATTTAGAAATATTAAAAATATTATATATATATTAAACGTTTATAATATATTTTATTAAATATTTAAAGTTTTATATCGGTTTATTTTAAATATTTTTAAGCTAAATTAATAGCTTAAAAGTTTATAAAAGCTATTAAAACGGCTTTAAATATATTTATAATTAAAAATAATAAATTTAAGCTATTTTTATAGCGTTTATTAAATAATTTTTTATTTATAATTTAAAATTATAATATTAATATAAAATAATTTATAATTATTTTAAAAAAAAAATATTATATTATTTTATTTTATAGTTTTATATACGTATAATAATAAAATTATTTATATATTATTATTATTTTAGCATTTATTTAAAATATATAGAAAAATTAATATTAAATATTATATATAATATAAAAAGCTATTTATAGTAAATAGGTTATTTTAGGCTATATATAAATAAATTAATTAAATATTTAAAGTAAGCAGGGTTAAATAGTTTATAGTAATTAATTTAGTATAATATTTTATATAAAAAATATGCTTTTTTATTATTATTTTAGTATGTTATATAGATTTTTTTTAGTTTATTTTAGTTTTATATATATATTTTTTATAGTTTTAAAACTAGTAGTTATTTTTATAATATAAATAATATAGTTTAAAAAAAGCTATAAATAATATATTAGCTAATTAAATATATAAATTTAAACTTTATAGCTAATTAAGCTAAATAAATATTTATAAAATTAATATTTAAGTATAATTTATTTTTAACGAGCGGTTATTTTAAGTTATTATATTTTAGTTTTATATTTTTTATGCTTTTTTTATTATGCGCTTTTTTTATTATTTTAGTTATATTTTATAGTTTAAAAATATTATTAAGTTTTTTGTTTTTTTGCTACTATTATATTGCTGCTTTTTTTATTTTATGTTCGCTTTAAATTAATTTATATTAATTGTTACGTTTTTTATTTTTTTATTTTTTATAAATATATGCGTATATAAAATAAAATAATAAGCAATAATAATAAATATTAAAAAAAAAAAATATATATTTTTGCTATTTTTTTTATGCTTATTTATATATAAGTTAATTTTTAAATATTTTATTTAATTTAAAATTAAAAATAACTTTTAAAAATTTAAAAACTTTACGTAGTTTATTTAATATTTTAACTTAAAAACATAAATTATAATATAATATATAAAATAATATATTATATATACTACGTTTTTTTAATAATTTAATGTTTTATTTTACGTAGCGGGCGTTTTTTTTATTTTTTTATTAATTATATTTTTTTTTTATTATTTAATATATACTTAATTATTTTTTATAAATAAAGCTTTAAAAAGTTTATTTATTAATAAATTATTAATAAAAAATATATAATAAAAAAATAAATTTTTCGTACGGTTCAAACGAAATTTTAAACTTTATAATTTTAAATAAAACGTTTAATTTGTTTATTTAATAGATAAGTTTTAAAAAAAAAAAAAAAAATATATTAAACTAGCGTTAGTTTTAGTAATAACGGAGCTTTAGGTTATTTATTATATTAATAATTTATTTGCGATATTTAGTTTTATTATTTTTTTTTTAAGCTAGATTTATATATTATTTAAAATAATAATAAATATAAAAAGTTCTGCTAAAAAAAGTTTTAATTTTTGCTTAATTTTAATATTATAAAGCTATTATATTAATATTTTAATTTATAATATTATATAAAAAGTTTAGTTAATATAAAAGTTTTATTTATATTTAGTTTTATATTAAAATTTATAGCTAGTAAGCTTAAATATATATTAATATTTAAAAACTATTTATATATTATTTTTTAAAATATCGCGTAATAATATAATAATATTACGCGAAAACTAAAAAAATATTAGTTAATTATTGCTAAAAGTAAATAAAGCTAGGTTTTTTAGCAGCTTTAATAGTATATAATATGTTTTAATATTATTAAAAATATTTAAAATAAAAGTTTTAAAATATAATAAAATTATATTTTTTAGCGGATAATTTAAACGTAGTATTAATTCGATTTAATAAATAATAAATAATTTTTATTAGTTTATTTATTAAATATTTTTTATAAGTTTTATAGCTTAAATTTTATTTTTATATATAATAACGTTATATTTTCGAATTAATTTAAAAGTTTTATTTAATAGCTAAAGCTAGATTAAAAAATAGCAAGATTATTATAATAGTTAAAAATAATTATTATTAGCTTAGTTATAATACGTTAGCGTTTTTTATAAAACGGTATTTTTAATATAATTAAGCGGTTTTTAAGCGATTTAAATTTTAGTATAAATAGTACGCGTTTTGCTACTTTATATAGCTTAATTTACGATTATTAACCTATTTTATTAAATATTTAATAAAATAGCTTAAACTTTTATTGTTATATTTATATAAACTTGTTTTATTTTTTTATTAAAATTTTAAACTTTTTTTTTTAAAATATAAGCTTAAAAAATTTAATTATATAATTTTTTATACGTTTAAATAAAACTACTTTTATATAGTTTTTAAAAATATTTGTTTATTTAAGCTATTTAGCTTTTTTTATTTATTATTTAATAAAGCTAGTTTATAGTTTTAAAAATTAATATAATAGCTTAATATATTTATTAGATTATTTATTATTTGTTTTTATTTTAATTATATTATAAAATTATAACGTTAATTATAATATTTTTTTGTTTAAATATTATTTTTATTACGAACGATTAATTTTATTATATTTATATATTTTATTTTTATAACTTTTACTAAGTTTAATAAAAAATTTAATAAGCAGTAATAAATTAATAATATTAAATAATATAATATATTAATAATATTAGTAGTTTTATTATATTAATAGCTTTATTTATTTATATTAAATATTATAAAAGTTTATAAATTTTATTATTAAGCTATAGTTTATTTTAATTTAGTTTGTTTGTTTGTAATTAATTTTTTAATTTTTATTTTTTAATAAATATATTTATTAAAACTAGCGGTTCGAATAAAATTGTTTAGCGTTTATACTATAATATTTAGTTTATACGTAAGTTTAAATAATAAAACTTTAAAAGTTTATTAAACTTAAGCTATAAATTAAATAGTTATATATTAATATTTTAGTTTAAGTTAATATTTACTAATAAATAATAAAATTATATAAAATTTTTTTCTATAAATTGTTTAATATAATATTTAAAAATATATTATAATATAATTTTTATATATTATAAATATATTTAGTAAATTTAAATTTATATATTTAGTTTTTAGCTATTATTTTTTAAAAAAAAAATTTATAAGTTTTTTTTAACAAAAATATAATTAAAATAGTATAAGATTTTTTAGCTTATTATAATTTATAAAACGTTATTATAATATTAAAATATTTGCTAGAAATAATAATATTAAATAAAAAATTAAAAAAATTAAGCTTATAAATATTTAATTATAATAAAAAATTGCGTAGTTTTAAAAATAAGCTTTATTAAAGCTTATTTATATATTTTTAAAAAAAAAAATAATATAGGTATTAGTTATATAATAATTATTCGAATATATTTTTTTTGTTTTTTTTTAAGCTTAAAGTTTTTTTTTTTATTTAGCGGGTAAACAAGTATATTTTTAGCGCTTTAAATATATTTATTTTATTAAAAACTATATAAATCTTTTAAGCGTATTTTCGATTATTTAAGTTTGCTAGTAATATATATACTTATTTATTTTTATTTTATAGTTAAATAATAGTTTATATTAAATATTATTTATTTAAAATTTTAAACTATTAGTTATTTATACTATTAAAATAATTAAAATTATTAAATATAAAATAAAAATTATTTGTTTATTAAAACTATAGTTAGTTTGTTTTAATTTAAGTTATTATTTAGTTTTATATTTTAAGCTACGGGCTAAAAAACCGGCAAAAAAACTTTGCTTACTAGTTTTAAAGCAAATTTTCGCTATAAAATTATATATTTATTAGCTCGATTATATATTCCGTTTTTTTAATATCGATTAAAATAAACGTATTATATTTTATTATTTTAAAAAAATTTAAATATTTATTTTTATTTTATTAGAAAATAGTTTAATATATATCCAGCGATCGTCCGTTAATACTATATATTATATATTAAATAATATTATTAGCGTTTTTTTTTAAAAGCGTAATTAATATAGCTATAATTTAAATTAATATAAATAAAATAAAGCTAGTTTAATAATTTATTAATAAAGCTTTATTTATTATATTATTAATAATAAAATTAAATAAATATGTTTAAGTTTTATTAATATTTTATATTAATAATAGCTTAAATAATAATAAATTTATTTTAAAGCGTTAATAATAAGTTTTTTAAAATATAAACGATAATTTTTGCTTTTAAGTTATAAAATAAATATATAAAAAAAAATTATTATTAAAATTAAGCTATATTTATCCGAAATAAGTTTTATTTTCGGATTATTTAGGATTTTAACGAAAATATTAAAAGCTAGTTTTATAAACGCGTATTTATTTCGGCTATAATAATAGCGGATAAACTATAAAATAGTAAATATATTAATAATATAAATTATTTTAATATTTTTAAAAAATTATTATATAATTTAACGTTTAATTAACGTTATTTAATATATTTTATTAGCTTAAAATATTATATTGTATTTTTTTTTAAAATATATTTTATATTTTAAAATTTATATTTATTTTAGCAACTTTTTTATTATTTATAATTATAAAAGCATACTTTATTATTAAAATTTTTGTTTATAATTTTAACTATTTATATTAGCGTAATTATTTTAGTTTTAAATTTTAAACGTTAAGTAGTTTTGTTTGTTTAGCTAAATATAGGCGCGTTTTTACTATTTTTATGTACGTTAAGTTTTATTTAATAAAATATATAAAAGCTAAAATTTTTAAAATAAATATAAAATATAAGTGGTAGGGGGTACAATATTGTACGTAATATAAGTAAGATATTAGTATATATCGATTATTTTTTTTTAACTATTTATACGAAGGTTAGGCCTTCGTATGGAAAATTTTTTATATAAAAAAAATTCTACTGCGGTATACTGTATAACTAAATCGGGCGAACATATTAGCCCGACTTTATTATAAAATAGCTAATGCTATAGTTAATAATTAATTATTATACGTAGTTAATACTAATATATTAACTTTATACGTAGATAATATTGTAATTATAACAAAATATATATTTATTTAAAATAAAAATAATAAAATTTGCTAAAAAAACGATTTAAAAATATATTAATAAATATAAAAAAAATAAATCGATATAATAAAAGCTTATAATAAAACTAAAACTATATATTATTATAAAAGCTATAATAAATATTTTTTTAGCGTTAGTTTTTATAACTATATTTGCTATATCGTAAAAAATCCGGTTTAATTAAATTTATAAAATAACTTTTAGATTTAAATATTATATACGTTTATTAATATTATTAAAACTATTTAATTTTAAATAGTATATTAAATTAAATATTAAAAATATTAAATAAAACGGTTTTTAAACTATTTATAAATTATTTATAAAAACGTTTTAAAACGTTATTATAAACAAATAATTATTTAGCTAAAAATATAATATCGATTAAATATAATAAATAATTTTAATAGCGTAAATAATAAAAAGCAAACCTAACTATAAAAATATTTTATTTTAAAATTATTATATATAAAATAAAATAAAAACTAATAAATAAAACTAAAATATAAAGCTTAAAATTATATTAAACTATAAGCTTTTAGGCAGTTATAACTAAAAAAACGCTAAAAATAATAAATAATAATTTTAAGCAATATTTTTAAAAATAAAATAGCTTAGCTATTTATTATAAATAAATAGCTAATAAATTAAAATAAACCAGTATTACGTTTAAAAACTTTAAAAAATACTATATAAAAGTTAGCTTAAAAATATAGCTTTTTTTTTATTTATTTTAGTATATTATAATAAAAATAGCGTATTTTCGAAATTTTTGCTGCTTTAGTAATAAAAAGCGGCTTTATTTATTGCTATATTACTATAAATATATATATTTATAGCAAACAATTTAGCATTAAACTTAAAAATTAAAATTTATAATAAATAAAATTTATTTTTACCGCTAAAAAAATATTATTAACTAATTATAGCGCTATAATATTATAAATTTTATATAAACTAAGTTATAATATAAAACGTTAAAAACTAGCTTAAGTTAAACTTTACGCGGGTTTTTTCGGCTAAAATTATTATTTTATTAATTAAAAATTAATTATATATATATTTTTATTTATTTGCTTTAAGCATTTATTAAACGGTTTTTATATAAAATAAACGTTTTTAATATAAAATAAGCAGTATTTTTTATAAATATTAAATTTTTTTATAATATTTAACGAAAATACTTTTTAATATATAAAATAACTATTTAATCCGCTTTAAATAAAATGTTTTTTAATACACTTATTAATTATAGCTTTATATATTATAACTATAATAATAAATAAAGCTTAAAATATTTAAAAAGTTTATTTATATATATAAATTTTAAAAAAAGTTTAATTAAATATATAATATAACGTTTAACTAAATAATTATAATATTATTTAAAATAAAAATAAAATTTTTAGCTATAATAATTAAAAATTATTATAAAATTATAATTTATATATAATAAAAATATTTAGTAATATTATATTTTTTTTATAACTATTATTAAAATATTAATTTTAACGTAATTTTAGGCTTTATAAAAATATAGCGTTATTTTATTATTTATATCGATATTTTTAAACTCCGATTTATAATAAATATATTATTAAGCTTTAATAAATAGTAAAAAGTTTTTTTTTATAATAAAAAAGCTATAAAATGTTTTGTTTAGCTATTTTCCGATATAAATAAGTTATTATTATTAAGCTGTTTTTTATAATATAATAAAGCTATTTCTTAAAAAAAATAAAATAAAAAAATATAAAAAAATAAAATTTAGATTTAAATAATAAAATTTAAATTTAAATAATAAAAAAAACAATAATAATAATAATAAATTAGTAGTTTAATTAATTTAATTTTTACTAATATAAAATACGCTATAAATTACGTAAATATAAAACTATTTATTTTTAAAAATATATCGTACTATTATAAACAGGCAAAAACTAAACATAATTATTTTATTTAAATATAATAATATATACTATTATAATATTTATATAGTATTAGTTTATATTAATATATATTAATTATTTTTTTAACTGTTTATTAGCTTATATAATCTATTTTTTTTACGCTTTTTATATATATCTGCTTATAAATAATATAAAACAAATAAAAGTTTTTATTTTTCGGAAATAAAAAATATATAGCTAAAAACCGTAAAATATTAAAGCATAGTTTATATTATTAAAACTTAAATAAAAATTATTTTAAGTCTAAGTTATATTTTAAAATAGAACTTTTCTTTTTGTTTTTTTAGCGAAAGTTTTTATAGTTAATAAACATTTTTATTATATTTACTATAATATTAAACTTTATATTATTAATAATAAGTTATTTAATTTATATTAAAGTATATATTTTTAAATTATAAAATTTAAATAAAATTTTTAAAATTAGCTTATTTAAAGTTTTTAATTATTACTTTTTTATTTTTAAATAAAAAAAACTATAAATTAAATAGCGCTTTATTTCTTAAGGTTTATTTTTTAAAAATATTATTTTTATTATTATTATTATAATTATTATTATTATTTTATTATTACTATTATAATTATTATTATTTATTATTATTATTATTATTATTGCTATTATTGTTAATTATATTTATTAAAAAGATTTTTAGGTTATTTTTAATATTTTAGCAAAAATAATTATATTTTTTTTTATATAAAAAGTTTAATTAAATATATAACTATTTTAATATTTAAATATATTAAAGCAATATATAAGTAGCTATTTTAATAGCTTTTATTGTTTTTAAGTAATATTTAAATTATTATTTTAATATTTATAACTAGTTTTTTAATATATTTAAATATAAGCTTTATTTAAATATAAAGCTTAAAACGGTTATTTAGCGAATTATACGATTTAGCGCGCCCGATAATATTAAAATAATTAAAAATTTAATTAAAAATATTTAAAAGCAAATAATTCGATTTTTTAATAATTATATAATATAAATTTTTTTAATATTAAATTTAAAAATAGTTAATATTTATAAAATCGGACGTTAATTTATCGATAATAATAGCGTTTTTAATAAAAAAAAACAATTATAATAATAATAATTAAAATATTTAAATTTTATTTATTTAAAAAAAAAAAACGCAGCAATAGTATTTTTTAGCGTTAATAAAAACAATAAAAATATTTAAGCTTTAGTTTAAAAGAAATAATATATAGCAATTATGTTTTTTAATAATAATAAAAATAATAATAAAGTAAATTATAATAAAATAAATAACGAAGAAAAAAAAGAAACAATAGTTATAAAAGCAATAGTTTATATAATTGCTTTGTTTAATTTAATAGTGCTAAAAGCTTTGTAGCTTTTAAAATTTTTTATATAAATATTTTTTAGATTTTTTATTACGATAAAAATATAAATCTTAATTATTTTATTAATTATAAATAAATATATATATATTATTAATTAAAATCCTTTTATTCGTACGGCTTAAATGATTAGCTTTGTTTATTTTTATATAGTTAAAAATATATTAAAGCTATATAAATAGTTTTAAAATAATAAAAATAAATAAATTAAAATTAAAATCTAAAAAGTTTATTTTATTTATAATTTATTTAGCTATATATTTATTTTAATAAAACGTTAATTTTTAATTTTTATTAATTTTAATTTTTAAAATAACTTAAGTTTTAAATAATTAAAGTATTTTTTATTAATTTATTTATTATTTTTTAGCTTTAAATATATTTAAATTAATAAACTTTTTAGTAAAAACTTTTAAATAAACAAGTTTATTTAAATTATTTTATTATATAAACTATTTTTTTATTTTTTTATTAATTATATTTAACTATAGTTTATAGTTATTTATAAATACTTTATAATATTATAGTTATTATAGTTAAATAGCTAATTATATTATATATATACTAGATTTTTAAAAGTTAAATTAAAAGCTTACTAGTTATTTAATATATTTGCTATAAAAATAATTTTATATAAATAATTAAAATAAAATCTTTATAATAGTTAAAAGTTTTATTAATATAAGTTTAGTTATATATAAAAAATAATATTTATATAAAAATATTAATTTTTATTATTATTTTTAGCTATTATAATTAGCTATAAAATTAACTATTAAAATAATTACTAATATTATTATTTTAGTTATTAGTTAAACTATTTATTAAGCTATAAGTTATAACTTAGATTTTATTTTAAGCGTAATAAATATAAAAAAACTTTATTTTTTTTAAATAATATATTTAAATCGAAATTTTAATAAATAAGTTAATTTTGCTATTAAAATTTAAAAGTATTATAATAATAAATATTTTTTTTAATATTAATTTTTAAATAATAAAAATTTAACTTTAATACGTTAAAAATATAAAAGTTTTTAATTAAAAAAGCTATATATAATATTTGCGGAAAAAAAAATGTTTTATTTTTAGCAAAAAAATTATATATTAGTTATAATATAAAATATTATAAAGATTTTAATTAAAAGCTTAAAATAAAGTTTAAATTAAATAATAAATAATTATAGTATTAAAAAAGCTATATAAATTTAAGTTTTTTTTTTTCGAAAAAAAAATTTATAACTTTTTTATATTTAGAATTTTTTTTTTTTTATAGCTTTATTAACTTTTATAAAACCGAAAAAAAAACCTATATATAATAAAGCAAATATTTTAATATTTAAATTTAGCTTTAATATTTATTTAAAATTTATAATAATTTATATAACTACTTTAGCTTTATAAAGTAATATTTAGCAAGCTTTATATAAAACCTTATATAGTATTATATTATATAGCTAAAATTTATATAATATAAAAAGCTTTATATAATAGTTATACCGGGCAAAAAAAGTTGCTTAAGTAAAATATTTATATTTTAAAAATAATAATAAATATTATATAAAAAACTTATAATAAATAACTTGCGCTAAATTATTTAAAAAAGCGTAAATATTAGCTATTATTAATTTTATTTTTTAGTTTATTTATATTTAAAAAAAAATTAATAAAAAATAAAAAAGCGATTAATTTAAAACTTATTAAACTATTAGCGTAAACAAACAAATATATTAGTTCTAAAAATAATTTATTTTTAAGCTATAAAATAAAACAAAATATTATAAAGTTTAATAAAAATAATTTCATTTTAATAAAACTACTATAATATTAAATTAGTTAAATAAGTTATATTTATATATAATTTTTAGCGTAATATAACTATATACTTTTTAAAAAGCTTTATAAAAAACTAGCTTGCTAGTTAACCTATAACGTTAAATAAAATAATAATAATAATAAATAGTTATTTTAGCTTAATATATTTTTAGTTAGATATATTTGCTAAATTTTTGCTAATAAATAAAATACTTAAGAAAACATAATAAAGTTTATATATAAATAAAAATAAAAATTATACTTTATAATTAATATTGCTTTTATAACTTATAAACTAGCTAATAATTTATACGTGTTTTATTTATATAATTAAAACTATTTATATATTTAATAAAATAACTTAAACTATATTTATAATTTATTTTTTTTTTTTAAAACTTTTAATTAAATTATTTCGTTATTATTTAGCTATAATTATATTTAACAATTTAAATACGGGTAATAATTTTAATAGCGCGCTAGTATATTATATAAGTTAAAAATAAAAAATCAATAGCGATTAAATATATAATAAAAAAATTAAAGCTTAAGTAATATTTTATAATTATTTTAAAATAGCCCGCTATTTTTATTATAATTTAAAATAAATATAACTAAAATTTAAGTTTTTAGAAAAAAAGTTTATTATAAAAATAAACGCTATTATAATTATATTTACGGCTATAATTTTACTTTTTAAATATTTAGATATTTTAAAAGTTTTAGTTATTATTTTAAGCCCAAACGTAATTTTAATAAAAAAAAGTAAAAAATATATAAACTTAAAACGAATTAAAAATATTTACTAGTTTACGATAGTTTATATAAAAATAATTTTATTAGATTTTTATTATAAAATAAAATTTATATGTATTAATAAACAAAAAATAATAATAAATTTTAAATTTTTTAAAAATATAGCGTATTATAACTATAATAAAAAACCTTTACTATTATAAAACGTTATTATTTTTTAAAACCCCGACTTTAAAATACTAATATAAAAAGTTTTCGATAAAAAATACCGGATTATTTATAGCTTTTAATAAAAATTTTAAGCTAAAAAAGCCTAATAATATAATAGCTATAAAAAGGGTTAAAATATAACGGATTTATTTTCGGTATTAAGTAGCGCTAATTTTATTTTATTATTAAATAACTTAAATTTTATTCTGTTAAAAAAAGCAATAAAAATAAAAAAAAACTACTAAAGTTAAACATAATATATAAATACTATAATAAATAGCTAAGCAGGGCTAATATTTTTATAATATAAACTTTATTAGTTTTAATTTAATAGTTTTATTATATAAAATAATAATATTTATTTAAAAAGTTTTTTAAAACATTAGCTAATAGGTTAATATATTATTTTAGTTAAATTTTATATCGATTTTATTTTTTTTAACTATTTTATAATATATATAATAATAAAATTAAAAAAAATATATTTTATTTATAATAACTAATAAGCTTTATATAAATTATAATTAAATTAAAAACTACGATTAAAATAATTAATATTTAAAACTTAAACGTTAACGTAATAACGTTATTATATATATTTTTATTTAACTATTATAATAATAAATAATAATAAAAATTAAGCTTTTTTTTTTTTATTTTAATAAAAAAAATAAACTAACTAAAAGTTATATTTAGCTAATAAATTATAAATATTTTTTATTACTATAGTATTTTTATATTTAATGCTTATAATATTAATTAAAACTTAATTTTTAAATAATATTAAGCTAGTTTAATAAGTTTTTATATTTTTTATTTTTTATAGTTTATATAATTATATAAATCTAAATATAAACTAAAATATATTTATAATATATATTAATATAAAAAATAAAATAACTAAAAATTTATATAAGCTTATAAATTATAAACGTAAAATTTATAACGTTTATAACTAAAAAAAATTAAATATAAAAAAATAAAACTTTAAATATTATTATATTAAATTTAACGCTAATAAGCTTAATTATTATTTATAATTATTAACGATTTTAAAATTATTTAATAAACTATTAAAAACTATTATATAATAAAATCGAAAATATATATAAAAAAAATTTTTTTAAAAAAATATCCGCTTATATTAAAAAATATTAAAAAACGCTTATAAATATTTAAATATAATTTAATATAACGAAAGTTTTATAATATAAAATAAAAGTTTAATAAAAAACTTAAAATAGTTCGGGGCTTTAAAAAACGTTTTTATTTTTATAAAAAATAATAAATAATTTAAGCTTATATATATAGCTAAATAAAATATTTCGATATTTTTAAAAGTTTTTTATATAATTATATATAATAAATATTTTATATATAAAACGAAAATTTTAAACGCAAACTTTTAATAATAATATTTATTTTTAAAAAAAAAGTTATTTAATATTTTTATTATATTTTATTAAATAAACTTAGATTTTTTAAAATTATAGCTATTTTATAAAATAAAATAATAAAGCTATTTTAAAATATAGTATATATTATATATTTAGCTAAATAATTTATTTTGCTTTTTATTTAAGCTATTATTATTTAAACGTGTTTTTTTAAATTAAACTATTTAAATAAATAATAATATTAGCAATATTAAATAATTAAAAGGTTTTTTAGTTTAATTATAGCTATTTTTTTAATAGTTTAAATAAAACTATATAAAAGCTTAAAAAAGTTAAAAATTATATTAATATAAATATAAATTCTAAAAAATTAAATTAGCGGTTTAAAAACTATTATAATTTTTTTAAATTAAAATATAATTTTTTTTTTATTAATATATTTATATTATAATTATATATTAATATAATTTAAAACTATAGCGCTATAAATTCTAGCTTTGTTAAAAATATACGTTAAATATAAATTATATAAAAAGTTAGCTATTAGTTTTTTTTAAAATATATATAAATTTAGCTATTTATAAAAGTTTATATTTATTAATTAATAAAATAATATTTATAAGTTAATAATATAAAGTTTTAGCAAATATATTATTTTTATTTATAAACTAATAATAATAAATAAATAACTTAAAGATTAATTATATTTATTATAACTAATAGCAAAAGTAAATAAAACTAAACTATTTAATTATTATTATTATTATTATTAAAGTATTTTATAAATAAATTATAATATTTATAAACGTTTTATTTTTTTTTTAAAAGTTTTGTTTAGCTTTTTAGATTTAATATGTTTAATATATAATTAATTAATTAAAAATAAGTTTTATATTTTATTATTTTTTAAAAATAGAAATTTTTTAATATATATAATTGTTTTTTTTTTTGTTTATGTTTTTTTTTTTTATTTATTTTTTTTAAAATCTGCGCTTATTATAATAGCTATAAAGTTAAATATTATTATATAGATTTTTAGCCTTTAGCTATAGTTTGTTTATTTATATTATTTAAGTTATATTAGCTATATAAGCTAACAGAAGTCCGTTAAAATAGTTTAAAATTTATATATATATAAAACTAATTAAGTTTTAAGCTTTTTAAAAAAAAATTTAAAAAATAAAAGATTTTTTAACGTTAAAGCTAATTATTAAATCTAAAAAAATAAAGCTGTTTTTAAACTTTTAAATAAAACTTTTATAATAAAATAATAAAAAATAACTAAGTATAAGATTTTTTATTATTATATATTTTAATATTTTTAACTATAATTAAAGTTTATTTTAAAAAAGCTATAAGTTTTAACGTTTTATTTTATTATTTTAATAAAAAACTTAATATTAATGTTTTTTATTTTAGCTATTTTTATTATATAAAAAGTAAAATTATTTTTATTATTTACTGCTTAAATTTATTAAATATTTTTTATTATATTTAATTAATATAATAATAAACTTAAAAACTTTAAAAGTAGTATTTTTTAAACAATTTAATTTAGTTAAATATATATATTTTTAATTAAAATAAAACCGCTTAAAATATAAGTTAGAAAAAAATCTAATTATTAGTTTTATAAACGTATATAATATAATATATTATTATTACGAATTAAATTTAGCTTTTTACCGAAAAAAATTTATAATTTTATATTTATTTTAAATAAAAATAATAAATAAAGCTTAAAAAATAAAAAGCTTAATTAAATTTTTTATTTTTTAAAATTTTTACTAGTTTAATAAAACTTATATAAATATAAGCTTATTATATTATTTTAAATAAAAAACGAAAATACTAAAATATAATAAAATTAATATTTTATATTAATATATTCTAAGCTTTTAATTATATTATATTAAAATAAAAAGCTAATAAAAAAAAATATAAAACTAGCTATAAGCTTAAACTTATTAGCAAAAAAACTATAAATAAATAATAACGTAAATATATTTTTAAACATGTTTATAAAACTAAATTTAAAATATATAATAAATAATAGCTAAAATAAACTATTTTTAAAATTAAAAACTAATAGTTTTAATATTTTTTATTTATATAAATAGTATTTATTTAAAGTTTAAAAATTTTATTTATATTTTTTGTTTAAAAAATATTAATTTTATAAAAACGTTTTTAGCTTAATTTTAATATCCAAAGTTTAAATAAAATAGCTATTTTATTGCTAAAAATAATAATATTATATATAAAATTTATAGCTTAAAATAAAGCTATATATAACTTATTAAAACGTTATAATAATATTATAAAAAATAGTTTATTAAAAAAAGTTTTATTTTAAACGTTTTTATAAAAAAACTTCGCAAAAAGTTTAAAAATAAAACGTATAATTTAAATATAGCTTTAAAAATAAAGTTTATAAAAAAAAAAGCTAAAAATATTTTTAAAATAATGTTTAATTTTTAAAAAAAAACTTTAATTTTTATTATAATAAAGCTTTAAAAAAAAATAAAAATATTTAAAAGTTATAAATAAATTAAGCTATATTTAAGCTTTAATAAACAAATAAAATATTAATAAATAAATATTATTTATTAATAAGTTTAATATATTAATAAGCAAACTTAAATACTTAAAATAAAAATAATTATTTAATTATTTTTAATAAATTAGCTTTATAAAAACTATTTAGTAATAATAAATTAATAAAAAAAAATATTAGCTAATAAATAAAAAAATTATTAATTTTATTTTATATTTAAATATTAAAAGTTTTATTTATATTAATATATAAAAATATATTAATAATAATATTATTATTAATTATAATATTAATAAATAAAAACAATATAAAAATAAAAATATAAAATAAATAATTATTATATTTTATTTTAAATATTATATTTATTAATTTAGTTAATATTATAAACTATAAAATAATATAAATAATAATATAATATAAAAATATAAAATAAAAATAATATTTATTTATTTTTTATTACGCTATAGCTAGGGGTAAATAGTAACATATAGCGCTATAGCTTAAATATAATAAAAGCTACTTAAATAAAAAAAAAACTTTTAGCGGAAAAATTTTAGTATAATAAAAAAGATTTTAAAGCTTATATAAAGCAAGAATACGTTTTATAAATATTATTTAGTTTTAAATATTTTATATATTTAGCTTTTAAAGCTAATTTATTTTAAAAAGCATTTTTATTATAAGCTATTTTTTATTTAATATTAATAAATAATTATTTATTTAAAAATAAAATAATTTTAATATTAATTATTATATAAAAATAAAAATAGCTACTAATAAAAGACTTTATTATTAACCGAAGCTCCGAATATATTAAATAAAATAAAAAAGTTAATAATTGTTAAACTTTTTAGTTAATTAATATAAAAAAAAATAGCTATATTTTTTATACCGATTTATATAGCTTCGAGCAATATTTTAATATTTTATTTAATAAAGCTAAAATATTAAAAGTTATAATTATAAATATTTAACTTTATTAAAAAAAAAAAAGCGTTTAAAAAATAAACGTTTAAAGTTTATAATTTTATTATAAAAAAAACTATTAAAAAAAAATTATTATAGTTTATTTAAGTTATAATAAATTTATTATTAATAGTTTTTAATATAGCTAAATAAAGCTAAACGATTTAAAATAAATAAAAGTTTGCTATAAATAGCTTTATTACTAATAATATATTTAAATTTAAGTTCGAATATATAATTTATTATTTGTTTAAGATTTTTATTAATATTATATATAAATAAGTTAGTATATAGCTTTAATATTATTTATTTATATTTTAAATAATTTATATTTTTTACCGATTTAAAACGGGTAATAAAAAATTAAAAGCGTTTATATTTAAATATACGATTTTTCCGATTTAAATAATATTATATACTATATATTATTATTTTTAAATTTATATTAATTAAAGCTAAAGTTAATATATATAGCTTTTTTTAAAAAGTTTACGTAAAAAAAAAGCTATATTAAATATTAATTTCGATTTAACAATATAATTATTATAATTAAAAGCGGAAAGTTTATTTAATTTAAAAAATAAAAAGTTTATTTTAAAATTACGCTAGTAAAAAATAATAAAAAAACGAACAGCCGGTTAAAAAATTAAAGCTAAAAAAAAATAAATAACGTTCGACGTATATAAGTTTATTTATATTATCGAATATATTTATTTAAAAAAATTTATATAGCTTATAGTTAAGTTTAAATAAACTAATAATAATTATTATATAATATATTTATTATTATATTTAATATTTTTTAATATAATTATACGTATAATATTGCTAGCTTATATTTATTAAAATTTTAAGCTAAAATTATTTTTTATAAAATTAATTGTTAATTTTTATAAACTAAAGTATAAAAATTTTTTTTTAAATTCGAATATTATTTAGCAAATAAAAATTTAAAAACGTAATTTAATTTTTATAAAAAAATATAAGCTTTTTTTAAAGCTTTATTAAAGCTATTATTATTTTAATAATAAAAATAGTAAAAATTATTAATAAATATTCCGCGTAGGACTAAAAATAAACGAAAAAAAAATCGGGAAATAATAAAAGCTTTTTTATAATAGCTTTAAAAAGCGTATAGCTATATCAGGACAGAAAATAAACTTATTATTATAAATAGCGAGCAATAATTATTAAATTTTAATTAAGCTAAAAATATATATATTAGCTAATATAATACTTATAAATAATTAAATAAATATAATTAGTATAAATATTAGCTAGCTGTTTAAAATAATTATTATAAAGTCCTAAAGTTATTTATATATTACGTTTAAAAATTATTTATTTATTTTATTATAATAAAATTAATAATTTAATAATATATAAATATAAAGCTTAAGCTAATTATTATATATAACTAAAACAAATAAAATATATTAAATATTTAGTTTTAATAAAGATTTCTATTAAGTTAAATTATATATTTTTTACCTTTAAGCTATTCCCGGGTATATAAACGTAAAAAATATAATTATTAAGCTTTTTATTTTTTTTTTATTTTTTATCTTTTTTATCCTTTTTATTTTTTTATCTTTTTTATTTTTTTTATTTTCTTTATTTTTTTATTTTCTTTATCCTTTTTTTTTTTTATCTTTTTTATTTTTATTTTTATTTTCTTTATTTTTATGTTTTTTATTTTTTAATTTTTTAATTATTATTAATTTTATTTTTAAGCTTATTAAAAACTATTAAGTTTTTTATAGCAAAAGCTTTTATTTAGTTTTTTAAAATCGTTTATTTATTTTTATTTATTTTTTATATTTTTTAAAATTATTTATATTTTTTATACTTTTATAGTTAAAATAATAAATATTTATAAAAAATTATATTTATATAGCTAAAACTTATATAAATAGATTTTTTTTTTTTTATATTTATTTTATATAATTATTTACGATTTTAATAATTTTTTTGTACGTTAATATATAATATATTTGCTAAAAAAATAAAATTTACTAAAAACGTTTTTAATTTTTATAGTTTTAATATTAATTTAATATTGCTAAAATATAGTATATAGCTATACTTTTAAAATATCTCGCGTATAAATTATTAATATTTTTTAAAAGTTCGAAATTTTATTGCTTAGCGAACTATTTATTATATTTTTATAATTATATTAAAAATATATAAAAACAGTTTTAATTTATTTATATATAAGTTTTATTTTTTAAATTTAAAAAACTATTATTAATATTTAAAAAAAACAAAAATATAATAATTTATTTTATTTATTATTATTTAAATTAAATTTATAATTTATAAACTAGTTTAATAAAAACTTATTTATGCTATTATTAATAATTAAATTTTTATAATATTATTAGTTTATTAAATATATTAAACTTTTTTTAAAAAAAGCTTTTTTTTGCTGCTAAATAAAGCATAATATTATTTTATTATAGTTTAATTGTTTTAAAAATAATATTTTTTTAGCAATAGTTTAAAACTTTAGTAAAATTTTAAATATAAGCTTAAAATCTAGTTTAAAATATAATTATTAACTAAAAATATTTAAAGCTTAACGTTAATATTAAAATAATAATAAAATATTAATAATATTTAATTTATTTTAAAACGTATATAATAAGTTTTATAATATATATAATATATAAGCTTTTTTAAACTATTTTAGTATATTTTTTAATATAAGCTTAATAAATATTATTTATAAAAAATATAGCTAAATTATATTTGTTATATTTTTTCCGCTTAGTAAATAATAAAAATAATAGCTTAAAAAAGTTATATTAAAAAAACCTTTATTTTTATATTTTAAATATTTTAATAATTTGTTATAAAAGTTTTATATAATTATAATATTTAAATTAATATTTTATAAATATATTAAATATTATTCTTTTTTTTATTAAAATTTTATATTTTTTAGCGTATAAAAATTTTTTTTTTTTTAAGTTTATAGCTAAAACTTTTATATTTTTAGCATAGTTTAATTATTTTTTTTATAAATAATAAAATACTAGTTATTATTTTTATATATTTTAAAATAAAGTTTTTAACGTATTAAGCTTATTTTATAAAAAATTAAAATTATATTATTCGGGTTTAGTTATAATAATAAGCAATTAAAAATAACTTAAATAAAAAGTTTTTTTTAATAAAAATAGTAGGATTTTTTAATTTATTTTATTTATATATAATTATTTTATTATAATTAAACGTATTTTTATATAAAAAAGTAGCAATAAAAGCTTTTAGTTTATATATATAGTTATATTATTATAAATAATATTTCGAGCTTTTAGTAAAGTTTTTATATTAATTTTTATATAAATATATTATATTTATTTATTTTAAATATTTAAAAATATAGCTAATAAGTTTTATTTAAATATTTTAATAAATATTAAATAGTTTTTTTTTATTTTTTATTTTATATTTTTTTTATTTTATATTAATATTTGCTGCCGTAATAAAAATTAATTATAATATAAAAAGTTATTATTTTACGTAAAGATTTTATTAGTGTTTGCTTTTTGCTTATAGAGCTTTTTTTGCTTATAAAAAGTATTTATTTAAATTAATAGTATAATAGTTTTTTTAAAGGATTTTTTTTCCGATTAATATTATTTTATAATTATTTAATAAGCTAATATTTATATAATTTCGATTTTTATATATAATAGCTATTAAGTTTATTATAAAAGCTATTATATTTTATATTTTATTAATATTAAATTATTTTTAATAATATTTATTATAAAAATCTTTATAAAAGCTTATATATTAAGTTTTTATTATTAAATAATTTTATTTTTAAAATTTAATATATTTTAAAGCTTTAATAATTTTTATAATTTTAATTATTAATAAATAAAAAATATATATTAAATTATTTTTAATAAAAAAATTATATATAATTTATTACTAAAACTAATTATTAGTTAGTGGTTTTTTAGTATTTTAAAAAAAATTTTTTTTAGTTTAAAATTAAAAAGTTAAGCTAGGTTTAATAAATATTATATAAAACGTTAAGTTTAATTAAATAAATAATATTTATTTATTTAATATTAGTTTATTTTGCGTAAAATATTTATATAATATTATAGTTTTTATAATTAAACTTTTTAAAACTAATAATAATAAGCTATATAAATATTATTATTATATTAAGCTTAGAACGCTTTAAAATTATTACGCGGTTTTTTATTTAAAAACGCTATTAAAATAAAAATAAAATAAAATTTTCGGGCTATGTTTTATTTATTAGAACTATTTATTTATAAAATCGTTTAATAAATATTTATAGTTATTAATTATATATTTAGGCTTATTAAATAATATATTATTATTTAGCTTTTTTTAATAATAAATAATAATATTTTATTTAAGCTATAGTTTATATTATTAAAATATTATATTAGCTTTAAGCTTAAAATTACAAATAATTAGGCCGTTATTAAATTTTTATTTAAAAAAAAACGCTTATAAAGTTTATTTAAATATAGTTTTTAAAACTAGTTTTTAAATAAAATCTTTTAAAAAAAAACTAGCTTATATAATAACTTTATAAGCAAGTTTTAAAACTATAATAATTTTTTTATTAAAATTTTAAAAATATTAATTTATAAAATATATTGCTATAATTATTAAAGTTATGGAGTACGCAGCCTAGCCCTGACCTGTGGCTAGCAGGTATCCGTAATCCATATAGTCCATAATAGGTTGTTAAGCCTTTACTTTGGCTAACCTTACGTTCTTTTTGCCCTGTTTGAGGTGTTTGGCGTAGTGGGTTGTGGCCACTATTAGCTGGGTTGTAACTTTAGCTAAGGTAACCAGCGTTGCGGGTTCGAGCCCCGTAGCCGGCAAAAAGTAGACCGTCGTTTTTTCCGGACGTCCTATATGGTGCGCGTGCAGTGGATGCTGGCGCGCTTGCACGAACCACTCCAAGGTCCTTGAATCAATGTCTCGATGCCTACGACTACCCCGTGGTGGAGCCGGGGGGGGTAGATCCAAGGCTGAACCCTTGGCTTGAAGTGGGGGGGGTAGTTACGGAGTACGCAGCCTAGCCCTGACCTGTGGCTAGTAGGTATCCGTAATCTATATAGTCCACAATAGGTTGCCAAGCCTTTACTTTGGCTAACTTTACGTTCTTTTTGCCCTGTTTGAGGTGCTTGGCGTAGTGGGTTGTGGCCACTATTAGCTGGGTTGTAACTATTAAAATGCTTGAGTTTTATGAAGGAAGTACGACTAAATAAAAAGAAGGTTTTCTTGTCGATAAAAAATTTTTTTGTTTTTTATATCTTAAATAGGAAATTCTTTTACCCGAATTAAGAACCCCTTTATTTTTACTTATTATTATATATATTTAGTTTTTAGTATTTATTTTCTATTATATAGATAACTATAAATTTAATAAAATAATTTAAAGTTAAATATTTATATTAAAAGTAATAATATAATATAAATAAATTATAAAGTTTTATTTTTAATTTTTTTTTATTATAAGTTATACTAAATTTAATTTTATACTAAATTTAATTATTTAATAGTTATATATTCTATTAAACCTAATTATTTAATAGTTATATATTATATTAACCGCGATTATTTAATATTATTTGTTTAATTATATTTATAGTTATTTTACTTTTTTATTTTTTTATTTTAATATTAATTTAAATATTTATTATTTTTAAGTTATAAACCGGTATTACTATCGTAAACCTTACTTAAATATAACTTTTATTAAACTACTTTTAAAAAAACTATAGTTGCTACAAAATTAGCCGTTATATTAACGTAATAAATATAGCGGTATTTTTTATAAAGTGTTCGTTTATAACTTTTCTGCTTATTTTTTTATTTTTTTATAATATTTTAAGCGTAGTTTTTAGGTTTCTAAAAACTTTAAGGCTTTAAATTAATCGTAATAAATATATTTTTTAAGTTTTCGAGTTTTTTTTTTTTAAATATTTTAGCTAACTTATAAAGTTTTTTTAAATTTGTTAGCAAGCTTAGGTTTTTTTCGAAAAGTTTTTTTTTTTAAACGTTTTAGCTAGCTTATAAAATTTTTTTCGGATTTATTAACAAGTTTAAGCTTTTTTCGAAAAGTTTTTTTTTTTTAAACGTTTTAGTTAATTTATAAAGTTTTTTTAAACTTATTAATAAACTTAAGCTTTTTTCGAAAAAAATAAAAATTTAATACGTTATAAAAATTAATATATTTTATAATAGCGCCGTTATTTAAAATATAAAGTTTATAATTATATTTAAAATTAAAAATAGCTTATAATTATATTTAAGATTAAAAATAGCTTATAGTTATATTTAAAATTTAAAATAGCAATTTATGCTTACTAAAGAACTTTTTTAATTTTACCTGGGTTAAAAATCGTTTTAAAAATTTTAATAATAGTAAGTTTTTTTACTTAAAATAAAAATTAATTATTCGCTATAATATTTAACTTTTTAATTTTACCCCGTAGCTTAAAATTATAGTTTAATTATAAAACAACAATATAATTCTAGCGTATATTACTACTATTAATAAAGCAAATATATAAAAAATACTATATACTAACGCTTATATTTATAAGCAAATCTATTGCTACTATTAACTAAATAGCCGAATATTTTTATAACGTGATTACGTAATTATACAAAAAACAAAATATTACAATTAATAAATCAAAATAAAATAGCAAGTTTTACTATATATAACTTATTAAAAAAAAGCAAACTAGCATAACTAATAACTATACTTACTTATTAACCTAAATATATAGTTCCTAAAAACTCAAGTATTTTTGCCCCTAAATTAAAGGGCCTCTAGTATAATTTTAATTTATTATAAACTATAGATTTTTATCGTTAAAATATAATTAATAAGTTTTTATTATATTTATATATAAAAGTTATTTAGTTTATAATTAAAAATATTAAATTAAATTTAGCTTAAGTTTTAAATAATTATTATATTATAAAATATAAATAAATTACCGAAAAAAAAATAAAATTATTTAGATTATTTATAATAAATATTATAAAATTTTAAATAATTATTAAAATTTTTAACTTTTTTATAATAGTTAAATAATTTTTAAAATATAAATATAAATTAAAAAACCCCGATTAAACATAGTTTTATAGCGGTTTAAATACGCTTAAAATAAATTCGCTAAAAACGTAGCTAATATAACTAGCGCTAATAAAAGCTTTTATACTATTATTTTAATTTAGTCGCTAGAACTTAATATTAAAAAAAAACGCAGATTTAATAATAGCTTTTATAAAATTTTTTACCGATAAAATTAGTTATTAAAAAAATAAAAAATCGATATAATAAAAAAAAAGCATTTTATTTTATTTAACCTAATAAAAATATAACTTTAGCTTATTAAAAAGCTTAAATAAAACTTTTATTTTTATATTTTAAAAAGTTTTAAAAGTTAAAATATAAAATTAAGTTCGAATATTTAAACTTTTAGTAGTTTAAAATAAAAAACGTTTTTAATTTAAATAAAAACGTTTTTTTTTTTTCGTTTTTTTTTTTATTAATATAAAAACTTAATATATAAAAACGTTATTTTTAGCTTTATTTTTTTACTACGATATATTTAGCGTAAATATTAACTGCTATATTATTTAAAAAAAGCTATTTTAAACTTATAATTTAAAACGGCTCGATTTTATAATAAATTATAAAATATTAATATTTTAAGCTTTTTTTAAATAGTTTTTTAATAATAAAATATTTGCGCTGCTTTTTAAATAGGCTATTAAATAATATAACGCGCTAAGATTTATATTTATTTAAAGTTTAAAAAACTAATATAGCTAATAAGCTTCGAAAAATCGGGTTTAATAAAATATTTCGGACAAATAATCTAATAATAACTTAGATTATTAATATAAAAAAAAATAAAACTGCTATATTTTAGTTATATTTTTAAGAACTAAAAATTTTTTTTAATATTTTTAGCTTATATAATTTTATAACGTTTTTAAAATAGTCGGTTAAATTAGTTTTATAAATTATTTTTTATACTATAATATTATCCGAATAAAATAAAAAACGATAAACGTATTATTAAAAGTTAGTTTTAAACTATTATTTATTTTAAGTTAATAATAAAATAGTATAAATTTTAACGAAAAAATTTTTTAAATTTTATAAATAGTTTAATTTATTTTATCGTAATTTTATTAAATATATTTACGCTAAAATAAATAAAAAAACCTATTTATAATTAAAAATATAATTAAAGCTTAATAAAATAATTAATTAATTTTTAAACTTTTTTATTATAATATTATAAAAAATAAAAAATTATTAAATCGAATATTTAACTGCTTATAATTAATTATATATATATTAAGCTTATAATATTTTTAAGTTTAAAAAGTTATAGCTATATATATATATAAAAGTTTATTAATAATTAAATATTTTAATAAATTTTAAAGCAAATAATATTATTTAAATATAAAATATAGTTAAACGTTAAATATTATTTTTAGTTATTTATATTTTTATTTTTTTATATATAATAAATAATCGTTAATATAAATTTATTTATTTATTATTTTTATTTTTATTATTTAAACTGTTTGTTAAACTTTTTTTAACTTAAAAAAGCGAAAAACTTATAAAATAAGGTTTTTTTAAATATTATATTTTATGCCTATTATTTATTAATATAAACATAAATAGCTTAAATATACTAATATTATTATCGGGGATTTATTTTTATATAAATATTATAGTAATTGCTTTATTAACTATTATGCTTATAACCTTAAAAAGTTAGCTATATTTTAAAATAGGATATTTAAAGCTCCGTACGTATATATGCTATTTTTAAAAATATATAACCCTATTATTATAATAATAAAATATTATTTTACGTATTTAGTAAAGCTTTTATAAAAAAAAAACGTTTAAATTTATATAATTTTTTAAAGCTATAAATAATTATTATAATTATTATTTTAAAATATTTAAACTATATAAAACTTAGTAATATTTTTTTTTTAGCTATATTTTAAAAAGCTAAAGTAAATAAATTAAAAAAAAAAATAAAAAAAGAAAATAAAAAAATAATAAAAAAAAAATACTTAAAAAAAATACTAATTATTAATATTTTTATATTATAAAAAAAACTAATATCTAGGTTAAATATACAATAGTACAGTTAATAAAAATAGTATATAAAACTAAAGCTTAAAAAAAAAAAAATTTAAAATAAAAAATAAGCAAGAGTACTATATATTATAAGCTAGTACTACAGCCTAGTAGAACTTAATATTTAAAGAATAAAAAAGAAGAAGCATAAAAAAACGTGCTTACTTTTAACCACTTTCGGCTACTTTATCTTTATGCTTCTTTTTCTAGAAAGGGAGGAAAAAAATGAAAAATCAACATAATTTCACTCACCACGTGAATATAGGCGCTTCAGCCAGCCGGTTTTAGTCAGTTTCAATATAGCTCGCAAAGTGACCTTGATAGCATTTAAAGGTTTGTGCACCGGGGCCCGCGCCTATTAGGTACAGTGAGTCCCATCAATGGAAGGACACTAATTTATACGAGATCCCATATTTATACTTTTGGGTCGGCCAAGTCAAAATTACGGGCTACGCTTGTCATTCCAAATAACACTATTATTTTAAAATATAGGATTTAACCTACTTCATGTCCTTGTTACAAATTTAGTAAATAGTGAAGAATATGCTAAACTAACATCTCTTAGCTTTCATTCTGTTTAAAAGTGTAGCGTTTCTAAATCAATGATCTCTCCTAGGGTTGAGGCTCAAACTGAGCCTAACAACAGTCTAACTCGTAAGACAGGGGCTTAGTTTAGCAGCAGGGTAACAAAGACTTCGTCGTAGGCCTTAATTCATACCGATAAATAGTCCATCTAGCCCCCTAGGTAACCCCCAAAAAGATACAAAGCCGACAGATTCAATAAATTAAGAATAGCGCTCAGACTGTAAAGGAGCGGATTGGGCGTCTCAAGCTTCCTCTTGATTCTCGTATATAAAAATGGAGCGAGAAAAAAAAAGGGGAAGAAATAAGCAGGCAAGGCAAAAGATGCTCTTCGCGCATGTTGCCTCATCTCAGTCTAGTAGTCGAAGTGAAATTGTCAAATCCGACTACGACTTCCATGTGCGGCCGTGTTACCGATGTATTGTCTAGCGTCGGCGGCCTCGGTGGCTTCGGTGGGGTGCTCGCTGGCCGTGCTGGCCACGCTGGTGGCCGCGAGGGCGGCGGCTGCACAAGGTGCACGTTTGCGACCCACTATATAGTACAGTTCGATACTGTCCGACAACCCTCTGTGTACATTCTTCCCCGTCCAAGACTGTCTGACACCGGCGAAGTCGATCCCCCAATAGCTCCCGAGATGCCCCTGACATGTCGGGCATAGAATCTGAACCGAGACGTATGGGCACATTTTGACACGAGGGAAAGCTAGGATAAGACCTAATCGAGCAAAATGGGGGATCAAATGAGCAAGTCTTGGGACCTCCCTTAGTGCCAGATACGTAATGCTTGTTTCGAGTAAACCGGCTGACTAGAGAAGTATGATTGTTGGCGTAGTTGGGTTATTTGATCTGGTTGAAGGTGCTCACCTGAAAAGAGAATGAGTGTTCTCTTATATTCAAAATCGTGGCAGAAATGCTGCTCTGCGGACGACTTTGACTATACTGCAGTATGACTCAAGTTGGCCTTGTACTCCAAAGTGCTCCTTTTAGCAACGTCAAGCGACGTTGAAAGAATGAAGTTTTGGTCACATGTAAATAGACACTTGAAATGGTTGGCTGCGCGAGTTGTGTTGAGGTTTGGGTAAATCTTACGAAGTCTCACCAAGTATAGATGTTCGCCGTTTAATTTCTCTGAGGACCATGTTACACGGCTCCCGATGACTGTACGAGTTGCAATATAACCACGAGTTTCAATTCTAATAATGTGCGACGTAATATCAACCCCAGTTTCCACTTTTGTTTATTCCAGGTTTACCCTAGGTTGCTTTCTCTATGTCAAGATCTAGAGCAAGTAGCGCAAATATGCTGTTATTGTTACAGAAAAGATTAATATTGGACATATGTAATCATATGGCAGGATAGAATATTTATCCCCTGCGCCCTCCCTGCGATGGATTCAATTACTATGACATGTTCTAGGAGGGATGACATAGGTGAGGTAGATCGTAGATGTTTGTTCGAGTAAAGCTCCCTCAGTATCGCCCTCGTAGGGCGTTGCAAGGGGTGTTGTTCCAAGGCTTGGAACACGGACTTCTATTCGGCCAATAATCTCTTTAGGCCTACAGGTGCTGTGTCTCCCTTCCCTTATTTTAGATCGAGGCAAGCCAGTTCCCTTATGATCCAGGATTCCAATCTATACTTTTCGGCATGCCATATAGGGTAACATGATAATCTATAGGAACCTCCTTGCTCTGCGCTATACCTCGTAAAGCTTTCAGACAATTGGCTAGCCTACGAAGCAATCTCTCCCTGGCCTCATCGGGGTAGGCAAACATTACATTGGAGGTAGCGCCGGCCGCTGGTCAAGATAGTTCTTGTCAGGGATACTTACTTATATTCATGTGTTCCTGTGCCTCGTGTCTGTACTTCATGACGGCTCGCATTACCACAATGAATTGATGGTGACTAGGTCAGGTGTTCCATATCACGTAATACCACTCAAGCGCCTTCTATATTTGTTAGGGATCCTGTGAGATGTCACGTAGACATCGTGACAAAGACCTACGACATGAAACAACCTCCTTGTACAAAGGAGGATAAATTTCTAGAAGAACCAACAGTTACAAGTTTGACATTTACCTCTAAAACAAGTAGCGAGGTCTCGTGTCGCGGCATCTTCCACACCTCTCCTACGCCACACACTCTCCATCGTCTCAAACACCTTGTATATTGTGCCGAAGATGCTTGGCGGCCGTAATCTCTCTGTCATCGCACGAAAATGGGCCTCCTGCGCTGGCTCTGCAAGGCAGCCCGCAACGCCGAAGGGCCACGTCATTGTGCGTAACAAAGACGGTTGTGATATGTGAGATGAGAGTAATTCGATGATTCGGTTAACGTGGTGACGGACCTCGGAATTCGCAGGCTGCCATCCAGATACGACGACGAATAGGTAAAGGAACGCCGCGTGCGCCCAAACCCGTGTCACTAACGAAGTCTGGTTCTTAGTTGCACCCGGCCTCGAGCTACTATCTATTGTGAGGATATCCAGCACGTTTTCATACTCTTCCGTGACTACCATGGGCTCAGTTTCAACCCGTGTGAGTTCGGCTTCTAATGAACACTTTATTACTGCTGCACGGCGAACGAGTTCCATGACATCGAGGTTGCCAACGCTCTTGCATGTTGTTTCCATGCATCTAGGGCTGAGATTTCGCCAATCTGTAGTAACACCCAATTTTGGCAGCCTACAGTAGCCTCAAGATCAATGCGTGGTTCCATACCATTCGTATTGCCAAGAAGACCCTTGTGATACTCATAAAGTTTCGGCGGTTCGGGAAGAACCGTACTCGCGAGTATATCATCAAACACCAAGAGAGTTGAGGAGAACAGAAAAGCGGCCTGTTCAGCACTCGGGATGTGAAGAAACTCATCAGATGGCGATGCGGGCCCAAGACGGTCGAGCAAAGCATCGAAACTCTCACAAGGTTCTGTCAGTTCGGCGGGTCTAACGCTATCAAGGATTTGCTCAAATAGAGCCAAGGCAGCATTGTGATGTGCCTGACAGTTTTCGAAGCTCAGAACGGCGATTTCAAAGCGCTGTAATTGTACAATGCTTGCCATGATCCGCACAGCGCCATGCATATGTTCCGCGATGCCCGAGCCATTGATGATTTGTAGCGCTCGACTTAGCATCGCAAACGCCTCTCCCGTCTGCTTCATAACCGTCTCCCATAATGCGTCATCATTCGCCGTACCCTGTGCAAGAGAAAAGAAGTACGGGCTGAGACAAAGAGTAGCTTGTCGCACAACCGGACTAGTTATCATCATTTCCATGATCCATGCGCGGCCGCCTCGAATTATGGAGGGATGGTAGAATGGGAAGAGAAACGGCAGCACATTCTCGAGATAAAACATCATCAGAATAACATCTGATTGGCCGAATTTTATACTGCTTCGCAAGTCTTTTGCCATGAGTGTGCAGTAGGTCCCGCCCGAGGGCTGCGGGATAGCCGATAACCGGGTGTCCGGTTCCGTGGTATTTTGCATGCTTGGCGGCGCTATGTCGGCGGCTGCACCGGTTGTAGAGTCGCCGGATATATCGGCCCGTCCCTCTCGTCGCCGGTAGGCGTTATCCTTAACCTCCTGCTTGAGCCGCGCGGCCATCTGCTCCTGACGCGCCCCACCATCCATCCATTCTGGCTTTTCCTGCCCGAAGTGGCATGTGATGTAGAGCGAGGCGCATATTTCGCAGACCGGGCGTCTTTCGTCACATTTCTTGCGGCGCAGTCGGCAAGTCCAGCAGCCATTGAAGCTCCTAACAGTGCTGGTATGACGGCCGTTAGGAGATACGTCGATATTCATATTGTGGAATCTCCTAGTATAAAATTAGAGTCACTAAGACCTGCAAGCGTCTCCCAGAATGGCCAATAAACCTATATCCCAAAGAACAGGGGTATCTTGAGCCGCGCGGGTGGTGTCTCTTAAATTGTATTACATAAGCATAAAGCGTGACCATTTCGGAGATAAGGAGACTCCGTGGTTTAGCTGTTGAGGTTTGAGAACCCACGCATGACTGTACATGTTTAGGAGCAAGCTAACAATAGCGTCACGTTTTGAGGCTCTTTTCAAGAAGTGTTGATCATACTGAAGTAGCACTATCAAACTACTATGTTATTAATGATTTGTTATGGCAACTAATTTGTATATGAGAGCCGTGTTATTGAATTCCTTGCCAGGTAACTTCTAGTCACAATCAACCTATTGCAGGGCCGTCTCACGGGGCAGCTCTATTTAGATTACCAGATCCATTGCCATTTTCATCTTCAAGTCCTCCTTCATGGCCCGAATTAGGTGCTGACATATTGGTCATCTCCCTCATTCGCGATCGCCAACCGGCACGCGTGGTCGCCACGAAATCAGGCCTCGAGCTCCCATCAAACGGTACGTTGCGGTTGAGTGGTATATGGTTGATCCGCCAGTCGGAAATACTCGGGTAAACCATTCGGAAAGCCGCGAATGACGTGAGTGCCCCAATTATAGCGCCGCAGGCAATATCGTACCAATTGTGCGTGTGGTCGATGATGAGAGTCCCGCCTACCAATACAGCACCTAGGAGAGGTAGTACAAGAACAACCAGTTTCCACAAGGGTGTATGATAATTGGCGAAAACTTTCAGCTTGGCATTAAGGTAAAGGCAGAGATATACCATCGCCGCTACTATGGTCGTCGTGTGACCGCTCGGGAATCCTTGCATTGCATCTCGAAGCTGGCGAGAATCTGCGGTCGTACATACGTCGGAGGACCACATGTCCCTGCGAAAGCCAATGCCATTTAGGCCGGTTTTGTTGCCCTTGTCCTTCGCGTGGTCGGTGTCGGGTTGGCAGACATCGTAGAAATTAGGTCGAAACCCCCAATAAATGCTTTCGTAGCCCCCTGAAACGCGGAAGATATCAACAAAGCGTAGAAAAAGCCCAGGAGAGCGTTGTTCAAGTCCCAAAAGCTCCGAATCCGAATTTGCATGAGCAAGATGATGATGATTGGCGAAGCGATGGCGAGGATGGCAATCAGCAAGTTGCTGACCGTTTGCGGCCGAGCTGGGTATGCGAAACTGGGAGGTATAAATGAGGTAGAGGTTGAAACCGAACCGTCGTGCATCTGAACGTCTAACGGGAACACGCGAGTGCCTAGCGGTAGTGCGTAGTAATACGTCTGAGCAAAGTTAGCTACATGCGCTTCGAATGTTGGTTATCAGGTACGAAAGCAGCTTACCGGGAATGCTACACCGCCAATAATCAGTATAGTCAACAGGTCCAGCCAGGTAACTTTAACCCACTGTCCAAATGTAGGGCGTTTCTCGACTGCGTACAAACCCCTTGTAGAGCATATCGAAGACAGTCTCCTTACTTTAAAATTCGCATTTGATTGCGGTCTTGAACTTGGTGCGGCCATAGGATTATGAGAGGACCGCGCTGGGTCTGGTTTGTTAGGCCTTTGATCCATGGATTACGCCAGTCCAGGCAGGGAGAGATTTCTACATGGGTTTAGCCATGAAATGTAAAACGATTTGTGACAATGATGTTCAGCGAGCAGTGATGGCTTCATTGCAGCACATTCTAGAGCGGTATTATAGGTAAGCATTAGGTAGAAATGAGGTGTGGTGAAAGACTGGATTGGTCTTGCTTTGACTACCGCCGTCCTGGTGAGCTAGATTCCGATCTGCACGTCCCAGAGGTACGTCAGTGTTGACAACATCTAGGGTAGGCTCTATAAATAGATGATGCAGGAAAGAAGCACCGAGGCGCCCTCCACGGATATAAGGCAAGATCTACTGATACTTGAAGCTATAATCTTCAAAGAAGCCAAGGAAACCCGCCGAGGCACCCAGTCGGCCCCAATTCTACCGTATTATACACCAAAGTGCACATGATCGCATACCTAGGTAGTAATCGCAGATTAAAGGTTGACTATGAGCTGCAACTACATTGCAAAGCTCGTCCAACTTTTGGTACGTCAGAGATCCAGCGCGTCTCTTCCTCTTTATCGCCATCGTAGGATTTCCCATCAAACACGCGTCCAGCCCAGCTCTCCTCGAATGGATGCAGCGCCATTGTCATGACCCTGTCTAACAATCTCTCTCTTTCTCCTTCTCCACGCGGCGGATGACTTCGTCGAGAATCCAGCCACGGGGATGAAACTCGGGTTTACTTCTTCATAGCTTCAGTACGCTGCGCATCGGCTTCCTTGGACACTTCCGAGCCGTCACCCCAATCTTCTAGAACGCGCTGTCTCCACCGTTCAAGCCAGGCACCGACACGTTTGCGGCCCTCTTCCTCGCCTCCAAGGCCGGTGACGCCATCCTGGTAAAAGAAGACAGACGCCTTGTCCTGGCGCGCTTGCTCCGATCCCAGCTCTGAGATCTGAACACCACTCAAGCGGCGGAAGAACAAGTTGAAGTCTAATTCTAGAGCCTCCATTGTATCCAGCAGTTCACTGAACAACTGGTCAAAATCACTCTCCTTGAAATTCTTTAGGCCAAGTCGCGCAGTCATGACCTTCTTATACTCGCCGAGGAACACGGCTTTATATTCCTCTCCGGTCTGTGTGATGAGTTTTTCGGCTCTCGCGATGAGCCCACTCGCTTGATCTTCCCCGACTCCGTCATTTATAAATTTCTCCTCGTCCACACCCTCAGCGGCACCAAGCAGCTCGCCCAAAGACTCACCCAATCGCACAAGATTCCACCATATGATGCTAGGTTGGTTCCGATAACTGTACCGTAGCAGGTCATCATCGTGGTTGGGTGTGTACATGGGATCGAAATTGTCCATGAATGCGAACGGTCCAAAATCGATACTCAGTCCGAATAGCGATGTATTGTCTGTATTGAGCACTCCGTTCATGAATCCATAAGCCTGCCACTTCGCTACTGTCAGGGCATTTCGCCGTACAATCTCCCTGTACAAGCGTGTGAAGCGGTTCTCGGCCGACTCCGACGGCCCTTCTATCTTGTCGGCTGGGACACCGCGCTGCGGTGCCGGACTCTCCGTCGGCTTATCCGGGTCTTCAAGACGACCAGGTAGTGTCTCCCAACCACCGAATACATCCTCGGCAAGATACGTGGCGAGTTGGCGGATTAGCTTGCGATCGCCTCGTGAGCGAAGGATATCGAAGTTGCCTATGCGCAACCAGGTCTGCGCAAAGCGCGCAACGATAGCGCCGGGTTCGATAGTCTCGCGGCGCACCCTCTCGTCCGGCAGCAGCGTCAAGCTTAACGCACGCGTAGATGGTATACCGAGGGCATTCAGCGCCTCGCTAACGACAAACTCGCGGATACTGCTTCGTAACACGGCCTTGCCGTCCGCGAATCGACTATACGGTGTCAAACCCGCGCCCTTGAGCTGCAACTCGTAGCGCACGCGTGTCTCAGGGTTCGTAGTCTCGAAGAGCGATATGGCGCGCCCGTCGCCGAGCTGTCCGGCCCAGGACCCGAATTGGAAACCGCCGTAGCATTGCGCCCAGGGATATCCGCCCTCGCTTTTCTCCTCGTCCCACCCTTGTATCTTGTTCCCGCCACGTGGCGACGAAGTCGGGGCTCGTCTCGTCACCACGACGAATCCCGAGATCGCGCATACCCGCCGGACTCACGGCGAGCAGCTCGGGTCTTTGACGGGCTGTGGGCGCACCCATGTGAAGAGGGCGTCGCGAACCTGGCGGGGTCCGATCTGGTCGCGCGGGTCTTGTGCGAATCCGCCGGTGTCGGGAATAAGACGTCGGCTGGCAGTTTTGATGTAAAGGTCCATGACTTCGGTATATCGTTTATCGAGGCGCCAGCGACAGCGCCGTCGGTCGTAGAAGACGCCATTTGGCGTGTGTACAGGAGCTGGGTTCGATGGAGGGGTCGGGTACTGCTGAGAAGGAGAATTCGAGCGCTGGTGCGGGACAGAATGCGGTTGAAAAGCATAAGGCACGTATAAGACGCTTACGAGCAGGGTATTCGGCTTCGCCGCATTCGCTCTAGAGATATACAAATAGATATATGAATGATAAAGTTGATACTTCAAAAGAGGAAAGAGACAATCTCGGTGGGCAGTGTAACGGATGTATAGGGTTGATAGAATGAGGAATTAGTAACGGGAAATGTCGTCACAGCTTTACCCCAATTGGTGGCGCAATTCTTTATCTCTCTTTGAACTTAAAAAATCTCCGAAGCTTCCTTTCCACTTAGATACATACACGAAATTCGAGATTAAGGTTATTATTTGCGTTATTAGTCATATTATTTCGCCCCTCGGGTTAGAATGATACATTAGCTAATCATAGACTGCTTGAGTTGGTCACCAATATTCTGTCGCCTCACTACGTTTGGTCGCTACGTTCGATGAAAGAGAAAGATACTTCAGTGTAAACAAAACTGTAATGTTTCGCCAATGATCTATGAGGAGCCAATTGAGTGAAATTCTTACATCTCAAAAGCCAAGAAACCTCTGATCTCACAATGTACTTTCTTCATGAGAGGATATCATGGCTCAGGGAGGCGCCTACCACATTTAGTCATCGTATAGGTAACTTTATTTACAGAAAAAGGATGCTATTTCAACATGTAGGCGATAAACACCGCGGGACCATACGATTACACAAGGCAATGTAGAATATTGATATTGGCTTGAGAGGTGATGGTCTCGTTATAATGAATATACAATCCACCCACCTAGGCTGGAATATGACCAGGTTTCATGTCAACGGACGTGGTATGTCCAACATTGACGACGTGGGAGATTGTGGGGATCCAAGTGATGCCGTCATTGCGCCACGACGGTAGGCTAAGACCCCTCCATATCTCTAGCTTCTAACGATAGCTTCATCCGCGTCGCTATTATTGACCTATATACACTTAATAAAATAACAACATCAACTACCACTCTCCTTACTCTACTTCATCATTTGTAGCTACGATCGTGGTATCCTAAAACTATAAGCTCTTCTTCTATCATAAAACCTATACAAAAGCCCCAATGCATTCGATGGCAGCCTCCTTTAAACCGGACTCATCCGGCACCGGCCCAAAGCAAATGGAGTATATTCCACGGCTGACGTTAAACGATGGGCATGAGATTCCGATGGTAAGCAGCCCGCCCAACTCAACCCTAGGCATATTAATAATATTATGACATCGTGTAGCTCGGCTATGGTCTCGGAACAGCCCGCTCAAAGGACGAGGCACAGAAAGTGGTAGATTTGACTATGACGGCAATCAAGAGCGGGTATTACCATCTAGATGGCGCCCAATGTGAGTTTTACTTCTACCTGAGTCACAAACTTGGCCCAACTCACTGTACCCACAGCCTACAAAAATGAAACCGAGCTGGGTGTAGCAAATCAAGAAATCTGGCATAGACCGCGCAAACCTCTTCGTGACAACAAAGCTGCAAAACACAAACACCGACGTGCCCGCCGAGTTCGCGGCATCTCTGGTGCGTCTGGGGTTGTCATACATAGACCTGTACCTAATCCACGCGCCCTTCAACGCGTCGTCACCAGAGCAGCTGCAGAAGGCGTGGGAAGACCTAGAAGCGATCCAAGCCTCAGGGCGCGCGCGGTCGATCGGCGTATCGAACTTCTCCGTCGCCAACCTGCAGACGATCCTCAAGACGGCGCGCGTACCGCCCGCGGTGAACCAGATCGAGTATCACCCGTACTTACAGCACGAGCCTGACGGGCTGTTGAAATTCTGCCGCGAGAAGAAGATCGCGCTCGTCGCATACGGCGCCCTCACGGCCGTCACGAAGGCGAGCCCAGGCCCCTGTGATGATATCTACACGACCCTGGCGAAGAAGTACGGCGTTCCCGAGGCGGACATCGCGCTGAGGTGGTGTATCGATCAGGGCATAGTGGCGATTACTACGAGTGCGAGCGAGCAAAGGCTGCAAGGGTATATGAATAAAATCCCTGCCTTTAAGCTCACACCTAAGGAAGTCGAAAGCATTGCGCAGGAGGGGAGGAAGAAGCAGTTTAGGGCGTATTGGACGAATAGGTATGCCGCGGATGACTGGCGGTGATATGATATGATGACGTGTGTGTGCTTGGAGAAAGGGTTTCCATCGTTTCACATTGCTTCAGGAGATCATCATGGGGGCCGTTAGAAATCATCAAGATATCGTCTCATTCGATTCATAGATTCATAGGCTATCTGTTTAATACAATACGAGTACAGTCTTTCAAAGTTCAGAATCATCATCGTCGGATTGCGTCTCGTCATCGTCTGCCGGCTTCGACGGTGGTAACGTTTTCTTCGTTCTCATGAATGGAAGAGTGCGAGGAGGTGGGGGTAAATCATCATCCTCCGAATCACCCGCAGTAGTAACAGCAGCGGCCTGCTTCTGTGTAGCTGCTCTTGTACTACGGGTTGTCTCAGCTGTCTGCTTACTTGCTGATACTTTCGGTTTGGTAATGCGACCAGGAGGGGATACCCCTTTCCTCTTTACCGCGGTTCTCGTCGGCGGCTCATCGTCCGTGTCAAGGTCACTTGCCGTTGCGTCGTTATCTGTGCTCAGTTGCTGGTTCTCATCCACATCTAAGCCGGATTCAGGTTGGCTGTCGGTGCTGGCATCGCCATCACCATCCGGCTTGTCGATATCCATCTTCTCGAGGCCATCGTCGGTCTCATCTTCATCCTCTTCCTTTACTGGTGCTTTCCGCTTACTGGAACGCGATGGCCCAGCATTACGGTGTACATCCTCGCCATTGCCGCTTCTTATACTAGCAAGTTTCTCAGGATCTACTTTGGCAGTAGCGAGGAGGCGGTTCTGTTGCCTAATCCGGAGCTTCTTCTCATTTAACAAGTCCCGAAACTTCTCAAGCATTTGTGTTTCTTCCTCTTCCTTCGTAGTGATAAAATCATCGAGTTGGGCTTTCAATTCGTCGATGCTGTCTTCTAACGACTGGATTTTGGCTGTGGCGGCTGCCAGCTCGTCGGTTGTTCTGCTGCGTGACACAATGGCTGATACACACCAATCAAAAGGTGAGATTTCTGTCCTGTCATTCTCATATAACTTGATAGATCCTAGGCGTTGCTGTTCGTTTATTCAGTAATACGCTTTATTTTACAAAGTAAGCCCTATATGAGTGGGAAGTACGCACCGTTATGCCTTGGATATTCTTCCGGAAGGACAGTGTCACAGAAGGGTCATCCGATTGGACGTCTGCCCTGACGTCGATGTCAGGTACAGGCTTCAAGTCGACAAAGGTGGATAACAGGATTTTCTGCCACTCCTCGTCCGTGCAGTGACTGGGTGTAGCCTTGTATTCATCAATCTTTTTATGGCGTACTATATATGAAAATGACTGGGTGGTCAGCTGCGGGCGCTGCATGGATGTCGCGTGCCAGGGTCTCCAATCCGGCCATCAATCCTGGCTCGGCACACTACCCCGGGAAACGACGTGATCTGATCTAGGACTTATAGACCCGTAGGCTGTAAAACTCACACTTGAGCAGAAACACTGCTGTACTCTCAGATCCAATGAGCTTCAGGTCCAGAGGCCGTGATCCGTTGGATGATACTTCTAGCAGGAAAGAGCCATCATCTTGTCCCGATATTGGGAAACGCAATACGGGCGTTGCTGCCATGTTGAAAACGAATGCTGGCGAAATAAAATAAAGCGAGGTGAACGGGTTGTGATGCCGCTTTCGATTGCTTGATTATGGATCGGATGAAACAGGCCCGAGAGCTAAAGTAGCAGATTGATCGAGATGTTCTACAGTATGAGTAAATCAGTATCAAATCAAGGAAGTATGAGTACCGTGACGGGCCAGGCTCCCATTCAAGGGCACAGGAGAAGGAGAACGGGTGTATGTATATGAGGCCGAGTTACTTATACCTACCTACCTATAGTATAAGCTTATGACGAGGCTACTATGACACCGTGGAGCAAGATGTTTGCACGAT
This sequence comes from Amphirosellinia nigrospora, assembly GCA_004123355.1. Classification (NCBI taxonomy): domain Eukaryota; kingdom Fungi; phylum Ascomycota; class Sordariomycetes; order Xylariales; family Xylariaceae; genus Amphirosellinia; species Amphirosellinia nigrospora. The sequence goes on along the minus strand of SCHM01000002.1, from coordinate 2,501,097 downwards.
CAACCGGGATGCCCCAACACAAAATGCAACAAAGGAGCTGTCATTAAGTATAAGATAGTTCTTCAACCTTGGAATAAAAAGTACTCAAGTGCATGGGGGATAAGGTTCAGTTCAAAACATTATCAGCCGCAAATTTAGGAACCTACTTCTGAAAGCAATGGAAGCTTGTAAGCACGTAAGCTCCAATGGCACAGCACCTTCCAGGCAGCAGGCGCACTAGAAATGTAGGTACTACCTTAGTGATATTAGGAATGTTGTCTGCCTAACATTATGATTTACATGATTTACATGTTATAAGGAGCTTCTTTTTTGTTTTTCAATACGCTGTTTAGCCCGCAATTATACACTAACATCGGGTCTAGGCAGACAGAAGCGAAACGGAATAAGCAACCAAATATAGAAATAGTTTATGATCTCCAGGGTGGTATACGACAATTTTCCCGATGGCCAATTTGTTAGGTAGTGTATTGTGCACTGTTAGGATGAAGGATGAGGGGTAAATCGCGTCTCCCACGCGTCGCGTCCCTGAGTACCGTACCTGGATCCATGATATATATACTATACCTGTCTCCCGGGATTTGACGGATTAATTAAGCTGAAAGATGTGCACCGCGGAGTTCCATGATAGAAAAGGAAATCAATGCATTTATATTACAATTTTCTCATCTGTAGTACCCCTGGTACCTGAAGCCGGATTGGAGCTTACATGTTTCTTTTGTTGGGTAGAGCACTGTCAGCTCTGTAAGGTACCTGTCCATAGGGCGTAGATAGTGTATCATTCCAGCTGTTCGGTCGGACCACATGGGCCGGGCTTGGGCATGCGGAGTGCAGAATGCGATGGGTGCACAGACCATCCCAACCACCCACAACTCGTACGTAAACATCAGGGCCCGCCCACACCGAGAAGCAACTGCCAATGGCCAACCATCAGCTCAGTCACACGCACCCCATCGATGCCGCCAAACCTGCTGCTCAGCACATTCTCCCAGCTGCACCAGTTCATCCAACCACCCACAGCCAGCAGGGCCACCACCCACGAGCGAGTGCAACCATCTATCTACCATCTACCTGCATCGCACTCCTTCACCCTGCAACAACAGAACAACGATATTGACGGCGTAGATACCACACCTTCCCGACCCCAGATCGGAACCCCACGAAAGACCGCCAACCAGCCGATCGACCAATCGCTCCTATTTCGCGACTTCTCCCAGACAGACAGACAGTCTAGCACCATATATGCTTCAGCGCATCGATGCCCGCATCCTCCACGTCATCCGACTATCCACCTGAATTGATGACACGCGAGTTCAATCCACTACTGCCACGATCACCTTTGTTATCGCGTGTCACTTTCCATTTTCGAGAGCCGTTGCTCCTACACTGACATCGTTGCCCCGACCATTACGATTCGCACTGAGCTCGCTCGACACCTACGATTGACTTGCTGATACTCACCTATGACTACGACTGGGAGGATGCGACCCGGATTAAATCGATAATCGTGGAAGGGAGTGGATAGCAGATTCTGCGAAACCACCACGGGCTCTCGAATCAACAGAGAGAATCACCGACGCGCTACAAAACAGAGCGCACTTTCACTCGTTATATCCCCCCATCACTATCATTCAGACTGGCCTTGATCAACCACATACATGAGATGGAGCAGTTACGCCTCAAACCGCGCAAGCCAATAGAAGAGATCGTTGAGGACTGGGACGATGATGATTTTATGATTGGCGATGATGAGGACCTTACTTTCCGAAGCCAATCTACTACTACTACTACTACTACCACCACTAGCCAAAATGCCTTGAGTAGTCGCCGTCGCGACAGTCGTTCTTCCTTTCGATCTGATCGTGAATCGCTACCAAGCGACGAACGTCAGGTGCATTTACCCGGAGATGATGAGAAGTCCACCCTCGATGCCATAGCTGCTGCTGCTCATGCAGGCATTCCCATACCCGTAAATGTTCCGCCCTCAGCCCTCGTGGGTGGTACCATCAAGCGACTGGGTGGACGCAAGATCAAAAGATATTTCAGGAGGACTGGGGCGACGAACTAGAACTTCCCGCACCAGGCCAAGCACTTCGTTTGAAGGCCCAAGATGGAAGCAAATTTCCTGAAGTTTTGCGTCAAGTCAGTGGCTCATCGAATCCGAGTCCAGCCAAGAAGTCGTTACCCGCAATGGGCCAAATCTCGCTTCCACAAATTGAACGACCCGTTTCTCTGGGACCACCGATCAATCTGGAAAAGTTCAGAGATATGGATGATGATGATGACATTTTTGGTGATGGCGCTGATACTATAAAAGCATCCAAGCTCCAAGTCCGGGGCAGGCCTATATCTTTAATCACACCCCCTACGCCTTCGCCAGCAAAGAAACAGAGCAAGGAGACAGAAGAGGATGACTTTGAAAATGACCTCGAGCTACCTTCAGACGGGAAGCTGAAGCTTACTAGCAGGAGAGACATACCTAAAACCCCTTCCTTACACACCAACGACGACTTTGACTGGGGCGAAGGTAGTCTAGGGACGCGGTTCGGTGGCACAAGACGGGATGCCTTCTCTAACCGCAGCTCATCTGTCTCGGCTATGAGCCCCAGTATTGCCAGTTCATTTACTGCTGAGAGCGAAGATGAGTTTTTTGACGGATTGGTCTTACCCATGGGGCCACTTGATTTGGGTGAGAGGCTAAAGCGACAAAAACGAAGCCGATCTCCGGAGCGCCCAGACCTCAATAAATCACGGCCGGATAACAAGCGACTGTCTTCACCGAATATTACTTCGCCAATACGCTTTTCTCCTAAGCGTGCTTCACCAATATCCATTTCGCCCAGACTCAGCTTAACTAGCCGTGCTCTTCAAGCCAACAAAGATGAAGAAGATTTGGTCTCCGGCTTGGACTTTGGCGAAGGCAATATCTTCCGTTATGCCAAACCCACTGTGCACCACAATATCAAAGTAAAGGAGGCACGGCCTACCAGCCCTGCCAGGCCCAAGGCTGCAGTTTCCCTCACCTTCACAAACAAGCCTGTCAATTCCATCAGTTCGCGGATCCCACGACCCATGGTAAGCCATGAGCGATCTCATACGCAATCATCACTAGAGCCCGTCTCCGAAAGTGGTGGTCCGATTCCACAGAAGCCTGCTCGTAGATCTCAGTCCAGATTAAGTGGCCATTCGGCTCACTCATCCATCTCAGTATCCATACACCCACCACGCCCTCTTCAACCCAATCCAGTTTTCCCCCTACGCCTCGGAGAAGAGAGCTGTGCCAAAAAGCCTCGACGGGGGCCTTACGCACAGAACCCACCACGACAAATGCACAGCTGTTGCGTTTAAAACGTTCACTACCTGCTATGCGACATAATCAGTCACCCAAACATGCAACAACCCGGCCTGAGCGTCCGCCGTCACGTGGAGACTCCCGCGTAGACTTGTACGCCCACAGTCGTCTTTGCGGCCGAAAACACCCGTGGAGCGAGCGCGTCCCGCTTACGAGAGCAGCGCAGCCCAGGCAAGAAAGAGTCAAGCGCCATTTCTGCCAGCAGGCGCATCCCAATCACAATCGCACAATGTGAACGCAAGGACTGCTCGCTCTTATAGGCGCCATGATTCTGACCAAGCACCCGAAGTGAGGCCACCCTCAAGAGCAATCTCGCGCAATGCGATGCGATCTCCTAGTCCGAGACGATCCAAGAACGAGAAGTCGACTCCAGAGCCCGCTTGGCAGCAAATCAGCAAGCCACGACGGGTGCGCCATTTCGGCGACGGTCACGAATTGGATGCATTCGATGATTTACCGACTTCAGCCCAAACAGAATCGCGCTACGTTAAGCAACCGGTTGCCAGTGGCAACAGGACCAACATCCGAAACAAGATTTACCAGAATGTTTTGCCCGATCGCAATACCCCCAGCCCCATCTCGTCATTCTCCCCAGGCCGGATGGACTCTCAGCCTCGGTTTGCCCGGGATACTGCTGCCAGCCGCATAGCCCGAGAAACCAGCTTGGCCCAACGGCACAGCCTAGTGGCCCCTAGCTTCTTTAAGTTCACAGCGAGGGGCGCATTTATCAGCTCGAATAAACCTCAACCTCATATTTCACTTGGTCATAGTCGATCCAAGAAATCCCGAAAACCACCACAGCTAAAACCACACCTAATCTCGAACCTCAATTCAGCCAAGGACACCAAAGGTAAGTAAACCCATTCAAGCATTCTTAAACTAAGGCCCGACTGACTCACCACCAACAGTGATAAATGGAATGACATATAATCCTACAACCTTTCGATGGGAAGGCAACGAAAACGCGCTAAACGCATTTGATGTTCCAGTATCATCACCATCATCAACACCTGTACCTCAACCCATGACACGTGACAGGGATATTACAACACCTCGACCTCTCTTAATCACCAACATCAACACTAAAAAAGAAATCAGAAGAATGGGCGACATGGTTTTTGACCCTCAAAACATGTGCTGGCTCGAAATCAAAACAGGCCCTCCAAATGGCCCCCAACCCGATGATCCTATGGCCGGTTTTGCCGCATTAGAAGAAGAAGATCCGTTCAAAGACATACCTGACCTTGAGGACAAGGCACCATCAACTGCTGGGCCTGGTCGTGTTAGTGACATCAGAGATGATTGGCTTGTTGGTGAAGAATTCGATGTTGGCCCTGAATTTGTAAGACGACAACACGAAGAGGAGGCACGTTGGCGACGGAAATGTGAGAAGTGGACTGGCAAGGTCAGTCGCAATCGAACCGATTGGCGGTGGGCAATACGCGACATTGTCATGCAGGACCAATGAATACCCCTAAAAATTAAAGACTAGAACGACCACGGACCGGGTATGATAACGAAGACACGATACATGCGTTTGGAACTGGGAACGAATACAACAAGCCAACAACATTTAATCGAGGAGGACGAAGATGGTCCTGTTTACAATTCTTGGTGTGCTTATTACATACGGCTTGCTTGCACTGAATGATTACGAAAAACTGAACTGATGAGGTTGGAAGGGTTAAAAAACGCTTTGTCGTTACGAAGTAGGCATGAATTTGGCTTTTCCACTGGCTTTGTATAAGTGGCTCTCTACAAAACGCACTGTTATGATACACGATGATGAAATTTTGGTGCTCGCTTCACGAGCTTGTATATATAGAAGACAGGACAACGGGGTTGGTCTAGAAAGGTCTATAGACAGACGAAAGCGTAATTCAAGTTTTTTGCTTGCAATATCTTTATTTTTTATTTTTTTTATTTTTGACTGTATAACCACAACGTTGTGTTCGATGCTCCAGTTGTTGAGCAATTATTACTCTTAATGTTCCTTTGAACAGTGTGTTAGCAGCTTGAGTGCTGCATTTTGTTCCCTAGAATGGGATTATTCTTCGAGAGTGTGTCACAGAGGTCAGTGTTAATGACACTCGCAAGGTTGCGATGCAGAGGCATCGTGTTTCCCCAGCGTTCTGTTCCGAACCACCTTAGTCTTTGCTGTCTTTCTTTTTTTTTTTTGACCTCGTGACACAGAGGAATACTACGATGCAATTCTCGGCCGTGGCAGCCAAGTGATGTATATGCCTGTCCATTATTTAAACTCTATTCTAGACAAAAATCATATTTTCATACATATTCCACCACTAGACGGCCACTGTCCGGGAACTGCACGGGAACTATGGCCGGCTCCACGATCTTTCAGCTAGGCAAATGATCGGATATAGTTATGCGCTCAGGAGCAATAATGGGGAGCAATGGGTTAGGGGCGCTGCCTAACCGGGTGTCCAACGCAGACAGGAAGAGCTTTCCCGGTACTTGGCCCTACCTAGATCTAACCAATCGCCACGATTGTGTTATGTATAGATAGCGCGTGATTGTGAGAATAGTGGATTAAACTGCGTAACTGATCTCGTGAGAAACCCAGGTTTTCGGGCCATTCGGGTACGACGTGCGTGAAGCCATCAAGGCAGAATGAATATAGATTATAGAAGCTAAATGTTACTTTCCAATACTGTTGATATTCCGAACATATTTTATTTTAGTATTATTGTGACATCAGACGTTACATCACGATGGCATGCGAGTCGGATTGCAACAGCTGCGATGCACCATGCAGCAGCAAGCCGCCGGTAGATATTGAAGATTACAAAGCAGAAGCCCAGAGACTACAAGCACGGGTAAAGGAGCTCGAGGAAAGACTTTCAGCACAGGCGATCAACGGCAGTTCAACAATCTCTGCCCGAGATGCGATACCCAAGAAACCCCTGAGGTCGGCGGCTTGGTTCGACCGGCCTGACGACCGTACCCAGCAGACATTATATATCGAGCGGTATCTCAACTACGGCATGACGAAAGAAGAGCTCTTGTCGGGAAGCCGATCATCGGCATCGCGCAGTCTGGCTCGGACTTAGCGCCCTGCAATAGACACCATCAGGTGCTAGCGAAGCGGGTGCGCGAGGGCATCCGGTCCGCCGGCGGCATCGCGTTCGAGTTCCCCACGCATCCGATCCAGGAAACGTCGAGGAGACCCACGGCCACACTCGACCGCAACCTCGCGTATCTGACTTTGGTCGAGCTCTTGTATGCATATCCGTTCGATGGCGTGGTGCTGCTCACGGGATGTGATAAGACGACGCCGGCGTGTCTTATGGCCGCTGCGACTATGAACATCCCGGCCATCTGCCTCAATGTTGGGCCGATGCTGAATGGCTGGGCAAGGGGTGAGAGAATGGGCTCCGGAGGCGTCGTGTGGCAGGCCCGGGAGCTCCATGCGGCCGGTCTCATCGATGACAATAAGGTTGCCGAAATGGTTGCATCAGGCACGCCGTCTGCAGGTCATGTGAGCGATTCTCTGCTTTGGTTTCTTACTTCTTAGCCCTGTCAAATTATCTCAGAACTTTCTACACTACATACGTGGTGTCAAGCCACGTTCAAAATGCTGTTTGCTAATTTTGGATGTTACAGTGTAATACAATGGGCACGGCCTCGACGATGAACGCACTCGCCGAAGCATTAGGCATGGCGCTCCCCGGCTCCGCCGCGATCCCGGCCGTCTACCGCGAGCGCGCACAGATGGCCTACTGCACAGGCGAGCGCATCGTCGACATGGTGCGCGAGGACCTAAAGCCAAGCGACATCTTGACGCGGGAGGCATTCGAGAATGCGATAGTAGCGAACACGGCCATAGGCGGGAGCACAAACGCACCGATTCACCTAAACGCCATCGCGAAGCATATCGGCGTCCCTCTTGACTTGGATGACTGGGACCGGATAGGCTTCGAGGTCCCCCTCTTGCTTAACATGATGCCGGCCGGCGACTTTCTCGGGGAAGATTATTACGCGGGCGGCCTGCCGGCTATTCTCGCGGAGCTCTTGGAGGCGGACGCGTTGCCGCACCCTACTGCGATAACGGTCAACGGACGTAGCATCGGGGATAACGTACAGGGGAAGAAAACGTGGGATGCGAAGACAATCCGCCCATTTTCTGATCCGATGAAAACAAATGCGGGTTTCTTGCACTTGCGAGGAACGCTCTTTGACAGCGCCATCATGAAAACCTCGGTGATATCGCCGGCGTTCCGAGAGACATTCCTCGAGAACCCAGATGGCCCTAATGCCTTTGAGGGTAAAGTTGCCGTCTTCGACGGCCCTGAGGATTACCACGGGAACGTGGATAAAGCGTCCATCGACGAGCGGACGATCCTCATCATGCGCGGCGTCGGACCGCTGGGATACCCCGGCGCCGCCGAGGTTGTCAACATGCGAGCCCCTGGCCATCTGCTAAAGCGAGGCATCAGCGACCTCCCTGCATCGGCGACGGGCGCCAGAGCGGGACCTCAGGGTCCCCGTCCATCCTGAACGCGACGCCCGAGGCGGCTGATGGCGGCAATCTTGCGCTGGTGAAGAACGGCGACGTTGTCCGCGTGGATCTGAATAAACGCCGCGTCGATATATTGATCTCGGACGAGGAATTAACTGCGAGGAGAAAGGAGCTGGAGGCAAGAGGAGGGTATCATGGCCCACCTTCCCATACTCCCTGGCAGGATATCTTCAGGAGAGAGGTTGGTGGGTTAAGCGAGGGTATGGTACTGAAGCGTGCACCACAGTTTCAGCGCGTGGCGCAGACGTATCCGGCGCCCCGAGATAATCACTAAATAGCTATTCACATGCGGTCGTTATGTTGCTAATTTAGAGAGACAATTAATTCATGCTATGAAGGAAATGTTGTTCCTTGTAGTTATTACCCCTGGTAATACTCTAAAATAAATCATATAGGGGGTGAATGTGTGTTTGTGTCTAGATAGTTAGATGCTAATATTATAACGACAGGCTTGTTAGAATGCTAATTAGTTGTTTATCTATGACTATGTTACGGCTATGGCCCTTTATTCCGTAACAACGAACATACATATAAATAGCAAAGGACTAGCTAGCCTACGAAGGTGGTTTAGACAGCTTTCACGCACTTTCTACCCACACCCAACTTTAGTTCATACGATGTTCCAATAAGCCGCCACAATCTACGGCACATGTAAATAGATATGTATTCGTGTGACAAGAGCTTGTATGATGTCATGGACCTCGTAGGGGTGGGGTGTAGACGTCCATTGTTGCACGGAGAGTAAGTGAAGCCATCTCCGTGGGCTCTATGTGACTATTTGGCTATAAACACGGAGTCTCGTTGTCTGACTAGTGTGTCTGGATTCTTGTTCCTGGCATATGAAGGGCTTTGAATATGTTGAGATTATGATAATTCTTCTATAGAGTCAAGAGATCTGTGAAAGTCTACTCCCTCGTTTCCTTCGAAGTAGGAGAATTCTAGTGTATACCCATAGGCTTCATTTCTTATTTCCGATTCCTCTGCAACTGTCGGGTTCGGAGGTCCGAAGTTACCCTCGGATAATCCTGACCAGAGTCCGATACTTGGGATGCACAACCCAGGATCCATAGATACTTGTAACAAGTAACTTCACCGGTCTCGGGTAAGCATATTTATGATCTCTCGGGCGAATCCCGGCAAATCCGATTTTACATTTCTAAGAAGCGGTGTTAGACCGCCTCCATTCTAATACATTCTCTGAGTACCAATCAGGCGAAAGATTCGGGAAACACATTCGCGGGCTAGAACAGTCCATCGACGGAGTTTCCCTTGCTCCGCGGCGCCACGATATCGAGAAAGCACGGAGATAATGTATGTGAATTATTCTATACTTCAGCCGCGAGTTTGTCAGCCGGTGTATTGTGTGCCCGCTAGACTATCAATTATGGATGTGGGTAATCGACATGTAAGGGATATGGAAAATGCTTAAGCTCGAGTTGTTAGTAGCTTTCTACAAACTGCTTAGTCCGGCGAGATAAAATTTTGGATGAGTTAATGTCGGGTCTACATTGATTCACTCTTTGACTGCTCTCATGGAACTAATTTAGAGTTTGCTTGTGTTGTACAGAACGAGAACCTGTGTTTCTTGACTGGTTACGTTCTTACGTGTAAATTCGCCTGTGAGAAATAATCGGCTCAGATCTAAGTATTAGGATGCCTTCTTGAAAAAAATTAAATCCGGGTATATAGCCGAGGAGTAACCCCGAAGGTAGTTAAAGCTCTTCCACGTAACAACGATAGTCTTTACCTGCTTAAACCTCTATGATATCTTGACACATACGCTTAATACTGGGTGGCCTTTGATGCCTTGGATGTTTAATGCTACGCGATTATAACTCGAGTTGTATAGCATCTGGAAATGTCTCAAACCCGTAATACATAGCTTCACCGCCACAGAGTAACACAACAGAGTGGGCTCAGTTACACGATTCAAGGCATACAACCAAAAAACGTTAATGTAAGCACTTACATTAAGCCTCATACCCTACTAGTATCCCTAGTCCACGTAGAGGCTATCACTATATTTCGATGTGGTGTTTAGTTGTGAACACTAGTAACTTAGTAAATTACTAAGCCTTAACAGAAACACTGACGCCTTCAGCTTATCGCCACGCCAAAAATGCTCGCGTCGATGCTCGGGCCAGAATCTAGGTATTGGTTTTCATCTGTTTTTTTTACTTTTATCAATAATGACGCAATCTGATTACTCGTTGCTTGAAGGTGTTCACACCTCCGCCAACTAGGCTGGTCTATATATAGAAAGCTCTTTCTTGCACAGCCTTGGGTTTATAGGTCTTAAGATAGTATACTATGTACAGTATGTACTAGTTGGATTCACGCGAATGAGTATCTAGCCAAATTTGACGGTTCAGACTTACCCTCTTATCAGGCTTCTCTATGTCAATCCTAATCTCGCAAAATTCCTTTCCACAAAAGGGATAGAGGGTAGCGGAATAAAGTCCTTGCTAGATCTTTCGTTATACTTTTAAAGATAAGTTCCAAAACCTCGGGCATTCTTTAACACGTACCCGTATACAGCGGAATTATCCCACTTACAAAGGCAATAGCTAAGATCGCGAAAGGATTAGGTAAGCTTGAAACGGTCCCGAGGTCGTCGTAGGTTTCCCCGACATTCCTAATCAGGTGTAGGACATGCTCTGTTTCATAGTATCCAGCTAGGTTTCGGCAGCACTAGCCCACCATTTTGACCGATGCATCCGAGAATTCAATGTCCCTTCCTTTAGCTTTTGACGGTTGCTTACTTACTTACGATATGGCCATCTAGATTATCTAGTTGCTAAGCTTTTCCGCATTTCGTGGGGAGGAGGAGCTATGCAGGTTGCTGCGATACTCGTATAGCCGGATAGCGTCTTTCTTCCTAGCTTACAGTAGTATAGCTCGGCAATGTTATTCCTTGTGGCCGATCATTCAGGCCTAGATAGGACCCGGCCCTGTTCCAGCCCGGCAGCAGCCCTGCCTGCAACGCTTAATCTACGGCGACTCCGGACCTGAGGAGGGTTGAGTTAGATAGCCGCCTAACGCACGCCGACGGAAACGGCAGCTGTCGGGGTAAGAGGACCGACATGCCAAATGAAGAAAGATTCGACAGGACGCGAGGTGGTACAGAGCAGCGCGAAATAGCCTATCATCGATAACAACAATTCGTTTGAACCGATTAATGATCTCGATCAACGTGGTCATCCGATTTTTTAAATTTTTTTTTCGCTCCTGGACGGACGAAAATGCCGGTGAGCCTGTGCTGAAGGAGCACACAGTATCATCTTACTCAGCAACGCGGTGACGGTAACATGAGTGCCGGCGAATTAGAGGCTGGGGGCTGAGGCGCAAACAATGCACAGAATTCAACATCAGCGGGATAAATGATAAGCATAACACCCGGCTTGCATGAGGTAGCATGGGCATGGGCATGGCACGATCCAAGAGGGAACCTTGAAGAATGCCGGCTGGCATTTCGAGGCTATGCAGCCGCCACACTCGACAGGGCCCCACCCCGCTGCATGGCGAGATCCAACCGTATCTTGGCGGCGGGACTTACTATTAGTAGGTACCTAGGTAGGGCCTGGGTAGGGTTGGTGGGATGCCGTAGCGGTGTGCACCACACCAATCCAGTAACCAGTCTGCACGCCAAACGTGCAACGGTGGAACAGTCAGCAAGCTACCGACCTAGTGTTTCCGTCTCGGGTCCGTGCAGAGTGTAGTGTCTGTGTAGTGTAGTTGCATTGTTAGATAGTAGTAATCTTTTGCGGCCTTTATCGGTCCATTTTGAACCGCGATGCCGCCTATTTACTCTATGATCTTCGCATCCCGCATCTGCAAACTCGTGGCGCAGCAATACAAGAAACAACTTAATGCGAGACATGGCATTAGGGCAGATCAGGTAGATCAGGTAGATCAGGTAGATCAGGTAGCAGGTAGGCTTAGATAAAATCGCCTACACGATGGAATCAAGAAGCAACGTCTTTGTGGTATACATATACTTCAGTAGGCACACAAGGTACAGGGGACGTACAATATAGTATAGCTGCCGGGAACATCGCAGCACAGTAGGCACATGCAACTAACCTTATTAATCCTGTCTCAGTAGCAGCACGTCTCAGCTTTTGCCGGAGTTTGATCTATTGGCGGCAAATGTCGAATCTACGATTCCCATCTGCTTCATGGCATTGTTGCTCTATAAACGCCTCTTTTCAGCCTCGAAGCTACTTGTCAAACAACCATTGACCCCACAAGACCTGAAACTCGAGACTAATGCCTATAGATACGCTGATTGAACAATGGTTGCTCGAATAATCACCTTCCAAGCCTCTAGCTTTTCTATATTAGGTAAAGAGGAATAGGTAAGCTGTCTACGTCAGCTGTGGCTTGGTCTACGGAATATGCCTAGGCCATTATCTAAATGTATGCCGTAGAGGTGTAGAGGAGTGAGTTGAATGAATAATGATCAAATTTATAGATTTATTTGATACGTGAAAAATGAGTAGTTATAATAAAAAGAATATTTGAATGGGGGGACCAGACTGACCTAGAGTAGACACGCAATCAGTACCTTTTCTATCTTCTAAGCTCAAATAGTAAAGTAAAGAATGAGATTAAATGAACCTAACTCTTTAGCTAGCCAGCCAAATTGATTATTTGACCGTAATGAGTTATATGTTTTGAATTGTTCCCATTAAGAAACCTTCCTAGAAAGAATGAGCCAACAATGGATCCGAACAAAATCTAGAATAGGCCAGATAACTTGTATTTTCAAACTACAGAGACTCTGTTCTGGATTTCGCGAATGAGTTATCACGTGTGGATATCTACCTATACATGATTCCATAGCATCTAGAATAGACTCCACCTCAGGAATACTATTCACCAGCTATCATCCTTGCTGGCATTCGAAGTGAAGTTCCATGTGGTTCTGCTTAGGCGGTTAGTTACCTGAATAGGATGTTACACAATGCAAGCCATCTACTTGCAGTAATATGTGCCGAAGATCTCTCGGAGTAACCGCTGCATGATCTATCTCTTGCCTCACAACCTCGTCAAGAATTTCGTCTCTGGGTTTGTTCTGCCATAAGTAAGGCTAGGCAGGATCCTATTCGACCTTGTCTCATGTAGCTCTCGAAACCACAATATGCACTCGTAGTGTCGAATCTTATCTTCCTCACTGTGTGGACAATACCTAGTTCCTGGGCCCACTGCTAGCCTTCTACATAGTAGCACCGCACGTGGCGACGTGGGCTACGGAAATGGAGCCTTCAAGCGTGTCCTTGGATAGTGGTAAGTTGGATGGATGTATTACGTGAGAGTGCCTTTGCATGCTATAGACTAAAATGCATGTTACAGACCAAAATTCCGACTGCTTGGGTCGCAATGATGGTTGGGCTTCGCTGAGATGGAATCTGTCTGTATCCATTCACCTGGTAACTAGACAACTGCTTGGCTTTCAATAGTTGTGTATTTTGGCAATTGAGCCTAGCTGGATTGGCAAATTCTATATTTTACCAAATTGGGGAGTTTTCTCCTCTTTTTAAAGACTATTAATAGAGAAATTAAGCTCGCAAGTACGTTTCGATCTACGATTATTCATCGTGGGGAAACCCATGTCTAGATATCGGTAATCTTAATATACACCAAGATCTAGACCAAGCCGATGAATGTAGACGAGCGTACACTGTACAGAAGCGCAAGGAAGATAACGCTTGGTGTCTCTTGAAAACATCAGATAGAAGGAAAGTTACGTATATTATAACCAGCTGACTTGAAACTTGTCTGCGCTGCCGGCTAAGAAGCACTGTGATTACCTCAGGGGTATGTGGGTAACTAAGTGTATACGCTTTCTCGGGTGGACTGCACCCGCGGCTCCATTTAGAAAACAGCCGGCCGGCCGGCAACTTAATGGGCCTATCCCTCTCCCGTGGTAGACCGCAAATCTGACTGGCTGTCTTGCGGGTCCCCCGATCTAGGAGGATTAGCCGGATCTGTTCTATTCATAGAAGATATTCCGGAAGCCTCACTGTTAGACTCGATAGACTTACTATGCTAATTAACTATAGTTAGGTAGGATAGATATAAGCCTGTGGCGCACTTGGGATACTGCTCCTTTAATCTCGTGGTACCAAACAACCACATGGTAGAAACAACGTACAGTGTACTTCTTTTGAACTGGTAACGAGCTTAAGTAACTAGACTAGATGAGGCTTGATGACTACTCACGATGGTGACCTTATGTCTACCAGTATTGAAACAACTCTCGGGAAGGGTCGTCTGGTTATGATAGGAGATATGTAACATGGCACATCGGCTATCATTATGCAGAGCGGGGGATTTCGTGATAACAATTACCTTAAGTAATGATCACTAATATGGGAATGGTTGTATCTGGGGCGCGAAGATGGGCAAGCCCCATCCAGATACCCACGCGAGTGGCATTGGAAACAAGTGTGTATGAGATTGTGGGAACTTGATGCAAAGCCGTGGGGTGAGCTGCAGTTATGATAAGTTATCCGTCGGCTTGTTCCCCTTTCGGTACCATTTAGGGAAGCCAATTAGGTCAGACCGCCTCCATTTCCAGAAGAACATTGCTCTCACTGCGGGAGGCGAATCGCTTCACTGAGTTGCGCGGGTCTCTTGCAACCGGGGTCAGGGTCAGTTACGGGGTCAGTTACGGGGTCCCGGGGCAGAGAGCGCGGCAACAGCTCGGCATTGGAGTTGACATGGTTTTGGTTCAACTTACCCACTCCAAAGATTCCACTCGATGCGGATACCTCTATGTACCTATCTTGCGTGCTTGGGTAGTCTTATTCGGTTACTACGTGTTGGTAGATACTTTGGTATGCAATGCAACCTTAGCTTTCCATGTTCAGGGTACTGCCCAGGGCTTTTAGATTGAACGACAACACTACCCTCCCTCGAGATAAGGTTACCAACATACATATACTTACCCAGTTGAGTCTCTCAATCACGATAGACCCCGCCAACATACATCAACTATAGACCCTTATGGAGTGGAAGCTGCGCCGATCCAGCCAGGAAAGCCTCACCGTATTTTGATAATCGGTCCCGTGATGTCGGATCATCGAGGAGCAGCCGAATGCGCGGGCTCAGTCGCCATGCACCAGATAACGGCACATGAAAAGCGAGAGCCGCAGCGAATGTGTATAGCAATAGAGGGGTTGATGAGTGATCTTATATAACCTGGCTGATTACTGTAAGAAGTTATAGCGCCCTGTATCACTTGGTCTGGGTTTTAGTGTAGAGACTCCCGGGTTTCTTCGGCCCGGCTTATTTTGACAGAGATGGCGGCTTCATACATACTTACATAGTGGTATTAGTAGCAGCAGCAGCAAGCATGCTTCGGTAGAGCCGACTGGGGGTGAGCCTGGGTCAACCCATTGTCGTGCAGTCCCGCCCTGTGTTCTTTGTATTCTTTGTATTCTTTGTATTCTTTGTATTCTTTGTATTCTTTGGCTGTTTGCCACAGATGAGGACCACGAGCTGCTGCTGCGCTAGTGTAGCGTAGTCGTACTCCTGGGTCTGCTCTTAGCGGGGGGGCTTCTAGACACACAAGAAGTCACAACCGGCAGCTGCGGGCAAAAGAGAAGGGGGAGCATCGGGGGGTTTTGGCCGAGATGCGGTCAGTCTTAGTGTACTCGCTCGCGCCTAGGGTGCTGCCCAGGGCAAGCCAGACCAACGGTTGACGGCATAGTGCAGCCGTACTAATGCGACAATGTGGCACAGAGATTAAGGTTTTAAGCATATTTCTCGAGAACAGTACAGTAAGTGAAATGACGCGAGAGGAGCGACAGTAGATTTGCACTAACTAGGCAACCAGAGCAGCGATTTTCCACTGCTAGAGCGTACTGTACGACCAGGTAACTAACTACTGTAGGCACTGTAGCGATCAAGCGTGCCCTTGTTCTATTTTTGAGGCTGTAAAACGCGGCGACACCAGCCTCGGCGATGATCGGTTTACTGGTCGACCCGCCGTCATACTGCTCATGTAAGTAAGCAAGCAAGTAATACTCGCTACCTTACAGTATAGGCATTATTCTGCTTATAAAATCGGCACTAGCCTGGGCAGGTAGGATGCTGTTCTTCAGCCGAGCGTGCAGCGACATAAGTGCAGCAGGTGTTAGAAGTATAGCAGTTCTAGTGGTACTTGGCACATGTTTAGCAAGTGGCCAACGGCCAATCAGCTACCACAGCCAGTCTCAATTGAGCCAATCAGCACACACCCTCCGTCAGCCCAAACAGTTTAGTAGTAAGACGTTGCAAGGGCGGGCACTCGTTGTCGTACCGCTCGACCTTCAGAGTACTTGTTCCCACGCCTCACCTCCGCATCGGCATGCGTGTACTGTACCGTAGAATAACTCTCGCGTACCCACGACTATCCACTCATCCCACGACACCGTCCGGCTGAGTGGCGCCTGATGAAGATCCGAAGATGCGAATTGCAGCGAATTGTCCAGGGGCCAGCCTAGGCCCACAGCTTCGACTGGCTCGAACGGCTAAGGCTGACTGTTAATTCGTCCGTCTCATGGCCTCTGCTGGCTGCTAAGCTTTGCCCATGTCTGTAGCTAGGAGGTACACTACATGGTTTATAGTATCGTGTGATGAGCGCTCTACGGTATCTTAGCTCGACTATGGCCCTGCCCCCGTCTCGGGATCCCCTTGGCAAGATGTGGTACCTCGATACCCTGAAACCAACGTTACTGCTACTGCGGGATAGTACCGTAAGCCCGGCGCGGAACCCGTTGTCCAGACGTTCTCGTACGCGCGCCACCCTCTGACTGTCTCCGCCTTATCATGATGCTGACTGACTGGCAGACTTGTAGTGCGCTCACTATGCATGGAATCCAAGCTCAACGTGGGGACACGTCGGCGGACCATAGGGTTCCCGTGTGCTGGTGCTACTGTATATAACTCCACGAGCCCTTGACTCCCGTTTTCGAGAGAGTATTGTGTCTTACAACTTCTTTTCCTTGTGGTCTTTACGATTTAACGAAGTCGGGGCGCCTTCTTCCTCATAGAGCTATAGAATCCATTGTTCAACACACGAGGGTTCCAACATACCCTCTTCCTCAAGCCTGTTATTCAACTTCCACATTCTTTAACGACCTATCTAGACTGTATATACCCTTTACCTCACCGTATACCTACCACCTACGTACATACCCACGTCCAACAACCAATATACCCTCTCAAAATGGCCATGTCACAACAAGAAATCGAGTCCATCCTCGCCAAGGATGGCCCGATGCCCATTGCCATTGTGGGCGTTTCAGGCAGATTTCCGGGAGATGCGTCGACCCCAGACAAACTTTGGGATATGGTCTCCCAGGCCAGGAGTGCGTTGACGGACGTACCAAAGGAGCGTTACAACATTGATGGATTCTACCACCCCAGTGCCGAGCACCAGGGAACAACGAGCACCCGGAAAGGCCATTTCATCTCTTCTGATGTTGGCCTATTCGATGCTCCTTTCTTCAAGATCTCTGCTCAGGAGGCCCATGCCATGGACCCCAGCAGAGACTTGCTCTCGAGCTCTCATATGAGGCTTTGGAATCAGGTAAGGCTAGGACTCGGCCGGTGTTTGAAGAATAGGACCAGCTAACGATGAATGTATAGCCGGCCTAACAATGGCCGATGTTGCTCAAGCCAAGATGGGATGCTACCTGGGCACCTGTGTTAGGGATTACGCTGCGATTCGCGCGATTGACCCTGACGACTACCCGTAGGTTTTCCCGCTCAACGTCTTGAAGTCTCAACTAACGCCTATCTAGTCGTTACGAAGCTAACGGTTCTATGGGTACGGCCATGGTGTCCAACCGAATTTCTTGGTACTTTGACTTGAAGGGACCTAGCTTGACGCTTGATACCGCTTGCTCGTCGTCTCTTGTCTGCTTGCATCTAGCCATGCAAAGCATTCGTACCGGAGAGTCAAACATGGTATGTGGAGACGAAACCTAGCATAAATACGTGGCTTAATGTTGACAATGATATAGGCTCTCGTTGGTGCCACTAACTTGATTCTGGCACCCCACACTTCCAACCATCTCAGCACCTTGTCGTTTTTGTCTAAGGACGGCAAGTCGCAATCATTCGACCACAAGGCCAACGGTTATTCCCGTGGTGAGGGTGTATCTTTCATCGTCGTCAAGTCCTTGGTCGATGCTCTGAGAGATGGTGACTGCATTCGTGCGGTCGTTCGAGGAACCTCGGTGACCCACGATGGTCGAACTCCCGGTATCAACCTGCCCTCTGCCGAGTCGCAGGAAGACTTGATCCGGGCCGCGTACATCAACGCAAACTTGTCACCCGAGAACACGACCTACTTCGAGGCTCACGGCCCTGGTACGCCTGCCGGTGACCCGTTGGAGACTGCTGCTATTTCCAAGGTCTTTAGCAAATATCACTCTTCAGACTTCCCTCTCTATGTTGGTTCCGTGAAGTCCAACATCGGTCATTTGGAGGCTGGTGCCGGTATTGCCGGTCTCACTAAGGCGATTTATGCTCTGGAAAAGGGCCAAATCCCCCCAACATCTGGTTCGAAAAAGCCAACCCCAAGATTTTGCTGAAGGAATGGAACCTTTCCGTTCCCACCGAGCTTCTTCCTTGGCCCACTAATGGTCTACGACGTGCCAGTATCAACTCATTTGGATATGGTGGTACCAACGCTCACTGTATTATCGACGATGCTTACAATTATCTCAGCAGCCGGGGCTTATCGGTCGTCACAACACTACTCCCGTCGTTCCCCGACCTACCCTTCTATCCCCCGAAACTGAGATCCCCATCTCTATGGCATCTTCGGCTTTCGCTACCAGCGTCATGAACTCCGAGGCTGTTAGCACAGAAGGCACCACAACTCCGGTCTCTGATGTTGGCAGCGTCGAGGATTTGGGTGTCATTTCCTCCACTCCTCAGCTCATTGTCTGGTCCCACCATGAACAGAATGGCATTGCGAGAACTGCCAAGGACCTGCAATCGTATCTGAAGGAGGGAAGCGTCCTCGCCACTGAGGCTCCTACTCACCTGAAGCGATTGGCTTATACGATGTCGGCACGCCGAACTCGCCACCCTTGGCCTCATTCGTCGTCGCTTCGGACCTCGACGAGGCTGTGAAGGAGCTCGAGACTCCCGCCAAGCATTTGCGTCCCTCCGACAACCTCGCCTCTGTGTGGGTCTTCACAGGTCAGGGTGCTCAGTGGTTCGGTATGGGCCGAGAACTCCTTGCTTATCGTACGTACCGAACTCGTATCGAGGAAGCTGCTGCCCACCTCAAGAGCCTTGGCTGTGAATGGGATCTTGTTGAAGAGCTTGGAAAGGGTCAGGCGGATTCGCGGGTTAACGAACCCCAGATCAGTCAGCCTGCTTGTACGGCGGTTCAAGTTGGTCTTGTGGATCTTCTTAAAGAATGGGCGCAGCTCCTGATTTCACCGTTGGCCACTCCAGTGGTGAGATCGCTGCCGCATACGCCAAAGGTGCCCTTTCTCGCGAGGCCGCTTGGACCGTTGCTTACCATCGTGGTCGTCTATCCGCCAGTCTCAACATCACCGGCTCTATGTTGGCAGTCGCCCTTGGGGAGGAAGCTGTGCAGCCTTTCATCGACCAATGCACTTCTGACCCCAAGCCCGTCGTTGCTTGTGTAAACAGCCCTGAGAGTGTGACCCTTTCCGGCAGTGCTGAGGGCATCGATGAGGTACTTAACGTCATTGGTAGCCAAGCCTGGGCTAGGAAGCTTCTAGTTAAGACTCCTTACCACAGTCCTTACATGAGAAAACTAGCCGAACCCTACTATGAGTCCATGAAGGGCATTACAGGCGGTGAACCCACCTCTGCTCGCATGTTCTCTTCTGTCACCGGCAAGGAGACCGATGACGCCGCCCTTCTAGACCCTCAGTACTGGGTTGACAACATGGTTAACTGCGTCCGTTTCGGACCAGCTCTAGCCGGCATTCTGAGCGAGCCCACTGTTTCCGGTAAGCCCATTGTTTTGATGGAAGTTGGACCTCACGGTGCCCTACAGGGACCTGTCAAGCAGATTATCAAGGCCCATGCAGCGCAGCCCTCCGAGCTGAACTTGTTCAGTTTGCTGATGCGCAAGGAGGACGCGATCCGAACCACTCTCAAGGGCGTTGGTATCCTCTTTCAGAAGGGTCTCCCTATCGATGTTAGCAAGGCCAATCACCTCGACTCCAAGCAGGAGGCTCCAAGCTTCCTTGTGGACCTCCTCCTTTCTCATGGAACCACAATACGCGATTTTGGTATGAGACCGCTTTGTCCTACGCCTACAAGAACCGGAGCGAACCTAAGCACGATATTCTCGGTTCACGCGACGTGTTCTCCGGCGACGCCGAGCCCGCTTGGCGAAACTACCTGCGCACTACTGAGATCCCATGGGCTCGACACCACGGTGTACAGGACATATTCCTGTTCTCCGCTGCTGGCTTCCTGACCATGGTTGTTGAGGCCATGCGTCAAATCGCTGAGCCTGGCAAAGTCATTGAGGGTTTCCAGTTCCGAGATGTTTTCCCCGGAGCACCAATCGTCCTCACTGACAACGAGGATCAGCCTGTCGAGACCAAACTCCAGCTCCGCAACTGGCGAGTTGCTTCGAGGTCTCTCACAACATACTGGAAAGAGTTCAGCATTTCTAGCCGTACCCGTGATGGAACCTGGACTCAGCACAGCACTGGTCTCGTCTCGCTGAAGTACGCAGCTGACAACCACGCGACTAGCTTTGCCGATGAGCAGGCCGCTAACAACGAAGTATACAAGAACGAGTATGCTCGCATCCAGGGCACCGAATTGGCTCCCCACACCGGCGATGAGTTCTCGCCAAGTTTGAGAAACTGGGCATGCGCTGGGCGAGACTTTCAAGACACTCAAGGAGTCGCACACTGCTGGCAATGCCGTCGTTGCAACTCTCCAAGTTCCTGACACCCAATCTTGGATGCCTGCTCAAGTGGAATCTTCCTACGTCATTCACCCCGCTACCCTTGATGGTATCTTCCATATTCTCTTGGCCGCTGAGGGCGTTGAAAAGATCACTGTTCCCAAGTACATTGAGCGCATATACCTCTCCGCCAAGCTGCCGACCGAAGTTGGCTCGAAGCTGCAGGGTTATGCTGAGATCAAGGAGAAGTGGGCTGATGGCACCAACGGAACAGTCGTTCTCTCTGACGACAAGTGGCCGAGCCTCTGCTCATCTTCGAGGGCTTGAAGTCAACTGACTATAACTCCGAGACCAAGGACGATGAGAAGGACGAGGCCAAGATTAAGGCTGTCCGCAAATTGGGTGCCTACTCAACTTGGCATGTTGACGTCGAGAACTCTCCCGAGACTCTGAAGGAGATCCTGACTGATGCTGTCAACAAGGCTCCCCAAGTGCCGTACAAGGAAGTCTATGACCTCGAGTGGTGCGCATACATCGTGTGCAAGAGAATGGCTCAACGCTTCACCGACGATGATGCTAAGCGCATGACGCCTGCCCACCTGATCTTCTACAACTACATGAAGAACCAGGTTAAACTGGCTAGCGAGAGCAAGCTTCCTTGCCAGACTCCTGAGTGGTTGTCATCCAGCAAAGAGACCGAGGATGAAGTCCTCGCTCGTGCTGCAGCCACCAGCCTTGAGGGTAAGATGATGGTCCGTATTAGCGACAACATTGAGAGTGTCCTCCTGGGTGAGATTGAGCCTTGGGAGCTTATGAACCACGACAACGCGCTTAACGAGATGTACCGCTATGGTCTCTCTGACGAGCGTACTCCTGCCGTCCAATGCGAGTACATCAAGCGCCTAGCTGCCAAGAAGCCCCCCGCATCTTGGAGATCGGTGCCGGTACTGGTTCGGCCACTAGCCGTATCTTTGCCGCTCTAGGTGAGAACATCGCTGGCAAGCTCACCAAGTACACTTACACCGATATCTCCGGTTCTTTCTTCGCGGAGGCTGCTGAGGAGTTCAAGGAATACCGCTCTCTCATGGACTTCAAGGTTTTGAACGTCGAAAACGAGCCTGCCAAACAGGGCTTCGAGGAAGGTACCTACGATGTTGTTGTCGCCTTTCAAGTTCTGCACGCTACTTCCAAGATTAGCACGACTCTGGCCAATGCTCGTAGACTGCTAAAGCCTGGTGGTAAGCTCATCGTCACTGAGTTGACTAGCAAGATCGGTCGTCGTTCTGCCGTCTTCGGTCTGCTTGCTGGCTGGTGCTCGGTGAGGAAGATGACCGACATTGGGGCCCGGAGCTTTCTGAAGAGGGCTGGGACGAGCGTCTTAAGTCTGTCGGCTTCACTGGTGCGGATCTATGCTTCCGTGACCGTGACGATGTCGGTTGGTCATCTTCGCTCGTGGCCTCCACCAACCCCATTGAGCCTGAGATTTCTCCTGTTAACAATGTTACCATCGTCACTGGTTCCGATGAGTCTGCCCAGGCCAAGGGTCTGGCTGAAGAACTAACCAAGAAACTCACCGCCAAGGGTGCTACTGTTGACAAGAAGACCCTCACTGAAGCTGCCGAGGCTGACTTGACTAAGAGTCGTGTGATCGTCTCTGCTGAAGTTGAGAACTCGGTGCTAACCACCATGGATGAAGCGCAATACACGGCAATCAAGAATATTTTCCTCCGCTCTGATGGAACACTCTGGCTCACACAAGGTGGCGCCACCATTGACACTCGACGACCTGCGCTCAACATGATCACTGGTCTCGCCCGCACCGTCCGCGGTGAAGCTCCCGAGATCCGCCTCGCTACTCTCGATCTCGATCCTGACGTTTCACTCGACGATCCTTCCACCACGAGCACTATCCTGAAGACGCTTGACATTCAGGGTGATGCTGCTAACATTGAGCACGAGTTCGCTGCTCGCAAGGGCGCTCTTCACATCCTCCGTCTGGGCACTGATGAGAACCTTAGCAGACTGCTTAAGCCTGATGAGGATAGCGAGAACGCCGTATCACTGCAGCCCCTCAAGCAGGCCGGCCGTGCCCTCAAGCTTGGTATTAAGGCCACCGGTGAGCTTGACAGCTTCTTCTTCAGTGACGATGCTGAGCACGAGAAGCCCCTCGGCGACTCAGAAGTCGAGATTGAAGTCAAGGCTGTCGGTCTCGACCAGTTCGACATGGTCGTCGCCGTTGGCCAGATCTGGGACGTCAATCTAGGTGTTGAATGCTCTGGTGTCATCACGCGCCTTGGCAAGGACGTCTCTGACTACGCCGTTGGCGACCGCGTCCTTACTGTTGCCAATGGCTGGTACAGAACCTACGTCCGCAACAGCCAAGAGAACTTCCAGAAGCTGCCCGAATCCATGTCCTTCGAAGAGGGTGCTTCCATGATGATCTCCTATGGTACCGCCGCCTACAGTGTTTACAATGCTGCCCGTCTTGAGGCAGGCGAGACTATTTTGATCCACTCAGCTGCCGACGTCCTCGGCCAGGGTGCGATTCAGATGGCTCAACACATTGGTGCCGAAGTGCTTGTCACCGTCTCCTCCGAGACTGAGAAGAACCTTCTCAAGGAGAAGTATGGAATTCCTGACGACCACATCTTTAGCAACAAGGATGCCGGCTTTGTCCAGGGCATCAAGCGCATCACTAAGGGCGAAGGTGTCCAAGTTGTCATCAACTCGCTCACAGGCGAATTGTTGCGCCAGACCTGGCACTGCATTGCACCATTTGGTCGCTTCATCGAGCTGGGTGTCAAGGACATCAAGTCAAACACCGGTCTAGACATGGTGCCGTTCCTGAACAACGCCACGTTCTCCGGTGTCAACGTCCTCCAAATGTACCGCACCAACAAGCGGGTCTTCAGCAAGCTGATGGCAGATGTCCTGAAATACTATGCCGAGGGTGTGTTCAAGCTCGTCCCGCTCAACATCAAGAAGTTTTCTGAGATTGCCGACGCCTTCCGTATCCTACAATCTCGCCGCTCCTTGGGCAAGGTTGTCCTGCAAGTCGTCGAGAATGACATCGTCCCGGTTACCCGTGGCAAGAAGACCGAGCTCAAGCTCAGCCCCAACGCTACCTACCTCATCCCTGGTGGTACCGGTGGTCTCGGTCGCTCCATGCTCACTTGGATGGCTGACAAGGGCGCGAAGTACTTCGCGCTCACATCTCGCTCTGGTGCTAAGAACCCTGACGTCCAAGCTGTCCTCGCCGAGCTCTCCGCCAGAGGCGTTCAGACCCGCGTCTTTGCCACCGACATTGGTGACGAGGCCGAGTGTGCCAAGGTCCTCGAAGAACTGGCTCAGAGCGACTTCCCCCCATCAAGGGTACTGTTGTTCTAGCCATGAATGTCAAGGTAAGCCATTCCTTTCAGCCTAATCAAATCTTTGATACAACTACTAACATCTGCCCCAGGATTCCATGTTCGAGACTATGCCCCTTGACGCTTGGAAGGGTGCCATCCGCCCTAAGTACTACGTCACTACCAACCTACACAACCAGCTACCCAAGGACCTCGACTTCTTTATCACACTGTCGTCAGCCGCCGGCCAGATCGGTTCCATTGCCCAGAGCAACTACAATGCCGGTAACGTGTACCAAGATGCTATCATGTACCACCGCCGCACTCTGGGCCTGACCGGTACATCAATCGACCTGGGTTGGATGGGCGATATTGGTTTCGTGTCAGAGCAGGGTAAGGTCCCCGAGATCGTGGCCTGCGGTGCACCCCAGATCGGCTCCGCTCAGCTATGGGCAATCCTCGAGGAGGCCATGGCGGGCGAGATCCGCAACCAGCCTATCCTAGGTCTCTCTAGCGGTGGCCTCGTCAAGGCGAACGGCTTTGACGACCCGTACTGGTTCGCCGACGCCCGCTTCGGGCCCCTCCGCGTCTTCGACTCGGCCACGCAGAATGCCAAAGCCAACAAGAACACTGGTTCAACGATCGACCTCGGCGCCGTCATCGGCGCGGCCAAGACTATGGCTGACGCCACCAAGGTCGTCTGCCAGGGCCTCATGGTCAAGCTGGCCAAGGGTCTCATGATGGAGCTCGAGGATCTCGACCCGTCCCGCCCGATCAACATCTACGGTGTCGACTCCCTCATCGCCGTCGACATCCGTGCCTGGGCTCTCAAGGACCTTCAGGCCGTCATCCACGTCTCGGAGATCCTCAAGAACCAGCCCATGATCGACCTCGCGCAGCACATTGCTTCCAAGACGAAGTTCCTGCCCGCCGCGCTTCAGCCCAAGGCTTAAACATACAAAAAAGCAAACAAATACATGCATATACTAAGGGGATGATAAGAGAGTGTTGTATATAAACATTATTTTGAAGATGTCTATATTTCTGGTTTGGAGTTTTCGGAGGATTATATCATACATATATGGGGCGTTTGGGTTCATGGGATGGGTACAATTGATTAGCATGCATAGTGAGCGTTAGATAGCGATGGATTTATCACAAGACCACAGTTCAAACAAAACTCACAGTTCCATGCTATACGTGAAAACCTTGCTTCGGATGGTGATGATGAGTGACCAGGCGTTTCTGTGTAAGCATCCCGAGAATGATGATGTAAAATACTGGGCAAATTCTTTTCTTTTTTTTTTAAACCTCATAGTACAAGACCCTATGCATGTCTGGGGGTCACGCTTGCCTGTGGGCATGAGTTGAAGATATATCGCAACATGGGGCCTCGAGGCCTTATCATTTCGCATTAAGTAGGATTTACATATATCAGCGCAGGTAGAAAGCATGGATGACCGCATAAGCGATGAGGTCAAGTGAAACAGACACCGCAACCATTCTAGGCACAATTAGCACAAGAGGACGGCCATGACCGAGCCGTGAATAGCGACCATGAAGACAGACATAGACATAGTGTCAGGCGAACGAAGATGTAACGACCGGCGGTAAGAGGCAGAGATCATCATAACCATACAGCTCTCACTTGCTTCCATAATCGGCGTTTAAAATATTACTCTAGAGCACAAGATAGAGGAAGACTCGACTGCAACAAGAGCGCTGGCGAAGCCAGATGCTTGTCCAAGCTCACCTACAATAAAATGTGCCCATATACAATTTATTATGGAAAGGAAAGAAGAGACTGCACAGGCGGCGAAAATTGAGAGCCGATTAAATGTGTTTCGGGCGGATGGGATCCACCTTTAGCGGGAAACGGCGTGGTCAAAGCTGAGTAGATGATGAAAGTGGGCTGACGAGAGCTGTGGCCAATGATGGGGCGGATGAAATAATCGCCCGTTTAAGTGACTAGCGCGGCGACTTTTGGGCCACCGACCAACCAATGGCCAGTGCTCTGTAATCCGGACGGACGACTTGCACTAATCCTCGCAGTCGAAGCATCTCTGAGAAAGGACGTCAACACCTCGAGTCGGCCCCCGATCCCCCGATCCCCCCGATCCCCCCATTGACCGCCCAGACTCCTCTCCTCTCTACCATATCCCGTCGGGACGACACGATGCTTCGACAGACGCTGGCTCGTTCGGCTTGGCGGACGCCCCAGGCTGTCGCCAGAGCCTCGAGAGCTTTTTCCGCCACGCCCCAACGCCCCGCCGAGGTTGAGCTCACAATTGGTCAGTCGCCGACGTCGGGAGGCGAGCATGTGGTCTGGGAAACATGCTAACAGGCTTGTAGATGGGAAGAAGGTATCGATCGAAGGTATGGAGGCAACATGACCTGTCCCCGTGGCAGCGCAGGGAGAACGGCACTAATGACGGAACCACAGCTGGCTCGGCATTAATTCAAGCTTGCGAGAAGGCAGGCGTCACAATTCCCAGGTAATTGAGCCTGCCGATGGCATCTTAAAACCTTGCTGGCTATTTCTAACATAATTGCTTCTAGATACTGTTACCATGAGTACGGACATGACATTGCTCCCGGCCCGAACCCCCGCCTCACTAACAATATCACTCAGAAAATTAATGATTGCTGGTAATTGCCGTATGTGCCTTGTCGAAGTCGAACGCGCCCCGAAACCCGTCGCCTCCTGCGCCTGGCCCGTACAGCCCGGCATGGTGGTGAAGACGAACTCTCCACTCACACACAAGGCTAGAGAAGGCGTCATGGAGTTCTTACTAGCCAACCACCCTCTCGACTGTCCTATCTGTGACCAGGGTGGCGAGTGTGACCTACAGGACCAATCCATGCGCTACGGCGGTGATAGAGGCCGATTCCACGAGGTCGGCGGCAAGCGAGCAGTGGAGGACAAGAATATCGGGCCCTTGATCAAGACGTCGATGAACCGATGTATTCACTGCACAAGATGTATTCGATTCGCCAATGACGTTGCTGGTGCCCCTGAAATGGGATCGTTCGGCCGCGGTAACCGATATCCAGATCGGTACCTACCTCGAACAGAACCTCGATTCCGAAATGTCCGCAATGTTATCGATCTCTGCCCTGTCGGTGCCCTCACATCCAAGCCGTACGCTTTCGAGCCCGTCCTTGGGAGTTGAAGAAGACCGAGTCAATCGATGTGTTGGATGGATTAGGATCTGCGATTCGTGTCGACAGCCGTGGCCTCGAGGTCTTGCGTATTCAGCCCCGTCTAAACGATGATGTGAACGAGGAGTGGATTAATGACAAGACTCGATTCGCTTGCGATGGTCTCAAGACTCAACGCCTCACAATGCCACTGGTCCGGAGGGATAACAAATTCGAACCGGCTACGTGGGAACAGGCCCTGACGAGATTGGCGCCGCCTACCAACAT
Source organism: Amphirosellinia nigrospora (assembly GCA_004123355.1). Classification (NCBI taxonomy): domain Eukaryota; kingdom Fungi; phylum Ascomycota; class Sordariomycetes; order Xylariales; family Xylariaceae; genus Amphirosellinia; species Amphirosellinia nigrospora. Next base: position 2,473,522 of record SCHM01000002.1, on the reverse strand, counting down.
GTTGCACCCAAGCCGAACGAATTCAAAGTGATCGCTGGTGAGCTGACAGAAGTCGAGTCTCTAGTAGCAATGAAGGATCTCGCCAATAAACTTGGCCACGACAATCTAGCCCTCGACATGCCTCCGGAAGCCAGCCCATCGCCCACGGTATTGATGTTCGTTCCAACTATCTCTTCAACTCCAGGATCTGGCTGTAGAGGATGTCGATTGTTTGCTTCTTGTTGGCACAAATCCGAGACATGAAGCTGCTGGTCTCAATGCCCGTATCCGAAACAGTGGCTGCGATCGGACTTGGAGATTGTGTGGTTGGTGAGACATGGAAATCGACCTTTGAGTTTGAGCACCTCGGTACCGACATCGCCGCTTTGAAGAAGGCCCTTGCGGGCCCCTTCGGACAGAAGCTCCAATCGGCGAAGAAGCCCATGATCATCGTTGGCTCTGGTATTACAGACCACGCTGATGCCAAGGCTTTCTATGAGCTTATTGGCACCTTTGTTGACAAGAACGCTGCCAACTTCCTGACTGAGGAGCACAACGGCTTTAACATCCTGCAAAGGGCAGCCTCCAGGGCTGGTGCTTTCGAGGTTGGCTTCACTACACCTTCTCCCACCGTGGCGGAGACTAAACCTAAATTCGTCTGGCTGCTCGGCGCTGACGAGTTTGCTGAAGCCGATATCCCCAAGGACGCTTTCATCGTCTACCAGGGCCACCATGGTGACCGGGGAGCTCAGATCGCAGACATTGTCCTGCCTGGCGCTGCCTACACAGAGAAGGCTGGCACATACGTCAACACCGAAGGACGTGTACAAATGACCCGTGCCGCCACCTCATACCCGGCGCTGCTCGCCGACTGGAAAATCATCCGTGCCGTCAGCGAGTTCCTCGGCGCACCTCTTCCATACGACGACGTTGCCATGTTGCGAGATAGAATGGTTGAGATCAGCCCCGCTCTTGCCGCGTACGATGTCGTCGAGCCCACATCACTCCAGCAGCTCAGCAAGGTACAATTAGTAGACCAAAACAAGGGCTCGAAGTCTACAGGAGAGCCCCTCAAGAAGGTCATAAACGACTTCTACTTTACAGATGTTATTTCCAGGAGGTAAGTTGAGGCCCATTTCAATGCAACAGAGAACCTCTACTAATCGAATCAACTAGTTCACCGACAATGGCGCGTTGCTCAGCTGCTAAGGCGACTGGCAACCCCGATACAAATTTCATGGCACCTGGAATGGGCGAGGACAAGCCTATGGGACAAGTTGCTTACGGCGCATAGATGCAACAAAAGGGGCTAACTAGGGATCGACCAACTTAAACTAGGGAAAACGAAGCCATAGACGCGAGATTCATACAGCAACAAGCTCAGCTATGAAGCCAAAAGCCCTCCGTTCGAACAAAGGATAGAAACCGACTTTAACACTCCTCCCTTTTGTTGCTGTTGAGTTCAGTAGGGGGCGTGCACTACGCCATGTTGTAGTGAAATGTACATATATCGCATAGTTATCATCTATCGAGGAGTTCCAGAAGAGAGGAAAGACAGGAAGTAGTAGGTAGTGACAGTAGAGAAGAAGAGAGGAAGATAAATAGAGAGAAATCGTACATAACAACTATGCCCTTGTATCCACTTTTGAAGCTGGTGAACCCGTTTCTACGTATAGTTCGATCCCAGTCCGCCACGATCTTGCCCCGCAGGGGGTGAAACGTAAAGCAAAATGGCCGAGTTTGCATGCACTCTGGGTCTGGGTTATAATAGACATATATATCAGATCTAGTCGTCAATAAATTTCAGCTCATCAGAATGTCTATTCTGCAACTCAGACGCCGAAATGCAAGTTTCCTCCAAACCCCATTCAGCTTAAATGCAACATGAGCCGAACAGAGAGAAGAGGGGATAGTTTCAGCGCAAAGACTAGGAATAGTGAACATAGGACTAGAGCGTATCAGTAAGCGGTCATGAAAAAGAATCAAAGTGACTTCAGACAAAAAGGCGCAAACTGGTTTTCTAATGAGATTTTCGGTTAGTACAAACTAATATAAGCCTATAACACTGCCTCTTCATAGCACAAAATACAAGAGCATGGGAATATACTCCTTCATTATTCTTGGTCCTACCGACTGTCTCCCAGCTCGCCGACTTTTCTTTTTGTGATACCACGAAAAAATGCAACCTGAATTCTCCAATGGCCAACACAGAGTATCTTATTCTTTGCAGAATGTCTACGCGGTTGAGATCGGAAACCATCCACGCAACTATATGAGACATACGCCATGACCATGCCGTACGACGTTTTGAGTAAACGGAAGGTGATGCCCTACGCAGATCGACCAAGGTAGTAAAACCTAGGCTCGATTACTGGGAAGGACGGCGGTGTATTCCGGACATTCGACGTCATATCGCAAAATCCATAACCATGATGTGTCCAAAGCACCCAGGTAAGGCAGTAGCCTACCGGGTGTAGGATGTCGTAGACGTATTATTTGTAAATTGTCTGCTCCAGATGATGCTTCTGTGCGACTTGTCATATGTTGATCACTCCGAACGACTATCGAGCTAAAATTCGTCGAGGTACGCGTAGTTCGGAAGCTAGTTATCAGAAACAAGAAATTTTTACTGCAACGAACAGGTAAAACAACAGACGCCGGTATGCTGCCGAGCCACAACTGGCGAAGAACAACAGTTACCTACCATCGTCATATGGCCTTCAAAGGGGCGAGTGCGATTATTGGTAGCCGCGGCCACCGTATCGGGGGCCAGCAGGCATACGGCCGACAGCGGGTCCAACCCCAGGCCCAGGCCGTGTAGCGATAGCAGGGTTTGTGCATAGCATACCAACTCGACTGCCGAACTTCGATCCACGAAGAGACACCATGTGCTTTCGGATGTGAGCCGCCACGATTTCTTTATGTTGCGGGTTGGCATGCTGCAAGATCCACTGGATTAGATAGTTACCGTATTGGTCGCTTGCAATATCAATCAAAGGAATGCGAGGGCGATCAACGCGACCTTCGCAGACTCGATCGAGGTAGCGGGCCAGGAATTCCGCTCCTCCAATTTTCAGACACTTTTCAACTACCTTAGAGGCATACTGATCCATGCTGTATTCGGCGGCATAGCGAATCACATGGTCGATGGCTCGGCTACGATCAGCCGGCGCGCCATGTTCGCAAATATGTTGGATACACCAGTTTCCAAACTGACCGTGCGCAACAATGTCAATGTTGCTCAGCACTTCCTCGATGCATGGTCTCTAAACGGTTGTCAGCACTACTGCGCTGACGCCTGACCATGGCTAAGGGATAACAAACCTTGTCCTCTTCAAGGCAATTCTCAAATATGTTTTGAACGACGAGGCTGCCTGTTTCTCCTAGGGCAACCTCGTGCCACATACCACGGAGTGCCTCATTCACATATTTCATAATCTGAGGTGGAGACTTAGTCCATCTGAGTTCAAAAAGCTTCTGCCAGACATGACAGGCATAGCGATGAATGACGGTCTCGGGAATACGACGTAAAAGTTCATGGACCATAATGGCTTTGTAATCCTCCGGAACGGAATCAAATGCCTTTTGTACCACATGGCACCCAAATGGGTCCATGGACAGATTAAGGGTGCACCCCCTGATGGCTTGTGCAATCTTTATCACTTGCTCAGGAGTGCCATGTTCAAAACATCTCTGCACCAAGAAATTCCCGAACCGGTTGACCATCAGGGGATAGGCTTGAGCAACAATGGCTTCGACGATCTCGTACTTCTGGTCTGGAGTTCCAACCTTGAGCTTCTGTTGGAGAAAGATAGAAGCTTGCTGATCGTTACTGCATACGATCTTGTCGACGATATACTTCCAATTACAATTAACGTTGCGGTCCAGAAGTCGACGGTAGTTTAGCGGTTCGGTTGTGGGCAGGTATGTTTGTCCCTCGCTCGGGGTAGGCTATTATAGATGCAGGGTTAGGCAACAGATGAGAAAATGGCGCCGGGGTTATTGACTTACCTCGGACTTCCACGGCCCAGTGCTACCCGACATTGAAGTGAATTCATTAGCCAAAGGAGATAGAGGCGTGCCAACAGGGGTAGGCTGGTAGCTAGGATATACTCCGGTACCCATGCTGTTTTGCGAGCCACCAGACGTAATGACTCCGGGTCATACTGACCTTGAGGATAAGCGTATCCACCATAGCCAAGCTGGTTACCATAGCTTTGTCCAGTGCTAGCAAAGCCTTGACCACTAAACCGGTTATCATAACGATTGCCCCTTCTACTACCCGGAGGCTTGGTTGGAAAATCAAAATCCGGGGTGAGTCGATCATGGCGGAAACTGCCGGCAATAGCAGGGTCGTAAGACATTCCAGGTTCGACAAAGCTGTGGCTTCCAGGTCGTCCAATCCATGGTCCATTCGGCGGCATCTCTGCAGGAGGTAGCCCACATGGGCCCAGGGCATTCGGTGTTTGCTTCACACCTCCCCATATGTTGCGAGAACGATTAAATCCAGTCGCTGACAGAGCATCGCTAGTATCAGATCGATTATCATCGTAGCCAGACCAGGCGTGCCCACCTTCTCTACCGCCGCACTGTACGCTAGTATTGACGGGATGAAGACCAGGAACACGAGAAAAAGTAGGGGCAGACTGATTGCCGCCAGGGAATTCAGTATTGACTGGAGAGATACTGGTCGGCTGGTCTGGGCCCGAGTGCCCTTGGCGAGCGGAAGCAAGCTCTTGGTCAAGACGGGTTATCTTGCTCTGTGCCTGAACAAGCTGTAGCTTAAGGCGCATCACCTCTTCATCGCTAACAGCAGATTCGTTCATCGTAGCACTTGCAGGCCGGGCAGCAGGGCCTGCGTTTCCAAAGCCTTCAGTAGCAGGGGTAATTGGCACCGAAATGCTGGTCATAGTGTGATCTGGCTTCGATCCCTCGCTAGCCTCCATCGAGTAATCAAAAGTGTTCCCAACGGGCGGAAAACCAGAGGGTTGCTTAGGTAGTCTAGACGGAGCAGCATCGGCCGGACCTAGTTCAGGCATCTCAGAGTGACCGAATGGTTCGTGGCTCAGCTTGGTCCTCTGTCCCAAAGACATCAGTTGGAAATAGTTATTTAGCCGAACGCGCTCAATGTCACTGACCTTAGGACAGCTTTGATTGACTAGCGTTGAGGTCGAGAGAGCCCCGGTGGATCGCTTCTGTGAGGACGCACCATCCGGTTCTTGCTGAATGTATGTTAGCTTTCATGAAAGGCAAAGTAGATACGAGCAAGCACACGCGGGTTGAAGTTAAGTCGCTAAAATCCCCTCATAGAAACACCTGACAGCGGAGCAAGATGATAATTAATTATACTTACAAAGATGAGAAGAGACTTGAGTTGGTCACTTACGGCGGCGATAGAGAAATCCTCCTTGCCGACCTTGATGTTTTCATCCATTTGGGCTGGCTTAGATGCCGGAGTTCGGCGTAGAGTCGGTGATCCGGTTGAGCAAGCCACAGACATGCTATGCTAGCTGAATCTTGGCAATTCTTCACCTCGAATGCAGAAGACGTTACAAAGGCCGCGACTGATGAGGACTGTATGTTTCAACTGGGCATCTAGTTCTCACACAAAACGAAAGATGGAAGAAATGCCAGGATAGCAAAGATTAGATGGTATGGCGAGTGAGAGGTACCAGAATGGGCGGCAAGTGGTGGCCAAATGATGGAGATGTGGAATGGGATGAGAATGACAGGCGATATAATCCGCTGCGGATGAAGATCAGAACGATTAGATGGCGGAGTCCCACAGACTAGGGCTCAAGACATTACGGGCGCAAGGAAGCTAGCTCCGAGACGATGTGACGCGAGATCAAAGGAGAGAAGGTGTCGGTAGCGTATGCCAGTCCACCTAGTCAGAGGCCGGGATCGAGTAGATATGCAGACTGCGCTGGCGACTGGTAGTGTGAAGAGAGTGTGGTGTATATGGGGAAGTGACAGCTGCCATATGCCCGAGAGGGGGCGAGATTGTAGAGGGCAGATCTGTCGGACGTAGGTAATAAATAGGTGGTATTTCAAGGTAGCCTGCCCAGACACCTGCTGGATCGCGTAGTTTCGGATGACCTGAACACGGAAGGCGTTAGACGATGGCAGAAGAAGCCACTAGAGGGCTGATAGGTGAGTATGGCAGGTAGGTATTTAGGTAAATAGCTGTATTTGTATATTGGAAGGATGTTGTACCTGGTTGGTGTTGCCCTGCAAAAGCCAGCAATCAGGGTATTGGAGGTTGGTGGTGGTTAGGAGGTCGTGATGGAGGAGATGGAGGAGGAAGATGCAAATGGAGGGAGAACGGATGCATACACAAAGGCTAGCAGCGATCCAGGGAAGAAGAAGGCTCAGTCTGCTAGACCAATTAACAGAAGTTGAAGTACGCACTTGCCTTAGGTAGTACTTGAAGACAAACCTACAGCTAGGCCAATGGGGTCATCGAGCGCTTTCCCAAGCAACCAAACACTAAAACTGGTACTGGGACTGGGACTGGGACTGGAAAGCGCGGTGGTCAAGAGGGCGTTATACAATACCTACGTAACCTGCTACCTAGTAGATAGATATACATGTATGTATGTGTAGGTATGGGTGCAAGCGCCCAACTCCGTAAAGCTACAGTCTGCTAGGCTAGGTAAACCAGAGTACGCGCAGTATTGATTCTATAACCAATCGCATAAACAATGCGGAAATAGATTCATAGGATATTGTTCGGTCAACCGGGTGCACAATTGAACCCAAAATACCTACCTAAAGGAACCCATTCCTCATGCCTCATGTTGTTGTATCCTTGCTGACAGTAGCTTTCTCTACGTGCGCGAAATGTCATATGACATCGAATAACCATAAAAGATGAGTCATCAAAAGATGAGAGCGGCTTGAGATCTCTGATCAAAAATTGCTGATGAATTTGCGTACAGCCAACCCGCACTATTATAATTTCAAGTTCGATGTTGGTAGTGCGTATCTAGACTAGCATTTAACGCGCATGCTAGCCGTGAGTCGTGCATCGGACCATAGTCGAGGGGATGTGTTTCGATACCCAGAGTCTTGCGCTCATAAGTCTTCTTGCCTTGTTCGTGCATAGACTTTCTTCTAGCCTATCGTTCGTGCATATCGCAATTGTTGTACAAACCAATGCTACAAGGGCAAGACCGTAGTTAACGTGACTCTTATTTGCCTTTTTTCTCTTCACCAATGCGTTAGTACCCATGATGCAAGAGGAGTCTGGCAAGAGACCGTACCTGTCGCGGTTCGCTTCTTCTTCGGCGGACCCTTTCCGCGTTGTCTCCGACTGTATAAACGTTAGTTGTTCGTACAGCTTGAAGAGACCACGTAGGCGACTTGCCCTAATAAATGTTCCTGTCGGTCCTCCTCTTCCTCGTTTTCCGTCTCGAGTCCCAAACTCCTGAATTCCTTTTCTAGTGTTCTGATATCAGGGCCCTTCGCAGGATAATATTTCGCTAGGGAGGGGCCTCGGAGTCTCTGTCGAAGAATCTTGTTGCCCATTCGTATTCCGTCGGGGTTGTAGGTGGTCGAGAAGATTTGGCACTGGGCCTAGATCTGAGGTCAATCCAATGAATCACGTCCGCAGAGCACATATATTCCATACCTTCATAAGCTCCAGCAGCCGGGCACGAGGGACAGTAGCCATGTTACCTGACTAGGTAGCTCGATACTTGTGCCCAGAATGTGTTAGACGGTTTGTCGCAAAAGTTGGCTCGTTGCATCGTAACGAAATGGGAACTTTGATGAAGTTAAGAGCTGGACCCCACACATGGTCCGTGCTTCTGATACTTGTACTTAGGTGGAGTGTACCTAGGTAAGGTACCTAGCGCGATGGTTGTTCCTTGCATGCGCTAAGCTCCCTAACACAGCACACGCATAGATGGATACTTGCGGCGCATAGCAATGATACATGCATTTTCCTTCATTGTTCACAAGCTAAGCAGTGCGATTTGGTAGCCCCAGAACAAACCGAGTATCATGTCCAAGCGTTCTTTTCAGGATTTTTCGACAATAACGTCAAGCTCTCGCTACATTTCAGCATTAGAACATGCGGACAACTTACTAAAAGTTGCACAATCTCTTAAGCAGGACCTTGAGCGACTAGGAAATGGCAGTGATCCCCCCTCACATGAGAAGATCCTTCTGACCTTAAAACAACACAACGCCGAGATACTTCCCGCAACGCAGGCACTGTCCCAGGACGAGGTGAGAAGAGTAATAAACTGTTGAATTCTTGGATTATATTGCTAACATCTACAATAGACAGCCAGTTTGAGCGAAACTCCAGAGAGCTCGCATAAAGTCCAGAAAGTGGATCAGCACCAAGCACCTTCAGGTGGTCACCCGCAGACGGGCTTATCAATTCCTCATCCAGAACTACTCACGAAGTGGACGCCTCAAGATGTCCTCAATAGGGATGTGCTACCGCCCCTGCCTCCTGTGCTTGATCCCATTCTCGAAAAGGCAGCCCGTACTCACCCTGGCATAGCGAACGGACTTGGGGAGATGGACTATGAACGGCTTGAGTGGATCGGTGACGCTTATCTGTACCTCATCTCGTCGGCGTTCATATACCAGACTTTTCCCAACCTACCCGTAGGACGCTGCGCACAACTTCGTGAACGGCTTGTAAAAAATGAGGCCTTGTCCGACATTACTCTTCAGTACAACCTCGACAAGCGAGCCAGATTCCCCACTGAATATCAGCCAGGTGGTAGAGAATCTCAGTCTGGGAATGGCACGTCGGCGTCAAAGAAGGAGAGAAAAAAGATTCTTGGCGACCTCTTAGAATCCTATGCCGCTGCCGCAATTCTGAGTGATGCCGATGGCCTCGCACGCGTTACCGCATGGCTCAAGCTAATCTGGGGTACTACTCTCAAGCAGGAGATCAATAATGAACACAAAAGGTCCGTTTTCCCGATTTATTCCAACACTGTCGACAAAGCTGATTATTTACCCCTCTATAGCTTGGCAGAGCCTGCTCAAAAGAAATCAAATCCGAAAACCGCCTTAAGCCAGGCCATCGGCACGAAAGGTGTCACAATTTCCTACAAAGCTACGGGCCAGCCCAAGACAGATAAGAACACTAGGCTACCGTGGTTCACTGTGGGGGCATACTATGATGGCCTGGGCGAAACCAACCTCAGTCTTGGGTATGGAAGCGGCCAATCTATGAAAGAAGCGGGTGCCAAGGCAGCGCTGAGAGCTTTGGAGAACAAAAAGTTAATCAAGCGGCTGCAGAAGCTGAAGGAGGATGTAAATGCCATGCTCATCAAGCCTGCAGACCCCAAAAACCGATGAATCCTAATAATACAGCCCTCGGACGATTGCGTCTGTCACCCCAACCCTGTACAGCAATGTATCAAACATTCTTCGGAATACTAGATAATACCAAGTACAACAATATTCAACATACAGCCGATTCTACGAAAATTAATACATGTCCAACGAATGGTGAAAACATCGTAATTTGAGCCATTTGATTATTATCAACCTGATACCCAGAGCCTTCTGGGCTGTCACACGGATCTGTCTGAGTGCGCAATACAGTGCCACACAGTGTCCCACACGGAGTTCGCAAGATACTACCCTACGAGGCTGTGGCAGTCGTACGAGGTTATCGTGAGTTTCAGACGCAGATATCGAGCTGAACTCGAACACCGAGACACTCGCCTCACCGGCTACAGAGGTCTTTCCTTTCGCTCCCGTAGAGGAAAGGAAAGGAAAGGAAGGGAATTCTGAGCATAAAAGGCGGCGAATCCTCCCCTTAAACGGAGGAAGGACTTAGACCTTTATGGCCCCTTTGGCACCATAGTCGTTTATTACTCAAATTGAACCTATTCCAAGCCCTCAAACAGAGCCCTTGTGACAATGTGTCAGAATGTACTACCTCGACATATATAGGTTAGCCCATGTCCCAAGGGCTCATATAGAGGGCTTGAAATGGATTCAATTGAGTAATAAGCTACCATGGTGCCAAAGGGCCATATAGGTCTAAGTCCTTCCTCCGTTTAAGGGAGGATTCGTGCCCTTTTATACTTAGAATTCTCCTCTCCTTCGCGGACCTCCGCCAACCTGTCTAGAGACCTGTGTAGCCGGAGAAGCGAGTGTCTCGGTGTTCGAGTTCAGCTCGATATCTGCGTCTGAAACTCACGATAACCTCGTACGACTGCCACAGCCTCGTAGGGTAGTATCTTGCGAACTCCGTGTGGGACACTGTGTAGCACTGTATTGCGCACTGACCAGGGTCCGTGTGACGCACATTTACGATGCATCCCCTACCACCATGCTGTGAGGAGTCCCTAAATGCATCCTATCTCTTACAACTTCCTCGCTACATTCGTTGACGAAAAGCTCACCAGTACTAACCTAAGTGTGTGCTCGAGGAGAAAAAAACACGCATAATGGTCAATTGGTGTTGTTGGTGAGACAGCGTTTCGGCTGTGATTAAATGCATAAACTGTAGGATATGGCGATAGCTGGCGCCGACCAGGAGCCGCAAAGTATCCACCATACAAAAGAAACAAGATATCGAGGTCATTATGATAGCGAGAAAGAAGTGATGAATCGTTCATAGATAGGCCGCCAACAAAGAAGAGACTGAATATTATCAAAATATTGCTAGTTTAGTTAATAGAGACGAACTAGAGTGTCTTCGTCTCAGGCCATGTATCATCAAGTTCTAAAATTATAAGCCAGGACGTTTTTATATTGTTTTGATTAGATCCTCTATGCATTAAGCACCTGACTTTTCGGAAATTTGGCGGAATTGCAGACTCGGCGTTATTAAGTCCATCTACAATTCACCATCTAATTACCTTAATCATACCTAACTAAAACATGCCTGATGCCCAATTTCTGTACCGGTCCCTTGCAGTTCTTACTTTCATAATAATTCATTCTCACCGCAACACCTTCACGAAATTCTCTAGGGATTCTCTATGACAAGGGCTTGTGCTCAAGTGCTTGGAATCTGGAGTTCAATTCAGCTAATAATCGCTCTGGGTCTCTGGGGCTCTAATTCCTAATTCTGACTTTAATGTAACCTCGCCCATGCCCTCAATTCATAGACGAATTTCTAGGACTTCTGCCTCCCCGTAGGTCTCCGAGAGTATGGCTCCTCGAGAGGGTTGAGGCTATTCCAACCAATAATACGGCAACAATACATTATGTCTCAGCCCACGAAAATGGTCGGAGTGATATCGACCTTCTGAGGGTCTGTGTGGCTAGATCCTGTGGCGAGGCCCTGTGGCTAGGTCATGTGGCTGGTCCGTGTGACATTCTCCCTGATCTCCATCTACGCAAACCTATGACACGGTTTAGTGAGGAAATACTAGTTTAAGAAGAACAGGGGAGGGGAAAGGAGACACATACGGTGCTCATGATCCTGGCGTAATGCTCACGAATACTCTTCATGTTCTGAATGTACTCGCCGTACCTCCAGTCAAAGCGTTTCTTATCGTCGGTTTCTTCCCTCCCCCGTTTTAAGAATCTTTCTTCGGCGATTTCGCGCTTGCATTCCAGAGTAAGAACTGTTACCGGCTTGCCGACCTGGTCAGGCATCACATCAGAATCCATGTGCCATCAAACTTTCATTGGGATTCTCCCTTGTCTTTACCTTTTGTTCAAATGCCAGCGCACTCTCCATGTTTCGAGGAAACCCGTCGATCAACCAGGTAGTGGTGACACCTTTCTCGTTCGTGTGGAGTTGATCTTGTGCTCAAGAATTGGGATGAGCACATCAGCAGGTAGTAGTTTGCTCTCCTGCAGATAATCGCGGATTTTGGCGTAATCGAAACCCGTTCGTTCGTAGGAAATCGCGGGATCACAGATTTCGCGCAGGTAGTCTCCCACCGAGAGGTGGCAATATCGATGGTTGGGCGTTCCGAGTTGCTGGGTCGCAAGTTTGCAAAGTGTCCCCTTGCCGCTCCCTGGTGGCCCAAGAATGAAAATAATTTATTGCCTATGGAAGGTCAATTCTTTATGTATCCCATGAGACACAGTTCTAGTCGAAATCACAATCCTCAAATTTAAAAAACCGATTATTGTTCCGAGAGGCAGGGCGAAGGTTCTACTAACGAAATCAAAAGGAAACACATGAAACCTTAGCAACTGAATAATTCCTCAATAAGCCATTAACACAAACAGGATGCACAAACAAACAATTTTTGTCAGTCAAGCAAGAAGGCCATTCACTCCAACACTAAGAGTGCGGGGCCCCCTTGCATTAACTGTTGCACAGAAAGTTATAAAGAGAGCAACTCGCCATGCAAGTAATCCGGTTCGCCATCGTTCTTACCGTCGATTTAACTAGGAAACATCCAGAAAGACAACGCAGGCCTTCTGAGTTTAGTATTACACGGGCGCCTTTTCCCAAGGAAACATCAACCACCACTGGCATTCCAAAATATTATACTGAGTTTGAGAAACGAAAGGGCTCCAGTGAAATTCTTGCTTCTTTTTCGGCGGTATTTATTCAAATCCTCAAGATCGAAATCCGCCGAATATCGACGATGCTGCAAAGCTTGATTTCTGGGAGTTGGCTTTTGCTGCAGGCGATCACTGTATCTGCGTTATTATATGGCTCTTCTTTCTCTATGGAAGGCTTCTCGAGGAAAAGACTACTAGTGCTGCTACAACTCCGACTGTCACGCCAGTTTCCGTCAACTTTCACTTCACGAGAAAATGCAACTTAGCTTGCGGGTTTTGCTTCCATACCGACAAGAGCTCTCACATCGCCTCCGATGACGAAATGAAGCAGGGACTCCTCCTTCTTAAAAACGCCGGCATGCGCAAGATCAACTTCGCCGGAGGCGAGCCGTTCCTCCACGCCCGTAAGCTAGCGATGCTTTGCCGGTACTGCAAAGAGGAGCTCCAGCTGGAAAGCGTCAGCATCATCACCAACGGGACGAAGGTTAACGAGAAGTGGTTGGACCAATACGGTCAGTTTATCGACGTGCTGGGCGTTTCATGTGACAGCTTCGACGAGAGAACGAACATTGCTATCGGCCGGGGCACCGAGTGCAACATGTCACGGTTGCTATCAATTAGCTGTTTGTGTAGACAGCTAGGCATCAAGCTCAAAATTAACACGGTAGTTTGTGCTCACAATTGGCATGAAGACATGAGGGAAAAAGTCGGGTTTTTAGACCCGTTTCGCTGGGTAAGCAATTCTCGCAACCGTCTTCTTAATTTAGTAACATTTGGAGCACAAAGTTTCCTTTAAAAAAAATAAAAAAAGAGGAGTATCTAGAAGCTTCCATGAGTCCCACGAACTGGTCCAAATTGACCATAACTGACTCCGAGTATCGCAGAAAGTATTTCAGTGTTATATGTGGAAGGAGAAAATGACGCCAAGGAGGACGACGTTCGCTTGAACAAGCGGAAAAGAAACGCTAGGAAACTTTTGATCTCAGACGAACAATTCCAGACATTCTGCATGAAGAACGGTAGTTTCCGAGGGTTCGTGCCCGAGCCCAACTCGGTCATGGCGTCCAGTTATCTCATTCTCGATGAGTATCTTTGCTTCCTAGACAAGGGGGCCGGGGTTGAGAAACAGTCACGATCGATCCTAGAGGTTGGGGTGCAAAAAGCACTTAGTGAGATATACTGGGACGAAAAGGCATTTAGGAGACGTGGTGGCTTCTATGATTGGGAGAGGGATGATGTCAAGGCTACACCGATGACAATAGACTGTGGATCTTTAAGAAATGAGTCTCTTAGGTGGTGAGGGTATCATTGTTGTTAATTACTCAAATCGCAGGAGGCTAGATGGTTTCCTGGGATGGACCTGCCTAGGTGGCTGTCTAAAGATGTGAAGCTTCCCAATTAACTTAGAAGGACTCGGGAATCGATTGTATTCATCTGGCCAAGCTCTCGGGCAGAGTTGAAGATGAAATTCTACTACACTCAACATACGATAGTTGCTCAGATTTTCCTACTCTTATTTACTTCTGAGGGAAGATGAGAGATATCTAACGTACAACCCGCCCCTCATAAACTTCCATACAGTTAGTTACTCAGGTAATACAAGTATAGAGTCACAAACCACCGATCTCGCTAAGTCTCGCTGAAGACGACTCGGCATGTCACCTTTCTAGAACGGAGGCGTTACTTAAACTAATATTGATTTGATGAGTTGTTGATGACTATGGTAGATTTATACGTATTTGATTGCCTACGTGTGGCTGTGGCTGGAATGACTTTAGGCAATAAGGTACAGTTAATGAATGCTTTAGTGAATAAGTACTCTCGTCAATGCATTGATGTTAATGCTTCTATTCCATGGCAGTGAATGAATTTTGATATATCAGTGACTCCACTTTGATTTAGGGAGCTGTTATATAAAGGTAAGGCAAAGGCTTTAACTTGAAATTTTGTTTCTTTCCTTTAGTACCACATCTCATCTAGCATAATCAGGCTTGTTCAACTTTGAAACAAATACCAGATATCTCAGATGACACTGAAAGCAACCGCTCTGCGCCTGCAGCGCATCGTATCGAATGTGGAAGTGGAGCGCAAGTTCACCCCAGGCCCAAAATTCGCATCTCTCTTCCTATCTGGCGGCCAGACGAAAATAGAAACACAACCTCATAGATTTCTCGTCAAAACAAACTCCTCCTCTTTCACCGCGCTGAGTCAGCCCGGGGAGCTTATCCGTGACACCTACTACGACACACATGACAACCATCTCTGCAACCTTGGTCTCTGGGTGCGGCGCCGCCATGTACATACCTTGCCATTTAACCTGCCCAAATTAGAGCGCAACTTGGACGGCGAGATAGTTGCCGAGCGCGTTTTCCCGCCTCCCGTTCAAGACAGGTGAGTATCCTGGAGCCAAGAACATCTTGTTTTACTCTCGCTTCCCTAGTCCTAGACAAGAATGTTGCCTGTTAAGATTTACGACGGTCTGGCACCCAGATAGGCGCTCGATTTATTTTATAATGTTTAAAGTATGTTACTGACTGAGGTTTCTCGAGTAGCCAAAAAGAAGGCTGGAATGCCAAGTTGCGGGTCGCAGGTAACTTCAGCAATACGCAATTTGTTGAACTTGATGGAAGGGAGAAGGTCTCAAACGAAGTACTACGGATTACGGGGGCAAAGACGAAGCTCGAAGATTTACAAGTGGCCTCTGATCTCTTGACACGACGAGCATCATGGGAGGTTACGCAACTAGTGAACGGCACCGCGCCCACCCGAAGATGACTATTGTATTCGATGAAGTTACCGAGGCCGAGCCAGAGGCCAGCGATGTCGGATGCAGCGAATCCGCATTTAGCCATACAGTTGGAGAGGTGGAACTATTCGAGAAGTTTGTGACCGAGGACAAGGACAGCGCAGAACACGAGGCACTCAGAAGGGAAGTTGCCGCGCAGAGGATGGAAGAGCTCAAGGAATCCATGTGCGTGAACTCGGATCTATTCGTCACCACACCCGAACCCATTGGCAAACTCAGTGCATATAACACGTGGAGAACTTCGTGTCGCTAGTGTTTAGAGTACCATTCCGTTCACTGTCTTATGACAAATTATATAATTTTGTATTGGCCTCCTACTTAGTGATTCCTTATTTTTCTTGATTAATAGGGCATCCTCTAAAATCGGTGTAGAATACTAGCAGGTAACGAACTTTAGCGTGACACCTTTCAAAGCGGTGAAGCCGAAGGCGACCAATCCCAAGTTGCTGGATATATCACAATATTACTGTATGACAATCTAAGAGACGTAAATGGGCTGCGAAGTTTTGGTCGCGAAGCAGACTTAATACCATTGCCCCTATCGCCAGCTTCACAAGCGACATACACAATGGGGTCTCCGTACTCTAAGTTATACATGCCACTTCAATTTCTCTAATATCCACGTAGAAACCTAGTGAGTATAGTTCATCCACTAGAAGTTTGTAGCTTATTCTTTGAGCTTCTTTCCCCATTACTTCCAAGAAAATAGAGTTGTCACGCATGACCAGGGATCGGCTGGCGGCTCTGATCTACCTGCACAGGCCTGTAGCCACGCAGCCGCCGTGATGCTATAGATGGGAGTGCACCGGGCATGGTATTATAGAAAACATGTAATATAAATTTGTAATGTATATTCGTATAGTGTGTAAGGTTATAGCAGTTGAGTACCTCATGCCTTCACGTGCTAAGGTATGCCTCGGGAAGTGCTGGGGAACGTCCCCCACTGCTCCACGCCTGGATCACCCCTTAGCCCGTATCTAATAATGTACCTAAGAGCCGCCACTAGAGTGCTACTTTCAGGGGTCTTACAAGACGCCGAGGTAAAGGATTAAAGCTGGAGCCTCACCACCCACCAATTGCGCATTTGGCATAGAACCGACCGATGAGAAACGATAAACCTTCGACGTAACATAGTGTATACTACATAATTGTTTCTTTTGGGCGGACTAAAACATCTCATACTATCTATATTTGTGATCCACCACTTCTTTTGGTACATGCCCACCTCTTCTTCCGGTCGCTGATGCATATTGATGACGTCGGTCTTGGTGGTCTTTGATTATCACTAATCTCATCCCACGCGACGATTGGCGGCGATCGAATTCCCCCGATAAACGAACCACGACTTCATAACATAGCAGCATAACAATAGTAATACGTACGGAAGGAAAGAAAGAGGACGCGCGGTGATTGCGCGTGCGACTCGGAGTCGAGCCTGCAATGGCGGACTCGGTTGGTATGCACATCCTCGTTTTCCTAGTAATCTACTTGCATTTCATTTCTCTCTTGCCATTCCAATTGACTTGCGTGAGCGATTTGCGTTCCTTTCCTTCGCGCCTCCTTAGCGATATACTAATTCTTTCATCCCTCGCTACAGATCGCGTGTTTGTGCACGCGCTTAGCACAGTCAAAAAGATCCCCAAGACCGGTGCGTTGCGGCCACCGCCGGCCGACCGATTACGACTCTATGGCTTATACAAGCAGGCAATGGAGGGCGATGTGGATGGTGTGATGGAACGGCCGCGGTCTGGCTCAGGGTTAGATGGCGACGAGCTACAGCGCGAGAAGGATAAGTGGGATGCGTGGAATAGCCAGAGCGGCCTCAGTCGTACCGAGGCTAAGAGGCGGTATGTTGAGGCGCTCATCGACACCATGCACCGCTACGCCAACACCCCGTAAGTTACCTTTACGCCCGCGACGACCCGTTCTTCGATCGAGCGGCGAAGCCAGGCGGTCTCTCTGGAACATGGGGTTTTCGCTGACCGAGGAGTAGAGACGCTTCGGAGCTAGTCGCGGAGCTCGAGTTCGTGTGGAACCAGATTAAAAACAATAGCCCCTCGTCATCTAACTCATCACCCAAAGGTCGCTCTTCATTCGCCGACCCGCGGCGTTTTCAGCAGCCCTTAAGCGGGACCGAGGGGCCCATGAAGATACTGAGCCCGATGAGCGAGGACGATACTGCAGAACATAAGTACCGGGAAAACCAACAGGAGGACGAAGACGAAGACGAAGGTGATTTCGTGAAGAAAGGCGATCGTTGGTCGCGCAAAGTTGAACAAGCACTCGTGCGGTTATCGACGGAAATCGCAGCGTTGCGAGAACAGATCACGACAGGGCGGGAATGGAGGACGAAGAAAGAGAGAACTATTCCGGCCCGAATCGGGTGGGTGCTTTGGCTCGTTATGAAACACTTTGCTATTGATATTTTCGTCCTTGCTGTCATTCTCATCTGGATGCGAAGACGAAAGGACAGACGGCTCGAAGACCAAGTTCGAGCAATACTTCGGGTAGCACGCGAGTACGCGAGAAAGATTCTCCCCTCGAGATGACTGATAAACTCAGCAATGTGAGAATCGAGGTTTTCACTAAACGCATCGGTTGTTGGATCTTCAGTCATCTCAAAGACTTGATATACAGTCCAGGCTCGGCTTTCCCAACAACTATTTCTGCCCAATGTCACTTATTCCCAGGGTTTCGGCAGGGCTTCAGCTCTTCTTTCCGGACCGGCGAGGAGGACCGTTCCTCGCTGGCCCTGACGAGAAAGCATCTGATGTGTTGTATCCAGAGATACACGACTGCCTGGTTTACGTCTTCAAACTTGGGCATTTGATGTTGAACGTCCCGGTGCCTGGCCGATCAATTGGAAGCAAGCACCACATTATTGTCACTCGGGCCTCTTGTCCTAGGGTTGAAACGGCTGCATAACCCCGTCCACAGAAGAGTGCAGAAGTATATGTATTACATGGTATATCTGGGTCGCCTCTGGGAGCTACTTTTTAGGCTAATGCATTTTGTCTAGACTTGCGGCGGTACGCCAACAATTTTGGTGAAAAAGTAGAAAAATAGGAGAAAAAAAAATAGAATAAGATACCATGAATCTGCCAGGTTTTTTTCGTGAAGTCTTTCTCCATACTTTAGCACGCTACCAGTTGTCGCTTTATCTTCTATCGAGTCTAAGAGTGCTTGAATAGCAAAGTATTGTGGCTTTGGTGCATACCTAACGAGCCATTTCCAAGTAACTGGCCACCTTTGGGCATTACTTCATAAAATCCAAAGGTAGGCATTATGGCTGCCCCTAACTAGGTAGATAGAGAATGGATGAGCATTGGCCTAGATTACCTCATCTTGGATATAGGAGGAGTGTTTGTCTCTCCTCATAGTTTTAACTCGCCATCGAAATTCGTGATGATTCTCGTTAATTCTCTGGGAAAGCTTGGTAGGCTGGAATTCCTGTGATATCTTCTTTGAGGCTATCGCGATATCTCCTAGGCAGAAGAATTCAAAAACTACAAGCATTCAACAAGTGCAGTGCTTCGTGAAGGGGTTAACAACAAGAAAGTAGGAGCAAGCACCGCCTACGTTCACAATATAATCATATATAGCCAATTCTGTAGCCAAATACAATAACATCTACTTGGTACTCTATAACCAAAGTTTGCTCCTAAAGAGTGCCATTGCCTGGTTTTCATTTTGGAAGTTTAGGTAGGGGCTTTGTTAACCCCTGCATGAGCATCGCCTTAGGTAAGCGCCACCTATTTACCTACCTAAAAGTTATTGATATAACGCACGAGCTCACCGCTGAAATTATCGCAGCGTATCACTCTATAATTAATATATTAATCCTAAATGAACCTGATCGGCCATTTTTTGTTTCGGGGATAGGTGTTACCTAAAGTAAATACGTATGGCGGTATCACTTAGGTAGTTATCTCAAGCAACACGAGTTTGTCGTCGCCTGGGTAAGACCTACCTAGGCGTCTGCACCACCTTCCTACCTACCAAACCGCCTACTTCATTTCGCATCAAGCGATATGAGGCATCATCCCTTCCATCAACGTGTTTCGGGTCGTTTCTTCTAAACTTGTGCATTCTGTAAAAATCTATCATGCTTTTCCGTGGCTACGAACAATCCTATTAAGAAAGGACGGGTTGCCTCATCATTCATCTTTCGCCAGGCCCTCGGCAAGCGTGAACAACATTCCTTAAGCTGAAGACAACATCTTTTAACTAATATCCCAAACGTCGATTTCGCCAACAACAACGCTATGAATCAGGATGAGACGAACCAAAACGATCCAGGGGATATCCCGGTCTTGGCCAGCATCTCTCCGTCAATTTTCGTGCCGACTGACGAAGACTTTACCCAGCCGCAACCGCCGTTGTCGGATGACCCGAGAGAACGCATGGAAACTGCGATCAAAGCTCTTGATTCGCACGCCGCTGGGGTCGAGAAGAACATGGTGGCGATGCTGCTGCGCGAGGCCGAGCGTGTGCGCCGCGCTGGACAGGTCGAGCGCGTGCAGTACGACGTCTATCGTCGCCCAATCACGGAGCCGCAGCAAACGACGGACAGAGAACTGCTTCTTGAGGAGATTATTCTCCGCGAGGATGAGGAGGCTGTGCTGAACATACTAAGAGAGGGAGAGTACTGGCGCAACGAAGATGCTGGTGGTAGCCGAGAGCACTCACTTGAGAGACGGTCACACCACACGTCGCGTCCACCTGGCTTACCACAGCGGCCACGGGGACCCGGGATCCAGAATACATGGATCTCGCTACCATACGAAGCCAGAAGATGTTTAGAGTAGATGTGGACGAGTGGCGACAGACGCCACGCTCTGCGGCATTGGCACACGTGCTCAACTTGGTTAAATGGGGATGGGACGAGCAGCTAGAGGGACATAGGGCTGCTGTCAAAAAAGAGAAAGAGGACCGGAGAGCCAACCTCCAGCGTCAGATGAGAGAGAATACCTTCCCTCTTACTACGACTAGACCATCTACGTCTGCGCCACTCGCTCCCGGGCCACCGGAGCGGAGGGGATCGTTTACTCGTGACGCGATGGATATAGGCGATGCGATGGATATAGATGGCTAATGTGGTCTCATTTGTTCATCATCATCCACGGGCTATAGGAATACCCCAAACACACCGCATACTATATCCCTGAGTATGCACAGATATGATATCCTTAAGATGTCATGATGGGTAACCGATGTGGTTGCTTTCCATAACCAAACATGTCTAATTTTACAATATCATACCTTCTCACCCCATATTACGAAGCCCACAAAATACCTTAAGCCTGTTATTCTGAGTGGGAGACTATTGTATTGCTCGAAGGTGCACCCAAATCTTGTTCCGTATTTTCATTGATGTTTGCGCTATTCCGTTCCCACGGCTTCAACGGCACCTGCCTGGTTCCGTGAGTCGATATTGAAGGATCATCAATGACCGTATCTGGGATCTGCCGAATGCCCGGTATCGTCTCACCCGTCTCTAAGAACTTGACTATTTCCTCGAACTTCTTAGGGTACGGCAACGCCGCGCTGTCAGAAGTGGATGGCCCTGCGTTCTTAGGTATGAAGAGCTCGGCTTTAGGGGCTGCTCGCTGCCAACTAGGGATTGAGGAATCTACAGGCTCCTCGGCGGATTGATCCTGCGGATATCCGAATTCAGCATGGAGGATAGCGAGTCTTCTTTGCTCTGGTGGTACCTAATCCCTAGTTTAGCATTATGTACGACTCTCGAAAGACTAGGTGAGTAGGCGCATATAGGAAGACGAGAGGAATGAAGGGTGAGGATCAGATTAAGCTTAAGAATTACCTTTCCCTCTACCTCCTGTGCTAAATTGTGCTCAGAAAAGAGCCGGGGCTGAAGATTTCCTGTCGTTGAAAGCCACTGCTTATATGCGTCCTTGTCTATCTGGATCTGTATTCGTTCCGCGAATCTGTCGATGCGCATTTGGAGTGCGATCTCGGCCAACTGCGAACCCTCTGGTTCAACAGCGTATAAAGCGCCCATCAATTTCCGCTTCCCATTTCATGTTAATACCGGTATAATGAATGATTTGTAAATGATCTGCTTACATTGAACAACTGGTCAGCCTGCCAGGGATATGTGTCGAAAGCCTTGAATGCAACTTCGGGCTTCTCGGCCGCACGGCGCTGGATGTCAGCCACCCGCTGCGAGGCTGCCGGCGCTGCCATGATTTACTTCGTTGTGTTTGCCGGGTTCTATATATGTTGAGGATATAATATCTCTACAAATGAAGTATGTCGCAACTGAAAAGGACGAGACCAGCAATAGGGGCTTGATAGAACTTAATACCGGTATATCGCCCAAAATACGTGCTTTTCCTTTCGACTCGGTGCTGGCTTCACCACTCTCTCTTCACACTTATATAAGAAATTCAGTAATGTCTCAGCTTAGAGCGGGCAGCATTTCACGAGACAGGTTACCTAAACGTACACAGTGCCCACTTAGTCGGTACTTTGTACATGTAAATCGAGGCGCTAGAATAGAAACCGCCGCCCGCTGTAGCATCCGACTTGCTCCACTTCCATCTCTCATCTATCACACATCCCTGTCCTACTCTTCCACTTCCTCCATCTTTTAGAACTACCACGTGCGACGCTTGCTGGACATTAGCAAGCGCACACTCAACACTTCTCCCAATGCGTCGTGTAGCCATCAGATCTCTTCGGACGACCTGTCAATACCCTGTCCGGAATTTGCCTTGTGCAGGCCGCCCTCGACGTATCGTCTCGTCCCAGCACCCTAACCTTACGCTTACTCGGTCGTCTTCCTCTCGGTCTAACTATGCGCTGGGTGAACCGCTTCGATCCTCGATGTATATCCGCCGCTTCTCCGTTGCCCTGGTGTCAAGCCTCGTTGGGTACGGTGCCTGGTACACATACAAGGGCAACGGCACCTTAGACCAGACTTTTGGAAGGGCACTCTCCACCACCCCAACCCAACTCTCGAGTGACGCGGTGCCTACTCGAAACGTTCTCGTGGTTGGTGCCGACGAATTACATACCGGCACCTTCGTGGGAGAGGGCCCCATTTCAAAGAACGCCGATGGGAGTGGGAGAAACGTCTTAGAGATGCTCACACCAGATCAAGCGACGGAAAAGCTACGGCAGAATGAAGCTTCCTTCCTGGTCAACAGGGGACAAGGTGTATTACGGTACGACATTGTCCAGTTAGCAAGCAACAACCCAATTGAGGATGACCACGCCGAAAAGATTGTCGAGGTAGCTGGACAGGACAAATCAGCCAACGAGTGGATGTTCTGGGGTGTTTTTGATGGGCATGCGTACGTTTCATGAACCTACTAATCTTGGTTGACAAAGCTAATAGTACGCTTAGCGGATGGACTACATCGGCCAAGCTACGGCAAACATTAATCAACTATGTTGGTCGAGAGCTAAATACGACATACAAAGCCGCCGAAACTCTAGGTACGGCGCCATCGCCTGAGGCTATTGATGCTGCGATGAAAGCTGGCTTTACCCGTTTAGACGATGATATAGTCCATGGTAGCGTGGAAAAGGTCTTGAAGTCAAATTCGAAAACAGCCGCAGCTGAATTACTGGGACCAGCTCTGTCAGGATCATGTGCTCTACTCTCATTCTATGACAGCAGCTCCAAGACCCTGCGAGTAGCTTGCACGGGAGATTCGCGAGCTGTGCTGGGTCGGCGGAGCAATTCTGGTAAATGGACTGCCACAGCTCTTTCCGAAGATCAGACTGGTAGCAACCCGAATGAAGAGGCCCGCTTGCGCAAAGCACACCCTGGGGAAAGCCGTGTCGTCCACCATGGCCGAGTCCTCGGTGGCCTTGAGCCCACTCGGGCATTTGGCGATGCCAGTTACAAGTGGAGCAAGGCTATATCTGACCGACTTCGCACCTCGTTCTTTGGTCGACACGCTTCGCCATATCTGAAAACTCCTCCTTATGTAACAGCTGAGCCTGTTGTGACTACAACCCAAGTCCAACCCGAGAAGGGTGATTTCTTGGTGATGGCTACGGATGGGCTCTGGGAAATGCTGACGAACGAGGAAGTTGTTGGACTTGTTGGCAAATGGATTGAAACACAGGCCATCGAAACTCCCTCGCAACTTAACTCGTTATGGTCCAAGATATTTGGTTCCAGTCAAACTCTACCTGTCGAAGCCGGGAACAGTGAGGGGTTGGACGGCCAGAAGAAGCCGATCCGCCTAGCCCAGTGGGGTATCTCGCCGGATGAAAAAGAACGATTCGTTGTGAAAGACAAAAATGTCGCGACGCATTTAATTCGCAACGCCCTCGGGGGCAAGAATGAAGAGCAGGTCTGTGCTTTGTTGACTCTCGTCTCACCATTCTCTAGGAGATACAGGTAAGTCATGCCAACTTTCGTTTGATCCCCAAAGCTAACACATTACGTAGGGACGATTTGACAGTGCAAGTGATCTTTTTGGTAATGGTCAGAAGACGGGTGAAGTTCTAGTTAATCAGGAGGCCTCTAACACCATACGATCATCTATCCAACCCAAACTATAGAAGACATTAACAATTCTTGGTCCATTCCAGCATTGCATTAGTCGGACGGGAATATTCATGCTTTGGTAGATATCCAAAATTGTGTATTAGGTACTTAAACAGCTTGTATGATATAGAACCAAGTGAGCGCGGCGTTGCTGGATGCGAGGGTATAGGTTAGGTGTCTACAAGAAATTTGGTCTCAATCCGGCGAAACAAATAAATACCATATATATAACTGCTCTAAACCCAACGACGTAGGAAAAGTGATTTGCCTCGTTACGTAGTAATGTCTTGCCATATAATACACCTGGGCGCCGCTTGCATGGCTTGAATATTCGATTATGGGCTCATCGAGCTCATCGAGCGTGCCCCGCTGAATGCGTCCGAGGTGCATTTCTCCCCAGCACTCCAATGCAACCCAATCTCCTCACCTACCACATGGGCATCTTCCCCCAACCTGTGTACATCTCGCCACGAGCCGATTGGAGCGCATCTATGATTGCGTTGTCGAGCGGGCCTCGATCTTGTCTTTTGCTTAACGTCCCTATGTACTCACAGAAGGCGGTGTAAGGTCATTATGGGGTTATAACACTGGATTTCACCTATTGCTTACTTTTGGGCTATTAGCAATGCCAAACAACTCGATATGCTAGGATCAAGAAATATGGCTTCACCTTGGAATGATGTTTTTTGCCGAGCGACGACATATGGGGAACCTATGTCTAGCTAGGTAGATGGGATACATAAACCCTACATCTTTGAAGCGTTAATCTAGTAACGGACTAGGGTTCGATGCTGTATCTGTTGCGCCGACCGTAATAAATGCTCTGAATAGAATTAGCACGGGATATTGCTCTATAGGTTTGGTATACTTGTCAGTTAACCCTGATTATCATACTAGCCGAATGATATAAGCCTCAATAAGACTCCCGTGCTTTTCCGGGCCAATTAACTGCTTTAAGCGAGGCCCGACGAACAGCCTATTTATGTTCTGTGGTTGGTTGTTTATAGCAAGGCTTGTTTAATGGCTCAGACCTTGATGCTTAGGTTGGATACCGAGATATCTGTAGCGACGGATCTGGACTTGAGAATGTTTACTTCAGTTTGTGAGGCGATCGTGTATGATTCTTAGGGCCTTGTTGCGATCGCGCACGACTCCTACCGTGTGTTGGATCTGGAGTAACGCTTCTTCTATCGTACCGATATATCTTAGATAGGCCGCTTCTAACTCGTTAAACCGGGGTTTCTAGGTACTGGGGTCCGACATAATGCAGAGATCGATAACAGCAAGTAGTAGTGCTGTGCTATATGTTGTCGCGTAGAAGTGGATATATACCGTTAATACTCTCGGAGTATTAACGGCGTCGTTTTTATTCCGTGAGATATGTTATGCTAAGACTTTATTTTAGCTTACATCTCGCTCGACCATCAGTCAGCACCCAGGTATTCAATAGCTTACGTAAAACAAAGAAGACGTCGTTTAACGTTGATAATTCGTGGCTAAGTATTTATCGTTGCCGCAATGGCTGGAAGTTGGAGTAGGTAATATAGAGTAGGTAGTATATGGACGAAAGCTTGGAAGAAACAAAAAAGAATGCAAAGACGATCGGGGGTAAACTGATACTTATAGGCACAGGCTCTCTACAGCGAGCAAATATAGCAATCCAAGAAGCCTTCTAACAATCTAGTAGTAAGACTTTCTCAGTTGTCCGAGTACTTCCTTCTTCAGGTCGTCTTTTTTAAAGTAGGTAAGTAATGACAATATATAGTTTTAGTCTAAACATAGTAGCTAGCATACGTCATGCTCCGGATCGCCTAAGCATCGGCAGAAACAACCATTATATCCGTAAAACTATATTACATAGTAAGTTACTGCAACTTAGAATCAATCAAAAGCATCAATACTACTTAGGTAGCAAGGCAAACGATATCCTAGGTATAGAAAGCATATGTGACCTTAACTCCCTGCACAGTAGGTACCTAGTCATTTAGTTTGTACCTACCACAATAGAGCTAGGGAGTCAAAAGGTTTCTCTCCATCATCCAACTCTACCCTGCATACATAGCTTGCATCTGATAGGTACGTCAAAACTAGCCCAAGGTATTTACAACTTAAACCAGTTGGGTGCTCTCATAATCCCTAGGTATCTACTGCTTTAAGTATTTTTTTCGGTACACCTTCTCCGTACTACTTATTTCTGTTCTGCACCCCTCGTTCTTTTTCAATACATACTACTGAACTTCCAATACTAGAAACATACCTAGTACTCTACCGAATTCAGTGTTTCCGCTAACTTGTTAGGATTACCTAATTCAATCCAGTATCGCTGTACCTACATCTATAGATCATAAACAACGCCGTCGCCTCTGTGGGCCCATCCTGACCAGTACCTAATGAAACCCCGCAACACTTTGTGTTGAATCACTACTGGGTACGCCTCACATAAATATGAGACATTCTATCTCTTCGATCCGTTCTTTTTAGGGCTGGCCTGTGCATCGGCGACATTTCCACAGAATGTTCACTTGGGGGCCATCGAGCGTCAACAGACGGATTCGGCTGGGCGGAAATGGCCTTACGCACCATTCAGCACAAAAGGACGGGACGTAGTGAATAGTCGCGGAGATGTCATCACATGGGCTGGGGTCAATTGGCCCATGAGCGGTAAGCAAATGACGGGAATGGGGTCACTGAAGAATGAGAGATGAGGGCTTTGAGCTGAGCATCAGTAAGGCGAGATGATACCTGAGGGTCTGGAGTGGAAATCAGCCGCCGACATTCTCGATGATGTAGCCAGTGTTGGATTCAACTACATTCGCATGTACGAGCGCCTTATTCTCTAATTCCCGGCGTCTGATTCCATATATGTGTATCCTCATGCGTATTCAGGGGTTACGCCATCCAGATGATCGACGAGATCTACGACCGCAAAGGACAGGACGTCCCGTGATCGATGCTTCGACAGCCGCCCTGGGCTCAGTAAACGGGACACGGGTCGCAAAGGCCATCATAGCTAAGAACCCTAGCTGGACACTGGAAACGACGCGTTTCGAGATCTGGTCAGACATCGCGAGTACGGCGCTCGCGAAGGGGATATTCATCCACCCGGATGTGCACGTCGGCAAGGCCCATGGTGCTGCAGCCATGTGGACGGAAACGCGTGGTTCGAGGATGTCTCCTTCCCCGTGAAGAACTGGCTGCGTGGTCTCTCGTACGTCGCGACGTGGGCTAAGCAGCATCCGAATGTCGTCTCCATGTCCCTGCGCAACGAGTTGCGCGAGAGCTGGAATCGCACAGATCTGTATCATAACTGGGCTACGCTCGTGGGAAACATGACGGCCGGCGCGGATGCCATCCATGCTGCGAACAGCGATCTTCTCATCACGTGGAGCGGGATGCAGTATGACCAGGACTTGTCGGCCCTCACGACGGGGAAGAACGTCCTTACGGCGCCGGTACGTATCTTGATCTTCTGATCTAGCTATTTGAAGAGTGCAACACTTTTCAGGCCGGAACTATGCCCTGGAAGCTCTTCACCCCGCCCAATACACATGGCGATAACTGACTTGAAGTTGTAGTGCTACAAGTGCACCGCGATTCGAGATGCGTACCGTCGGGACCCCGTCGTCTTCGACCTAACCGCCCACCCCTGGTCCAACAAACTCGTCTGGGAGCTCCATCTCTACAGCGGGAGCGAGGACATCGACACAGGGACATGCGTCATCATCGAGGCAGGACTCTATCGCAACGGCTTCAACGCGCTCGGCATCGAGCCGAACGCCGCCGGGTGCGCGCTCACGGGCGATTGCCTACCCGCGAAGCGGCTGACGCCCGTGATATTCTCCGAGTTCGGCCACGCGCAGGATGGCAGCCTGTACGACGACCTCCTGCAAAACTGCATCAAAAACTTCACCACACGATACGGCGTCAGCTGGATGACGTGGTCGCTGGCCGGGAGCTATCGCATCCGCCAGGGCACGCAGGGTCTCGTGGATACGTGGGGTTTGACGAGTCCTGACTGGAGCTCGTGGAACGACCCTGGAACTATCGAGGGGTATTGGAAGCCTTGGGTCCGGGCTATGAATGTTACTTACAAGGGATGAGGTGTTGGGTGATTGCATGAGAGCGTGTGTAGAATGATGGCCTGTTCTACATGTGCTTCTCGTTACTTCTTTACAGATATATATTTGCCAGGTATGTGTTGGTTGAGATGAGAAGCCTCGTGCTCAAACATTTGCCCCACGCTAATTTACGTAAAATCTAAGACAACATGTTATAAGTATTCGGACCAAACCATCAAATTATTATTATGACTTGCAAGAATCAATGATGTTATGTATGTCCTAGACCTTCTACATTAAATACACATGTGACCCTTCAACCTAGGCGTTGAGGGCTAGCTCCTGTGTCGGAGGTGATATATCATATAGCATGCACAAATGAGGACTTCAGTGTATTGCTTTTGCCTCGGATCTAAACCAGAATGAAACGCCAATGCCATGCTGTTCAGGCCCTTCCTGCAGGTCTGACCTGTCATCTACCATCCGAATCGTGTGGTCGTGTTTAGAGTCTGATATTCAGATCCATGCATTCGATCCTCCATTCTCTCTTGCCGAGCAGACTCCTCAACCACTCGATGCCCAGACCCGTCCACTCAGTCCGCTTGCGCGTGATCTCATCAGCGGCAATGCCAGCTAGAGCACTGGCAGTGGTATTCAGCGTCTCGATGGTGGTGCTATTGAAGATGTCGTAGCCGGCGGGTTCCGCGACGAAGGCGGTCGTGGTGGTGGCGTTCGCCGGATAATGCGAGTCTATCCAAGACTCGAAAGCGGCCGACGTCATCCGGGGCGCAAACCAGTTGCTGCTAAACTCGAAGAAGCACCGGTCGGACCAGTAGCAGGACGTGACGAACAGGATGAGCAGCAGAATCGAGCAGTAGACGCACGGCCGGTTCAGGAAGTATGTGCACACGAAGAAGAGGAAGATGAAGGACGGCGAGGCATTCGCGGGATAAAGAGGAGCGGGATCCAGCTGCGTTGACGGTTTCGGGTCAGCACGACGATGCGAAGCAAGTACAAAGAGAGGCAGGGCAAAGTGCGAAGCGGTGAGTGATGCTTACCTCCTTAGACAAAACATTGTAGCGAGCGATACAAATCGACGGGACGATGGATCAAAGTATATACTCGATGGATCACTTTCCGTGGGGGAAGTAAAACCGGAGGTATACAAGCTTGAGATCTTAGGACGCGCGTTGCGTAAGGAGTGAAGGGGTCAGCGTCGTGCCCGAATTGCACAAGTCGAAGGGTTAGGTAGGTGCTAAGACTGTTCGTAGATAGGGAGAGGGAGCTGTGCACGTTGGCGTATAGGTCATAAGGTAGGTAGGTTCGAATATGTTGCTGATGCAACCGGATCTAGAGGTCGGGAGCGATAGTGGTGGTGGTGGTACGCTACATTGGACGGCGGACGGTTGGAGCCGAAGTGATACAGGTGTGTGGTACCTGTACTGCCCTGTCATCAGCCCCCAGATTTAGGTATTTGAGTTTACCTAGCTGCAAACTGCCAAAGGAGGTGACGCACGAGCTCGTCCAATTAAACCATGGCGTCAGAGCCTTTTCCCTGCTGAAACTGGAAAATATGGGTCGGTGCCTTACGGAAATGGTAAGGCGGCTCCTAATTACCAATTGCCCATCATCCAAAAGGCAAGGACGAAGCATCTTATTGATCTACCTATGTTATAGCTTCAATTAGTGCTAAGGGATCGAAAACGGGCTCTCTGATACAAATGGAAGGGATGTAGGTAGGTAGAATCAATATGCACTACGTAAATACATTTCTTTGCTAAAAGGGATTTCCTACTCCAATTATGCTGCGAGGTTGCTTACAGCTCGTCGCATCTTGAACCATTTCCAAGATATCCCTAAAAAGATATTTGAGTACCCCGCCAAGGTATTAAAATATATGGTACTACTACTAAGTAGGTTACTAGATCTTCGTATCATACAGTGCCTTGGTACTTCAGTAACACAGTCAACCTACAGATATGATGATCTCAATAGCGATGTTCAGATGAAGCATTACACAGCCGTGGAATCAGAAACTCTGCTTGGTATGAATAGATTGCGAATTATCTCTCCTACCTAAATGTCGTTTGCTTTCGAGATAGGTAATAACAGCAAGAGCGAATGGTGCCTTGAGTACCTAGGCAAGTAAGTAGGTAGGTACCTAGATAATGTAGAAAGCCACTGCACACACGCCTAACCTATTCGGCCGCGCCAGCTCATACCTGCATGACCGCCCAACCGCCAACCACACTGATCGAACATCAAGTACTGGTGGTTGAGTCTCTGGATTCTCGCGTCTTTCTCTCCCATGCAAACACTTTTTTACCCTCACGTCCCAGTTGTCGTGTAGAAATTTTGAACAGCAAGGGAGTGTAGCATCTCCCTATTTCCTGTGTTTCCTCTACAGTCGTCTTGTTGCGTCTGTCACCACCACTACCTAGGTACTTAAACTCTCTCTCGATATCGAATCCCCCCGACACCGCCACTTCCCATCACCTGGCACAACAACTCTCTACAGCACCTGGGCAGAGAATCGGGATTGCAAACGCTTTGTCTAAGACAAAATTTAAGGTATCTACCAGCTGGCAGCCTGCAACCCGCCCCGCCAACCCGCCCCAGATTGATCGATCGGATTGATTATTCATTGTCAAATTTGACGAGGCTGGAAGGAAGTACAGAGGTCGCGCGCCCGCACATCCGTTCCGTTCCGTTGATTAGGCTCGCAACAATATCTCTCCATCAATTTACCTCGTCGCTTTCCTCCTCCTCATCCATCTTCATCTTCATCATTCCCTAATCCCGCATCCCGCCCCCCTCCAATCGGTTGCGTGTGCATCACACGGTGTTTGGGTTTTCTTGCTTCGTCGCATTATCATTGATTTGATTGTCTTGCCTGGCGGCTTCGACGGCCGGCACTAGTTTCAGAGCTCACCACTCAGGTCGCAGCTCCACGCTGTTGCATGTGGGCCGCCTCGCCGTCTCACTCAATTCAGTCCTCGCTATGGCAAGCTACAACAGTCTAAACCCGCCTAGTGGCGACGACCAACAAAACACCCACCTGCAGGCTATGTATGCCCGTTTGCAAGCTGCCAGAAACGCACAAACGCACGGCGAAGATTCTGTTCCTGCCTCCTCCGCAGCACACGACCTCTTGTCGCGCTTTCACAGCTACAACCAGGCATCCAACCCGCACGACTACTATGGTCAAGCTTCTGCTGAGTCGCCTGTGACCGGTGTGGACGATTATCCTCCCCCTGCTGCTCCGACACCACCCACCGGCTTTGGTCATTCGCATCATCCTCCCGGTGCCATCGGCAGCTTCCCCCCATTGGCACAATGTCGTCCTCCAATTCTACTAACACGGCCGACCAGAGTGTCAATTTGCTGAATCTGCTCAAGTTCAGTGGTGCGCAGGGATCAAACTCGCAAACTCATTCGCAGGCCTCGCCCGCAGGCAGTGTTCATGGTCTATCCTTCGGCCCTTCACCTTCTCAGACGCACGCGAACCCTCCTCCGCTCCACGCGCCCGTTCCCATGCCCGCTGATCCCCAAGGTCTGCTTGCCACCCTTATGAAGGGCAACATGCACAATGAGATCGCAGCTCAACGGGCGGAACACCAGAATAATCCTCGCGATGCGTGGAACATTACGTCCCCCCTCCTACGAATACGCAAGAATATTTGCTTAATCTACTACATCGTCCCAAGCCAGCGCAGCACGACCAACCGTCGACAAACGAATCCTCACAGCCTCCTACGCTGACTCCTCAGTCGGCCAACGACTCCCCCGTGGATCACTACAGGGACTACGTACCAAGGCAGGCTCTCCTCGAGAACACTTCCCACGATTCGACACCCCTGCCGCATCAGTTCGCATCATCACCCCAGGCTAAGTACGATTATCACTCGCCATCTTCTCAGCATAGCCATCATGACGGAACCCACAGGTCCAGCAGATTTGACTATACCAACCCATTTGATGAATTTGCGGCTTCTCAAGATAAAGATTCCAAGGCATCTACCCCAGAGACCTCTGCCCCTGCGGCCCCAATGCCTACAGAACTTCCAGCACCAACTTCTATCAAAATCTTGCAGAAGACGACATCTGCCAGTGCGTCTCCGGGAAATGCCTCAGATCACAAACGACCCTCGACCTACCATAGCCCAGTTGTGAATACCGAGCCTACTCGACCTCGACCTGAGCGCTACCCTTCCGATGCCAGTCGGAGTCACGGTTCTCCTTATACTACCACCTCTCACTCCGATCGTCTCTATGAGCATGAACAGGAGGAAATCGGGGAACAGTTCAAGAGGCCATTACAGATCTAGCAGAGAAGGCAGACCTAGAGGCTCAGGAGGCTTTAGCGCGAGCTGAGCACGAAGAGGTGCAGGCACAGATTGTCGCTGACCTCGAAGAGATGGTGAGCGCCAGGACTGACGCCGAATTTCAGGAATCGGCAGAAGCAGCCGCTAGAGACATCAGCAAAGAGCTTGAAAAGGAGGAAAATGCCGAAGCCTTGGAGTCGACGTACTCGCCACAGGTCGCCCAAGCCATTCGTGATATTGTCGATGATACTGCTCATGGCGCCATTGCCGATAGCTGGGAAAGTGCCGAGGCGGATGAGATTGTCGTAATTGAGGAGCCACCTGCACCTATCAAGGTTTATAACTTCCCATGAAACCATGGATCTCGATTACCATGCAGGATGCTTTTGACGAGCCTCGTCCTCAGTTTCGAGACGAAGTCATTCTGGACATCGCCCGATTGAAGAAAGAGTTCGACCAAATCGATAGAAATCTCGTTGCAGCTACCCTCCTACATAGCGTATGGGATGTCAAAAGCAGGTGGTCTACGCGTGATTCGTCAAGAGGACGGAAAAGATGCCAAGCTCTTCACAGATACAAAGGACCGCGTGTTCAACGTAGCTGTATCGTACACTTCGGACGATGGTGATATTCCTCCGGAGGAATCTATCATCGGCACTGGTATCAGTGGCACTGTCTATTACATTCAGATTAGGGGTGGGGGCAAAGACCACCTCGAGGAATCACACCCGGAACAGTATGGATTTGCTCTGCCTCCGGCAAGCACGCAGGAAGGCGATGCGCCAGGTGGTATTCTCAAGACTCGTGCTAGGACCTCGGCCACCCACCCAGAATACTTCGCTGTCGGTCGTGGAAAAACTTAGCATTATATGGCCAGCCGTCGTCATGCAGAAAAACATCTTCAAACCCGGCCACGATCGCCTTGTTGATACTGAGAAGCTCGCGAAAGAGTGTGCTCTACGGATCAAAACCGGAAAAGCTGCAAAGACTTCACTTTCAGTCGGACGATACTACCATTGTATCTCTCGACAAATCTGGCCGTGTCAAGTTCTGGGATGTACGAGACCTTACAGCAGTTGATATGAATTCTGACGTTCGGTTCCCCATGCCAGCTCACGCTTCTCTTGAATTAAGGAGCCGTTGATGACCCTTAACACTACCCCGGAGGGCGAGAAAGCATGGCCAACTTCTGTGTTATTGCTGGATAAGCAACGGCCTTACCAGAAGCGTTGTGCCCTGCGCTACATGATTGTTGGCATGAAGCAGAACCATACACTGCAACTATGGGATCTTGCTCTCGGGAAGCCAGTGCAGGAATTCAACCTGCCTCATAGCAAGGAGTCTGACGCTGTATGTAGCGTTATGTACCACCCTGCTACGGGTATGGTCGTAGTTGGGCATCCAACCCGCAATTCCGTCTACTTCCTCCATCTGTCGGCACCAAAATACACAATTAAGGGTTTGTCACAAGTCGACTATATACAGAAATTAGTCGCCAAGGATTCATCTATTCCGGAGCCGGATTCAACTGCCGTCATTAGTGGTGTACGGGAATACTCCTTAGCGAATAAGGGACTGCTCCGGAGCTTAGATATCCTACAAAATCCGTCTTGTTCGTCATCTAGCGATGAACAATCTCTCTTCGACCTTTATGCGATGCATTCCAAAGGTGTCACCGCTATGACTATAAAGCAAGCCGACTTGGGATGGGCCAAGGACAATAAGGTTGTCCTTGGAGCTGATGCGACCGAAAGTGGGCTGGTCAAGATCTCTAAGTTAAAGGAGCTACCTAGCACCATTGTTCCAGAGCCTCACGCTGCGGAGGAGCAGTCAGCTCCCATCAAGATTACATCGCGGTCCGCCGTTAAAGACAGTGCAACACCGCATACTACGTCCTCGGCTTCTGGTCAAGAAACACATAAGAGAACCGGTGAATCCAGCGTGCCCCACTTGCAAAACGAGCGTAAGGAGTCCGATATTCCCGTTACGCCTGTCAACCAGCTCGATAAGTCCGAGAAGAAGGCCAGAAAGAAGCGGGAGAAGGCCGCCGCCGCCGCAGCCGCGGCTGAGAGGCTTGCCGCAGAGAATACGCAGTTCAATGTCAGCAGTAACTCGCCTCGTGTTGAGACTATGCCTTCTGCGAAGAACGCCGAGCCCAAAATTACTGCCTCCCCCTCACTTCAGCAAACCATGTCGATTGAATCTGTTCAGGCAGCTGTGAGACAAATCTCGACGGGTCTTAGTGAGAAATTGACTACAGTTATTACGCATGAACTCAAGGATCATCGTGTGAAGGTAGAATCCGAGTTTCGCAATCGTTCAGACTCGTATGCGAAGAGCCAGAAAGAACTATTGGAACTCGTATCATCAGTTCTTAACGAGAATACCCAAGCTGTTCTCTCTAGGACTATCACGGACCAATTCGAGGATAGTGTGATTCCTCATCTAAGCAACCTGATTACGAAAACAATTGAAACCCAGATCGATTCTAAGCTAGGTGGCAAAGTATCTCACTCGGTTAACAACCAGCTGCAGAAGACTCTCCCTCACGCAGTCACCCATGCGCTCCAAAAAGCAGACTTGACGAAGTCTATTTCCGAAAGACTAGCCGCTAGCGTGGCTCTAGATATGGAAGAGTCGTTCCGTGAGACACTAGTTTCGAGCATAACACCGATATTCAGCGACATGGCTGTGGCTTCCTCGCGTTCCTTGATTCAAGATGTCCAGCGTCGAACATCAGAACAAATCCAGGAGTTTGAACAGCGCCACATCGCAGACACTCACAAGATTGACCAGCTCACTGCCATTGTATCAAATTATCTGATACGGTCGGTGAGATGGCTGCAGCTCAAACGCAGTTCCAGGACCGACTTGTTCAGATGCAGCTACGGCTATCCCAGGACCGTGGTCCAGTTCAACAAACTGCACCGCCTGTTCTGAATCAGTCTACTTCATATGGAAGCCCATCAGCGACTTCTAGCAACCACGGCAATCATGGCAACCATGGCAGCCTTGGAAGCCAGCTCATTCCATACCCCAGTGGTAATCATTCTAACTCCACTAAAGGCACTGAGCTTCAGAATCTCATTACGAGTGTTGCGGCTCACATGGAGCGAGGTGAATATGAGGCGGGGTTGATTCGTTGGATCCAGCTCCCACGGCAACATGATATTTTTGACCAATACATTGTGAAGTTTGACCCTCAGATCGTTCGAGACATGCCTGCCCTTGTCTCGCTCTCGGTTGCTTCGGTTCTCGCCGAGCAACTCGATGGCCCACACCTTGTAGAAAGGGTCACTTGGGTAGAGCATGTGTTGAACAGTCTATACAGCAGCCTTCCACATATTACTGTTTGTACCCTCCTATTATCCATCCATGATCCCCGAATTAACACCCTGCAGGACCCAGCAGTACGCGATGTGATTCCCAAAATCATGAGCACGTTCCTTGAACGAGTTGAGAAGCTTTTCATGCGCATTAGCGGCCGTGCCCCTTCAGATCCTATGCTTCAACACCTCTCTGCCATGACCCATATGGCAAAGCGGATCCAGAGTTTTGCTCGAAACCCGACCTATTAATTGCTGGACCTTGGGCGAGTTGTTTGAGCCGCCTGTCGACGTTCGTTTCCCTCTGCATGCGTGGATTAGCTTGCTGGGAGCCTTGGCGGACCGGTCTTGTCGGTATGTCAAATTATATCGCGCCATTCCTTTCCGATATTAATTATTAGGCAGGATACCCAATTTTCGTTTTCGTATCAACACTTAATTATCATCAACCTTTCATCGTACGATCCGGCATTCTAAGCTGGAAAAGTACAGCATTAGTCTCCAATGGCTAAGTAACAATCGACTCTGTTACAGGAAGTTTCTTTCGGGTATGATGTTGCCTCAAGGCGGGGTATCACATTAGAACGTGGGAAAGTCCTGACAGAGATATGAAGACATTTTGGTCTCCGCAGAGACTTAGCATCATTAACTTTTTGCACATTGCGCGTATAGCGTTTTTCGGATGGAATGACGATCACGAATCTCATTTTCATGTAGATTAAATGGACCTACTTCATCTGGGACATTGTAGAGTAATTAAAAAAATGGCGAGGCACGGGCTATCGGATGCTCTAAAACGCTTGATTTTTCTGCAACAGCAATTCAGCTGGCAGTTACTGCCATCCAGTCTGAAATCTTGCGTTTCATTTGTCTATTTCGGTTTGCCACCTGCTGACTAACTTTAACTGCTACGTTCATATCGCAATGACGTAAGCTGGATGTAAACGAGATCTTAACTACTTTTCTGAGTACTAACTAGTAAATTCATATTGGCGTTGTTCTTAACCTCAACCAAACCGACCACAAAAGATGACACTAAAAGTCAAACCCTTTGAAGACTTAAAGGTACTTAAACACCAGATTCCAGCCTACAACTTGGTACCCAACACATCTATTCAGCGGAAACCGCTCCTGGTCTATAAATCCATCTTCTCCAATGCCATAGCCTCCGAAATAGAGTCACTATTGTCGGATGCGGGAGTCGTGACGCCACAGTGGAGATTTACCATGTACACAACATCGCACTTCCACAGCACGTCGCACGAGGTCCTGGCGGTGACGAGCGGCAGGGCGAGCATCTGCTTCGGGCACGAGGATAATCCTGGGAAGGTGATCTGTGAGATTGAGAAGGGGGATCTCATCATCATACCAGCGGGCGTGGCCCATCGCTTGCTGGAGGTTCTGGAGGGCGAGTTTGAGATGGTTGGGTCGTATCCCAAGGGGTATGATTGGGATATGTGCTATGGCACGCCAGATGAAGAGGGGAAGGTTGGGAGGATTCGGGAGGTGCCGTCGTTTGATCGGGATCCGGTTTATGGGGAGAAAGGGGCGGTGTTAAATGTTTGAGGTGGTGTTGATTTACTCGTTAGGTTTAATTGCTTGTAGAGCATTCATTTCATCCGTGAGATAGCGTTTACAGCCTTGGAATCTCATGGAACGAGTGACAGTAGTTACGCAGTGGTTCCTTTCACTTGAATCAACGACAAATATAACATTTACCAGCTGGCATGAGAGAAGGAAATTGGTGACTTGGAGTATTATGTATTTGTCTGTTCGACGAGGGAATGAAGATACCCTAATCCTTTATTTATTTTATGGAAACACTCAACAAATTGAGGCGACAACTTGTGAGACGAAGCAAGAACTCTAATATCAATTTCTCCCAAGGAACTTTTCTCGTACTCAGCGATGATATTGTGCTTGTCGAGGCCCTGTAAAAGCCGCAAACATTTGTTGTTGCTCGATTAACTTAGAACAACATGCAGCTTTCCGTTTCAGCTCCTTTAAAGAAATAAATAATAGAGATTCTTTGCGGGCATCTTCTTTTTGATTGATACGCCCTTGGGTACGAATCATGCCAGCCCGCCTATGAACCTAAGTAAGGGTACGGAGGAGTTGCGTTCGGATACCGGGACAGGGTCTCGAGAATCTATGTTTTCCCTCCAATCAGTGTGTGCGCTTTCGTCTATCGCATCCTTACGTTAAGATGTAACCCCAGCAAGTGGAGTTGATTTAGACGTCGAAGCCAAGAAATTTCCGCATCTGGTTTCCTCTGGGGTGCAGTCCATCGAGTTCATTTCCTCATTCGCGGATTTTAAAGATACGAGAGGTACTGTATGCTCAAGGATGGAGTCTGAATGAACACCTTCTTGAATAATAGTGTCGTGAGTCGAGATGTTATCAAGCATGGCGGAAAAATACGGCTCGAAGCTTTACTTGAAATACCGGCGTCGGCCTACGGCGACAAGCTCAAGCCGCCAAGTCTTTATATTGCAGTGGCTCGTCTCTTGTAATTGAATAACAAGACTGTTAAGTTAACTCCGACGTCAATCACTATGAAGTTTACCTGTGCTGCGTCCGCCATATTGGCCGGACTTGCCGCCGCCGCGCCCACACCGACCGAGAATGGCCATCTGGACGGACGTACAGTAGAGAAGCGAGCGTCTATTACTGATGCGTGCACGGTCGGGTACTGTACTTCGAACGGAGGGTAAGCTACTCACTTGAACTCCTCTAACGACGTTCGAGGAGCTTCCTTGCTGACGACAGGCGCTAAGTACTACTGGTGGTGCTGGAGGTACCACGACAACTGTTTCAACCTTGGCGCAATTCACGGCCGCAGTTCAAGCTGAAGACCCAGCCGTGGTCCTTGTCAGTGGAAGCCTGACTGGCGCGGTGAAGGTAAATGTCACCTCGAACAAGAGCATCATTGGCAAGACTGGATCAAGTAAGTTCATGCCTAATTCCATCTGCAAACCCCTGCAAAGCAAAAGATGGCATAGAAGCTGATCCAAACAGGCCTTACGGGGATTGGACTCACAATTCTTGGCCAATCCAATGTCATCATTCGCAACCTGAAGAGCTCCAAGGTATTGGCGGACTATGGCGACGTAGTCACTATCCAGAAGTCGACTAATGTCTGGGTCGACTCGTGCGACTTTTCCTCCGATCTTGACCATGACAAGGACTATTACGATGGGCTGCTAGACATTGTCCACGCGTCCGACTGGATCACCGTGAGCAACACCTACTTCCATGATCATTGGAAAGCTGGGCTTGTCGGCCATAGCAGCGACAACGGTGCCGAAGGTAAGATACATCTAAAAGCTATTCGGTCATCAGACGCCTTCATATTGTCTATTACGATCACTAACTGTTAGTTTCTCCAGACACTGGCCACCTACATGTCACCTATTACGGAAATTGGTGGGATAATATTAACTCCCGGACGCCCATGTACCGGTTTGGAACAGGACATGTCTTCAAGTGAGTATCAAGAGTTCATTAATGTTCACCTTCCTCTACCTCATTACTACTTCACGCTTTGCGTTTCGTAAGTTTTCATATGCGAGCAAATACCCACGGCCGAAACATCAAGCGATACATAATAGAAAGGCAAAATACTGAGAGAGAAAAGTCAAGCTGACCGTCGCCGTTTCTTACAGTACCTACTTTTCCAGTGAGCTTGAGACAGTTGTAGACACCCGGACAACGCGCAAATGCTCATCGAGAGCTCGGTATGGGAGTCCTGCCCGAAGAAGGCCATCTTCACCAACGATAGCAATGTCGGTCCGGGCTATGCTGTCGTTAACGACATTGATCTCGGCGGTAGTGAGAACCTCGCGCCGGTTGGCACGCTTACCTCGGTTCCTTACTCTTATACCCTTCTCGGGTCGAGTAAGACCAAGGCATATGTTACCGCTAATGCGGGACAGAAACTGTCTTTTTAAAGTAGATAGAGGGCATAGAAGAGGATAATACGTCTGTATTGACTGAGAAAAAGGTTCATCTTCTTTGTATATACGATTAGCATGGTTTAACGCTATGAATTATACAGACGAGCTTGAAACTACTACCTTGTTCAATGTTCTAATCTTAGTCTGCAATGTTTAAGTCAAGCTCATAATTTCTTGTTGATCTTTTATTATCATGTTAAGTCAAAACTTGCAGTGTAAGACCTCAGATTTCTAGGCTCTGCCTTTATAAAAGGTAAAATTCAACCGTCCGTTTGTAGACTTGATGACGGGATCGCCGTTGCTATTATCCATCCAAACTTCACTTGCATTGCACTTAGACAACTCCCAATCCTTAGCTGCCTGGTTCGGCGTGTCGCCAACTAACTTATCGAGGACCTTAGTTCCTGTTTGTTTGACAGAGAGGGCGGAGGCGGGAGCGCCAGTAAGAACATCTTCGTCGCACTTACGGCTGGTATTGGTGCCGTCCGTAGTAGCCACGCTTCCGCCTCCATCACAGCCTTCAAGGAAGCTGATGTCGCCCCAGATCCAGCCGTTAGGCCCAACAGTCGACTTGAACCACGTACCGAGATTGTGTACTTTGCCATCTAAGTTGACCTCCGTGGTACCTCGGACGATGCGTCCTTGCCAGGTCCCGCAAACCGACACAAAGGCAGTCGCACCTGCGGGAAGCTTGGCGAAAGCAGACATGTTAATTCAAACATACGGCAATGGCTTCAGGTGGAAGGACTTGCCGAAAGATATTTCCATGGATGCTCATCTCGACTATTTTCGTAGAGAAAATAATCAGCTTCCGGAGAATCATCTTGATTCGTGATCCAGAAACCAGGCCCTTCCTCTTTATCACCGTCTGATAATGAAAGTGTTATCTGAGGCGTCAATTGAAAGACACGGTTAGTTACTTACTTGTTGATATTGCTGGGTCATCTAAGCCACCACAATACTGGATATCCGGTTCTGTCCCAGTGTATCCACGCGCGGTGGCCTGACTTTCAATACTTGCAGTGCTGAGTGCATCTCCTGCTGCATTTGGCACGAGGTGAGGAAGTAGACACCACCTAACTAGAGTAGGTATCATCTTACATAGTGTTAGCAATCTCTAGTTTTCTTAAAGCATCTGTAGAAAAAAGTAGGACGTAACGACTCACCCTGGATGCTAATATGCTACTAACTGCAAGAGACCTACGATAAGGAGTTGGACAGTCGCAAATAGGACTTGTCAAACTTTGCGTACTTATTTTCAAGCGAATATAATGCTCAGAATAATAGACGGATCACTTGCTTAAGGATTTAAAATGAGGCACTACTTGATGTCTATTTCACTCAGTCTACGGACGACATATATGGGACTTACAAAGAGGTACTTGTGAATCAAAGTCAGCTGATCGGTCACTACCGTTGAGCATTCCACGTAAGTCTCACAGTGATTTCTATTATTTTACCGTAGTGACACGATTGCATACACGTCATCCAGCTCACGAGAATTGAGATGGACGATTGGGGTGCTACGTAGTACGTTACCGCAACATCGCACAAAGTACGCGGTCTTCCATACTCAATAATAAGCATTCTACAATGGGCGACGTGGTGTTACTGGGCCGAGCGCGTTACCCCTTTCTTCCTCGGTCCCGTGTTTTGTAGAACATTAGGTTATTGAGCAATTAGATACTGACTGCCTGAACAAGCAGGTACTCGGCTGACTGACACTTGGAAAAGAGGAAGAATAAGACACATCCTTTCATGGACATAATGAATAATATTAACGTTCTACTCGATATCAAATTGGTAACGCCCCAGAATTCTCGCTGCCGTTCATAATGAACAAAGATATCAAAACCAGAATATGAATAACCACCCTCTGTTGCCCAAGACACATCATTGATTTGAATTGAGCAAAACATACGTCTGGTGATTAGGGTCCGGTGTCACTTGAGATGTAATGCCGAAGGCTCCGTTAGTAGCGCCCGACTCGACTTCAACGACGGGTGCGACGTCACCCTTGTGCTTGAGACAGGGAGGCAGAGTTCCACCGTGGTTGTTCCCGGGGCAGTATGTAGCATCGTTCCTTAACCGCCAGAGGAGGGATTCGTGCAGTACAGCATCCCGTGGGATATCCCGGAAGGCGCCGTTGTTGAGAGGAAAGCGAACGCGTTTCCAGACGTTTTTCTCCAACTCCCATCGCGTAATGGTAGGTAACACCTCTATTTCTGGTTAGTTTCTCACTATGGTTAAAACAGATGAGGCATAATAGGTAGTTAGAAAGTACTCACCCATGAATTTCCAGAGTAATACCCTGAAAAAGCTTGTTCCGCGACCGAAACTGAGCGAGTCGTGTATCACCCCTGTCAGTGCCTCCTTCTTTCTCTTCTCAAATGACCGTAGGAACCCTCCCATGTTCTTTGAGAACTGAATGGCGGCTGACTTGTCCTTCTCACCAACCAGCCCGAGTTCATAGATCATCCAGGCTAGCGGGATGTCACTCATCTGGAATCGATCAGCGCGGACATCTTTGCTTGCTTCCGTTGGCTTGCGGCTCGTAAAGACATTCTTGACTCTCTGCCACACGGTCCACTGGGATGAATGCGCGTTCATATCAAGGGGGTTCTCGGCCACAGCAGGCCATCCTCCGCCTACATCGCCATGGCAGCCCGGGAACCACTATTTTTGGGTAATTATTAGCTTATGGTCTACCGCTACGGTGGCCAATGTCAATTGTGGCCATCCGGAGCCAATTTGTGAGCATTTCAGAAGCTTCTAGGCACTCTCTAGCCCTTGAAAAGATACTTCGAGCTCTACAAGTGGCCGAAAACAAGAAGAAAATAGTTCCAAGAATTACTTACCACCTCCTTTAAATCCTCTTCATGGTCGTCAGCTGTC
Source organism: Amphirosellinia nigrospora (assembly GCA_004123355.1). Lineage (NCBI taxonomy): Eukaryota > Fungi > Ascomycota > Sordariomycetes > Xylariales > Xylariaceae > Amphirosellinia > Amphirosellinia nigrospora. Next base: position 2,431,188 of record SCHM01000002.1, on the reverse strand, counting down.
GCGCGGATGTCTTGGGATAGTAGAGCCGGCTTGAACTTCACCCGACGTTCGTCAACCGAGACGGCATGACGAACAAATTTAGCCGTGCCTTTTACAGGTACGGGCACAGGTGTGTGTCGTTCCAAGGGGGCGACCGAGTTAACACAGTCCCAAATTCCAAGAAAGTAAACTTTGATGTTCCTTTCCTCAGTTACTTCCTTGGAGTCGACTGTCTCTGTGACCAGCTCCTTGCGACAGAATGTGTTGCTAAAAGCTGAGACCTCATTATGCGCTAATTCGAAATTGTGTCCGTGGGGAGTATGGTCTCCCTCTTCGTTATCCTCGAGCATAGGGTTAGTCCCGTCGCCATCGGCAGAATCACAATCATCGTCGTCACAATTTAGTTGCTGAGCGGTAAAATCCTCGACTTCGCCCGCGAGGTAACGTTGGTAAAGCCGATAGGCAAATGGAACCATTTCTTCATTGCCTTTGCAGAGCAATCCTACAGTGTTGACCATACGCGCGAGGAATTTAGCTCTATAGATATATGTAAGCAAAGCGTCTTGCGTCTCGAGTAGTATTGTTGAGAATAATGCGCAGGGTATGAAAGTCATTTCAAACCAGACAATTGTAATATCGATAATTAAAACTTACGTAAAGGCTCCTCGACTAAACCCGAACATGTAAATCTTTGCACCCTGTAAATTATAATGATCAGCTACTGGGCAACTTCGTCGTTTTGACTATTACTATTGCTTACAGTATCGTAGTACTTCATCAAGAATCGATAACCAGCCATAACATGGGCGTCGAATGTGTTTCCGATGCCTTGATCGATTGTCATGGCTATGGAGCTTTGCATCTCGCCCAGCCATGTCTTATTGACAGATTTTTCATTGATATCGTATGTGCCGATACCAGCTAATGAAACTGTGAGCAGTGAACTATTGACCATTAAAAAGGCGAGACTCACTCTGATAATAGTGAAACTGGCGAGGGCATGGCGATCCAACTTGTTAAGAAGCTTCACCACATTGGTATCTGCATTGGAGCCACTGAAAGTATTCCCTGTGCCATCGAAGCATAAAACAAGCTTCTTGGGCTCGAGGAGTGCTTCCATTGGGTCAGTTTTGGTCACACCGTTCGTATGGGCGTTCATGTTGCCCACGGAAGGCATTGCATTAAAGATGAAATTGAGGAGTAGCGGTAGCTGATGCTTGGTAGAGAACTGAATCGTGCCTGGCAGATATATTTCATCTACCTAGTGACCACGTTACTTCTTGGATGTGACACACTGCTTCGTTGATTTATTTTCTTCTCTGATCTGCGTGTTCGGTGGCACCCCCTTTCTTGACCGGGTATCCCGATTCATCCAGCCACCCCAATCGCATCCGAGCGTGTTGTTTGACAACTTTCTCGTCCCCTCATTCCCATCTTGTATCCTAGTGGCTGGCTGAGAGACATGGTGTTGATAAGAACCAAGCACAACAGCGCTAGGTATGGGATCAGAAGCTGATTCCGACGTTCTGCTACCTGCATAGATCGGCGCCTATCAGAAAACCGAGTATATTTATTACGTGGCTTCAGCTAGCTACGATATGATTTGACGAGTCTATAGATGCTTGGCAATACATATGCGGATTACCTTATTGACTTGTCGCTTCGACTAGGATTCAGCTGGCTTCGAGCGTGCGCAAAGTCTTGGCGGAAGTCAGAATTAGACCTTTCGGGAGCACCACACATTAGATTGGTCTAGTCGTGAATACTGGGGGGTAGCATATTGGGATTTGGGACCAATAACCGTAATACAAACTCTGCGACTGGGCAGGAATGTGTTCACGTACTAAAACATGCAGGCTGCCATTGCATGTGCTTATTGAATGGAGAAGCGGAGACGGCAAGACGGCAAGGTTCCTAGAGCCTCGGGGTCTCAGGACCGCCCGCCGGGCTTAACTTAGCCAAACATTCCCCCGACAATGTCATGATTCACCGGTCGTAGTGGTACATGGCAGTGTGTAACTGTTGCGGCGACGGTGTCGCTGCTCAGCCTGCTTTTTCCGTATATCGGAAGTCGTGTTGCACCCATAGAAGGCGGATCCAAGTTGGATGAAGTGAATGTGTATGTGTACGTTTTGAGATACTATGGGCCTCTAGAAGACGGCTGAGCTTAGTTTCCATACCAGCTGGGACCGTTCGCAATGAGTTCTTGGGACCGAAGACTATCTTCGTCATTGCTTCCACCTGGCCTATGCGATTATCAGGCCAGTTTGAAAGACGGTGTCCGACAGTGCTGAACACAAAACGCCACAAAGTCAGAAGAAGCGCATGCAAGCTGGATATCCAGACGATGAGGGGAAACCGATTGGCTTGAGGTCTGGTTCACTATGCACGCTGCACGAGTAATATTCCATGACTCGGAAGTGGTTCTATAATTGCTTTTTCAGAGTCGTCGCCCTTGGGATACGCAAGTGGCCGCTAAGATGCAACCTCGAAGCCTTCTTTTCAAACACGCCGCGGTGGGTGAATATCAAAATGAGGGGTTTGCTGGGCGTGTCTCGCGGCCAAGCTAATACAGCTATACGCTGGTATAAATGAAGGCGTTAGGATATAGAATAAAGAAATCTTACTTCCAGTTTCATTACAACTCTTTGCTCCGAGCCATATCATAGTGAAACTCAATTCTAATATGTCTTCGGACGAAAAGTTTCAAGCAGGCGAGGCCTACGCAGACCCACGAAAGCAGTCGTCCGACAAGTACTTATCCGACCCGGTGAGGGTTGCTACAGATATACTCAAGGACTATGCTGGCGTTCGTAGCCAGGCCTCTCTCCCGGAACTTGTTGGACTGATCAAGCAGCTGTTGAACCCCGGAGAGCCTCTAGATGACAAGAAGGGGTAAGTCGAACCCTGACAGAATCTTGAAACCAGCAATTCTAACAAATAGTAGCACTACCGAGCTGTTAATCGGCATTCTTACATCTCTACCCTCTACCTCAGAAGCTCGAGTTCACTTAACAAACAAGCTCATTGATACACTTTGGGGCAATCTCCAGCACCCACCTCTGAGCTATGTTGGCGGCGATGTTCAGTACGAAGTCGTGAGCGCATCAGCGTCCAGTCAGGAGCCTAAAGCCTCTGATGTCATCGAGTTCAAGGCGCCTGACAGCGACATCGTTCTCCGCGAGGTAGTTCCGCAATCTCCTGATGGGCTTTACCAATACCGCATGCCAGACGGTAGCTTCAACAACGTCCTTCAGCCAAATCTCGGTAAAGCGGGCACGCCCTACGCCAAGTCGGTAAGGAACACCAAACGACTTCATGGCGTCAAGCCAGATCCCGGTTTGCTGTTTGATCTCTTGATGGCTCGCGAGGATGGCGGCTTCAAGGAAAACCCAGCGGGCATCTCATCCATGCTCTTCTACCATGCGTCCATTATCATCCACGACATCTTTCGAACCAGTCGTACAGACATGAACATATCTGATGTATCCTCATATCTGGACCTGGCGCCTCTTTATGGTTCCAGTCTACGAGATCAACTCCAGATCCGAACGATGAAGGAAGGCAAGCTGAAGCCCGATACGTTCCATGAGAAGCGTCTACTCGGGCAGCCTGCTGGAGTGAATGTCATGCTGGTGTTGTACAGCCGTATGCACAATTACGTTGCTGATGTCTTATTAAAAATCAATGAGAACGGCCGCTTCACTCTAGCCTGCTCAGCGAATGCAAGCCCCGAAGACAAAGCCAAAGCAATTGCCAAGCAAGATCATGACCTCTTCAACACCGCTCGTCTGATTGTCGGCGGGTTATACGTCAACATCAGTTTGCACGATTACTTACGGGCTATTACCAACACTCACCACACTAAGAGTGACTGGACCTTGGACCCGCGTGTTGACATCAACAAGCAATACGACGGTGAGGGTGTCCCACGGGGCGTTGGCAACCAAGTCAGCGTTGAGTTCAACTTACTATACCGATTCCACTCTTGCATATCCAAGAAAGATGAGGACTGGATCAATAACTTCTTCTTGAAGCTCTTCCCGGGGCGCAACCCGGATGACCTCAAGAATGTCAGCTGGGCTGAGCTCGGCCAGGCCCTGCAGACCTTTGAGCAGGGCATCCCGAAGGACCCCAGTGTACGCACGTTTGACAATCTAGAACGTCAAGCAGATGGTACGTTCAAGGACGAGGATCTAACTCGCATCCTAAAAGAAGCAATGGAGAGCCCGGCTGGTATGTTCGGCGCTCGTAACGTCCCGAAGGCGCTCAAGATCGTTGAGATCTTGGGTATCAACCAGGCCCGTAAGTGGCAGATTGCATCGCTAAACGAGTTCCGTGAGTTTTTCGGACTCAAGAGATGGGAGAAGTTCACCGACATCAACTCCGATCCGCAGATCGCACAGATTCTTGAGCAGTTATAGTAAGTTGTCCTCCCATTTCTTTCCTGTCCAAGCCGCTTTCATACTCGAAAGTCCTCTTTCAGGCCAAATTCGTGTTCGGAAGCTTTATTCGCCTTCGAAATACCAACAAACCACGCTCATATTAGTGACAACTGACTCTGAGCATTGTAGTGACGACCCTGACATGGTCGAATTCTATCCTGGATTGATGATTGAGACACCAAGCCCGTCAGAAATGCCGGCACTGGAATCTGCCCTACCTATACGCTCGGAAGAGCTGTGCTTTCTGATGCCGTCACACTTGTTCGTTCAGACAGATTCAATACTCTTGACTACACAGTCTCAAATTTGACGAGCTGGGGGTACAATGAAGTACAACAAGACTATAAGACCATGGGCGGCTCCATGCTGTACAAGCTGATACAGCGCGGCCTTCCCGGATGGTTCCCCTACAACTCGGTCGCCGTGATGCAGCCCATGTATACCAAGAAGGCTAACGCTGCAATTGCGAAAGAGCTCGGCACTCTAGACCAGTTCACGTTGGATGATCCCAAGCCACCAGCTAAGCCTGTTATCGTCGTCTCGAGTGCATCCGTCAGACAGGTCCTCAGCAACCCCAAGCAATACGTTCTCCCTGGGTACAGCCGCTGAACGCCTTGTTCCCGGGCAAAAAAGACTTCGGCTGGTTCATGGTACGTTTTTCCGAGTCAATTATCTTCTTATAAACAACCTAGAAATGCCAATTACTAACTCGAAATCTCTCTCATAGCTCGCTGGTGATAACGATTCAAACTTCAAGGAACGCTTGAATTTCCAGAAGGCGTTAAAGAAGGTTCCGAATCTCCACGACGCCATCCACGGACTCGGCAACAGGTCGGCGTGAGTTGATCGCAAAGGCGACATTCGCCCTTCAGGAGGGCCTAAACCAGATTGATTTCATTCGTGACGTCGCTATTCCGCTGAATGCGCGATTGCTCGCCGATCTGTTCTATTTCGACTTGAAGAGTGACGAGAATCCAGACGGTGTTCTCAGCGCCACAGACCTCTACAAACATCTCTTGAACATCCGCATCTGGGGCGTCAACAACAATGATCCCGCCCAGGCCTGGAACCGACGCCGTCGTGCCCAGGAAGGCGCCAAAGTGATCACCGACACCACCCGTAAACTTGTCGACGAGGTGGGCGCGGACGAGGTCTTGGACTCGGCATTGCTTCGACCCTGTCTAACGTCTTCTCACGCAAGACTCACCTCAAGACGGGCTCCCTGCGCGACGGCGGGTACAAGATTGTCGATGAGTTGCTCGCCCAAGGCGGCTCGGCGGAGCGCGTCACAGATAACCTGTGGCTTGCGGCATTTGGCGGTATAGGGGCACCTGTCACGGCGGTTAGTTCTCCTTACCACCCTCAAAACTTCACGGTTTCAATACTTGAAATACTAATCGTCCGAGTAGTTCTACGAAGTCCTGGAATATTTCCTACGCCCGGAAAACGCATCCATATGGTCCGAAGTACAGAACCTGGCGCAGAAGGGCGATGATGCCAGCCTCCATGCCTACGTGAGGGAGGCTCAGCGCCTGACGACAACGCAGCGCAACGTGCGTGTCGCCGTTGCGCCTGGCGAGCTCGAGGGTAAACAGGTGCAGCCGGGCAATGCCGTCGTCTTGATGCTTGTGAGTAATTCCATCCGCACTTTCAGTGTCCTTCTGAGAAATGGCTAATAATGGAGTTTTAGGGCGAGGCCGGGCGAAACAAGGCAGAAGTCGAAGACGCAGCTACCTTCAACCCAAGCGTAAGATTAACGATGTGTCGGCCTTCAGCTATGGCCAGCACGAGTGCATGGCCAAGGATCTGGCTCTCGCATTTATGGTTGGCCTTGTGAAGCTCGCTGCAGATCTTAAACAGCTACGTCCGGCCCGGGTCAGATGGGGCAGGTAAGGACGATCCGTATCGGCACCGAGAAAGCCTATCTCAATGATAGTTGGTCATATCTCGCCTTCGATGCAAGCAGTAAGTTAACACCCCTTTTCTTATGATGTTTTTTAGTCGAGAACTTATGTTGACTTGGTTGCCAGCTTGGAAACTTCACTTCGACGGGGAAAGGGCACCTTCACGGGAGAGCGGCAACCGACGAAGGTGATGGAGATGCAGCAGTATTACTACTTGCTTCAGAAAGGCGCGGAGAAGCTTGTAAGTAAATGAGGACCAGTGAAGTCAGATGGGCGTGTCTAGCACTTCAGATTTTAGTTTCTCAGCGTAGCTAGTTACTTACTGACAATCAATAACTGATCAATCCCAACGTTCGTGAATGTGTTTACACTCTCTTAAATATGTCAAACAGTAAGGGCAATAAGCCGCTATGCGGCGTCCTACAATGGCGCTCCCGAGGCCTTGGAGATGGTACTTATTCCAGAATGAAAATTCTAACAGGCCTGGGTAGCTTACCTAGACCCCTGTCCTACTCGTGCTGACTAGGGATTGGGTTGTGGTTGAAACCGCTCCTCAATTAACCTAGTATATTCAAATGTCGTTCTATCAACATGATTAGAGAACCTAGTACTGACCATCGCTGAACTAGATATTTGAAGCGGCTCATCAACTCAGAATACAATCTTAGCCCCGGACCTAAGTTAGCTAGGGAGATGCCGAAGCCTCCGTCATGGTGTAGACCACGACTCGTAGTCTACAGGGAACGCGTCGCGAAGTCGCTGAGGTAATGGCGACGATCCGTTTTCTTCAGGCCTTATCATTGGTTCCAGCTAGTGGAATTTGCCCTAAACGGTAAGACTTGAGGCGTAAGGCCCCAGCATAAAATCCCAGAATAGCAGCACAGTAAGCAAGCGTGTCAGGGGACGACAGACTGCAATTCAGCGAACTGAAATGGATGGATATGTCAGACGCAATGACCATGCCGTACTAGAGTAATACTTATGATTTCAAGGGCAAGCCGGCAAAATTCATGCTGATGTCTACTTCTCTCACCACTCTCTGGATATTCTACACACCTCGTCGATAGACATCACGTTTAATGAATCGACGACTTGTGTCTATAGAGGCTTCGCGCAACGAGACTTTCCGGGAGCGCTCTTTTCTACCCAGACACGCGACAGCTTCTAGGTCGACCATGGCATCCAATGTGGGCGCTTACCTCGAGAGGTTCTTCCCGGCTCCAGTGAAGTATGACCAGCTTGACGGCGATGCAGACCCGAGCGTCGCGCAGGAGCGCTGGTTGAAGAAGTACTACTTCGCCCGTGTCGCATTTACTTCAGTCTGGGTCGCGGCCGCGTTCACCGTCGGCGTCTACTATAGCGTCGGCGCCGTGCTGCTCGTCATCTACCCGCTATGGGACGCGGCGGCCAACCTAGTCGACGCCCAAGTCAGCGGTGGGCTCGCGAACAACCAGACACAGGCCATCAATCTGTTGGTCAGTCTGGCGACGACAATCCTCGTCATACTCGCTGTTCTAATGAACATGCACTGGGTCCTTGGCGTGTACGGCGCATGGGCCATTCTCTCGGGCCTCATGCAGCTCGGCTCTGCCGTGCGGCGATGGAGGACTGCCGGCGCCCAGTGGGCTCAGATTCTGAGTGGTGCGCAGTCCTCCCTGGCAGGCGCTTTCTTCATCTTCCAGGCCACCCAGCCCGAAGAGCCCTCGATCAAGAACATTGCGGGCTACGCAGCATTCGGCGGCTTCTATTTCTTGGTTTCCGCGCTGTGGCTGACCGTTAAGGGCTTCGGTCGCCGAAGCCTAACAACGATGACTTTTAAGATGGTCATCCCCAGAGACGGGAGCGCGTGAATTCGGCTGAATTCTATACATGACCAACAATACGAACATACTTGCGGCTTAGACGGGTTATAAACTGATAGATGGGGTTCGGGCGCGGCTTAGAAAGGTTCGAGGGAAGTGTGACCTCATCATGTATTCTACATGTAGTAGGTATAGGTACAGTGCTGCATCAGGGCCGGTAACGGCAACTCGACATTATACATACCTCATTCATCAACTTGCACCTAAGCACATAAGTACCTAGGGTACTGAGGGGCAACGACCACCTGCATTTGACGTACACTGTAGACGTGCGGTTTATCCCACCAGTTGGAACCTTGAAGTACCTATACCTAAGGTAGTAGAGCATTATACAACACTTCGCATATATCCACGTCACGTCTTAATTACGTTTGCTTGACTTCTCCTCACCTTCCACTTCACGTTGTTTAACCACCACAGCAGCTCGTATCTCAACAAGGATCAAATTGCATCGTGCACAACGAAGGCCGTCACGTAGATATTGAGAGTGATTGATTAGGGCCGGCGACAAGGAACGAACTTCAGCTCTTTGGACCCCCTCACTTTACTCGGGTATTACGGGTGCCGATCAACCGCCATGTCGAAACTCGTATTCGCCTTTCCGCTAGTATGCCTGCCTCTACCTATCGATGTTTCTTAGATGGTGCGTGACTGTGCGAGCACTTAGGCTGATATGTGTGTCTTAGTTGGTGATAGCTCTGATTGGCATCGCCATGTAAAGCTTCTCTTCTATATTGCTGTGATTGTTTCTAATATGATGCCACAGATACGTACAAGTCACAGCGAGTACACTATCGCTACCCATATCGACAGCAACAGCCGTCCTCACTATCCTGCTTCCTCTTTTCGCTGCCGCCAATGTAATCTACACGCCTTTCCTGAATCGTCTTGCCGGCTCATCGACCCTCCAGCAACTGCTCCTACCCGCGTTGCACATCATCCAAGGCGGGCTTACCGTTATCATTACGACGCTGGCAGCTCAGGGATTCGTGCCCGGTCAAAATTTCGATTGCAACCTACAAGGGAACTGGCAGCAGTTGTGGCATAATCACGATCATCGCGCTATCGAGCGTATCCAGAACACATTTGATTGCTGTAAGGAATTATCGCGGTTGTCTTCTTCCCGTTTGGGTAAAGTTCAGATGATGAGCTTTCATAATGACTAGAAGCTTTGGGACCCTTAGCCGCACTTCAAATGTCGATAACTGACTCCGAGTTTAGGTGGCTTTAACACTGTTCACGACCGTGGTTGGCCAGATGAAAAATGCTCGGAAATTTACAAGAGACACACATCATGCCATGGACCATGGGGCGCAGCCATGCAACGTACTTCTGCCCTGGAGTTTGCCGTTGCAGTTTTTGCTGGCATTATCCAAGTAAGTCCAACATTATTCTGATTCAACTCGACATGATAGTTGAAATAACTAACAACAAGAAGTTGGCCCACCTTGCATATCTGAGTCGACGTAGAGCAAGAGGCAACACTGCTCAAGATCACAAATACACCCCACAGCGTGGAGAGGAAGGCGCAAGTGGACGGTTGATCGAGGAACAACCCTATCATGACAGCGAGGAAGATGGAGCTGATATCAACCAAAACGCTCCTCGATCTGCTGTATCACCCACCGAGGATAATACCCCTCGAGTCCAGCCTTCGGGTCTAGGCGGTGATGAAGCCAATCAGTGGCGGTCATAAGATATGCAGAATCATCCCTCTAACAAATTCGCCCACCGACTTCGGCTCTGGACCACAAAAATGATTTTGCTCGGATTTCAACTTTCGGAAGCGGAACTTACCATGAAATGGATCTGTCGTAAGGAAAATGGAAAAGGGGATATGCGTAATGAATTCTATGACACACTCGGACACAAAATCGGATACGAACTTTTCTAGCAACACAACCTGGAGTAAGGCGTAACAATGGAACATATGTGTGTACTATGATGCACGACACGTGGGGTCGTGTTGTCTGCGATAAGGCAAATAGCTACCGTGAGTTTAAATCAATGTTTCAAATATGGCTGCGGTGATAGGGGAGCCCTTCAGTAACACAATGCATCTGAGCCTTATGGCGCCACCAAGCTCGTCGGGTCGCGATTATATATCCATAGTTGCCTATTGGCCTGCTTTGGGGTAGCTTAGACATGTCACCTGTACATAACTCGGAGAGAAGTATCCATCTGTTGTGTGTCATCTAGTAGGATACCTATGAGGTTTCTTCTGCATGTCTGGCAGTAGAGCTTTCCGCTATATCGAGACACGTAGATATGCGTCAGTCTCCTCACTCCACCATAAGGCTAGATGCTGCTGGCGTTAGTAGAGGAGGGCTAGTAATCCACAAGCCTTACTGTCTCACTCAATTCATTGTATGAGCTAGAAGACATCTGTTTGGCCACATGGTCTGTACTGGCTATGCCACCGACATACGTGCAACGAATTTGAAGAATGGGATCATCTTCCATTATCATCAGTCATTATTTCATCACCAACCAATCACCGTCTAAATCGAGCGCTCGAGGAATCTATATGCATACACAGAAATCGTTCCAGTCGTCCTCTTACCCGGGGGTATCTCCAACCCAACGGCAGGCTTCACCCGAGACATTAGGGTCTGAACCAATCTTAGTGCTTCACGGCCTCCTTTTCCTTTTTCTCTTCTAGCACAAGCCGGTCGAACCGGCGAAACGCGGGTGCCCCTCCACGAAGGTCTCGAGCACCCACATAAACCAGAGCGCGCTCCCCGCCTCGACGCCATACCTCGCCAGCCGCGACGTCGCCATCCACCACGCCTCGGTGACGTGTATCGCCACGACAGGGACGGCGATCGCCTTGACCAGCCACACGAAGCCCGCGGCGCCGTAGGGGAAGTATGCGTCGAGAGCGCCCACGCCGCCGTGTCCGGGCGCAGCGCACCCGACGCCACGACGGCCGCCTCACGAAGTAGAGGGCCACCCGATGAAGGATAACAGCCCGCCGCCCCGCGGTGCGAGGAAACCGGGTGACCCGGATGTCGCTGAGGCCGAGCTTCTCCTGCGCGCGCGCCGCCATGTCCACGAGGCGCACGCGCGCGTCCGCGAGGGATTTCATCGGCGGGGAGATGCGCACGGTGTGCACGCCGCTGGCGGAGGCGATGGTGAGGGTGTCGAGATCGAGGTCGGTCAGCTGCGCGTCGGCGGCCGCGGATGGGGAGAGGTTGTTGAAGGCGCGGAGGTAGAGCTTGAGCTCGGCGCCGTGCTCTTTGTTCATGTGCGCCGTGATGCGCGCTTTTGGGTCTGCCATTTTGTGTGTCTCGGTGCCTGGACGTCTGTGGCTCGACTGGTGGTGCTGGCCTCCTTTGCTGGTGACTTGACGATGGGGCGGAGAGGTGAGGAAGCTACCGAAGTTGCTGGGTGCTCATGTTCCGCGGAGCGACGGATGTACATATCTACTGAATATAGCTTTACACATGGAGTGGGGCGTCGAGTTGAACCGAACCCTGGTGGTGCCATGGTGGGGTTTTGGAGCCGAGGGGGCCGGTCGAGACCTGCGATTCTCTAGATAATTAGGAATATATTTTATCTTGGCTAATCGACTTTCGTAATTGACGCCAGAATTTTTTGATGGTACAAATTACATGGTGTAGATGCCCACTTTATACCTAGTTCAGAGCCTATCTACGGAGGAACGACAATACTCAAGTGCCAGCTAGTATATATTCACTATTGCCAGCCAGGAGTAGATAGAACTTGATTAGAAGGGAGCCGAGTCCTCCTCAGGCTAACACTATTTATTTAAGTCAAGATGTGAGATTGGCCATGCTTTGAGCTGCTATTTGTTGACGTTGACATAGTAGGCTTCCTTTCAGATTGTCTTAGAAGTAATGACTTCGAAGCCTTGCTTGATCGTAACATCTCCTTCAACGCTTATTATTCAGTGGGGCTCTCTTAACTGCACTGAGAGTAGTATGGAGGAGAAACGTCCTTGCAACTAAGTCCGCTCTGTAAAAGATTTAGTTTATTTCTCGCGAAGCATAGTGTTAGGACAACTTACAGCACAAGTAGTGCAGCCTGTGTATCCCTGGCCACCACACTGCTGGAATTGGGCTTGGGAGCATGCACCATCGCCAGAGCCACCGGAGCCGCCGGAGCCAGCACCAGGGGCCGGGATGGCAGTACCAACAGGACCACTGCCAGCGGTACAAGTCTTAGCACAGCCACTGCTGCAGGTAGAGCCGGCGGTCTTGGTAAGGCCACCAGGAATGACGGCGGGCCCCGGGTTCACGTAGTTGCTCATCGCGGCGTGGATGTTTACTTGGATACCGGGATCGGAGGCCTTGAACGCTCCAGGAAGCTTCACGCCTGCTGGGAGGGTGCCGGAACCGCCGGACACTGAAGAGGCACAGAGTCAGTAGTTTGTATTATAAAAGTCGAAAGTTGAGATAACTTGATATAATCTTCACTCACCCGTGATCTGGTAGCAAGACATGTAAAATTGGGCGCCGCCGGACTGGCCAGCAGTGTGAAGAGCAATGACTTCGGCACGGAGCAGGTAGTCGCCCGATGGCGTGTCCGGAGGGATGGGTACATCCATCTTGCCGCAGCAAGCGTTGAGGTCGTTGGTCCCCCAGTTGTCACTGTCACCTACAGACCCCTTCGAAGACCAAGAGTCGGCCAAGATTTTATACCAAGAGGTTGAGCCATCAGCTGTTGAGGCATCGGGGACCTGGCTCAGATACACGTTGACTGGGCCAAAGTGATTGCCGCCGATTGCGTCTTGAGTACATTTCCTGTCGCCGGGTTGCTATGAAGCGATTAGTACGTGTTGGTCTCTCCGGATTTGGTCCACCGTACCGCGTGCATCTCGACTGTGACCGTGGACCCTGCCTTGACAGCACATTTTCCACTGACGCCCTTGGTACCGCCAACATTGCATCGGATATCGTTACTGTTGACATTGGTCACAGGGTTATTACTCGGGGGCATGCGAACGCATTGGGATCCGTGCACCGAAGGTTAGTATCTTCCAGAATCTCGTTCGTGGGGGGAGACTTATAAAGTCGACACCGTCCACCCAAAGTTGCTGGAAAAGAGAGTGACCTGAGGCCTGGAAGGCGAGAGTCGCCGAGACCAAAGCGTAGGCTGCGGATTTCATCTTGTCAATATTTGAGCTGAGCCAAGGGAGCTTCAATCTCACTAGGGGCAAGCAAAAACCTGGTGGTAGGAACCATCGTCAAGGATTGGGTGCCTTGAGCAATGTTATACCTCTCCTCTCCCGCGGAATGTAATAGCGACTTGACATATTCCTCATAAACCACCTCGGTTGAATAGCGCCGAATGCTATTAATACGAGAACGAGGCCAATAACTCGCAGGGATATCATTGGTTACGCCACTCGCGAAATGCATAGATGGAACTGCCGTTCGCGGCTGAATACCCCAGGTTTTCCACCGAGCCCCAACCCACGGTTTGCAGTGAGCCAGTCCATCGCCCGCTCAATGGTCGACTGACGCTTGAATTTAATCTAGATGGTGGGATTCCAAGCCGCATCGGAGCGTGGTTTGCCGGTAGACGAGGCGCTAACGGCAAATAGGACGGATTTCATCGAATGGGAGGTTAGGCGGGCCGACTGCTGAGATTCAATGGCGAAGAGAGCGCCGTAAGCTGTGAATATTATTATTATTGGTATGTAAGCGCCTATGTCAAGGCGGCAGCTTCTCGCTTATAATTCGGCGAAGGCGAAATGGAAGGCTGATCCGAAAGGTAGTTGTTCCACGATATGAAAATTCTTGGTTGACAGATTCAAGCCAGTGCGGCCGAGGCCCTTGAAGGATAGCGAATCAAGACTTCCTACCTATGACGTCGATACTAGGCCTTCCAGAAACTATTCATGCCTAGAAATAGGCGACGGCAGTATGCTGTCGTGCTGTAATATTGTGTCGCGTTTCATGTGAAATGCTACAGCATGGTGCTCTTAGGTCGATGAGTTATAGCCCATAGCTGACTTCCACCATGAGGCCAGGCCCCTCTGCTCCATGCGATGGCCGAATTCGTCACTGATGTAACTTCCTCGAAGTCGCCTTGAATTGTCTGGTTTGGCACAGAGACCTCGTTTGCTGCCGGTTTTCGGGGACATTGAAAGTCCTTATATCGAAGGCCTCGGACGAAACTCACCCAGGCATTCACATTAGCTTCTGCGCCTTCTGCGTACATGATACCCGGTGATCCACCGCTTCGTATGAGAACAAAAGGCAGCGAGTGTTGTGATGCTGCCTTTTTCACACGCTGGAGTTTCTTGCGACTAGTGATGTGATGGGTCCGGATGAGAGTCGTAAATAGGCTGGTAGATGTGGTGGTAGTATGCATAGCCGCCGCTGAACCGTATTATCCCATATAATTGAGAATAGTTAAGTTACCTAGTAATGCTAGGTCGTCTCTCAATAGACGTATAACTGAGAGAGAGGAGTTCATATCACCTACAGTGAACAAACAACAATGCTCGAGGTACCTAAATATGTTGGTGCCCTAGCTTCTGCATACGGTATTCTTGCATGCATTCAAATGGGAAATATTCGGCTATCGAGTTTCTAGACTTATGCCGCCTGGGCAGTGTGGGCCTTGGCCGAGAGATTCCGTTTGGCCTACTAGCATTTGAATGATAAACTGGGTTTCTACCCCTGTTCTTTATATACAGGTATGTCATCGCCGTCATACTGTCTACCACTACCATCGTAGGGAGTTTTTGCTTTAGCCTCGGACTTCCAAGTCTGAGCGATTTCTTTGAGTATGGGTTTTCCACCAGCACCAGTCAGCTTCAGGTTTGGAGGAGGAAATGCCGTCAATTTCGTAGAATGGTTCCTGTTGAGGGGTCCAGGATACGATATCGAGTTGTTGACGTTCGCCACGTTGGGAGGATTGGTGTTGGAGTATCCAGAAGCATCGGCAACAAATTGGAAGACATTCGCCCCAACGTCAAATCGGCCTAGGTTCGGTAGTCCCCAGTTGTTCTCCATCGTAGACAGAATCGAGTAATGAGTATAAAAAGTGTCATCACTAGTTCCCAAAAGTTTCTTGGGGACGGCGTTGCCCATTAGCAAAGACACAATGCGATTTGGTTTCGTATAGTCCTCCGTTTCGTCATAGGTCAATTGCACGAGCGTCTTCTCCGTGAAGGCCCCATCGGTCAGTAGCGGCTTCAAGAATTCGCGGACCCAATTTGTCGCATGATCTAGTGTAGTGTTGTGCCCATCGTTAAGCATATTCGGGGAAATCATGACAAATTGCTATAAAAGACTAGGAATTAGAGCCGATGGCTTATGGACTCAGCTCGCGAAATCTTTGGAGGAATACGTACCGGTACAACACCAGCAGCGAAGTCGCTTTGGAAGTCATCCAACGATAGCAAGTTGAGCAGCCGGCGTCCATCATAGTTAACCGAATCATACGAGACAAAGGGACTGTTTATTTCGATTAGCTTGCGTGCAATCTAGCCTAGATTTAACTGGATTGACAACACACTTATGTTTTCGCACATAATCCCAAGTGCCGTTAGGCGACTGGTTTTCCGGCCGTCCTACGCTGGCTTCTCCCATATAACCAGGTCCCGGCATACCCTCAAAATACCCTCTCCATGATATTTTTTCTGGCTCGAGAAGATCAACTATCGTAGATACATTGGAAGGAATTCGGACCACTTCATCGTGATCTAAACCCCAGTAATCGCCTGCGACTGCAGCTAAATAGTTGGGCTGGCTCGGGTGCGTGTGCGCATAGTAGCGCGTTTGCAGGATACCGAATCGCTTCAAGTCCGCGAACGCCGAGTCTATAGCAACCTTATCAAAGTCCTAAGATGCGAATAAGTTTTAGTCACTGGGTTCGGGGAAGGAAATGGCCTCCTGTTGGGATCGGTGACACTGACCTGATTCTCAAGCCATATACTAATGAACCTGTCAAACGCTCTACCAGGAACTACCGCAGCATCTGTGTAGTTTAGCAACCAACATAGCAACAAGCCAAATCGGACAATCAGCAGCGATAGCATGATCGTGATTTCATTATAGGAACCGACTTCATATAACTGCAGTCAGGATGCTGAAGTTAACAACATGTGAGACGCGCCGATAGCGTCCCCCGTCTTATCGCTCAGACTTTCGCTAAGTAAGTAACTAACCCCGGTACTAGGCTATTTGCATTTACGTAAATACAAACGCTTTAGGTAAGCCAGATTTTGAAGCAAAAAAACGTCATACACTACCTCTAAATCTGGTAGGCCTACCTAGTTTACCGCTACATCAATGTTCATTGTTTTCATTTTAGGTACATAGGTAGTTTTGCAAGAACACAACTTCCATCGAACGACATCCAATCCAATTTCAATCGAACGCTCTCTACTTAGACGGGTCACATGCAAATTATAACGTCTACGGCATCTGTACGTACCTAGGTATAGGATTGCTCGGATTTTTGTTGTTAATACCGAGCTCCGAGAGGTCAGATCCGAGCATCAAACAGGCACCAATTTGATGTTGATCAATCTTATCAGATCAACTTACATCATCTACCCAGAGGAAAAGGTGCCATACCAATTACAGCAATGGTGCGAATACGGTAGCGGCTGACGGGTTCTAACATATACCCGTAGCAGGACCCGTATTATGATATTAACTGTGATCCAACACTCCACACTTTCCGGTTTGGAACCTGTCAAAGTGGCGATGGACACTTGATTGCCTCAAGTCCGCCTCTGACACAATGGATGACTCAAGAGAAATTTCAAAGAAGCATCACATTGACGATGATGAACGGGATGATCATGACGGCCCGGAGGACGATAATAGTCAACAGGGCTCGACGCGAAAGCGCCAGCGAGTACGACTCTCGTGTCTGGAATGTAGGCGGAGGAAACTGTCATGCTCAAGAGAGTTGCCTTGTGACCGTTGCATCAAGTCCGGCACTCCCGACCGGTGCACATATGAAGCAAGACCTGGCGGACCGTCAGTGACCACAGTGACGACCGCAACAAGGAATACATTCATTCCGGTGGAATCTCCTTATGTCCAATTCGGTTCCGAAGGGCGCCGCACGAGCAGCAATCAACACCTCACTCGCCAAGGTGCTGATGGCGCTGTCCCGAAAGATGCCGCGCGGGATCATGAGCGCATCAGGAAACTGGAGCTCGAAGTCGCTCAGCTAAGAAATGCGCTAGCAAAACAATCTTCAGTGGATGGTAGCACTGTCGTTGCCTCCCCTGCGACGACTCGAGACGCGTCAAAGGACACGCCACCCGCATTTTGGCCTCATCCGGGTCCTGGCTTCGCGAACCCAGAGGAAATTGCGCGAATAAAGCTTGTAAGCAATGCGATGTGTTTCAAGAGCAGATATCATGGACCGCATAATGCTTGGTCATCACTTAAGAGCATTGTCGGCATAGGCAATTTTATGAGGGAGACGGCAGACGAATGGCTACGGCCTCTTAACATCCACAAGAAGGATCGGTGCAAAAGAAAAATAGACCGCGAGAATAAAGCGGCCGAGCCTGACTCTGATTTAGAAGCACTGTTACTCTCTCAGGAAGAGACAGATTCACTGCTTACGGTATACTTAGA
Organism: Amphirosellinia nigrospora; assembly: GCA_004123355.1. Lineage (NCBI taxonomy): Eukaryota > Fungi > Ascomycota > Sordariomycetes > Xylariales > Xylariaceae > Amphirosellinia > Amphirosellinia nigrospora. The sequence continues at coordinate 2,413,417 of SCHM01000002.1, read as the reverse complement.
TCAGTTCGAACAGCTTCATCGAATTGTTCACATTCCAACTTTTAGGAAGGAATATGAGTCATTTTGGGATCCAAGCCATACGAGACCTGCTTCATTTACAGTCCTCGTGCTATCGATGATGTCCGTATCTTGTTGCCTAGGCATGCAAACCTCCAGCACGTTTATTGGAGTTAAATCAGGCGCACATGCAACGGCTGAAAACTGGATCAAGGCTTGCGACAAATGGGCCAGTCAACAAAGTCAGAAGCACCGTGGACTAGTGCACTATCAAATCGAGTGTCTTCTCTACCTCGCCAAGAAGGTCAACATCATCAAGAAGAAGCGGTTTTGGATTACGACTGGTGGGCTTATCCGTGATGCGATTACCATAGGGCTACATCAAGATCCAAACACTATATCGTCAGATCTTAGTCCGTATAATAAGGAGATGAGAAGACGTATCTGGTCGACAATGGTTGAATTCGACCTACAAGCATCATTTGATCTGGGCGTTCCAACGTTGCTTAGTCAGGTTCACTTCGACGTAGAACCCCCTAGGAATATCGACGACGACAGCTTTGATCGAGATTCTACCGAGTTGCCCATTTCAAAACCACGATCAGAGTACACATTCTCGTCATATGCCCACTTCAGTCGTCAGAGTATTCCAGCGCGACTCGAGTTATACAAAATTTTGACCGGCCCCCCAATCGATCTGGATTGGGAGCAGGTTCTTCAGTATACCGACATGGTCACCCATGAGATCGACGCCCTACCTGCTTGGGACCTTGAATCCGATAAAAGTTCAGGCGTTTCTCACAAACCGTCTCTTGCTTATACTTTATTACATATTCAACTTCGACAATTCCTCATACCCCTACATCAACCGTTCCTCAAGTTACGAAAGTCCCACTCAAAGTACCAGATGTCGGAATTCATTTACTATACCGCTGCCCGAGATTTAGTCTTGATGCATGACCGATTGTTCCAGAAAGGAATTCGAACTTTGTACTTTCTCCGAGAGGACTCAATCAGCGCAGCAATGAACCTCTGTAATATCTCACTTCTTCAACCTAAATGTACGCATATAAAGCGCCTTCTTGTCTTTGGCCCATTGTTAATTGCTTATATAGGTTCAACATCTCTCATCAACATCAACAACCAAGAGACTCTTCAACTGGTTCAAAAATGCATCACCTTGAAGGAAGACCGTGTATTGAGATGCGGCAATAACGACCCGTGGGGTTATTCTAGCATGTGTGCTGCCTATGGACTGATGGAAACTCACCTAGGTCTCAAAACCGCAGAGGCTGCGAAAGCTCAGGCCGCGGAACGGTTTATCGGCCTCCACTACAAGCTCCTGTCATATCAAGTTTCCCTCGAAGGCCAGCATGAGACGCAACCACCTCGCGTCGCACAGCAACCGCCCCCAGCTTCGAACGAATTCATCGTAGGTTTCTTCTCCTGAGACTTGGCCGATGCCAAACTTCTTTGAGCCCATACATTGACCTATTGCATAGCCTCTAAGATACCCAAATACCGCACCACCGACTACGACACCATTAGAATCTACAACACATTAGAAATCACGCCACTTCATCGCGAAGGCTTACCGCCCTCTATACCTTGGTCGATGCCACCGACAGACCCCAGTCAGCTGTTAGTGCCGAATTCTGAATTTAATTTTGATCTTTTGGGTTCAGATTTAAATGACCTTTGGGGAGACTGGAGCGGGGCAGATCTCGTTTGAGGGGTGTCATTCAGAGTTAGCCTCATGAACCGATTGATTCCTCAGTGCTGGAATTGTACATAAAACCATCCCCTTCTCATTTCGAAGGCATGTATGTAATATGATACCCTGTACTCTCAACTATGATGATTTGATGCATAATGTTGTACGAACTCACGTTGACTCTTTCTCACTCTTGTTTTGATACGGAGGGGAGAGGCCCTCGTTATCACTGCTCTTTATGCGCATGTGAAAGCACCCCTCCCATATCATGCCATTGATATATACTTAATGTTTTAAGTTCAAAAAATGGGGGGAAACCGTTCAATTTAGTCACTGAGCCTAGCTGCTCTTAAGCAACCATAACGAAAGGTGTCAACAACATAAGCACGCATTCCCTCAATCTGTCCAATTTCGATGATTTCCCCTTCTTACACTTCAAGGGGTGAGGTGATACTCTCGCCCGAATCGGCGACTCAATAAGTTGTTTCCCGGTCCTAGAACCAACGTTCTAGATAACCTATCGGCTAGTTATTAGGCCGCGATGTGTACAGTAATGGGCCCGAAAAAATTGGAATTGGGGATGTGGTAGCGTAGCAATTGGCCCAGTCAAGTGGATATTTCGCCTCAACCTGATTTGGGCTCTATTGTTTCCTCAGCTTATGCCCGCATTAACGTTAATTTTTTTTTGTAGTGTACTCTTACTATTAATAGATGACTGTCCTTGAAACGTCATTTAAGCCCTCGGCATCGCAATACTTTTCATCGATCACCACCGTCTCTTCGTAATTCAGAATACCTTCTTTTCCCTAATCGAGATGTACAATTACTCTCATCAACTCATACATCCGATACAATGGCGGCCCTATCTTCTTTACCGAGAAGAACCTCTCTTACTTCACCGTGAGTCGCTGCGCTTTGATCTTAAAATGAATGAGGGGTACTAATTAGTGACGATAGATCCCGGTGGCGGTCTTCGCTGTACGTCATGGAAACACATCTAATTTTTTTATTTTTTTAACATGTCAAAAAGATGGGCTTGAAATGAAAATAGCTGTCAGAGACATGTTGCATGCCTGTTAAATCATGTGCTTAGGTGGCGCAACATCGCTAACATAACCCCAATAATTAGGCCCTATGGCCCGAAGCTTCTCTGCTTTCCAGGGTCCCGGCCAGAAGTACTTTGACCCAACCAACCCGCGCACATTCGCCGCTCGTCTGGAGAAGTCCGATCTGCCTAAGGAGGTAAGTTTCTCGTTCCATCACCCTGAATCGGCGGAAATCCATTAACCGCCCCCCGGCGGGATTAGACCGTGGCCCAGATACTGCGCGCCGAGGCGGCCAGCTCCAACGGCTTCGAGGGTCTGCCCCTGTTCGCGGCGGCCATCGTCGCCGGCAACAGCGCCGGCCTCAGCAACACGGTCTTGAACTCGCTGTCCATCACCTACATCCTCAGCCGTGTCGTGTACAACTACGTGTACATCTTCCTCTGCGGCAACCGCAAGCTGGCTGGTCTCCGGACGCCCGTCTGGTTCGTCGGCCTCGGCTCTGTTTTGGCTCTGTTCGTCAAGGCTGGCCTCGCCAAGTTGTAGATAAACCCGCCTGGCATGATTGTGTGAGGTAGCTGTAAGATCCAGGGATGTACTATCTAGACATGATAGGTATAGGTTAGGATAGCTAGCTGTGGCACACTTAATCTAAAACGTCGCCATTCTGTTAGCCATCAACACATGCTCGCCCAAGTATCGTTATATATCCAGTCTTCAACTAATCTTTCCACGATCAATTGCAAGAAATGCCTTAGAACATCAAATTACTCAGTTCGCCTGGTAGTAGTTCTCGAGATCCAGGCGTTTTAGTGTCAGAAGAGGCAGTATACAGGTTTAGCGTACTATGAAGTAACCTTGTTTAACATTGAGAAGACGTAGTTGATTGAGCTCGAGAGTGACGAGTCTGCTTGGTGCCTTCATAATAACTGTTATTCATTCCAACCTTGGACGGAGTTCGTACTTGCCATCAACTACCTTCTGACGCCTGAGCTTGGCTCGGCTCCATCACGGTAGCTCTAACAAATTGATCCGCGTCACAGAATACTGGGTTTCTCCAAATCCACACTTAAACTCTTGGTCTATTCCATGCTTGATAGTGCGACCGCCTGCATACTCACCAGGTCCACCCTTGAATATCCAATCGAATAGACTATTTCCCCTGAAGTTATCGAGATCAACAAACTTCCGCTTGATCTTATCGAACGCTATCATACGAACTTCATCCCCACGACTCTGCCGCCGACCAAATACTATGTAGCTGTAATCAACCTCGAATTCTGACATCGCAATGGTGAGAGCCCAGTTGGAATATGTGGGATAGGAATAGTCGTCATTGCGGTCGAAGGACCACGAAGCTACGCGAATTGTCCACGAAAACTCATGAACCGTGACTCGAATTGTAGGCTCGGGATTGCTAAATGGGTAACTGGAAGCTAGGAATAAATTGTTTTCGTTGCGAGGATCAAAGAACACGTTCAGAGAGGCTTTCCATTTTGTAACCTGATCGGCGCTTAACCCATCGGTCAAATGTGCCGTGTCGAGTTGGATTGCTGTGTTGCCGGGGCTCCATATGAGCACATCTCCGCCGTATAATACGATAGCAACTCTATTGTCACGGGTATTGCATCGACAGATTCCGCTGGGCATCAGCTTCTCGTATGCCTGATTATCGACATGATCCCAAGCGACTCTAGAAAAGTCATATCAATAAGCTTTTTTTTCATGATAAGTATAGAGCAAACGTACAACAGTCGGTTGATTGTCCCGATAGCCAATCTAGAGCCAAGCGATTGCAGCTTCAGTGCTGAGCCGTGCATCGTACCACTAGGTGGTGTGAGTATTTTTCGAGTCTTTGATCGCAGATCATCCATCACCACCATGCAATCAGACAGATGCCATGCCACCTTTCCTGACGCGTATCGGACCTTAATCTCGCTTCGAAAGTCATCTGTTCCAAATTTATAGGAATTCTGCTTATAAGCATCAGGTACGTTGGAGGATTCTTTATGAAATATCGGATCCAATGCGTAGCAAGTTGCTTTGTCGTAACGTACAATCTCTTTGCCTGTATTTCTCCTACAGGCCCAGCGCGCCCATCCAAGTCCTGAGAGAGTCTTTTGGAATCCAGATCGATCAACGTGAATCATAGCTGGCCATCGAGACCTCGCATATGCCCGCATGACTGGATCTAACAGGAAACACTGTCTCCAAACCTTAGACACCCGGAGACAACGGGCAAAAGCGTCGAGAGGTAGCTCCAAGGCAATCGTCACAACGATCTCGGGAGGGAGTTCGCCAATTAGATCCGTGTGAACATCGGAGACTAGTATTTTCAGGTATCTGACTTCCTCTGCTGTGAGGCCACCATTGCCGGATACCAGCTGCCGGATCTCATGAAACCTTGAGCTGCGGCTCATGATGGACGTTTGGAAAGGGTCGTCTATTTCAAGGTCTGCGGTGTTAATAGAAAAGGAAATGTCTGCGGCAAGAGGGGTTTCGCGAAGAGAAGAAGAGCAATACCGTGGCGGGCTACAATGTATTTTACGAGGGATACCTGCTGATAAACAAATATGCAGGGAGAAATAAAGTTCACAGTTACTATGTTACCATGTTACACAACTGACGTCAATTGTAAATAGAGGAGCCAATCAATCCGCAAAGTCCAAGTTTCTGTTTCGCAATACAAGAGGGCTCGAGAATATATGTCGCGTCTTCTGCACATGTTCACTATTGGCCATCTTTCTATATTGGAAGACGTATATAATGGATGCAACTCCATGTTCCCAGCGATGGGTAGAGATAAGTGGAGAGAAGGGGCATAGGCACCTATGCCCCCTACCAAGTAGGTACCAAGACCCCAGATCAGGCATGCTGATGACGGAAACGTTGGGCGCATGACACATCCCAAGCTTACTTACTTACTTTAAGTACTTACCACCGGCCTCCCTTCACGTCTCCCACCACATATCACAGCAGACTATCGACATGTCAACGTGAATACTCTAGTCGCATGCTTGCACAGCTGTGCAGCATTCAGTCTTTCCGCCTTTCGCTTCTTGCTATGTAATCTTGCGTAGCTTTTACCTTCCTTTGCGCCGAAACGAATCTTGCATCCCTCGTGTGTTCTTTGTTCTGTCTATACATATATTTACTCAAGTACCTACACGCCTTGCTAGGTAGACGACAAGCGCCGTCGCTGCTGCTACTGGCTTGAGATCTCCCGCGACATCGACCGTTAAACTCGAACTCGCCATCATGGCCGACGAATCGACCGAGTCATCCGGCGCGCCGCTCCTACGAACTCTCTCTCCGACGGCCCTCTCCTCCTCCCTCTCCAGCTCGGCAAGCTCGATAAGCGATGCGAGCCCGAGCCCGAAACGCCGCCGCCGCCGGGCTATTGCCCTGCGCTCTGTCGCCTTCACGGCTGCCATCGTAGGCGCGCTCGGTGCCGGCTCCATCACCGTCTTCTCGCTCTACGGCCACCTCTTCCAGTCTCGCTTGCACTACAGCCAGTTCCAGATTAATGGCATCGCGAGCACCATGAACATCGCCATGTACTTGCCTGTTCCCATCATCGGATACATGTGCGATCGCTTTGGCCCGGGTCTCCTGTCCTTCATGTCCGCCGTGCTAACTGGAGGCGGTTACGCGCTCGCTGCGGCCTTATACAGGAAGGGCCTTCAAGAGGTGGAAGATCATGCCACCAATCACAGCACTACATTCGCGCCCATGTTGTTTGCCTTCGTGGCCATCGGCGTGGGGACTGCGTGCTTGTATCTGGCCTCCATCACAACTTCCGCCAAGAACTTTGGCAAGGGGAAATACCGAGGCTTGATGCTCGTGGCTCCGATTGCGGCATTTGGCTTGAGCGGCATGATCATAAGTCAGGGTGCCAGTCGGTTGCTCTACGAAACTCAGCCTGATGGGACTAAGGGCGATGTCAACGTATTCCATTTCTTTCTGTTCCTTTCCGTTATGCTCATCATCGTTGGGATCGTCGGTACATTCGCCCTACGAATCGTGGACGAGGCAGATCTCATTGACGAGGCAGTCGAAGAGCTTGAGAGAAGCGGGCTTCTCGAAAATAGTGAGTTATTTCGTCGAAGGGCCGATCGGGGTTACGGCACTATGGCACAGTCGACGAGTATGGATGACGAGGACGAAGGTTCCGATGCCCTGGATCCATCCAGAGATAACGAAAGCGATATGTACGCGAAGCTGAAGAAAGCCTGGCTCCTCAATGCTGAGACGAGGACATTTTTGGCCGATCCTACCATGTGGCTCTTTGCACTTAGCTTTTGGCTCATCATCGGGCCTGGCGAGTGCTTCATTAACAACCTTGGGACTGTCATTGGGACATTGGCCTCGCCGAACACCTATTCCAACCCGCCGTCTGCGGCTACCCATGTCTCTATCATGGCTACAGTGAGTACGGTAGCACGAGTAGTGGTCGCCTCATTGAGCGACCTCTTATCACCAACTCCGGATAGTCAGCATATTCAAACGGGAAATCCACAGTCATTGCCTGTTCTGCGACAAAAGCTGCAGGTCTCACGTGTGGTTTTATATGTTATATCAGCTCTGATCTTCTCCGGTGGCTCTTTAGTGTTGGCTTCTGGTGTAGTACAAGAGCATGCTGGCCGATTTTGGATTGTATCCGGTCTGATTGGTGCGGTTATGGTGCAGTGTTCAGCCTCACTCCTATCATTATCACCATGATATGGGGAGTCGAAAATTTTGGCACGAATTTTGGCATCATTGCTTTGACGCCAGCCCTGGGTTCTGTGATATGGGGGATCATCTATTCGGCTGTTTATCAAGCCGGGACTCGTAACTCAGCCTCGTTGGAGGGCGAAGGGGCGGGTGAGGACGTGTTCTGTTATGGAAAGCAGTGCTATGCTCCAACATTTTGGGCCATGACAGTGTCAATCTGGATTGGTGCATTTATGATTGTTTGGGCCTGGAAAGGCAGAAACGGTTGGTCATCTAGAGGCATCGTGATATAGATCGAAGACAGATAGTGAAGTTATAGACAATTGTACATAGCCAGAGCTTTATGACAGATCACGTCTCTTAGGCCCCGTCGTGCTCGCACGCTTCGATTACTTGTATCACCAATACTTAAACTAGAATCCGAGTCATGCATACCGAAAAAGGATCCTCGGTAAAGTTGATCCTTAGCAGGAAGGTGGAGGATACTACGTTATACAACTATTGTCTCTGTTTAAACACCCGCCACGCAGCATCATATTCATACGTAACTATTCGATATCAAGCCACCTACATCTAACCGTATTCGAGGGAGCCGTATTCGGATCGCATTTGATCAATTAAAAACAGAACGATCTGCAAAAAGAGCTCTCGACCGGTTACATAAAAGGGATTGAAGGTTGCAGTTTGTGCGGAGAACGCGGTACTGCCATGCAGGCACGTCTAGCAATACGAGAGCTTGGCACTGCCGATCCCGTCCACCACGCGACCCGTTTCTGCCCGTCCGACGACGTCGACGAAAGCCCCCAATCGAATCGGAAGGTCCGGATAAAATCTCCTGACCGCTGAAATAGCGCCCCATCTCGAGCCGGGGGGGTTCAGTTCAGGGCTTGTTGGGCGTTGCTACGACGTTCAGCGGGCCGCACCCTTCCCTCCCCGCCTCCTCCAATCAATCAATTCTACAGTGGCGATGGAACGCACGGATGGATACGAGGTTGTTTTAGACATGCCCATCTGGATGAGGGCCTGAGTATGTCTAAGGGAGTTAACGATCCGGCGCGCTTGGTCCTCGTTGGTAACGTTCACCGCAGAAACAGCGGTTGGAGGTTGGGTTGCTGCTTCAGGTATGTATATAAAAGGAGCTCGAACGCTGTTGATGTTGGACTGTGACCCCTCGTCTTTGTAGGAGCATCGCCATCGTCATAGTTCCCATCATCACTTTCGAAAAGGGAAAGGAGCTACAGCGGAGACTTATATAACTACCTAAGCTCAAGTATTCTACTACCACAATTATTCCACCAAACCAAGTCTCAAAACAGCTTCTCATTAAACAAGATGCAACTCAAAAACACCATCTTCGCGCTCTTCTCCACCTCCGCCCTCGCGGCGACGTTGTCGACATTCGCGTCAACGGAGTGGACTCTCGAGGGGCTGTCGCGGGTCATCGACCCCACCGACGCCTCGGTGACGTGGAAGTTCGGGATCAACACGAACGAGGAAGGGGTGAACGCCACGGCGTGCACCTACACCGTGAAGGCCGTCGCCCCGGCGCCGGCGACGCAGTCGAACGGCGGCCCCGTCGCGTGCGGCGTCTTCAACATCACGAGCGGCTGGAGCGGCCAGTTCGGCCCCGACGACGGCTTCACCGTCATCTCGGTCGTCGACTACGCTAAGAAGCTCATCGCGTATGCCGGATATAGGGACGATGCTGTGAAGAATGGCACTGTTGTGGACCCGAACTTAAGCTTCCCTGTACAGACGCTTCAGTAGAAGGGGCTTGGTGGGGGGCGAGGTTGGATCCTTGGGTAATGGGGAATTGAGAATATGAACATGAACATGATTATGAATGGGCGTTGGGTTGGATAATAGTGTGTTGGGATTTAATCGGCCATGATTCGGGAATTGATAAAATCAAGTGTTTAAGCGTGTCATTGAAAGAGTTTTTGCTCTATAGTAAAAAGTCTTGCTCGACGACTTCCATGAGAATTAAAACATGCATACGAATTAACTATCTACCGAAACTTGCCGACCTATCAGATGAAGCCATGTTCTGAGTTTGAAAAGAAAGTTGCATGTATGTCTTGTATAGCTCTTCGAAAAGGCATTGGGGATTAGTTAGGCTAGTTTCAATCAATGTGTAATGTGGGACGACAAGTGTAAACGCCAGTTCCTCGCCGGCCATCCAGTACTAGGCCATTGACTTTTGACGTCTCTAGCTACATTAGTAAACCCGCTGCATGTTTGTAGAGGAAGTATAGGTCGATGCTTGCAATCCTGGTGATGTAGCTTTGCTTTCATAACGTTCTACTAATCTTGACAACTTGTAAGCCATTTCCAGCGAGGGCGTAATCAAAACAAAGAGTCAACCCGCACCGAGTATATTTATTAATAGCAATAGCTATGGGAGATCTGCTGACTTCATACAGGACATTTACATCAGGTACCCAGCACCGAATTTAACCTTCGAAGTCATCTGCATACCACCATCAGATGACAACGCACTCAAAGGGATGATTATCTTACACGAGCTACTATTAAAAAGTTCTGGTACTGGTCGAAAGTTTATTGAGTGAGCGAGAAGGGCTTGGAAGAGTATTCGGCTTACTAAAGGGACTTTTGAACGTATCCGCCCCTTTTCCTTTTCGTTTATATATAGGATCTGCGGACTTTGTGTCTCAACAGCTTCGCTTTTCATTACCTATCTTGGTTTCGGTGGCACATGCTTGTGGCGAGTCGAAAGCTTATGTGAGACTACGGGAAGCTGAAAGCTGAGGCCTCGCACTTGTACGACTATATTCACGACTTAGTCTCAGGTATGTGTGACGAGATCGGAACAACACAGTGTGAAATGGAACCCCCTTTAGGGCTTCGACTGTACTTCTGCGCAAATAGGTACGGAGACGTATCTATTTCTTTAACTATTTTGAGATTTTCGACGTCCCATCCAAACTTTTCAATGATAGCTGTGGCTTCTCGCGGCTTAGAGTATTTGAATAATAAGCCGCCATCGAGGCGACTGTGTAACTTGCGGCTTTAGTTCCTTTTACGGCCGTTTCGCTTCTAGAGTTTTCGTTATGTATCCTTCCACAGACGACCCGAAAGGTATGACACGACTCTGACTATTATACCTGGTACCTATCTTCTCATCCAGCTAGGTTCTATTCAATTCAACGATGATCGACGTAGAAGAATTTGTACTAATAGCTTGAATTCGCTGGGCTTTAGTCAGTGTCATATAAGCTCTAGTGTACAGGGCTGCCCGTGCTGATCTATGGTAGCCATTATCACTATTGAACTTCACTAATCATGTTAATATTTGAGCCGATAGATTTGTAGGCGAGTTTGGGATTTGCATTTTTCAATGTATTTTAAATTGAGATCTTGTTTTTAGTATGTCCATACCAGGCGGTTTATAATTTGTTTACAACCTTTAATTGCTGGCTCCCGCAACGGACATTCTTAAAAGCAATCAACCTGCCTCTGACTACTGCACGTGAATACTCTGTTGGCGGTGTACGATGATAGGGCTGAGAATAGGATGGGTTCTCCTATTTCAAGGAATTTTATGATTCGAATACATGATCAAGGGGTTCCCGGTCCGTATAAGCCTAGACTATTCGGAGGGAAAGAAGTATAGAGTAACCCAGATAGTTGTATTCTGGTCAATGACCGTAAATGTAACTGGAATATCATCAAAGTTGAGATCAAGAGTGTGTTTATCACATGATATTAGATTCATCGTTGACCTAGCCGCTAGTTTGAGATAGAATAGGTATCCCGGCCGTGGGGTATTTGAATACAGACCAAGGTATTGAGAAGTCTGTTTTCTTAATTTTATTACCTAAACACCTTTTTAGGGGCCATATTTCAGCCTGTTAACGGGTATATTACCCGGGGTTGGAATGTCCTCATTCCGTGTTGTGAGACTGAATCAGTATCTGGTGGCGCTGTTCACCACTAAGAGCTTAATCACATGTTAAGAATTTACGACCTACAGCTTTCCAAGAGCAAATTGCGGGGGTATTCCGAGGCATTGGAGAAATTGCAAGGGTTTCTGGCAGTCCAGTCTCTATGGTGTGTCGAAGATGGCCCCTTCTAGGCTTTTAGGGATGTCGTGAGGAGAAGGCCGTCTGCTAGCTCCTTTCGGCACTAAAGGATTATGCAAACTAGTTTAGAGATGGTTGCAAGGAACACAATTGTTGGTCGTTAACTGCTCTAGCACTACAGTCGTATAATGAAGAACCATAGCCTCTATACGTATATCTAGGGTATAGGTGAGTTTCAGACTTATTACGCAGTAACAATAGTCTTTTATCTATCTAGTAGTTGAATCTTCGGGGATACCTTCATGTAAAAGAACGCTGCTAGCCTTACAACTCTTTGTGAATCTAAAGACGCAGAATTGGCGAAAAAGGTATCTCATAGATGGTGAGCTTGATCCCTGACCTGTTATACTTCCCCGCAGACGGGGATTGACTGGGCTAGTCTGAGGTGAACATACTAGTAAACGTTGCCAAGCTGCATAAGTACTAGGCGCTCGGTCAATTGTACCTTATTCCGTCGTCTATCTCTAGCTCATTGGGCCGTAGTCCTTTTGAATTCATAGGGTTTAGGTCACTACACGATGTCACCACCTAACCCAAACCCGACCTTAGTTTTCTCTGTGCAAGAGATTAGACTCTCTTTACTATAGATATGGGCGGTCAAGATGTTTCTATCTATTAGAAATCCTGTACTCGAGGTATACACGGATATTTTTGTTGCGCTAACGTGTCTGAAAATCAACTTTCGTGTATTAATTTACATATGAGTCTTCTTGTTCGGAAATCTCGGGTGTGGCTTGTGACACTAACTAGGTTAGCATGCCAGTCCGGTACCCGACGTTAGAATGACTGTCGCCGGCAGGAAAGATGTCTAAGCATTTAGAAGTTAGGCAGCCCAATGTTTAGTCAAATGTCAGATCGAAATCCGGCCGCGCTGTATTCCGAACTGGGATAGTCAATGTTGTACGCATACAGTAGTGCGCGCCGTGGCTAGCTGGAACCTCCGAGAAAGTGTGCGGGTATAATACCGCGGGTTCCTGGCTGGCTTACGCGATATGCAAAACATTTGGTTAACGAAGCGCCGATCCGTGCGGAGAAGCATAGGATAGGTCGCATACAAGCGAATCAAGATGCCTAGTGTAGTATTATTGGAATGTGATATCTAAACACGCTATATAATTGATTCAGTACGTAGGATTCTAGTTGCCGCAAATACAGGGCTGTCAATGCGAAAATGTTAATGCAGACATCTGGTGTACATTTTTACCACACTGACGAACCCCAACATGACAATAGGTGGATGCGGTCTGACGTCCTTGATGGTGGGGTCCCCGTGGGGAAACCAAGCAAGCTTGCAAGGGCACAGGGATTATAGATCCATGTTCCATTTCCCCTCGTGATGTGTCCCTGGAGCAGCTTCGATTTTGGGAAATCGTCCCGCATATACCTCGAACTATCAACTTAGTCACTTGGTCTTAGAAGAGTGACCGACCGAGAAACCCACCATTCTGGTACAACACCACGCAAGACACCCCTGTTTTGGGCCGGTTGCTGTACAATTGATCGCAATGGAATGGTTGGGCGGTCCGATCAGCCAGTCACGCATCGCAAACCGTGGTTTGCACGCCTGGCTGATATATAATTAAACGGTAGGTCACCTCGTCGAGGAGAATGGAATGTAGGCAGACTAGACTGGACGCGTCGTCGCCCTGTTCCTCCATCAGTTTCAACGCCAGTCGGCAAAGGGTGAGACAAGCTCTCGGACCTGACTTTTAGCTTCCCGCTTCAAGTGGTTTCCAAATCCTCTCCCGTATCAGTCAGTCAACATGAAGGGATCTATCCTCTTCCTGGCTCTCTCCGGCTTTGCCGCTGCGGCGCCCACAGGCGCCGCCCCCCTTGAGGAACGG